>CAXIVR010000007.1:5820679-6442724 GCA_964035755.1 Teleogryllus oceanicus
CGGGTGGATCCCGCGTTGCCGAAGTGCTGCCTTTGTTGTGCGGCCCGCAGCGCCTCTAATCAGCGACGGAGGGCGACAAAGCGACGACGCCCAGGTACACTCGCCGGCCTTCTCCATCGCCACGCCCCCTCCGCCACCGCCGAGTCGGGGCACCGCGCTATTACATAGGGGAGCAATAATCCGCACGTAGAATTAATGGACCCTCGGTGGAGGTGGGGCGGGGCGGGGGCGGGACGTGCGCGGGCGGGGGCGGGCGGGCGGGGAGGGCATGGGCGGGAGGGGCGTGCCGGGCGGGGCGGGCGGGGCGGGGCGGGCGGGCGGGCAGGGGCGGGGGCGGGCGGGGCAGGGCGGGGCGGGGCAGGGCGGGGCGGGGCGGGCGGGGCAGGGCGGGGCGGGAGGGGCGGGCGGGGCAGGGGCAGGACGGGCGGGCGGGGCGGGTGGGGCAGGGCGGGGCGGGGCGGGGAGGTAATCACGGAAGGGGGGTCGAAGGGAGATGACTTGGGAAAGGGGGTTGGTGTTCCAGGGGCCAGAGGGAGAGGGAAAGAGCCGAGGGTGGTGACTCAAGTGATGGGGCGAACGATATCGGACAGTAGAGGGCTTAGAGCATAAGGGGTGAAGTACTTGAGTTATAGTATTCTTGGAAGTAATCACCTAAGGACATTGTGTGTATTAAGAATGATTAATGTTAATAGCATTGCAGTGGTATGTAATTTCTTTAAGTATCGATAAAATGGTTTTGGTTTTTAAGACTTGTATATATCTATTTATTTTACATTCTAAAATTGCTAAACTTATCAGAACACAACCTAATTAGCATATAAAAATGGAAAGCGATAGTCATGCCACCAGCCAGTCAAGCGTAGATCAGGTGCAGTACATCAGGTGAAATACATTTGAGCTCTTCTAATTTTTAAAATGTCATAGCTTAAATGAAAATTGGAATTACAACACGTTTATAATGCAATTTTTTCTAATCAAACAAAATAATTAGAGAAATAACTGCAACTATTTTCCAAAAAATCTTAATAATATCACAGGGAACTTTTGTTAGTACCCCCAAAATTAAAATAACTTAATATCTCAATCACACAACTAGAATTTAATCACGACGTATTTACCGAGATTCAGCTCAAATATTTCTAATGTGGGAGAGTTATGCGTGACACATACTTCCATACATATATATACACTCTTCACATACTTCCATACATGCATACTCACACGATTCACATACTTCCATACATACATACATACATACACTATTCACATATATGTATACAACCCGATTTCAGCAACTGCACCAATCTTAACCGTCTTTAGAACTCACTAACAGATCCTAATTCCAACGTGCGTGCGAAGGTAGAGATCAAAATAACCTAAAACACAGAGGTTTAAAAGTTCGGAATAGGAGTACTCAAGACATTTGAACACCGTTCCTCCCCGTCGTATACCGAGAAAAAAAATCCCTATCTGATTTCAGGGCCACTATGACAATTTACAAACCAAACGACTGCAACCCCAACATTAAAAACCGAAAATCGTGTGGTCGGGGCCGTAGTCGGAGGCGCCGCGAGGTGCGTGGGCGGCGGGGGATTAAGGGGAGTTAAGGGCGCGCACTCGGGTCCGGGTGGCGCGGGGGGAGGGGGAGGGGCGTGGCGGGGTGGAGGGCGGCGGGGGGAGGGGCGTGGCGGGGTGTGGAGCGGGTGGCGGGGCGTGGCGGGGTGGAGGAGCGTGGCGGGGTGGAGGGCGTGGCGGGGTGGAGGGCGTGGCGGGGTGGACGGCGTGGCGGGGCGTGGCGGGGTGGAGGGGCGTGGCGGGGTGGAGGGGCGTGGCGGGGTGGAGGGCGTGGCGGGTGGAGCGGCGTGGCGGGGCGTGGCGGCGTGGCGGGGTGGAGCGGCGTGGCAGGGCGTGGCGGGTGGAGGGCGTGGCGGGGTGGAGGGGCGAGGCGGAGTGGAGGGGCGAGGCGGGGTGGAGGGGCGTGGCGGGGTGGAAGGGCGTGACCGGGTGGAGGGGCGTGGCGGGGTGGAGCGGCGTGGCGGGCGTGGCGGGTGGAGGAGCGTGGCGGGGTGGAGGGCGTGGCGGGGTGGAGGGCGTGGCGGGTGGAGCGGCGTGGCGGGGCGTGGCGGCGTGGGGTGGAGCGGCGTGGCAGGCGTGGCGGGTGGAGGGCGTGGCGGGTGGAGGGGTGGCGGGGTGGAGGGCGAGGCGGGGTGGAGGGCGAGGCGGGGTGGAGGGCGTGGCGGGGTGGAAGGGCGTGACCGGTGGAGGGCGTGGCGGGGTGGAGCGGCGTGGCGGGCGGCGGGTGGAGGAGCGTGGCGGGGTGGAGGGCGTGGCGGGGTGAGGGCGTGACGGGGTGGAAGGGCGTGGCGGGTGGAGGGCGTGGCGGGGTGGGGGCTGGCGGGTGGAGGGGCGTGGCGGGGTGGAGGGCGTGGCGGGGTGGAGGGCGTGGCGGGTGGAGCGGCGTGGCGGGCGTGGCGGCGTGGGGCGTGGCAGGGCGTGGCGGGTGGAGGCGTGGCGGGGTGGAAGGGCGTGGCGGGGTGGAGGGCGTGGCGGGTGGGGGCGAGGCGGGGTGGAGGGGCTGGCGGGGTGGAAGGGCGGACCGGTGGAGGGCGTGGCGGGTGGAGCGGCTGGCGGGCTGGCGGGGTGGAGGAGCGTGCGGGTGGAGGGCGTGGCGGGGTGAGAGGCGTGGCGGGGTGGAGCGGCGTGGCGGGCGTGGCGGCGTGGCGGGTGGAGCGCGTGGCAGGGCGTGGCGGGTGGAGGGCGTGGCGGGGTGGAGGGCGTGGGGGTGGAGGGCGAGGCGGGGTGGAGGGCGAGGCGGGGTGGAGGGCGTGGCGGGGTGGAAGGGCGTGACCGGTGGAGGGGTGGCGGGTGGAGCGGCGTGGCGGGCGTGGCGGGTGGAGGAGCGTGGCGGTGGAGGGCGTGGCGGGGTGGAGGGGCGTGGCGGGGTGGAGCGGCGGCGGCGTGGCGGGGTGGAGGGCGTGGCGGGTGGAGGGCGAGGCGGGGTGGAGGCGTGGCGGGGTGGAAGGGCGTGGCGGGTGGTGGGGCGTGGCGGTGGGGCGTGGCGGGTGGAGGGCGTGGCGGGTGGGGCGTGGCGGGGTGGAGGGCTGGCGGGTGGAGCGGCGTGGCGGGGCGGCGGGGTGGAGGGCGTGGCGGGTGGAGGGCGAGGCGGTGGAGGGCGTGGCGGGTGGAAGGGCGTGGCGGGGTGGTGGGGCGGGGGGTGGGGGCGTGGCGGGTGGAGGGCGTGGCGGGGTGGGGCGTGGCGGGTGGAGGGGCGAGGCGGAGTGGAGGGCGAGGCGGGGTGGAGGCGTGGCGGGTGGAAGGGCGACCGGGTGGAGGGCGTGGCGGGTGGAGCGGCGTGGCGGGGCGTGGCGGGGTGGAGGACGTGGCGGGGTGGAGGGCGTGGCGGGTGGAGGGCGTGGCGGAGGGCGTGGCGGGTGGAGGGTGGCGGGGTGGAGGGCGGGCGGGGTGGAGGGCGTGGCGGGTGGAAGGGCTGGCGGGTGGGGGCGTGGCGGGTGGGGGCGTGGCGGGGTGAGGGCGTGGCGGGGTGGAGGGCGTGGCGGGTGGAAGGGCGTGGCGGGTGGAAGGCGTGAGACGTGGCGGCGGGCGGAGCGGCGGTGAGGGCTGGCGGTGGAGGGGCGCGGGCGGAGGTTTCAGGAAGAGCAGGAACGAGCGGCGCGGCGGAGGCGTGGTCGAGGCTGCGGCGGACCCGACGCAGGCCATTGTGCTCGCCATATTGGCTATGCGCCGGCCGTTCCGGTCTCGAGAATGGGCGGATTTCGCCCGGGACGGCGGCGGCGCGCCGGCTGGGGAGGGAAGGAGCTCTAGGCGGCCGAGCGGACGGGAATAGTCGAGGACGGATTGCGGCGCGCGCGGGCCGAGGTTTTGGGATCTGCGGGTGGCCGTAGAAATGTGGCCGGAATACCTGACTACGAGACATAAGGGAGAATAATCGACTTCTACGGAACAAAGGGAAGTTTAGGAGGAAAACTAAAACCAAACCCGTTCTCCGAAGATAGAGGGCAGTATACGAGGTGGACATGACGCAGCGTGCAAATTTAAAGAAAGGAACACTATATGTTAGGTAGTTAGTGCCTTATTTTATGTGGCGAGACTCGGGCCATCAGGCCCGCTCTTCCGTCTAACCACGCATATTTTGCTATGCTCTTTTTCACCATCTAGCGAAGAAAAAAAAGTGCTATGTTGAGCGACGAAATAGACGATAAGAATTTAGCTCAGAGGATTTTTAAAAGTTTGAGAATCTTTTACATGTAGTAAATCTACGACATGGAACAGGCGGCTTTACTTCTCCTCCGAAGGAAGGCGTACAAAGGATTTTTTCGCTCTTAAAAATGCATGGCTTCGATCGAATTTGAACCCGCAAACTTCGGTACAACGGTCCGGTATGCTAACCGTTATACCACAAAATCTGCATGTGGCCTGTACGGTTCAAGAAATCATCCTCAGTTAAATAAATGCTGGGAAATCTGATGTCTTTATTGCCGAAAATACCTGAAACAAATGATATCCCAGGAGATAAGTATAATTTACAATCAATAACGCAATAAAGAAATTCATAACAACTCTAATGATGCAAAATATCTCACTCAATTTGTTACCGATACTAAAAACACGCGAGAAAAATATTTTAAAACGTTTTATAAACAAGCAGGCAATTTCATTCTCAAGTCCTTCAGCTGAAAATAACCTTAATTGTTTCTTGATAACGATTAACAGTTCCTGTTCTTTATTTAATAGATAAATAATCCGTGATAAATAATAGTATAACTAAGTGGTTCAAGAAATCTCACAAAGTAACGTGTTTTGACTTCGTAAATCTAGTAAAAGAATAGTAATCACAGTAGCTGTCGTAGTAGCAGCATTGTATTTTGATATATGGTTGCTATAGTAACAAAACTTTCTGTACAAAATGTACATCTCAGGCACAATCATGAATGTCAATATTGTGATCTTGACATTTTGACGATTGACGATTTCAGTTTTAAAAGAACGGTATGTCAACGATACTCCGTGCCTGGTTGAGAGATCCAAAAAATAATTCGAATTCTCCTCCATATTTCTCCTCCCGGTACGATCCTTCACTGTTTTCCTGTAAGTAATTTAGAGCCAGAGACTATTATTTTGAGAGGTTCTACTTCCATGAGAGGGCGTCCTCGCTAGGGCAGGCCTCCCCTCCACGTGGACTCGGCGCAGATGGGAAGCAGCACGAAGCGAGGGGAGGGGGGGCGCTTACCTCCGCAGAGCCTCGTAATCCGACAAGAGAAGCGGGAGGGGGCGGGGAGGAGTGAAGGGACTTTAGAGGACGGCAAGGTTCGCAGTGGAGGGTCCCTATCATCCAGGCACACGATCGACTCAGAAGCGAAAGAATCTCGAGCAAATATTGCACGGAACGACATTACAACATTGAAGAAAATATTAAAAGCTGATAAAACAGCCATTTTGTACGAAATCTTTCATCTGCCTTCATCAGATTGATTGATTGATTTTTTCGTGTTTCCGGGTGAGTCAACTGCTTCGGTCATTAGTCCCGTTAGTGTAATACATTATTTTTCTCGGAAGATGGCGTACATCTTCCCGCTGGATGGCGAGATCCGGCGCCGATCTACCGTCGGCTAGCGGGGTTTCCCCCTAACCAGGACTCTCCCACCAACGGGGCACCGCCCCAGCCGGGACAAGCTCTATGCCCCGACCGGTCTCCCGGAATATGGGGTAGTGTAGTGCATGTTAGTGTAAGTGTGTGTGTGTAAGGGGATAGGATAGGACAAACAAGAGGAATGACAGATCGCGCGCGGTCCGTGGCCCGTTCGGTGGGGAACTGCTCCGGCATTCGCCTGGTGTTGATCGGAGAAACCACGGAAAACTACCGATCAGAGCAGCGGGCCGCTAGAATTGTCCTCGAGACAACGACTGAATTGGACCTAGTTGAAAAGCTAGAGTCGAAAATCCTGCCGCCGTGGGGAGTGGGAACATAGGACCTCCCGGTCAGAGGCGCTGCAGTGACCTCAGGTGATGCACTGAGCTACCGCTACCGGTGGTGGGAAAGATGGGAGAGCCAATCCCAATGTCGCAAGCCGACAGGGTAGGTGCCATGCTGGCGCCAGAGGCGTCGTCGCGTCTACGCTGATGGGCTCGCGGGATGATGACGGAATCACAATATATCCTGCCACCCTGCAAAAGAGTGGGGGTGGGGGCATTGCTCCAGACAACTCAGTCGCGACGCTGTCGCGAGGACGCCTGGGTGCGTACAACGCGATTTTTATTTCGCTGGTCCTCAAGGTCACTAAAGGCCCTTTACCACGGTAGCATTTAGGCATGGTTTTTCGCGTCTTTTTCAGTAGTGCCGCTAGGTGTCGCATGCTCGCGACAGTGTCAAGCAGAGCCGCTGATGAAACGCGACTGGACTGGGAAAGACACGAAAAACCTTGCCTAAATGTCAGTGACCTTGAGATCCAGCTGTGAAAACCCGCAGTGTAGAGGCCGCCAGCTTGCCAGGCACTTGTCGGACGGTGTGTTCGGTAGCTGGCAGATGCTAACGGGGAGCGAATCCTCCGGCAGTAAATGGTGCAGCTCACATGCATATGCATGTAAATAAACAGTATGTATAACAGAGACATTTTGTGTGTGCCTTGCACAACCCACGGCGTCACAGGTTAAAGGCGTTAAGAATTGCAGAGTTGGACCTGGCCGGTGGTGATTTGTTTGCGCGAGGGGCAAGCGTGCAGCAGTCGCTTCAAGTGAATTGAATGAATGCCTTATTTTATGTAGGAGGCCTTCTCTTCTGTCTGGCCACGCAAATTTCGTTACGCTTCTTTCACCTACTAGGGGAGAAAGAAGGTCCTATTACTTGGGCGAAGAAACAGGCAATTCGAATTTAGCTCAGTGGCTTCATTTAGGCTTGAGGATCTTTTACATGCAGTAAATCTACTAAATGGGACAGCCGACTTTACTTCTCCTCCGAAAGAAGGCGTACGAAGAATTTTTTCGCCCTTGAAAATCCACGGGTTCCATCGGGTTTGAACCCGCGAACTTGTGTGTAACAACCCGATACGCTATTACACCAACGCCGCCACCGTCGCTTGGGGTGGCGCCGCGCTGGCGGGCGGGGGCGGAGGCGGGGGCGGAGGCGGGGGCGGAGGCGGAATCGTCCGTTAATTGGGATTAGGAATCGTCCGTTAATTGGGATTATCGATTAACCGCCTCCAGGCTCAACGTTTCACTTCACGTATTACGAGGCTAATGTTAGACCGATGCGATGACGTGTTTCAGGCAGCCCTTGCAGACTGCGTGGACTATCGGTGGTGCGGTGAGGGATTAAGGGTAATCCTTCGTTGAGGTGGATGTACCGAAGACTTCTTGGTAAACTCTGCAGACGGGTGGCCTTGCGATACAATGGTCTTCCCCGAAGGAGTTAGCAGTAGTTTATGTTCCAGTCTGCCAAGTAGTTAAGTGATTTGACAATCTCGTATTGTGTGGCACGCAAACAATTTTGTTGGAGACAAGTGTTCATCAAACTATTCATTATTACAGTAACTGGTATTCGGTTATAATGAAAATTAAAAAAAAGTATATACAAAACATAAAATATATTCTTAAAGTCTAATTTAAATTAGTCGAAAATAAATTAGTTAAAAACGCGGAGAAAATTTCATTTAACACTCGATAATAATTTTAATGTTTTATGTTTACGCATGCAAATTGGAAAAAATATCAAATATTAACAGACAAATTGAAATTGAATTGAAGACATTTGAGCGTCACAGTGTTATTCATAAGTCATTTAAGTGACTCACATTTATTTGAACGAGTATTCATAGTACCAGTCACTGTTGGAGATATTTTCTGAGCGACACAATTTTCTATAAAGTAGAATGAAAAAAGAAGGAGCACTTTATTTCATCCGGTTGCACACAGGCACACGTCGATCTCAATCCACTGTAATCTGTCGGATTACAACGACGCATTTCCACAATCCAATTACCTGAAAGGGTGCCAGTTGTTTCCAATATTCATGATAAACCGTTAACCCTGTTATTGGCTTCGTGATATTCACAGCCAATTATCATGAATGTCATCTGTTGAATCTTTATTTTACTTCGAAGTATTTAAATTGTTTCGGCTTAATACCAACTAAAAGCAAATCGAATATTGTGTAGTTACATAAAACAAATTGATAATGATTATACGATATATAATTGTTGTACATTATATAACTGTTGTACATTATATTGTTTCCCCTCTTTTGTTATTCCAAAAGTCATAACAATAGAAAGAGTCTTAGCGGATAGATACGATATCTGGGTAAACATTGAACAATTATCTGAATATATTAATTGCTTTTGTGGTATCTTGAGAAAAACAAAAAGCAATCCTCGGAGATCGTTTCTAAAAATCCTGAAAATGTCTTGATAATTAGAAAACCAATAGAGGTGTACTTGATCTTTTAGTAATTTCCTAGAATTAAAATTTTTCAGAAAAATGCTGTTTGTTTACTTCACGAACTAAGATATTTATTGGATCCATTTTAAATAAATTATTTTGGTTGAATGTTATTTCTTTAATATGGTAAATTTCATTAGCAACAAGGTCAATGAGAAATTTCCCGGAAAAGCCCTTTTTTAAAAATAAACAGTATTTGACATTTTAAAAATTTATTTGTATAATTTTACAAATGAGAAAAATATATATTTTCAAATTTGTAATGTTACCGTTTAGCAATTTTCGAAGTTACAGCGAGTTGGTAAGAAATGGAAGTAACACCATATCTCGTATCGTCCTTTGATACATACGAGGACAAAAATTAAAGAAAATAATTGGAGCCGATTTTGAGAAAATAATTGTTTAACAATTATATAATTTCACGCCAAATTACACGACAACTTGTCAATTTTTGAAAAAAAATATCTATCAACAACATTGTAGTTGTAAGGAGACACCGAAAAAGAAAACTTACGCAATTTTCGAAAAATTAGAGATTTTAATGAAAATGGGACCTACGCCATTTTTTAAGCATCTTTTACACTTTTTGAATTGAATTTGCCTTATTTTACATGGCGAGACTCAGGCCATGAGGCCTGCTCTTCCGTCTGACCACGCAAATTTCGTTACACTCCTTTCACCTATCATGACAGAAAGAAGGTATTACTTGGGCGACGAAGCAGGCGATTTGAATTTAGCTCAGAGGCATCATTTAGGCTTGAGGATCTTTTACATGCAGTAAATGTACTAACATGGGACAGCCGGCTTTACTTCCGCTCCGAAGGAAGGCGTACGAAGGATTTTTTCGCCCTTAAAAATCCACGGCTTCAATCGGGTTTGAACCCGCAAACTTGGGTATAGCAGTCCGATACGCTAACCGCTACACCATCGCCGCCGCATTGATGACAATGTTTAATAAAAAAGATTAACCCATTTTTTTAAAAAATTGAAAAGCAACTGAAGTTTTACGTAAAGTACATTTTAGGTTATTTTTCATGCTAAAAAGTTTAAACATCCGTTTCAGCTGGAGCTCCTTTGCGTCGATGGGGACTGTGAGGCGGGAGCGGCGAAGGCAGCGAGTGGGCGAGCGAGTGGGCGAGCGCGTGGGCGAGCGAGTGGGCGAGCGCGTGGGCGGCGTAATGCGATTCCCTGGTGGGCGTGACCGCCGGGCAGCGGCTTAAGCCTGCGGGCGGCGAGTGCACATCCCCACGCAAGCCACGGCGAGAGGAGAGGCAACTTCCACCGAAACTCCTGCCATGAGATGAAGGGGTCAGGACTCCGGCGACGCGCTTTTGCACGTGGCAGATTTCAAAGCGAAGACAACCTCGTGTGCGGAGAGATAATATTCACTCAGTTTTCTTAGAAATAGTTGAAAATTGTACCTCACTTTGGGTATTTTCGAGAGGAAATTAATGTGTGTGTCTTTATATATATATATATATATATATATATATATATATATATATATATATATATATATATATATATTCTTTTCGGTCATATTCTCTATATATAAATGCTTCCTTTTTGGGTTTGTATCTGGAACGCACAAAGTCCTGATAAAAAATTAGGAGATTAATTCTCATATCGAAGAAGAAGTGTTCATTAATATTTGGAAGTCAGTTGTACTCTTTATTGATAATCAGAGAAAACAATGTTTCAAATTCTTTATTTCCAGGGACCGTGCAGTATCCAGTGAAATATTATCCGTTTATTTATTTATTTATTTATTTGTTTATTTGTTTATTTATTTATTTATTTATTTATTCATTTATTTATTTATTTAATATTTCGATTTAGAACACAGTCCAACAATGGAGTCAATGGTTTTTTTTTCAAATAATGGTTGCAGGGGAGAGAGCGGTGGGAAAATTGTGCATGAAATATTAGGGAAAGGAAATACGAGGCAATAGTTCATTACATGAGCTTATTCAATGTGTTCGCTAAGTAATGAATTTTTGAAGAGTTTAGAAAAATTAGACGAGAACAATAGGTTCGGACGAAGATTGGACGGTCGGAGACTCAGTCATTCCTCATGTAAGGAAGATCGTTGGATGGGCTTAAGAGGCTGAAAAAATTGAAGAGGAAAAGAGAGCGTAGGATGGAAATGTTTCGTAGAGAGAAGCGCAACACTTCAGAAACCAATTTATTTTTCAAATTTCTTTACACCGAGTAGATAATCTAAAGAGTTTGATTTAATTTGAAGAGTATTAGAAAATTCAGAATGAAAATAATATTTATGCAATTGTCTCATTATTTAATCTACAGACGGTTCAATAAGGCAACACTTGTTTTCAATCAAAGTTAAATCAATTTTTTTCCACACTAAATGTTAGATATGGGTGTTGTCTCTTTATTGATCCCAAATTCTTGAAAAATTACAAAAATTTAATCTTGTTTGACTTGTCTCTCACGTCTGTAATATTTATATTAAATGCAATTTCTTCACATTATTTGATTTATAAGTACACGTGCTTTAAATAATAACAAATAAAGTTTCGCGAGAACTCAACAATTTTCTGTAAAAATGAGATGAAAATTCTGAATCCACAGAAACACTCAAACGCCATTTTCCAAAAAACGGCTCCAATTTTTTTCTTCAAATTTCTCCAACGAAGAATAATATTTGCATTGTTTCATAAAACGTAAAGTTAATTTTCCGGTATTTTTTTTACAAAACGTACACAAATGTAATTGTGTTTCCTGTGAAAATGGGCTTCAAATTTTGCATTTACAGTAGTGTTTAATCGCCATTTTCTTAAAAACCGTTTCAAATTTTTCAAAGAATACTTCTATTTAGAACGAAGTTTTACTCTTCTTTAATATTCTGAAAGTAATATATCGGTCGTACAAGTAAAAAACCGAAAAGTTGAGAAAATGTAAATCAAAAGATGTGTTTTGGACAACGATAAATGGCAATTGGCAAGAGGATGGTGCAAGACCGTAAAGTCAGTCTACGTGAAGGAAATTAGAAAACACTACTACGAGAAACACTTGCAATTCTGTAGCACCACTAGATTAAATTGTCTTATCCGAATGGAATTTAAACTCGATAGAAAATTCTGCAATCTGTTTGTCGCAATCATATTTTTTTCTCGAAGTATGTAATTATTTATAAGAAATTAGATCATCCCATTTTTTGCACTCATTTTATTCCCTGTCCTCAAACAAGAATACTGAAAAACGTTTTGCTGTCTTGCTTCCTTTGTCCTCCCACGTAATGCTCAGCGGTCGCGATATAGTTTGACATATGTCGTGACTAAACTGTGCCTCGGAGCGAAATTATATCATTAACATTTCTGCGAAAAAAACAAACAAAAACAAGACGTAGCGCATTTATTGGTAAAATTGGGGTTTACTCAATAACAGTTTCCGTCTCACGGGAAAATTGTGAAAATAGTTGCGTACTAACGATGGCTGATTTTAAGTTTTCAAACTTTCCTTTCTGTTCTAAACAGCCAATTAAAACGCCCTTTCCAATATCGCTTTATGATTTTAAGTCTAATTTAATAACTTTAATAATAATTCGTTAACGTCTTAATGCCTTATAAAAAAAAATTCTCCGGCAACTTTTATAACAAGACAAGATGTTTTACTGTGTTACGAGCTAAACCGATATTGTTTACTTATATTTTCTCTAGTCAATGGTATGCCTTGCGTTGTTATATATTTATCAGCTAGCAATGAAATTCTTTATAAACATATTATATTGCAAACTTCATTACGTCCTATAGCGAGTGCTAATGATGTTCTGAAATTTCCCAATGTCCCCTGTTCGAGGGACCCCAGATAGGACAATTAAACGAAAATTAACCGAAAAAAAAATTCCGATAAACCTAATCCCTTGTCTTAAAAAGTATTGAGTTCGAATGAATGCAGACCAAGACATGAATTGTTTGTCAATCTAGGAGTGTCTCTTTCACATTCGATATACTTATGCGAAATTTTAAAAACAGAAACTATGATCATAGCGCTATATGACGATAAGGAATATTTTTTAAATTGGGTTTTTTAATATATTCTCAAAAACTTGCAAATTACTCCTGCTGTTGACTGAACCGCCGAATCAGTAGATCTAAACCAGAATCAATCGACCGTGTGCGCCTTGTTTTTCTTCTGCATAGCAAGCAAGCTCACCTTGAGTGAGACGCGAGACTATTTCCCCTCCCTGACGGTGATGGCAATTGATTGATTCAATGATTTTTTTAATGTTTCCGGGCGCGTCAACTGCTCTGGTCATTAGTCCCGTAAGTGTAGTACATGTTTTTCCTCGGGAGATGGCGGTGATCTTCCCCCTCTTGATGGCGAGATCCGGCGCCGACGTAACGTCGGCTAGTGGGGTTTCCCCCAAACAAGGACTCTCCCACCAGCGGCGGGGCACCGCCCCAGCCGGGACAAACTCTGAGCTACCGACCGGTCCCCAGGAATATGTGGTACTGTAGTCCATGTTAGTGTAAGTATAAGGGAGAGGATAGGACAAGGAAGAGGAACGACAAATCGCGCCCGGTCCTTGGCCTGTTTGGTAGAGTACTGCTCCGGCATTCGCCTGGCGTTGATCAGAGAAACGACAAAAAACTACCGCTCAGAGAGGCCGGCCACTAGAATTCTCCTCCAGACAGCGACTGAATTCGACCTAGCTGTAGAGCTTGTGTCGAAAATCCTGCCGCCGTGGGGAGTGTAACCTGGGACCTGCCGGTGAGAGGCGCGCAGTGACATCGCGTGATGCTCTGAGCGACCGCTCCCGGCGCGGCGCGGCGAGGGCGAGGCGGCGACGGCTGCCGTGGGAGTCGGGAGGTCGGGGCCGCTGGGAGCGTGGGCGCAGCGGGGCCAGCGCGGTGGGGCGACAAGGCCCTCGGGCCCCGCCGGGACGCCACCGGCCCCGTGGCAGCACGGCGCGGCGCGACGCGGCGCGGCGCGGTGGGTCGAGGTGTGGCAGGGCACGGCGGGGCAGGGAGGGGACGGGACGGGAGGGACGGGATGGGACGGGATGGGACGGGATGGGACGGGACGGGACGGGCGGGGACGGGGCGGGCGGGGCGGGACGGGGCGGGACGGGGCGGGGCGGGCGGGGACGGGGCGGGGCGGGGCGGGGGGGCCGGGTGTTGCCGGGCGGGGCCGGGGAAGCGCGGGTGGAGGTGCTGCGAGATCATGGGAGCCCTTGGGGCGGCGAGGCAAGCGTCGTGGGAGCCGGGGTGGCAGTTCGCCGCCTGGGACAGCGGGGCGGGCGGCGCGCCAGGTTAGCCAAATGCTGCGGGTGCCGGCCCCGGGGGGCTTCGGTGGGTCTACCATGTGAGGGGATACGATGAGGTACGGAGTGTGAAGGTTCGGAGCAGAGAGACGCGGAGCGGGCGTTCGGAAAGATGAGGCACGGAGTGCGGACGTCCTATGCGGAAAGGTGTCGTAGGAGGAGGGGAGGGCACCGATTGTTTGATTGATTTTTTCGTATTTCCGGACGCGTCAACTGTTTTGGATATCAGTCCCGTTAGTGTTGTGCATGTTTCTTTTCTCGGGAGGAGGCGGTAATCTTCCCCCGGTGGATGGCGAGATCCGGCGCCGACGTACCGTCGGCTAGTGGGGTTTCCCCCTAACCAGGACTCTCCCACCAGCGGGGCATCGCCCCAGCCGGGACAAGCACGAAGCTCCCAACCGGTCTCCTGAAATACGTGGTAGTGTAGAGCATGTTAGTGTAAGTGTGTGTATAAGGGGAGAGGATAGGACAAGGAAGAGGAAGGACAGATCGCGCGCGGTCCGTGGCCCGTTTGGTAGGGTACTGCTCCGGCATTCGCCTGGTGTTGTTCGGAGAAACCACTGAAAACTACCGATGAGAGCAGCCGGCCGCTAAAATTCTGCTCCAGACAGCGACTGAATTCGACCTAGCTGAAAAGCCAGTGTCGCGAGGGAGCCGAGGGGCGCGAAGCCCGGCAACCCGGAGGTTGGGCATCGCCCACTCACTGCCTCCACACTGACGCTGAGCGGCAGGCCAACCGCCAGGAACCAAGTGGTCGTCGAGGGCTCTCCACCAGAAGCCATGACCCTTACGTCACCTATGCGGTTCCCCCTGCGGAGCGTGTCGAATGTAATCGACTAGAGTTTCTTTGTCGCTCTAAAGAGAGCTAAAGTCGCTAATCAAGACATTGTTAAAAATCATTTACCAGGAAGCTTTGCCCCTTTATGATAAGTATGTTGTGGTAGCATCCAGAAACGCCTAATCGTAGTGCAATGTCCGGAAAGATCTCATTCTGTAGATAATGGAGTGAGACAGGTTTTTTGGTCCATTGCCTTCAAAACCCAAGGGTTTTAGGCCGTAGAACGCATCGTTTAGCAGTTATTAAACTATAATTTCTTCAGGAGTGTTGCGGGTTGCATTTGACATGAATATTGTGTTGTTGCGTTTTTAAAATATCCTTCTTATCTTTAAAGTCATAGGGCAATTCATCACGTCTCCGTAAAATTCTCGTTCTTTAGAGATCTCATTTATAAAGATTAGTTGAGTGTGAGAGTTGCATTTATTTATTTATTTTACGTAAAAAAAACAGTTAAAAACTGCGTATGACGTGCTATGGGGAAAAGTGAATTGTGTGCACATTTTCAAAATTCTGTGATCCCTACACTAAGTCATATACTACTTAAATTTTGAATTTTTGAAAGGGAGAAAACAAAACAAAAACTCCCATGTAATAAAATCTATTTTCAAGGATAAACAAGCAATAAATTTTGAATTTTGAAAGGGAGAAAAAAAAAACTCCCATGTAATAAAATCTATTTTCAAGGATAAATAGCAATAAATTGTGAATTTTGAAAGGGATAAAAACTCCCATGTAATAAAATATATTTTCAAAGATAATAAGCAATAAATTTTGGCTCTTATTACTTCCTGCCGCGACAACATGGAAACGATAATTTGAATAATTGTATTTCCCACTGAATTCTAGAAGACGTGCACCGAAAATGAAGTTACATTTATGTCCAGAAGCAAAACAAGGGGCCATCTCAGCATTTGCTCAATGGATCAGGGAAACTGGACGAAAAACCTGATCGAGATGGGGGTCATTGACCCGGAAGCTGTAGTACAATAGTTGTTACAGGTTGTTTATACTAATTTATACAGTCCAAATGGTAAATAATGCATTATGTATCATTGTTAAAATTAATGTTACTTTTCTTGTGATGCTCAGTATAATCTCTAATTGTATAGAAACAGTTATGCAGCAGAAACGATTTTACTTGGGATTTAAACTTTTCTATTGAAAAAGGCATACTTTGCATAAAAGGCAATTGCAAAAGGTATACTTCTGAAATAATATAGGAGACTATCCTACACGATGAGAATTTACGTCCCATGGAAGGTTGCCCACGTATTGGTTATTGTACTATTACCTTCATCAGGGATCAATCTGATTATTCTCTTGAAATAGAGCGTGAGTAATGTCTGGTGTAAAACATCAGCACCGTTATTTTACTGTCATTTTATAAACGTTTTCTTAATAATATATTATATTTAAAATTTTGAGGTCAGAATGTCACATTGTGCCTTTATATTATAATAATAATGTAATTATTAAATATGACCTTTCCTTCTTCATACTGCTGGTCAGAAAGTTTTCTATAAAGCGATTCGTTTTTGTTAATTTTTAATTGCACAATTTCGTATCTCACTGCTCGGTATTATCGCGAAGAACAGTTTCTATTACAAATAACGACCTTATGAGCTATCTCAATAATTCAGAGTAATCGTTACTAGAATCTTAATTCCATGAATTGACAATTTTGCTTTCCAGTCTTTTGAATCTGAACAGAGTATTTAGTATGTTTTTGGTGACATTTAGTATACAAATGCTTTTCGATTCGACTTCTCGTGAATAACAGCTTCTGGTCGTTTCTGAACAAAGTAATAGGTTTTGAAAGAGTATTGAAAGCGGTCTTCATTAAACTGAATATCCTTTTCTTATTGAACAGAACACAGTGGTATGAAGCTTGAACTTGCGAGAAGTTGCAGGTGAAATGGCACACTGTGTGCGTTTTATCCAGTTCATTGAGAAATAAAATCCTGTAGATATAGTACAATAAATGCAATATTTAAGTCTAAATAGTTTATTTAGACAATATATTAATTAATATATTAATTAAATGTAGTTGGGATTACAGAAAACCTTTTACAAAAGAGTGATTCATTTTTAGTCTACTTTTATAATAAACACAGAATTTACAAATCTCTGTCATCGAAAGCAAGATGAAATTCAATGTGCCAAGAACTCCCACTGATCTCTAAAATGCCATTAATGCCATAAATGGATCAACGTAGGAATGTATAATCCAGCCTGAAATTTGTATGACGGCCAATTTCATTCATTCATCGATTGTAGTTCGATAAACCGATATTGTGACCGCAGATTGAAACGAACACGAACTAGGGAATTTAACCTGGAAGTTCAGCAGTGACTTACAGTTGAATCAATTAAACGAGATCAGCTGTTTCTATCCACTTTGCCTAACGTGCACGAGTACATCTACGGGACTACCTTGTTTCGTGTATTTGTAATACAGATTTGCACACATTAAATCATGTTTCAGTTGGCCAAGGTTTCTAATTTTGTCTAGATGATTTCGCTAATGTTGTACCTTTCTGTGTCAGTACGTTAATTTTATAATCTTCGCCTTGTGATACGACAGAATTGAAAGAGTTAATTATTCCTTTGTATGGTGAGTGCACCCTTCAATGGCTTAGTTCTCTTGTTTTTGCCATAGAATGCAATTTCGGCTTTTAGCGACTATCCTGATTGAGGTTTATCTGGGTCTAAAGAAATCTAAAGAAAATTGCCGGGATGACCCCTCGCTTGCAGTCCGTATAGCGTGTGTAGTATATAAATCGAGCCACGCACGTTATAATTTTGAAATTATTTTAAATTGTTATAAATATTTCCTGCGCTGAAAGTATTATATCCACTACTTAAAATATTTTGGATTTAAAACTGGACAGTTTAATATTATGTACTTATATTGATTTAATTTTAATTAATATTTAATAATGATTTTTATAAGATTATTGAAATACATATAAAATTATTTACTATTATGATTTCGTGAATTCCGTCTCTCAATGCTTTAACTTTTGGTTTGAAGTGTTTTCGTTTGTGAGCTGGCAAAATGCTTTCCCATTCTACTTTTTGTTAGGGGTAATTCAACAATACTTATGCAACATTTAAGATTTTTTAACAGCCCTGTCTCTTTTTGTAGCATTTAGTAGTACTTACTAACATTCCGCTGAGGTAAACGCATTATTTTGGACTTTCCCCTCCTCCTCACTTTACTGAGTTACACAGTAGTAAATTCTCGACATTTGGGTACAATCTCAGAGTATTCAAATGTAATAGCTACATTTATTTGTGATTAATTTCAAATGTTTTTCTAACTTTAAGTTAATAAATAATACTCACTAAAATGCTGCGAGGTCGTTCCTTTTCCAACAACTCCTCTTACTTCGTGTCCATACCTGGCACACTTGTGAGACGCCCTTTCCTCAAAGAGCGAACGTATTTTCTTTTCATACCTCAAGTCAGCAAAGTTTTCATACCCGCAGGCCTTATAGAAAAATCCTAAATAGCTTGGGAGCTGTACATTACTCGCACTGACTTTTTAACGAAATGAAATATTAAGTTATCATAATTCAATAGTTTTATTCACATAGCATTAATACCGCTAAAAAGGGTCGAAAGTCAGGTACAACAATTTAGAAAATAAATATGTTGAGACTGTGTACAACAGCTTCAATTAAGCAGACAAATAATACGAATACAGAATACATAAGTATTCATGGTCATCATTTACAAATGCATTTACAATAGTAAACATTCTAGAAAAATAACTAAATATAATTAAACACATTATCATTTGTAGCTTTTCTTGTAAGCAAATGAAACCCATTAATCTTGCAGTTAAATTACAAAAAAGTAAAGACCGTTCAATTTTTAAAGGACAGTCATTGAAATGTTGAGAAGTTAACATTTGGTTTTAGTTCTGCAAGTACTTAGAAGTTCATGTTAACATTTGCAGTCTCGATTGCATTGTGTACTTTATGCTTTTTATGTGAGAAATTGTTTTATCGCATATGTAAGTTGTCCCTAAGATAATCATCGTGCCAGCCGCCAATTTTCTTAGTTCGGGAAACACTCAGGAAGACTGGAGTAAAATATAATAGAAATTCCTAAATGTCTCTTGAAAATTCCCACTCGCGTGAAGCACAACCACCTCCATTTGAAAATTATTTCAAAATAAAGACTTAAAAAGCATTTTGAAACACGTTGTAACCCCATCTGCGCAATCATGAAAATTGATAAATTACACTTTAAACACTCTTTCACCATTCTAAAACAGAGAATTATCGAAGCAGTCTACTCCCAATGCTTTCAAAAATCTTCAAAAAATTAATATTAAATAAAATCAATACATTCATAAACAGTAACAATATTACACCCTCTTCACAATTTGGTTTCCGCAATAATCATTCAACTATTAAGACTAACCAATTTCATCGGTATTAATTTTCAAAAATCAAAACATGCATTAGCACTATTTCTGGACGTAGCGAAAGCTTTCAATAAAGTATGGCATCAAGGTTTATTACATAAAATACGGCGATATGGATTCTCGGAAACTACTTACAACAAATAATTCAAATCTTTTGTCACTAGTCAACTTAGTACAGTCTTCAGTTTATAGTATCACGGCCAGTGTCGATCAGGAATGTCGACAAAGACGTTTATTTTGTTTCTTGACACAATCCCTGAAAACACTTGATTTATGTACAGATAGACTTCACTTGATTATTCTTTATACGTCACACTTCTCTTGAATATTTATTTTCACTGTTCACTTCTCTTACTCTGTTGCAGTCCTAAGCAGTGACCACAGTTGACGACACTGGCCACGGTTGACGTCACTGAGCACAATCACTGCACTGCTATTCACCGCGATGCACACACTTCACAGCTCAGCTTCCACTTCAGTCTTAAGATTCACTCACGGTTGCCGGCCACCGCGTATTTATACTCGGCGGACGCCGTCGAGAATTTTCTGGACTTTGCGATAAGCGCCAAGAACACTCTGGGACTAGCTAGTTCGAGGGCAACCCGTAGATGTCGCAATCCAGTACATACAGGTAGTTCATGGTGGCCGCCGGCCGATGACGCAATCTGCCCATACAGGTAGTTCGTGGTGGTGCCGGCAGATGACGCAATATTCGTTACAGTATAATGACCAAAACAGTTTAGTGGCTTCTGACCGCTTGAGATGGCTTCGTGTGATGCGGGTTGCTGGTCTCTGCCTTAAGCAATTACGAATAATCCACTTTTACTCTCCCTGTTCTAGACCACAGGAATTAAAACAGCAAACGAGACGTTTTAGTGCAGATTAGAACAGTCAAAGAAATCAAAAATATTTTGGTCAAGTATGAATTTGAACCTTATCATCGTCTGCTACAACTGCACTGCGAAGATTTGTGAAAATATTGTTTACATATTGATTCCATGTTTTCTATTTACACTGTCTTTCTATCTTGGAATATGTATCGTACTTTCATTTACATAAATTTTTAAAAATTGCGTTTGATATAGAAAGTCTCCGCTGCAAAGAGTCGCAATTGAGAGATGCTCCGTAGCTGTTTCCTGTAATTCCGATTCCATGGTACTAGGCATGGTATGACGTGGCGTGGCGTAGCCTGGTGCGGCGAGGCATTACGTGGTGTGATCTGATGCGGCGTGGCGTGCCATGACATGGCGTTGATGTAGCATGGTATGACGTGGAATGGCGTGGCAGGGCATGGCGTAACTTCGTGGTGGCCGGCTGGTATCCGGGGGGGGCGCCGAGGGTGGAAGCGTTGCGTGGCATGGAGTGTAATGGCGTGGCAGGGCATGGCGTGGAGGGGCGTGGCGCGGCGAGGGATGCCGTGGCGTCGCGCTGAGGGTTTGGTGTGGCGAGGCGAGTCCTGAGGCGAGGCGTGGCATGGTATGATGACGTGAGATGGTATGGCATAGCGTGGCAAGGAATGGCGTCACTTGGCATGGCGAGGCCTGTCGCGGCGTGTTATGTCGTGGCGCGGCATCGCACAGTGTGGCTCCGAGGCGAGGTTCCCATTGACGAGTTTCAAAGAAAAAGTGAGCGGAGAAATGAAACTAAAAGACGAACTTGAGAGAAGAGGAGCGGCGGAATACGAGTGGTAAGGCAGAAATATGGAATTAGATGTATGAGGAAGGTAAAGCCAAGTAAATAAGGAACATAATTGTGTGAGAGGGTTGTTAAGCGCAATGATACCGGTTGTGATGACGATCTGCCCTTCCTCTTCCTTGTCCTGTCCTCTTACACACACACTTACACTAACATGCACTACACTACCACATATCCCGCGAGACCAGTCGATAGCTTAGAGCTTGTCCCGGCTGGGGCGGTGCCCCGCTGGTGGGAGAGTCCTGGTTAGGGGGAAACCCCACTAGCCGACGGCAGGTCGGCGCCGGATCTCGCCATCCAGCGGGGGAAGATCACCACCATCTCCCGAGAAAGAACATGCACTACACTAATGGGACTAATAACCGAAACAGTTGACGCGCCCGGAAACATGAAAAAATCAATCAATCAATCAACCAATCAATGAAAGGTGGAGGAGATGAAAGGGAGAGTTGCAGCACCAACAGATTGGTATTGACGAGTTTCAAAGAAAAAGTGAGCGGAGCAATGAAACTAAAAGACGAACTTGAGAGAAGAGGAGTGGCAGAATTATAAGGTGTGGCGTGGGATGGCGTAACTTGGCATGGCGTGGAGAGGCCTAGCGTGGCGTGGGAGGCCGTGGTGTGGCGAGGCAAGGCCTCCGGGGGGGTGCCGGGGGGGGGGGGGGGCGGCGCGGCGCCCGGGGCAGGCCGGGCCCCGGGCGACTCGCGGGGGCGACGAGGTTTCCTCGGAAGACCTTCTCGCCGTCTGACCTTTCCCCCCCCCCCCCCCCCCCCCCCCCGGCTCCGCCCCCACTGCCACCCGCATTTTCACCCCACGGAGAAGCCCGCTTTAACAGCACTCGACGTCTCCTCGCCACTCCCGTTGCAGCGACAGCAAGTCCCCCTCCGCCGACGCAGCTTCTAGCCCCGCAGCCACTCCCGCTGCCTTGCCTGCCGCCGGCCGCAATGCGCCGCTGCGTTCAATCTACAAGTAGGATCTGTATTGCATCGCAGGAACAGTCTCCCTGCCCTATCGTCATCACAACCGGTATCATTGCGCGTAACAACCCTCTCACCCAATTATGTCCCTTTTTACTTGGCTTTACCTTCCTCATACATATAATTCTATATTTCTGCCTTACCACTCGTATTCCGCCACTTCTCTTCTCACACGTTCGTCTTTTAGTTTCGTTTCTCCGCTCACTTTTTCTTTGAATGTCGTCAATGCCAACCTGTTGGTGCTTCCGCTCTCCCTATCATCGCCTCCACCTTTCATTGATTGATTGTTTTGTGTTTCCGGGCGCGTCAACTGCTTTGGTCATTAAACGTGGATTCGATGCCGATTCGTGGTCATTAGTCGTCATTAGTTTGGCCGTTAGTGGAGTGCATGTTAGTGTAAGTGTGAGTGTGTGTGTAAGGGGACATGATAGGACAAGAAAGATCCGTGGTCCGTGACCCGTTTGTTAGGGTACTGCTCCGGCATTCGCCTGGTGTTGATCGGAGAAACCACGGAAAACTACCGATCAGAGCAGCCGGCCGCTAGAATTCTCCTCCAGACAGCGACTGAATTCGACCTAGCTGAAAAACTAGTGTCGAAAATCCTGCCACCGTGGGGAGTGGGAACCTAGGACCTCCCGGTCAGACGCACTGCAGTGACATCAGTTGATGTAATGAGCTACCGCTCTGGTACCTCTATCTCCAATATAATTACCACTCCTATTATCTTATTCCCATCATTTCGACTGCGGCAAGTTTCGATCCCTATTTACTTCCTCCTTGCCTCTCACCCCGATTTACTATATTAATCCCGTTCTCTCCACATTACGAAACTTCTTTCGTTGTGTCGTTCTATCATCGCCTTCAGAGTATTTTACATACTCTGGCTCTTTCTAACTTCCATTCCTTCTCCTGCGATCTTTCTACAGCACAGTTGATGTCCCTCTTCTTTCACACAACTTTCCCCCTCTCACCTGCAGCAGTTATCAAGATGACACCTCAATTATTGTCATGTCTTTTGCATTCCTCCACTCGTTACTCATACACCTCCTTCGACCACTGCTTCTCAGTTTCTTCATGTCTTGCCACTTCAAAATTGATCGACTCTCTTTGTTCTAGTCGGGGCATACTTTACAACCTCCGTTTGAACGCCTTTATATATCTCAATGACCGTCTCACACCTACCTTTCACACATACTGTTCTACAGCAACACCACTATTTTCTTATTTAACGATCGCAATCACATTCTCAGGCTGTTCACTCTCTGCTTCGCCTTACGTTAACACTTAAATCGTACTTTACGCCCCATCGCCGCCATTATACAACGGCAGCACGATTCATTTCCTTTGCGTTTCCTTTCTTTCTTACTCGACTCACTCCTGCACACTCCGCACTTCCTTCATCTCTTCTCTTCTCCCAACTCCGACTCTGACCGCGTGCGATCTTTCCTTCCTCTTCCTTGTTCCATCCTCTCTCCTTACACACACGCACACTTACTCTAGCATGCACTACCCTACCACATATTCTGGGAGGGTAATTAGGAGCTTAGAGCTTGTTCCGGCTGGGGCGGTGCCCCGCTGGTGGGAGAGTCCTGGTTAGGGGAAACCCCACTAGCCGACGGTAGGTCGGCGCCGGATCTCGCCATCCAGCGGGGGAAGATCACCGCCATCTCCCGAGAAAAAACATGCACTACACTACCACATATTCCGGGAGACCGGTCGGGAGCTTAGAGCTTGTCCGACTGGGGCGGTGCCCCGCTGGTGGGAGAGTCCTGGTTAGGGGGAAACCCCGCTAGCCGACGGTAGGTCGGCGCCGGATCTAGCTACGCAGCGGGGGAAGATCACCGCCATCTCCCGAGAAAAAAAAAACATGCAGTATACTATCACATATTCCAGGAGACTGGTCGGGAGCTTAGAGCTTGTCCCGGCTGGGGCGGTGCCCCGCTGGTGGGAGAGTCCTGGATAGGGGAAACCCCACTAGCCGACGGTAGGTCGGCGGCGGATCTCGCCATCCAGCGGGGGAAGATCATCTCCAATATAGATCTCCAGATAGAAAAAAACATGCACTTCACTAACGGTACTAATGACCTAAACCGTTGGCGCGCCCGAAATCACCAACCAACCCAACTCCGATGCATTGACATTAGTAGTTCGCAGGTCATTCGCTTGCAGCGTGCGTCGTCGCACCACCGCCACCATCAGCGGTGGCGCAGCTCGTCCGCGCCCATCACCCGCCGGCGTCACCCGCAGCGCCTATTGCGCCGCCGGCCACCGCAGCTCATATTTCACGGTAATGGGATTGGTGTCGGTCCGCGGCGCGCGTTTTCACCGCGTTTTGAAAAGGTCGCCCTCCCATCCATCTGCCCGTCGCGGGGGCTCATCCGCTCCCCCGGCCGCTTCTATCCTTTCCCAATCACGTTCACTCGATCGCCCGCGCCGCGCCCGCTCTACCTCTGGAATACGGATACGGGAGGAGCGAGCCGTGTAAAACGCATCATGTGAGTGGCCAGCCCCTCGTAAAACTTTTAACTCGATATACGCGATCGCTCCCCGAGCGAGCAGACGCGCTCGGCCGGATTCTTGTCTGCGTTGAAAAATGAAGGAGTCAGACGGCGGCCGTCAAGGCAGCGCCTGCCTGAAATGACAGTGTTTGCATGGAATATTTCGTGGGAATTGTGGGAATTCTGATGTGGTGTGGTTGACGTTCTTATGAGAAGAAATAAAAGAGGTCATCTTCGTCCACACATTATTTTTATTAAGATAGCCGGCTTTCGACATCGTCACACTACAAAGTACAGAAAAATGTAACAAAATTACAAATAAAATCCTATAAAATCCTATCTTATTTTGTATTTTATTTGTAATTTTGTTACATTTTTCTGTACTTTGTAGTGTGACGATGTCGAAAGCCGGCTATCTTAATAAAAATAATATGTTGACGAAGATGACCTCTTTTATTTCTTCTCTAGAAAATTTCGGCTGCTACATGAGAACAAAGTGTTGTGCATTTTTTAAAAATATGATGAAATAGGTTTCTGACATAGAATGTGAGTGTTTTGAATTCCTACGCGTCAGAGGTTGGCTTTGCAGTTAAATGCGTATTACATGAATATCAACTGAATATCAAAATATCATATGTGACTTTGATTTTACTACATTTGAATTCAATGTGTTGTTTATTTCGGATTGTTTAGATATTTCGACAAACTATAATTGGAAGTCCGTGAGCGCAATTGAGAATATATAAAACGATAAGTGATGGATAAAATACATCAGTTAATGGATATAAAATATGTGTAATGCGTTTTCCAAATGTTCAATGAAATGCAGTTTAAAGAAAAAATGTAAGTAATAAAAATATGGCACACAAGCGTTTTTCCAAGCCCACTAATTGAATACCAATTATATTACAGTGATATGTGGGAAATTTCCAAAATATAGTACAGGCGAGTTATATAAGTAAAAAGTGAAGTTGAACAGCATTGTAAAGTACGGAGTGCTACAATTTTATATGACAATGAACTATCATTGATTTTTGCGTTTAGTCGTGGATGTATCGGCGTACGAAACAGTGCAATGTTTTCATCAGGAAACAGTTGACGACACCCTTTAAAAAGTGACTGTCCCGCAGGGGAAGAAGAACAAACCCATTCTGCATCGCTGCTGCGTCCCTTCGTTAACAGCTGAGACGTCAAATATGTTCTGCGGCTCACTCAATGTTCCATAGAACAGCAAAGCGCGGGGTAGGACGTCGGCGGGGGGGGGAGGGCGGTGGCAGTGGCGCGGAGGGGGAAGGGGAAGCGGACGGTGGGGGGGGGAGGGGCGGGGGGGGGGGGTGGAGATGGGAGAAAGAGCGGGAGCTGATCTGGGAGTAAGGTCGGAGGTGGGGGCGGTTGAGTGATTGAATTTTTCGTGTTTCCGGGCACGTCAATGCTTTGGTCATTAGTCCCGTAAGTGTAATTCATATAATAATAAGTGTAATGTTTTTTTTCTCAGGAGATGGCTGTGATCTTCCTCCTCTGGATGGCGACCTACCGTCGGCTAGCGGGGTTTCCCCCTAACCAGGACTCTCCCACCAGCGGGGCACCGCCCCAGCCGGGACAAGCTCTAAGCTCCCCACCGGTCTCCCAGCATGTGTGGTTGTGTCGTGCATGTTAGTGTAAGTGTGTGTGTAAGGGAGAGGATAGGGCAAGGAAGAGGAAGGAAAGATCGCGCGTGGTCCGTGGCCCGTTTGTTAGGGTACTGCTCTGGCATTCGCCTAGTGTTGATCGAAGAAACCACGGAAAACTAGCGATCAGAGCAGCCGGCCGCATGAATTTTCCTCCAGACAGCAAATGAATTCTACCTAGCTGGAAAGCTAGTGTCGAAAATCCTGCCGCCGTGAGGACCTCCCGTTGAGAAGCGCTGCAGTGACATCAGTTGATGCACTGAGCGGTGGAGGTGGGGGTGGTAGAGAGGGGAGGATAGGAGTGTGAGGGAAGGGGAGGGGCTAGGCAGGAGAAAGAGTGATAGCAGGGGTGGGAGGCGAGGCGGGGGGGGAGGGAAGGGGGCGGGGGGGGCGGAGCAGGGGGGGGGGGGCGGGGGCCGGCGGCGGCGACAGCGAGTGTGACGTCGCGAACAGCCGTTCCGATGCTGTTCCGCGTGCCAGCATGCAGCAACCCTGGTTGCCAATTGGCGCGAGTAATGCCAATCTGTGCGGGGGATGAGTTCACATGGAGCGCGTGCCGATGTGGCTTCGCGCCGCGGCCGAACGCGCGTTCCACTTGGCGGGGCACCCAGTGCCGGGCACCGCCCTCGTCGAAACTCAACTTTGGCTGAGCACAAGACACCTTTAATAAAATGATTATTTTTGAGTTTATTAAAAATTTCATATGAATTGCCATTAAAAAACCTTATTAATCTATATTTTGTATTAAAAAAGACGTTCTATGTTCCAAAATCAATCCTAAATAATATATTTGAAGCACTCTTTTCAACAGCATTTAGAGGAACATGGGAAAATACTGAAAGTAGCTGTATATTTTACTCTTACTTCGACACAAGAAATAATGTACTCCAAGCAGTTAGAATGAAGAAATTGCTGTACCTTCCTTACTACTGTGTCTTTTTCTGGGGTTCAACGGGTGCCTTAGAAACTCAGTGACTGTGTTCAATGAGTCAATTAACTTCGCCAACGGTTTAATTCGGTGTGTGATCCATTTGAATCTAGTGCAGCTTCAATAGCACGTACTTTGCCGAATTATTGCCGACGGTTACATAATATTATAAGTATTGCAATATCTACTCTACTAATACATCATTCCTCACTTGAAATACAAGGATAATTTCAAATATAATGAACAGTATTTTATATTTTCTTACATTTTTATTTGCGTAAGAAAATTACTTTACAACTCTTCAATGTAAGCTCCATTCTGTTTAATTACCCAGCTCCAATGACAAGGATGCTTTAGAATTCCATGAAATACCCGTTCTCTGTTCATCAAACGAACGGTTTGGGTGATGGGTGCAGAAATCTCTTCAAAAGATGAAAAAAGACATCCTCCCAAAGGTTTTTTGAATTCTGAGTGTAAGTCAAAGTTTGGTGGTCAGAACTGCAGGGTGCTTGTTGTAATACTCGTACTTCCCAACCATACTGATAGAACATTGTAATGCGTGGATGTATGTGAATGCTTGTGCTTGCAAGTATGTATGTGCTGGTTGTGAGTGAGCGTTATCGTAGAGAATGGGTGGCCCAGACTCGAGCAACTGAAGTCAAACTTTGTGCATTTTTCGTTTCAGGTTTTTAATAAATTCAGGATAATACAGTCCTGAGATATTTTTCCACATGTAACTCTGCCATAAATTATAGTTTCATAATGATAATTCTTAATGTACACAAGACTCTTTTTTTACCTTTGGTTACGCTGGAAGTTATTTCTGACGTGTGGAAGATGGACTTTTTCACTCGGTTTCGGTTCAAAGTCTATAATCCACGTTTTATCAATGGAATGGCGGTGATTCAATCCAAAACAGCTTCACCGTCAATTTCAAGTCTTCCCCTCAACAAGGTCGCAATCTCTATACATTTGTTTCTGTCCAATACTATAGCAGTAAGGGACCAATCGCACTGCAATTTTCCCCTTCTTCAAAACATTTGACAATGTTCGAAATGCGGACGTTACTAAACTTTCTTTCGGCTTCAAAAAGTTCTTCACATGTCGCACGACTATATTTTCCAATAACATCAGTCCCAAGTTTCACATTTCCTTCTGTGCTCTCACGACCTTTACGAAATTCACTGGCCCAACGCGAAACTGTGCGGTCCATTGTAATCTCATTTCATACTTCACTTTCAAGCTGAAATCCAAAAGGATTTCAGACGCGACTTTGGCCCGTAAAGTTTCGATCTTTGTACGATCTTTGATTGTCAACACTCACTGTACCCAAGATCTGTGCAGGCTTCATTTCTAGGGCCCGTTATTAAAAAAGAACGAAACAAGTAATTGATAAAAACAGATTCGTGATTTTTGTTCAAACTTTGAAATACAAGTGACGCAACAGTCAATACCGTCGCGTGCTTCTGCCAGAGGTGTTATCAAACTGTGCATTACTTTTAAAATGACATCCGTAGTTCCCACGAAATGGAACACGAGAGGTTCGAAACAACAACTTCAATTTTTGAACATTAAAAAACTTAAATTAATATGGCTTTTTGTTATTGCTTTATTATGACAAAAAGTGTAATGAAGCACAGTTGCCAGGGCGGAACCATAAGGCACAATACCCAACACGTATTAAACGTCCACGCGGTCTAGCATCTTAACTGCTCATTTAAAGGAAAACGCCTGGGAGGCAGAATTTATAACAAATGACATTTTTTGTGTCGAAACACTTTTCAATAAAACTACAAATAGTTTGAGGTTTAAGCAAAAATGTAACAAAATTGAAATATTATTGTCAACTGTCGCTATGCTCTAGCCTCTAAAAGATGAAATGACGAAAAAGAAAACTATAGACTTTTTTGTGTGTTTGAAAATTGTTTGTTTGAAACATGTTTAATTAAAGTGCGCAGTTCCCTTAAAATAAGCAAAAAAACCTCTAATAAAAGCCTTTCTACAGTTGTTGTTTTGCGGTTTCCTCAGAAAACAAAAGTGTTTCGAGATGGCAAATGTTTAAATTCGAACTCTGCATCCTTAAGAACAAAGAACGATAAGACTAAATCATGTATATATTGTTTTCTAAATGAACCCTTTTTTGGCACCAAGTGACTACCGTAAACTAATTAGAATTACAATTTGACTGCCACATCTCGATGACTTCCTCCTCTGCCTGCACCCGACTGCTGGTCGCAAACACCGCCATTCATGTGATGCTTGCCCGGCCTCAGGAGAGGAAATGTAAAGGTCCAAAACACTTACGTAGATGGCAGAACTCGAAGAGTAATTGTAAACGAAGACCAATAGGCGTATGCTATTTTCAGTATTGTGAGCTAACACATGATTTGTCACAAAATAATCCTAATATCACAATATGAGTTTTTATAGAAACGAATGTGCCAAAGAAGTGTCCCGTGCGCTAAAATCACACGGAGAGCATTTAAACGAACACCAAAAATGGCGGTGGCGATGGTGTAACCGCTAGCGTATCGGACTGTTATAGTTTAGTAGGTCAAACCCGAGCGAAGCCGTGGATTTTTAAAGGGCGAAAAAAATCCTTCGTACGCCTTCCTTCGGAGGGGAAGTAAAGCCAGCTGTCCCATGTTAGTGCATTTACTGCACGTAAAAGATCCTCAAGCCTAAATGACGCCTCTGAACTAAATTCAAATCGCCTGTTTCGTCGCCCAAGTAATACCTTCTTTCTCCCATGATTGGTGAAAGGAGTGTAACAAAATTTGCGTGGTCAGACGGAAGAGCAGGCCTCATATCCTGAGTCTCGCCACGTAATATAAGGCATCAATTCAATTCCATTAAAAAAAAGGTAGAAATTAGGTAGCGTGATCACAAGTTCTTGCACGGAAAGCAATTAGAATAACAATTGCAGGACATCTCGATTAGCGCCTGCCGTCCGCGGGTCGCAGCGGCTGCCATCGCCGCCCCCAGGCCGCGCGGCGTCATCGCCTACGCGCCAGCGGCGGGGGCGGGGCGGGGCGGGGCGGGGCGGAGTGGTGGTGTCCCCCAGGGGCCGGGCGGGCGGCGCGCTGATTAATGAGCTGTTTTGCTGCGTCGCGATGCGTCGCTTCGCGGAGGCACGGGGCGTTCGCTCGGACGCCCCCGGCCAGCCCGAGGCCGCAGAGTGCCGCCGCCGCTGCCGCGCCACCACGCCCGGCCAAAAAGACCGCGCGTGCATTGTGCGCGATATTTTTCTCTCGGTTTCTAGACCGCTCCCGCCCTGTCCCGTTCCGCTCCACCCGCCCCACCGGTGCTACATGAGGCCAAGGAAGGTGAAGCCGAATTGCAGACATGGATATTGCTCCCGGGACCTCGCGCTGAGCAGTGGCGTATTCTGCTTTCATGGCCTGGAATACCGCTTATTTTATAAATAACCGTTGATTGTATAACTATACATAATTTTCGATTATGTAAAGTTGCTAGGTTGAACTATTTTAATATATAATATTATTTACATATATGTGTGTATGTATTTTCATGAAACACAATCAAGTTTACAATATCTCGTTATACGAACGATTAAAAGGCTTCTCTAATAAACGTCGTAAAATACACTCATTGTCAACTGATAAACTTTTCGAAGTTTTCTGCGATATTTTTTCAAAATATCTTACCAAATTGATAATAGTTATCTTTGACACTATCACTACTTAATATGTTGCAGTTTTAAGACTTAGAACACGCTTAATATAATCTATTATGTATACACCATCAAACATATATGTCTTGCACTTCCAATTTAATTTCTTCGTTTACTGCCCACTGCCTCCGAACTGCTCCGGGCGTGTCAAGAAACCGCTCGGGAAATCGGCAACCGGAGCCCTTGGCTGGCCCTTTCTTACCAGGAGGGGGAGTGAGTCATGCAACGAACGCACGCTGAGAGGATGCCGCTGGGTCCCAGCGGTTTCTTCGACGAGAGAGCGATTTAACACATATCAACAGAACAGATTATACAGAATCTTGAAAAATGTAGGTCGCTGAAAAAGAATGTCGCCAATTATTTTTAATATAATTTATCTTGACATAATTTTGCTCTCGTCACTTTCACGGGCTACCACCGGTAGCCCACAGTATGCACCACTGGCGCTAAGTGATGATTTGCGGTGAAGGCAGAGGTTGCAGCAGGTAGGAAATAGATGAGGGCCTAGAAGATAGAAATACTAGAAGACAAGAGCTGAGATGAACGAACAAGGTAGAGCTGTCTCGTTACAGACGTTACAGACGTTTGTGGGAGACGGTGCGGGTTGAAAATTATTACTTCTTGCCAATTAACATAAAGTGGAAAATTTCATTTAACATACTCACAGATGTGACATTTCACGCTGATATTTTAGAAAACTCCTTATGTACAGGTGGTCTTTTTTCAAGATTTCATGCACCTGCCAAATATATCTGAGTACAGACTTGCCTATCAAAGGTCGTCTGTAACTCTCTTATACGCGATTTCCCAATGTATGTTATTTAGCAAAATGTGAGCATTTTCTACTATGCTGCATGTCCTAGAAGTTTGTAACATTTATTCTCAGACATCCTGTATGGTGGAGGATAGCATACAATTTGTGACTGACTTGAGGCGAAACCAGTGGTGTAGTAGCCAGAGCGTTCACCTGCGGTCTCTTGGTTCTGACGTCAAATCCCAGTCCATCCATGGAAAATTTATGGTGGACAGGGCTAGTTCCCTGAAGACTCTACCGTGTCCCTGCACCTCAGTTCTCATTTGCTTCAAATTACGTAATTATCATGGCACCCAAGGGGGAGTCGTGGTGTTTCAGCCCCTCCTAACAGCCAATTACACATGTTAAAAACAAACTTTTACTACTTGTCTGTACTAACGAAAGTCGAATAAAATAACAATTGTTATCGTACAAATAATCGTGCTATGCGTATTTTTGCTGTAAATAAAATTATTAGTTTATAATAACGCGAACCCATGACTGCCGTCACTACTGCCTTTTAGGAGCGTCGTGGCAACTGTGGGTTGCAACTAGCAACAATGGCCATGAATTAATATGGCATACACATTTTGAAAATCAACGTTTTTGATGTTATTAATGCTATATTGATTAAAACTACTCGCCACACGTCATTATCGCACCTTATTATACAAAGCAAAATGATCCATTTGTTTTCACATTTAACTTAATTAAAACACGAAATTTAAAATAAATTTAAAGCTCAAATAATAATAATAAACGTATTTTTTTTCCATATTCAAATGATTGCCTTCAAGCACATTGCAAATTACATTGCCACTGGAGTGACACCGCTTCAAACGAAGCGCGGAAAATTGGAATTTACCATTTCGTATTCTTTTTCCAAATTTCAAAAATACACAGCGATTCAAAAATTCAACCAGCATCACTTTCTTTACCGTTATTTCCTGTATAAGTGAAAAAAAAATATTGATAAAATTTTAGTTGTAAATATGGAAAAAAAAATATGGAAAAAGTTGTAGGAAGGCGCCGAAAATTTTTTGATTTTTTTTTGCAAATTTCGAAAAATTAAGGATTTTAATGAAAATGAAACATACACCATCGTCTTAAACATCTTTCACTCCATCCAACAAAATTTAAGTAAAAAATGTTGAGTTTTTTTTTTTTGAAATTTTAAAACTATTTCCGGGCATTCATGTAAAATATTCCGGCAATTTAAATATCTGTTTCGACTCAAGAAGTCATAACATCAGCGAGATCGATTGAGGAATATCAATTTTGGAGAAAGTAGGCTGAAACTTAACTGTTAGCGTTGTTCACAGACGGAAGGATGGACGGACGGACAAACAGACAGATGAATACAGACGGACGGACTTTTCGGGGTTAATACATTTTTCGATATCAAGGGCCTACAAAACGAAGATTCTGGCGACATCACGTATTCGAGGATTTTTTTTCTATATTTAGCAATTGGATTTATTCAGTTTCTCGTTACCGTTACCAAGACCCGGCAATAAGAGTTTATCTAATAAACTCACGGTTTCCCCCGCAGAATTTTCTCTGTACTACATCAGCAGTACCGATAAAGTTAAAATTGCTCTCTATAAAAAACGAAGGAACATCGGTGGTGCTCTGAACAACGTGGTAAGGCGAGGGTTCAGAAGACTCCTGAGATTCTGACAGTGATTTGAGAATTGTTATTGCTAAGAAGTGCTGACGCTCTGCCGGGCAGCGTGTTTCCGTCTGCGTCTGAAGCGGTTGCGTCGGCCGCGGCGGCGGGCCGGCGGGTGGGGCTGGCGGTGCATCTCCAACGGCGTCAAATCGGCTTTCTCCTCTCCTCGCTCGGCCCCTCCCCCCTCCCCGCCACCGCCTCCGCGGGCGTCGCGGGCGCGTCCTCCTTTGGCGTGGAGATGACGTAATGATTATTAATTATCCCCTGCAGCGCCGCATACTAATTGCCGGGGTAATTTCGGCGCGAGCCGCGTGGTGGCGCGGCGCCGCGTCTCGTCAGCGCCCCGCCCCCTCCACCCCCCACCCCCCGCGGGTCTCCCCCTCCATCGCCCACGCTCGCCGCGCGAGTCCAACCCGCCGCCACCCGCGCCCAGCAGCGCTGCTGTGGGGAAGGGGCGCAGTCAGACGGACGAGGCGTGGTGAATCTGGCAACACCGCGCGACTCCCAGTGGTGGGCGTTCATGACTTTCTCAAGTATGGATTGATTGATTATTTCGTGTTTCCGGGCGCGTCAACGGATTTGCTCATTAGTCCCGTTAGTACAGTGCATGTTTTTTGTCGGGAGATGGCGATGATCTTTCCCCGCTAGATGGCGAGATCCGGCGCCGACCTACCTAGTGGCGTTTCCCCCTAACCAGGACTCTCCCACCAACGGGGCACCTCTCCAACCGGTACAAGCTCTATACTCCCGACCGGTCTCCCGGAATATGTGGTAGTGTAGTGCATGTTAGTGTAAGTGTGTGTGTAAGGGGAGAGGATAGGACAAGGAAGAGGAAGAATAGATCGCGCGCGGTCCGTGACCCGTTTGGTAGGGTACTGCTCCGGCATTCGCCTGGTGTTGATCGGAGAAACCACGGAAAACTACCTATCAGAGCAGCCGGCCGCTAGAATTCTCCCTACAGCGACTAAATTCGACCTAGCTGAAAAGCTAGTGTCTGAAATCCTGCTGCCGTGGGGAGTGTAACCTAGGACCTCCCGGTCACAGGCGCTGCAGTGATGTCACCTGATGCACTGAGATACCGATCTCGGTATGAGGCTTGGTAAATCTGGCAACACCGCGCGACTCCTGGGCTTTCATGACATTATCAAGTACGAACGAATGAAACCGTCACGTAAATGGGTCCGTCAATGACCGCTTCGCATTGGGGTAACTTGGTACTCTCCCGTCACAACCTTCTCCTCCATCCGGACTCGCCTCTTCCACCGCACCGCTCAATCTCTTAGTCTGTCAGCCGCACTCCATATTAGTACGCCCGGACTATTTGCGAGATTGTTCATATTCTCGCTTATTCTTCTTTAATCATTTCGCCTTACAACAAGGCACAACCGTCCAGTTCTTTACCTGCTGCCGTCAACCTTTCTCGCCCTGTATTCTTCATTATGATACCAACGTCTAAACTCATGACCATACTAGTATTTGATGAATGAATAATTGTGGAGATATATGAATGCTCATGCTGCAATTGGGGAATGAGAGAGAGGGGGAAAGGGAGAAACCCGAGAGAATCCGCTGCGAAGCGCCTTTATCCACATCAGAATCCTCTGCATCGAGCTGGTTTTGAACCTCGGTTCCAGCAGTGCCAGCAGAGTGCCGGGCCCGCTTCCCCACGGGTCAGCCCGCGCACCTGGATGCAATCCATCGCTGGCCGCTCTCAGTGCCATTGCCTCAGTGCGCCATCAGGGAGCTCGCAGATGCACACCATGCGTTGTTTTAACACCAGCACGCCCGTCCTCAATCATCCACAAGCGGTTTTATAGATTCTCACTTCTTCTTCTTCAGTCTTGTTCTGCACGCTTTTACTATTCTTTAACAACTTCATACCCGGAGTGGTAGCTCAGCACATCAAGAATCGCAGCCTAGGTTCGAGTCCTGACGGTGGCACAATTTTCAACACTAGCTTTTAGCTAGGTCGAATTCAGTCGCTGTCTGGATAAGAATTCTGGCGGCCGGCTGCTCTGATCGGTACAGACCGTGAGCGATCTTCCTCTTCATTGTCATATCCTCTTCCCTTACGCACACACATACACTAATATGCGCTACACAAGCACATATTCCTGGAGACCGGTCGGGAGGTTAGAGCTTGTCCCGGCTGGGGCGGTGCCCCGTTGATGGGAAATTCCTTGTTAGGGGGAAACCCCCCTAGCCCACAGTAGGTCGGCGCCGGATCTCAACATCCAGCGGGGAAGATCATCGTCATCTCGCGAGAAGAAAACATGCACTACACTTACGGGACTAATGAGCAAAGCTGTTGACACGCCTGGAATCACTACCAACCAACCAACAGCTTCATTCATAAATTGGTCATCAAGTCTTTCTCCCCTTTTCTGTCTAACCAGTACACATGAACATCTAGTGAAATCATGTCTGTCAATGTCTGTTTCGTTCTACCCATTTGCATTCCCAACAAAATTCGCGAATTTTTCGTCGATTGTCTGACAGAGGTGAGCGCGTCCTGCGGGAATTCTGCGCACTTGTGATTCTCGCGGGGCCGCTCACCAGTCTTGATTAGCGGGCGCTGCCTGCGCCGAGTCGCGGCACCGCGCCCTCTGATTGCAGCTTCCTGCCGGCCTCCTGCGCGCACTCTCTCATTATTTTCCCTCCCACCAGCGTCAAAGTCCTGCGAACTTTCGCCCGCGCAGCCAGTTACTCGCCCCCGCTTCCTGCCCGCATCCCCAGCTGCTACTCAGCCCCGGCACCCCACGTCACACGCTGGGCCGAAACCAGTATTTGGGCGGTAGAAATTCAAAATTTTAACAACGTGGAAGTGCTCGTTTCTTGTTTAGCCGTGTTTATAAAACATTTCTCAAAAAATGATGGTTCTGATACGTAGTACTCGGATGAGTTTAAAGGTAGGAAATGTGGGTAAATTTGCATGAAAATATAAGGCTAACTGTCGTCGAAAAGTATGTATTACGTTTCTTTTCTTTAAATTTCATTGATTAATTGATATTTTCGAGCATCACAAATGATTCGGACATTAGCTTCTTTAGTAAGTGATTTTTTTTGCAGGTCGGGGCGGTATTCATTCCCCGCTGGAGAGTTCGAACTGACGCCGACTTCTTCCAGGTGGATAGGCGATAGTGTTGTGCACGTACGTCTGCATGCCTGTACAGCGAGATGGTAAGACGAGGTAGACGACAGAAAGATTGCACGCGGCACATGGCCTGATTGATATGCTACTTCTTCGGTATTCCTGTGGTATCGATCCAAGAAACGTTGGAAAGCTACCAATTAGATAAATCTGCCAATTAGGGACAACGACTGAATTTAACCTACATATGAATGTAGTATAGAAAATCCGCCACTAATGAAACTTAAATCCAAGAACACAGGACCATCCAGTCAGAGTTTTTGCAGTGACCGATACAATGTTGGCTCTGCGATAAACTCAGTTGGTCATACACATTTCATGAGCCAATTCGTGCCTACAAAGAAATTACTCGTGTCTGTTCCATTACATATATTCTATGAAATTAGGTTTATAGATTACTTGTCCCATGGTTATTAAAAGACTAATTTTATTACAGGGACACTTTCACTGATTATTTAATGAAATAAAATCAATTCATTTTTACTGTTTAAGGGCATACTGAATTTATTTTATAATACGGAGAGCGGTAGCTCAGTGCATCAACTGATGTCACTGCAGCGCCTCTGACCGGGAGGTCCTAGGTTCCCTTCCACATGGCGGTAGGATTTTCGACAGTAGCTTTTCAGCTAGGTCGAATTCAATCGCTATCTGGAGGAGAATATTTGCGGCCGGCTGCTCTGATCGGTAGTTTTCCGTGGTTTCTCCGATCAATATCAGGAGGATGCCGGAGCAGTAACCTAACAAACGGGCGCGATCTTTCCTTCCTTTTCCTTATCCTATCCTCTCCCCTTCCACACGCACACTTACATTAAAACACACTACTCTAGCACATTATATTCCGGAAGACCGGTCGGGAGCTTAGAGCTTGTCCCGGCAGGGGCGGTGCCCCGCGGGTGTGAGAGTCCTGATTAGGGGGAAACCCCACTAGACGACGGTAGATCGGCGCCGGATCTCGCCATCCAGCGGAGAAAGATCACCGCCATCTCCCGAGAAAACATGCACTACACTTAGGGACGAATGATCAAAGCCATTGACACGCCCGGAAACACGAAAAAATCAATCAATCGATCATATTTTATAATGATTCGCCATTACAGACACAGCATGTTGGTATTTTGAAATATAATTATAAATTTGTTTTTTGCAGGGAGAAAAATGTGTGTATTCGTATGAGCGTTTAATTAATTTTCGATTGCCTGCCGGTGGGAGCTGCTTGTAGACCACTGTGCGCCACCTCGTTCCGGTCGCTCCTCGCGCTATTTCCTCCCTCATTTGCCCTTTCCCCGCCAGGCTTCGCTCGCCGCCGCCTGCCCATTAACTGGGCAGCGCTCTCCCGCGCCACCCCGCCCCCGCCCCGCCCCCCACCCAGCCGCCCGCGCGCGCGCGGATAAACAGGCTATTAAGCGTCGGGCGACGAATTCGCGGCGCGACGGGATTTATTACGCAGTGGCTGGGGCGGCGAGGGCGGCAGGGGCGGCGAGTCGGTGAGGGCGGCGAGGGCGGTGGGAGTGGCAGGGGCGGCGGGGACGGCGAGGGCGGCAGGGACGGCGGGAAAGGCGAGGACGCTGGGCGAGGGGTTGGCGGGGCGGCGGGGGCAGGGGCGGAAGGGGTGCCAGGATGAGGGCGGCGACGGCGGCGAGGGCGGCGAGGGCGGCGAGGGCGGCGAGGGCGGCGAGGGCGGCGAGGGCGGCGAGGGCGGCGAGGGCGGCGAGGGCGGCGAGGGCGGCGAGGGCGGCGAGCAAGGCTCGGCTGTGGCGAACAAAATGCGAGTGGCGAGGACGTGGAGGGCGGCGGGGGCAACGAATTCCTCGAGACAGACGAGGGCAGGGAGGAGGACCGGGGGAAATGCCGGGGGGGGGGACAGTGCATCACGCGAGCGGAAATAGGCGCTGTCTACGCACTTGCGGGGCGTCGTTGCGATTTGCGTGACACGTGTCCGAATACAAAGTGATTTGATTCGCCTGCATTAACGCAACACCGTCGCGTTGTGCGGTCCTGGCGAAAACAAACCGTTTGTGACGTTTGGATGCGGCAGCTTTGTTCTTGCTAGCAGGTGATCAAGTCCCTCGTTATCGCCATTTAGACTGAATTACGCCCAAAACCATTACAATACATATTCCTTTATAAATGGAATAACTGAAACATAAAAGTAATACATTCGATTTCATAATTGCACTTCTAAAACTGTTGTAATAACCAATAGCGGCAAAAAGATTTGGTTATCCAATATCTCTCCACAAATGCATTATGAATACTCCTATTATTTAATTAATTTCTATAAAACTCAATTTTTACTCCATTGTTACTTTTGTGATTTTAAATTTAGTTTGGATACTTTGTGTTCTGTGCTTGGTGTTCATAAATATGTACACATACGTCCATTCTAAATATTACTGATACTTTCACTGAAAAAAAACTTTCGTTTCGTCATCCAATTCGAGTGAACGAGCACAGCAATTTTTTGCATACGGACTAATAAACTCAAACCTCATACGCTATGCACAGAGGAAAATCATTTGTATGTGCTTTTGCTCTTGATGCATTGCAAACAAAATTACACTCACGTTTGTAGCAATGGCTGGGTATACTAGAAAACCGAAGCAAATAATAAAATATGCAACATTGTTGACAATGCGCATGAACACTATTTTCAACGAATCATAAATTTGTACACAAAACGAGGCAGCCAATACAAAAGGATTATTCGTAGCCTGGGAAATTATCAAGTGATTTCGTTAAAAAAATTCACTCTGCCCTTTGAACGCATATTGTAAAACGACACTTTCCCATCGGGAATAGTTTTATTTCGAAGTGCCATTTCAAATCCGTGTGGTGCTTTTACCTTCTATTATTTTATGTAAAAACTAGGGGTAACGCGTCACAAATTGTGGGAAAAAATCAAACGCGCATATTTACTATTCATTATAATCAATAGTAAAGCAATCTACAAAGGAAACTGACTAAATATTAAAAATTGCAGAACAAAAATTAGTATTTTAGTACCATTAAATTATTTATTTAACATTAGTAATCTCATTTGTATAATTTCGCAATAAAATCTGTATCATTTCTTCTATTTTACCGATTCAATATGAAAAAATAAATTTTTGAAAACACTGAGTGTTTTGGTTTCATTTATTTATTGATGCTATGTTCTTTCGTATATTCCATTCTACAACCTACTGAAAAAAACAGACCTCTCCCGTAGAGCATTTGCACCATCATGCGAGCACCATGCCAGCCACATGTAAACTTCATGCCAATATTCTCTATTTACTCTTTTAATTCACCGACAATCATTAAATTCTATTCTACAATTTGCATTCTTCGAGAAAATTTATTTGCATTTGCATTCTTTAACCTACACACTTCCCTTTAGTTCTCGGCCATCCCTCATTACCGATTCCTAGCTCGCACGTTAATTAGCGACCCCCTAGCGTTCTTGTCAAAATTTCTTAGTTTGTTTTACATTGAGATATTCTTTTGTCTACAGACAACAATTTTTAAAATAATGATCAGTGATTATGTAAAAGCAAGTTATAGTATGACTCAACATTCACATGTTATTAGGAAAATGAAACGACATTTATTATAGTACAGTCGTAATTGCATACAAGTATAGAAACCCAACAGTAATCTTCTATTAAACATTTGTGAATGTTGCATTTTCTTCATTCCCATTTTTATCTTTCATGCATTACAAGAAATACTGCTGGTCTATTCCATGAATTTGTGCAGTGGATGTGAAATATATTATTATGCATATTACAGTAAAACAACAATCGTTTTAGAATATATTTTAAATTTTTAATTAAAAAAAATTATGTCAACTAGGATGAATCGGGGGCTTTTAAAATTCAGAAAAGAAAACTTTTATCTTACTTTCTATACCGTTTATAGCAAACACATGGGAAAAATACTGAATATGGGCATTTTGGTGCTGAAGACGTGTGCGAAGTAAAATATAACTTAAGACAGACCACAACTCTTTAAAAAAATCAAAATGTGTACCAAAGGAGCCCACGTGATGAGGCTAATACGATTCATTAACGAGGCTAAAGTGATGCAGGTCAATATTTTCACAAATTGTGATTGGGAAACAAAGGACGAGATACAATCAGACATCTTAGAGTCTAGGGCCTCAAAAGTTTGTCTCCATTGTTTATCTTTTGCTGTGGTCAAACACTGTAACATTTTGAGTTCCTGCTATATGGTCATTATTCACCTTTAAACTCCATTTATAAAATTGGAAGCTGGTAGTTCCACAGCAGTGAACTCGGACACCATGTGACCAATCTCCATGCATGATGGTACATCTACGTTTTCCCCCCCCAGAAGGTTTATATAATGTTACGTGTGTTGGAACTTCACTAGATGTTGCTGCAGAACAAGATTTCGCTTCTTTCTAATTCAATTTTTATTCAAACTGCGCTTCACTTAGACTTCATTGTCGATGGGCGTTGCCGAATTGGGCAGGGTAGAACTGAAGAAGACTGGACAGGCGGGCTGCGCGCGAAAGAGAGGCAGATAGAGACAGAGAGATAGACACAGACAGAGAGACACAAAGATAGACCACCAGAAACAGAGTAGAATAGAATAGAATAGAATATTTATTTTTCTACTTAGGAATACATAGAGTACTTCCGGTGGTAGCGTTTTCTAAGGAATTATTAAAAAATACACAAAACAATCATCAAACAACATTAAAATATTTACATGTTACAAAGTACAATTTTAAAAATTAATCATTAACCATTTACTTGACAGAAGAGAACAGACAGAGACACACACAGAAAAAGAAACAGACAGTGAGATACTGAGTCAGACAGACGGAGGCAGAGACAAAGCGAGACAGACAGTCACAGAGACAGAGGCAGAGGTGGGTAAACAATGAAGCATATCACCTAAACAAGTTGTAAACAGTACAAATTGTCGAGCACAGAGGTGTATGCGAGTGGATGACGAATAATAATAGAGAGTATCGAAAAGAAAAGGACAGAATAGCAAAAAAGAGGACAGCAAAGAATAGGAACTGACATGGATGACGAGAAATATTAGCAAATAATCAGGTATGTCAGCTCAGAGAGTAAAAGTGGCCCTGGGAAACTGTTGAGGCAATCATCGAAAATAAACGCTGGTATGACGCAGAGGATGGAAGGTCATAATAACAAAGGCTAGGGGTGAAAAATGTAAGAATGAGGAGAGAGGGAGAGAGAGAGGGAGAGGAAGAGAGACGATTTACGTCAAGTCTGATGAAGGACGAATGGGAAGATGCAGCAGTGTGGAGGGAAAAACATCACCCAGAACAAGATTGGGGCAAAGAAGAGGGAAGAAATATGGTAAGGTGAAATGGACAGACGCATTCGGGGGATCTGAAACGGAGGACACAAAACAGAATGGATGAAAACGGGATAATAAAAAGAGGAGGTGGAAGAAGTTAAATATGTTTATGAACATTTTTATTGCCTATTATCATAAATCGACAGTGTCATAAAACTTATCAAAGACCGTCATATATCCATAGCGCATTATATAGAAAAGGGAAGATGAGAGCAAAGAGGGTGAGTGGGAGAACAATGGCGACAGAGAGAGAGAGAAGGGGAGGGCGAGAACGAGAGCAAGGACGACCGCGACGGCGAGGGCGAGAGCGTGACCGAAGGCGAAGGGGAGGACGAGAGCGAGGGCGAGGCGAGGTGAGGGAAGGCGAGGGCGAGGGAGGCGAGGGCGAGGGGGAGGACGAGGGCGAGGACGAGGGCGAGGCGAGGCGAGGACGACGGCGAGGGCGAGGGCGAGGGCGAGGGCGAGGGCGAGGGCGAGGGCGAGGGCGAGGGCGAGGACAAGGGCGAGGACGACGGCGAGGACGACGGCGAGGGCGAGGGCGAGGGCGAGGGCGAGGGCGAGGGGCGAGGGCGAGGGCGAGGGCGAGGGCGAGGGCGAGGGCGAGGGCGAAGGGGGCGAGGCGCGGGCGGGGCCGGGGAACAGGCGCCGGCGCGCGACAGCGCACGGGCGGGGGGGGCGGGCGCTGGAGTTCTGCCTGTGGCAGCCGATACTTCCCGTCCCGTCCCGCTCCGCGGCCGCGCTCCGTCCCGCCCACCGCCCGAGATGCATATGGATGAGAGGGAAAACGACTCCAATTTCCCCCCCCCGGGCCTCCCCTTTTCCCCCCCCCCCCCCCCCCTCGGCCGGCGGCGCCGACGAGGACGAGAACGAGGCGGCGTCGCTCAGGTTCTCTGACGCCCCGCAACCCCCCCACCTCGCCGACTCGACGACGCCCTCCACAGAAAGGCCTGCACTCCGCGGTGCGGCTCGTTGCTGCCGACCGCTCACTTGGCCATTTAGGCTTCTGCTGCGGTGTTGCGAAAAGTGCATTCCCTTGCGTACGTACGTTATTTTTCTGCATCGAGACTAGTACTTACCTTCACTGTTTGTTACTTGAGATGTGTAACTGTGCAGTATGCAGTCCGTAAAATACTCTGTTGTACACGTAAGGGAAAGTAGTCCAGTCCATATCAAGAGGTGCAAAGTAAAAACGTGGTTGCTTGATGAGAATGGTCCTAGAGTTACACTCAATAATTTTCATGAATTCACACAAACAAATAATATACGCAACTCGTAGGAAAGTGCCTTGGCTTACTCATTTCAAAACTGAATTTAACGGGTACCCAAGTACTCATTTTTTCTACTAGTTACCAAAATAACCAGTATCCTGTTGAGAGAACGAGTTGATTTGCTCAGTGTATTATTTGAACAGTATTTGCACGAATATCATTTCATTCGTAAAAGCTCTGACACTTTGTAGTAAACATAAAATCGTGACTGTGTTATTTGCTGTTTCAGCAACTCAAATTCTCTCACGAAGAGGATTAAAATAACATTAGTAATATAACTTCACATAACAATTAACTATACATTTCCCAGTGTCTCTGTGTTCACAACTTTCGAAAGTGGTACGACCTATCATGTTGCGTTCTGTTATTTTGTCTATAATCAAAGGGGTTACTTCATTTGAATGTTTTTTCTCACCCAACTGTAATATTAATTAAATTAATGTTTAAAAATGATCGTTTAATATTAATTAAACACGTTTTCCCAGCTAACATTTCACTCATTGGAAAGATAAGTTTCGTGTTTAGAAAAAAAAAATATCCGTAATGAAGGTACTCAAATAGCAGAAAAGATCTAGAGCTCTCGCTTACAAAATTGTAAATGTCTTATGCATTAGATGAGAGTTTCCTCTTTATTTTCAGTTGGGACTACCTTTCAGTTTTGCATAGCCCTCTTCTCGGCTGTCACGTATCAGTGTTTATCAGGGTATTCCGCGGTTACCCTGATAAGCACTGATAGGTAAATAGGGTGTATGGTAGATATCAGGGTATTCAGCGGATACTATCGCTTCCTGAGAACGTTCCATGTGAGGGACCTCTGTTGCATCACAAAACCTACCTCAATCGGTTTTATTAACTGATTCATTAGTAATTCCTGGAGTGTCAACTACTAAGGTCATTAGTCCCGTAAGGGTACAGCATTATTTTTATCGCAAAAGTGGAGATGACTTCCCTCGCTGGATAGCAAGTTCCGGTGCTGACCTTCGTCGGATTGTGAGAATTTCCTTAAACCAGGTATCTCCCACCGGCGGGGCACCTCCTCAGTCGGGACTACACCTCAAGTTCCCGATTAATCTCCCGATATGTGTGGTAGGGCTTATCAGGTGAATGTGAATGTGCGTAGGTGGGTATGGACAAGGAAAAGGAAGGAAATATTGCGTCCGTCTGTGGCCCATTTGTTAGAATAACACACCGGCATTCCCCCCGGTGTATATTGGAGAAACCACAGAAGTGAATCCATCACAGCTGCCGGCTGCTAGAATTGTCCTCCAGACTGCGACTGAACTCGCCCTAGCCGTCTAGCTAATGTAAAGATTCCTGCCATCGTTGGGACTGTAATCTAGAATCTCCCTGTCAGAGGCAATGCAGTGATATCAGTTGATGCCCTGGGCCACCTCTGCAGGTCACCCCAACCTTCCTTCTTTACATTTACTTCCAAGGTAGCCCGCCATCCATCTCCGTGCGCATACAATTGCAGTGGGAGTAGGAAGCCAGTTCAAGCACGAACGACGATTACTCAGGTTTCATACATAAGGTAGACCGACGGTCAGAGTAATTTACACCTTTCGTTTTTGCGAACGATTCCAGAGATTTTGCAAACGTGTGCAGGCGCAGTGTGGCTTCAGGAAGAATCGAGTTAATACTAGGCTTGCGTGCATTTTCTAAATATCTGTAACTGTTCGTCAAAAGGAAGCTTGTAAACCGGTCCAAGGATATACGTAGGTGATACATGGAGTTTTGGGAACGTACTGCAAGTCCCAACTGAGGGTTCAGAGGAGAAACTCATAATAATACATTATGAAATAATGATGTAATGAGGGATATTAATACACTATTGTGATATTACGATACGAGCGTGCTTCGTAAACTTCACATAAGTGTATTAATACCTATGACATCGAGTTTCATATGGAACTTTTTCTACGACTTTTATAAGTTAAACTTTTACATTGAATCGTTTCGTGGCAGTTGACGAGCAGGATTCAGCCAAGGCCACCTAGCGGGCAGCTACCCTACCTGCCGCAGGTGACTTTGGTTTTCCAGTGCGAGAGAATACAAAAGTTGCTCTTACAATAATTCCGAGGCCACCATTTTCGCATTTTCTCTCATTTCTGAAAGTTCCAAACTCCTTCTCTGATTTAGTAGACATTTCGAACTAAAGAATTTTAAACGACAAACACACGGCAGCAACATATAAACACAATAACTTGCGTTCTGATCTTAACGTCAGTCAAATGTTCCCTTTAACACTACTACTGCGTTAGTCAAATAGGATCAAAGTGATATTACGATCCAATTTATTATATATAATATTCCACGTACAAATTTCGGTCAAAATATTAACTAAAACTATTCTCAAAGATTAATAAAGTTTCAGTACTTGATTTGTAAGCTCTTCAGTGATAGACCAATAACCTGTATCATAATGAAATCTGTATCGTAATAAGTATCATTATACAACGGGTTGCAGCCATCAAATGAGAGAATTATACAATGAGAGTAGAAAAATACATTTTCAAGGCAATGCGTTTCATAGAATAAATTCGTGTCGCGAGAAGTGAAGCCGAGAGCCGCAGGGCAGGGTCCATTCGGAGGCGTCGCCCCTCCGGTGCCCGGGCGCTCGGCGGCAGCGGCGGCGGCGGCGGCGGCGGCGGCGGCGGCGGCGGCGGCGGCGGCGGCGGCGGCGGCGGCGGCGGCGTTTTATTAAAAAGGCCCTCGCGGCTCAGGTGCGGCCGATATCAGCTGCGCACCGCAGGCGAGGCGCCGGATTTATTGAGCTTCCGCCCTTTTGCCTCCCTCGCCGGCCACTGGCACTTCCGCCCTGCGCCCGCTCGGCCCGCCCCGCCTACGACTTCCGTCCCAGCCACTCCCCGCCGCCGCATTCCCTTTCCACCTCCTCCGCCCACCCTCGCAGGCCTCCGTGCCCCTCCGCCACCACTGGACAGGTGGCTCAGGGAGTCAGCCTCTGGCCGGGAGGTGCTAGGGCTCCTCTCTCGACGGTGGCTGGAGTTTCGACACTACCGGCATAGCCAGGTCCCGTTCAGCCACTGTCTGGAGGAGAATTCGTGCTGCCGGCTGCTCTCAACGACTGTTTCATGTGGTTTTGCCGATCAGTACTAAGCGAATGGCAAAGCTGTACCCTAACAAACGCGTCACGGACCGCGCGCGATCTTTCCTTCCTCTTCCTTGTCCTATTCTACACTTACACGAACATGCACTACAGTACCACATATTTCGGGAGACCGGTCGGGAGCTTAGCGCTTGTTCCGGCTGGGGCGGTGCCCCGCTGGAGAGTCCTGGTTAGGGGGAAACCCCACTAGCCGACGGTAGGTCGGCGCCGGATCTCGCCATACAGCGGGGGAAGATCACCGCCATCCCCCGAGAAAAACACGCACTACACTTACGGGACTAATGACCAGAGCAGTTGACGCGACGGAATCAATAACCAACCGACCAACCCGCGCATCACGCACCCTGCTAGCGGAATCATGCCGTTTCATTTACAAACACAAATAATGCCCGATGAAAGTGAAATATTGTATTTTTTATAAATTTATTCCCACTCACAAGAAGAGAAAAAGTTAGTGCTTCTTAAAGATTAAAACCATTTCTTAATATTGGAAAACTAGTTCTTGCTTTATAAAATATCCCAAATGTGATATAAACGATTATTGAAAGAAGAAATAAAAGAGGTCATCTTCGTCAACATATCAGCTTTATTAAGATAGTCGGCTTTCGACGGCTTTGCCGTCGCTCGACTTTTGCCGACAGCAGCGAGACTGACGATGACGGCAAAGCCGTCGAAAGCCGGCTATCTTAATAAAGCTAATATGTTGACGAAGATGACCTCTTTTATTTCTTCTTATAAGAACGTCAACAACACCAAATCAGAATTCCCACGATTATTGAAAGGGAGAGTTGAAAATTGAGAATATTATTATTATTATCATCAAATAATTTTCTGATTAACATTTTACGCAAATAATTACGAGTGCTCCTCCCTATTTACTACATGACAATCATATGTCAGGTATTAAGTTTCTTTTACAACCTCAATTTAAAATGTCCAGTAGTTTCAGGTTTGTGGGGTACACATTCCCGTATGTTGTATCTCACGTTTTGCGTTTTTTAAGCATAATTATAAGAATTTTTAATATTATTTAAATCAAAGACCAAGCGTTTGCAAGTAGTTAGTTTAAAAAATACGTTGGCGTTGATTCATATGCACAAAACAAAAAAGTTAAATGTGAATTTGGAAGTTTGTTGTACATATGACCAATTGACATTCAAGAGAATCTAAAGAAGTATACAAATTGTGATACTTTTTAATTCGACCTTGCCTGTTCTCCGCTGAGAAATTAAAGCAATATGCCTCGTGAATGATTTTGCCTGCTCTCCAAAAACGCTCAAAGGCCACGTACTACGCGTAGACAACAGGGCAGAGACCTGGATGAAATGCACCGCTGGGGTAACGATTTCGCACTTCTACCAGTTTCTTAGAGCATTCATTCTTGTGATTCTTATGATTAATAAGGTATTGTTTATTACTGTTGTATTATTTACTAAAAATTTATTATAGAATATGTTTTCACAGTTTTCAAAATAACAAAATAATATTTGCGTGACAAAACAAGAACTTTCCGGATTCCTGTACGGAGCGTTTGAGTTTTCTTTAGACGAAGTCACTTTTCGGTAAAATTAGTATCGAAGAAAGTAATTTTTACTGTGCTCAAGTAAATGACCATGTTTGTCTGAAAGGCAGACTCGCAAAGTACCCTATTTATTAAGCAGAAATGGGCGCATGGAAAATCAAACGATTCGCTTAAATATGAATATATATATATATATATATATATATATATATATATATATATATATATATATACATATATATATAGTACATACTCGCCTTCAAAACACAAATCAGATTGATTTCAGCAGCTCAGCATAACCCAATGTAGTTGTAGAAGATTTCCGGCTGAATTTTACGAGCTAATTGGGAATGATTACAGGTGATCATTTATGTTCATATTAGAAAACGAAAAGTAAAAATATAACTGTGCCAAATTCTAACTACTAGCAGTATTCATACTTTCGAGTATTTTCTACGGCCATTATAATTTTGAAAAATATGCTTTTTCAATATAACCAGTTCATACCCCAAATCGAGTTAATATGCAAAGCCACATGGTGTTGAGAATTTTTGAACGAGAGTATAATATTAACATCTACCACGATTCTTTGTATTAAGTCTTAGTTAATTGTAGTAATTAATTCATTGTTGTCATTGTAGTAAGTCCAATCCCAGATCTTGTAAGCACATATTTGAACAAAGCGATGCATCAAAGAAATGAAGTATGAAAGAAATTTTCAACAGTTAAAAATAATTTTAAAACAGTTTACGGTGTCGGCGACGCTATATTAAACTTGTCTTAAATAACAGAGACCTGACCGTAGTTTTTCGCCCCATCATTTATCTTCTCCCATCCTCAGGACTGAACAACTGGTCGACACGCCATCCTAATATGAGGAGCAAACATTCAAAATGTGACATATCCATTTGGGAAAAACTTAGTTCTTGTACTGTTTTTGCCTAAAATTATCTTTCCAGAAAGAAAATTAAGATATCTCACAATACATTGACTAGTACTCTATTCATTGAGTTAAAGACAGTGTTGAAAAATATAATATTTGGAATACATTTTTCATTTTTATTAGAAAAGATTGAAGAGGACATGTTACGTTTTGAATGTTTGTTCCTCATATATCGTGACCCCACAATCAAAAAATACTCCGTGGGTACATTGTACAGACAAGACGTACATTTAATTGCACACGAAATGACTCCAGTAGCAACCGATCTGTAAGACGCGAAGCGTTTCTGGTTGCACAAGTTCGCAATCCGGGCACTAATGTCGCACCTAGGTACATATTTGCCCAGCACGCCGACGCTCGCACAAAAATCGCCTGCGCACCGACGCACGCGCGAACCGCGAATTCACGCGCGCACCAAGCAGCGACACACACGATGCGCAGTTTTATGAGCAGAACGGGTCTCACTGCGGCGCGCATTCGGTGTTTGCGCGGGAGCTTACTAGCGGGGAGAGAGAGATATGAACACACACACACACACACATTACCCAGAAGTACGCCAGGCAGCGCGCGTTCGTGGGTATCCGCGCGACTGTATACGCATTAAGCCCCGGCGGTTCGGTCAACAAACGCAGGAAGCAAAGCCGCCGCCGATACCTACGCCAGCGCTTTGCCGGCACAAAGCGGCCGAGGGCAGGGAGCCGGGCGGGGGTAAGGCGACGCAGCGGAAGCGAATTTGTACCTTCGACTCAACGCTTAGGCTGAATCCAGCTAGGTTCTTGGTCATCATATTAGCCTTTCAAAATATAATGCGCATTGGTTTGTACAATTTACAAGAAACCATCGACCGACACAAAACCTTGTAAATGGGCTATTGCTGAATAGGGAAGTCCTGGATCTAACATATCTAAGAGGAAAATACGAATTGAAGATCGGAGATTGTGGGCTACAAAACGGTTTTCTGCATCACTCGTAATCGCACTTCATTCGAAACCTATACTGTTTACGCCCTTAAAAACAGGTTTTCGTTTCTCTAAAAGCACAGAACAGAAATAGATGGAGTCAGGCAAAGGGTATGAAGAAGATATGGGAAAGCGGGCTCCGAATTATTTATTCTTTGTACGCTGTAGTCCATAGAAATCAAAATAAAGACTTTTTGAATCTTTTATAACATTTTTGGAAATTGGGGGCCCGCATGGGTGCTCAAAAATATGCAAAATCTCAAAATCTATTTAAAATGAAATCGGAGAAAAATACTGAAATAATCTCTGATGATAAAAGTAAGGATATTCTTCGGTTCCCTGTACAAGGCACAAGTCAGGTGATGGCCGTTCAAAGTTGGGTTGAGCTATTTAGAAATTTTGGTTTCTAACCGTGCTACTTCCTACTGGGGAGAGGGACACTTATCCTTCATGTATACTTTAAATCGTGTAGATGGACACTATGGAAACGTTTCTGTGTCAAGTACCTCCTTTTTTGTGGACAAATTTATGCAGGGACATTCGTGTGCGGATACAACCCAAATGCGACGCAACGATGTCAACCATTCACCTGAGGCGCACGCAGTTTTAATGGCACCTGCAAATCTGATGGATGGCAGCCGCAGCGATGTCACAGTGAGCCCCGAAGCCGGTCACTGTTCACAGTGACAGCGTGGGGGAATTCGCCCCCAGGTCGTGGCAGTACTGCGACGTGGTGGTGCAGGCTGATGAGGGGGAGAGGGAAAGGGGGGATGGAGGTGGAGGGGGCCCGTAGGCGCAGCCCGAGGCGGACGAGCAAAAACGGGTACCCGCATCAGCGACAAAGGCCTTGATGGCGACGGGTGCGAAGGCCATGCAGATGGAAATTCCGAGCTGAGTAGCGGAAGCGGAAGCACCGCAATCTTCAACGGGGAGGAGACAGTTGATTGAAGTCGGGCGTGGGAAGGGTCGCAGCGTAATGAAAATCGAGATGAAGAAAAGTGGCAGTAACAGTCGAAAGAAGGCGTTGAACGTTGTACAGGTAGAGCAATTAAGTTAACATAGTACGAAAGTTAGTGAGATCAATGGTAAACTCAGGATAGAGAATATGCTGAGAAATACGGTTGTTTATTGCTAGGTCACAAAGTTTCTAGAATGTATATAATATAGATTTTCATTAACGTAACAAGATTCATAGCACTTTAATACATACTTGTAGTATCTAAAGCAAATATCGACATTCACTCCAAAAGCCGTAATATTGAGGAGCTACTAAGTGCACCAAATTCAGAAGACGTAGTCAATGACAGAACGTCGCCAGTGTGACAAATTACAGAAAGTTCGAGAACTTACAAAGGTAATTCCGTCATTGATTCACTGATTGATTTTTTCGTGTTTCCGGGCGCGTCAACTGCTTTGGTTATGAGTCCCGTAGGTGTAATGCATGTTTTTCTCTGGAGATGGAGGTAATCTTTGCCCGCTGGACCTACCGTCGGTAACCAGAACTCTCCAACCAGCGGGGCACCGCCCCAGCCGGGACAAGCTCTAAGCCCCCAACCGGTCTCCTGGAACATGTGATAGTGTAGTGCATGTTAGTGTAAGTGTGTGTGTAAGGAGGAGAGGATAGGACAAGGAATAGGAAGGAAACATCGCGTGCACTCCGTGACCCGTTTGTTAGGGTACTGCTTCGGCATTCCCCTGATGATTATCGGAGAAACCACGAGAAAGTACCGATCAGAGCAGCCGGCCGCTAGAATTCTCCTCCAGACAGCGACTGAATTCGACCTAGCTGACAAGCTAGTGTCGAAAATCCTGCCGCCGTGGGGAGTGGGAACCTAGGACCTCCCGGTCAGAGGCGCTCAGTTGATGCAACGGCTACCGCTCCCGGTATCGGCTTGGGTAGCTGCAGTGCTTCTGACTACACTCACTCACTACTACCACGTGACGCGCCCGGCAACACGAAATAACCCATCAGAATAAATGTTAAAAACTTCCAGGCAGTGAAGAGGGTTCGAAGATAATAATTTTTTGCACATGTGGTAAGACATCTCGTACAATTACATGACACGTCTGGTTATTTCCTCTGACTAGTAGGAAACTCATCGTGCACTGCTGTTCAAAATCAATCAAACCAAACCCGGTAACATTTATTCTGGGTCACCTGTATATCTTCCCTGTGCGGATAAACCCCTGGACGTCGCCCCGGGCGGCCGCAGATATTTCCTCGCGCGCATCGCGTCGCGTCGCATCGCGGCCGAGAGCGCCTTCCCTGAGGCCGCGACGCGGCGGCCGAATAAATGGAGCGGCCATCGACAGACGCGCGCCGCGGAAATGAAACCGGCGGCGATAAATATTTTTGCGGCTAGTTTATTTCGCCGCCGGACGCAGCGCTGCCATCGCCGCCGCCGACCGCACAGCTGTCGATGCCCGTTCCGATTCCCCAAACTGCTTGCCGGGGTAGCTTATGCCGTTGCTGATCTGGGTTTCTCTTTGAGTGAGCGAGTGGTATGGTTTCCGGTCGCGTCAACTACTTTGGTCGTTAATCGCGTAACATATTCATATGCCATGCACTACATGATAGTGTGTAGTGCACGTTATTTCCCGGAATACGGACCGGGAGAGGTATTGCAGCGGAGCTCAGTGCATCAACTGATGTCACTGCAGCGCATCACACCGGGAGGTCCTAGGTTCCCACTCCCCACGGCGGCAGGATTTTCTACACTAGCTTTACAGCCCACAATGGCAGGATTTTCGACGTCGAATTCAGTCGGTGACTGGAGGAGAATTCTAGCGGCCAACTGCTCTGATCGGTAGTTTTCCGTGGTTTCTCCGATCAATACCAGGCGAATGCCGGAACACAACCCTACCAAACGGGCCACGGACCGCGCGCGATCTGTCTTTTCTCTTCCTTGTTCTATCCTCTCTCCTTACACACGCACTTACACTAACATGCAGTACACTACTACATATTGCGGGAGACCGGTCAGGAGTTTAGAGCTTGTCCCGGCTGAGGTGGTGCCCTGCTGGTGGGAGAGTCCTGGTTTGGGTATCCCCCGCTACCCGATGGTAGGTCGGCGCCGGATCTCGGCAACCAGCGGGAGATCACCGCCATTTTCCGAGAGAGAGAAACATGCACTACACTAACGGGACTAATGTTCTAAGCTGTTGACGCTCCCGGAATCACTAATCAACCAACTAACCAACTGGAATATGGTGGTGTTTCTCCCTCAGTAGTATGTGGGAACTGACGGCGACCAACACATTAAATATTTAAATGCAACTCCCTTGATTTGTGGACTCAATATTTGATATCCACCTCAAACACACCTGTTGTCACCTGCTATTTTAGCACTGACTTACATACAAAACTGAGATGCGTATTTTGTTTCAGCAAGGGTTTGCTAAGATGTTTTCTAGTGAAATATACGCTGACCGAATATTATTCTCTAAGTCAAATATTATTTTTGTGAACAGTATATAAAACGCAAAATATATTACAACTACCCAATATATTGAATTAACAAATTTCGACTAGTTTTAGTACGAACAGAATTATACATTTGAACTTGATTTTAACCTTCTTAATACTATACATGTAATACCTACTTGTAAAAAGACACAGACGTATTAAAAATTCCAAGCTCTTTAATTCAAAATTACTTAAGAAAGTAAAAATAGTTCAGAAGGTAACAGAAGACGAAAAACATTATTTATTAGAATTTTCTCTGTAAAAATTGACCAGTTGTGTTAAATGACTTTATGCCAAGTTAAATGCTTTCGAAACGTTAATAAAGAACATTGTACACACTAATGTAAGATTAAACTTTCTCGGCTAAGAAAACATTTCTGGTAAATTGTATCTCAAACAGAAACGCTCAACAATTAAATCCTCCATATCTGGCTTTATGAAACATGAGCCACAGTTTTTCACTGATCGCTCGGGTACTGGACTGTTACTGGGAATTCCCCAAGCAGACAAATGAATAGCGACTATCCAACGAAGGCAGCGGTATTTCACTTATTCGTGCTCGGCGCAAATCATGAAAAGTCGCGGCGCGCTCGTCCGTCCGCCAGACAGCTACCTCTGCCTCCGACGTCACACAGCGATCCAAAACCTCTACCTCGAGGGTCAAAATATTTTCTGTCAACTACTTTGGACATTACTCTCGTAAGTGTAGTGCAAGTTTTTTCTTGGTAGATGGCGGTTATCTTCTCCCGCTGGCTGGCGAGATCTGGCGCCGACCTACAGCCGGCTAGTGGGGTTTCTCCCTAACCAGGAGGGAGGATAGGACCGGGAAGAGAAACGAAAGATCGCACGCGGTCTGTAGCTCGTTTGTTATGGTACTACTTCACTATTAGCCAGGCAGATTTGTTTTCGAAAATTTCCAAATATTTCAGTCATTCAAAAATTAAGAATATGAAATGAGTAAAATAAACGGCAAATGACATACCGCGTGAGGTTGCTAAGGACAAGAATTTTTGCCACGGCTCCTCGATTGACCACGCTGTCCTAGAGTTCGTATTCCAACTGAAGACTTCTCGAGGCCGGCTGCATTGATCGATAGTTTTGTGTGGTGTATATCCAATTAATAACAGGAGAATCCAGCTCCAGTATCCTAACAAACGGGTCGCTCACGATCTTCCCTCCTCATAAATCTCCATGCACACACACTTTTACACAGACAGTAACACACACGCTGGAGAGCAGTTGGGGGCTGAAAGTTAGTCCCGGTTTGGGCGGTGCCTCTTAGTGAGGGACAACTGCATGCCGACGTTAAGTCGGTGACGGATCTCACATTTTCAAAAAGAAGGAACACCTCCACCTTCCGTGATATCAGGCTCTGCAATAATGACCATAGCAGTTAATACTGCGTAACGGATGAATCAACCACAGTCTTATGCGTTGATGTAGAAGGTTGTTCAATGACCGGAGAAGGCTAAATGGCCACTCAAGTTGGAAACGTTTACGGTAGTGTTGGGGGTTCGAATCGCGAATAAGGCCTAAATGTTTTTATCCTATTTCTATCAAACGTAGTGTGATGTACTGGGAATTATTAACACAGACAACTGATTCTAAATAAAAAAATATACATACATTTACACTATCATTTACGTTGAAGTTAAGTTGAATTTACTAAATGAAAACATCTCTGGCAACATTTCTTTCCCTTAGCCGCGAAACCCCGCGACCGTCCCCGGGTCAGGCCCAGGTACACTGCACTGCAGGCAAGGTACACAGCAGGCAAGCAACGCGTGGTGCGAAGCTGTCGGACACTGAGTCCCTCGGAGCTTCTCTGATCGGTTAGCTTTCCGTGGTTTCTCCGATCAACACCAGGAGAATGCCGGAGCAGTACCCTACCAAACGGGCCACGAACCGCCCGCGTTCTCTCCTTCCTCTTCCTTGTTCTATCCTCTCCCCTTTCACACACACACACTTACACTAACATGCAATACTCTAAAACATATTCCGGGAGACCGGTCGGGAGCTTAGAGCTTGTCCCGGCTGGGGCGGTGCCCCGCTGGTGGGAGAGTCTTGGTTAGAGGGAAACCCCACCAGCCGACGGTAGGTCGGCGCCGGATCTCGCCATCCAGCGGGGGAAGATCACTGTCATCTCCCGAGAAAAAACATGCACTCCGCTAACGGAACTAATGACCAAAGCAGTTGACGCGCCCGGAAACACGAAGAAACAAAACCCAACCAAACCAAACCAAACCATTTTTAGGAATAAAGTATGACAAACAGATATCTTAAGGCTGCTTCGACCACATTCCCTCAAAGTCATGGTTTTGTAACGACAAGTTGCGGGTAATTGTCGGTTAGTCCGTTTGTGTCTTCAATCATTTAATTTTAACCCCATGAACTACACTTACGGGAATGATGACCAAAGCCGTTGACGCGCCCGGAATCACTAACCAACCGACCAATCTATCTAGCTCTTGTCGAAAACCTTAGCACCATCAGACCTCCACCCCTGAGAGGCGTGTCGTGAGCACCGTTGTCTCGTTGGCTGGCGAGGGGGAGAGAGTGAGCGGGCGAGGGCGGCCCACTGCGTGCGCGGGAGCGCTTGGCCGCCATAAAAAGTGCATGCGGCGCTGCGCCGCCCGGCCCCCGCGCGCGACGGCCAGCCACCCACGAAGGGCGTGCGAAGGAGGGAAAAGCGGGAAATAGGCTGCTAGGAGCACAAGCGGTGGAAAATGGTACAAGAGTAGTGTTGTAGAGATCCATAGGGTTAGTGTACAGCGAAGAGAGATTGGGAAAACAAAGAAATAACAATGGCGACTATGAGAATGTGAATAATATTCCAAAAACCCAGGCGATGTTCTGAGAATTTGATTGTCGAAAGGCCGTTCTAGATTGGCCGATCTGGCATTCTAGATGGGCACGCTAGATGGGCTGATGAGGAGTGCGTGGAGCGGCAGGGTGCTGGGAAGAAGAGGAGGTCGGGGGGGCGGGGCTGGTCTGGGAGGAAGAAGAGGGTGGGAGGGCCGGGGAGGGGCTGAGAGGAAGAGGAGGACGGGGAGGGGCGGGGCGCGTGCTGGGAGGGTGAGGAGGGCGGGGAGGGGCGGGGCGCGCGTGGGAGGGTGAGGGGCGGTGCCGCGCGTGCACGGCAAAGAGGCGGCCGCGCAGTCGGAATCGGGAAGCGGAAAAAGTCTTCCATAAACAAAGGGCGCTGCGAGCGCGCGTTCAGCCGAACGGCGCCTGGCGCCGCAGAGGCCCAGCGGTTCAAGGCACAGAGGCGCACGAGATAATAGACACTTCCTCCTTGAATCAAATATGCACAAAATTATTACGTATACATTTTAACATTCAGAATGGTAAAGAGGACTGCATTTAAGAAAGGGGACTTTGGAATAGCTAGGCACACCAAGTTATTAACGATATATTTTGCTGTTTTAGGAATGATATTAAACTGCACAAAATGTACGTGAATTAAGTTTTGTGGTTAATTTGTGAATACAGTGAATATAGTCATTATTTTTTCATAAATACTAACATTATTTTTTCTCATTTCCATATTGTTGTATCTTCTTTGCACTCCTCACCAACACCATCAGCATAATCTCTTTACCCCGTTGCCAATTGTAAAAAGATTCGTTTAAAAACGAAATGCCAGCGAACACATTGGATAATGATAATACGATAGTACCAGAAACTGTACTACGCATTTTCAAATACAGGGATAAATAGCCAATACTAAGGTTTGTAACCCCCTCGCTGCCTGAGTGCACTCGCTTCTATCACGATTGCGTCCTCGGCAGCTGTCCAGGAGGTCACTGACGCTGTGCTGATACCTTATCGCACAGCGCTTGCAGGAGCATAAGAACCGCCATTGTAGAAAAAGTTTTGTTTCGTAAATTCCTCCCTACAATTGCCTCATTGATTGGTTTCATTTAGCAGACGTTCTGCAGCGACCTTCAGGTAGATGACGAACATCACACACACACACACACACACACACACACACACACAATGTTTAAAAAAATTGAACATCAATCACTTTATTGTATCTTTGCTTTTATCAGAAAAAATAAACATTGTACCATCACCTTATAAGACCTTCAACACTTTAATAATTTTACTTTAAATTGCTTCCATGCTTCTTGAGGTGAATTTATATAATCAAAATACAAAAGAAATAAAACCTGAAAAAGAAATCTCTTGCCTCTTGATTGGTTTGATTTACCAGGAGTTCTACACAGACCTTCATGTGAATGACGAACAAAACACACACACACACACGTAGCAGACGTTCTGCAGCGACTTTCAGGTAGATGACGAACATCACACACACGCAATGTTTAACAAAGTTGAACATCAGTCACTTTATTGTATCTTTGCGTTTATCAGCAGGTAGGTCGAATTCAGTCGCTCTCTGGAGGAGAATTCTAGCGGCCGGCTGCTCTGATTAGCACTTTTCCGTGCTTTTTCCGATCAACACCGCGCGAATGCCGGAGCAGTACCCTACCAAACGGGTGACGGACCGCGCGCAATCTTTTCTTCCTCTTCCTCTTCCTTGTCCTATCATCTCCCCTTACACACACACACACTTACACTAACACGCACTACACTACCACATATCCCGGGAGCTTGGAGTCGGGAGCATAGAGCTTGTCCCGGCTGGGGCGGTGCCCCGCTGGTGGGAGAGTCCTGGTTAGAGGGAAACCCCACTAGCCGACGGTAGGTCGGCGCCGGATCTCGCTATCCAGCGGGGGATAATCACCGCCCTTTCCCGAGAAAAATAATGCACTACTCTAACGGGACTAATGACCAAAGCAGTTGACGTGCCCGGAAACACGAAAAAATCAATCAATCAATCAATCAATCGAGGCGATGGCACGGGCCCACGAGCAAGGCAGCGCTGGTTGGTTGATTAGTGATTCCGGGCGCTTCCACTCTAGTCGCTTCGAGTTGTCCCAGGTTATCAGCTGCATACCCCTGACGGGGTTCTTCAGCCGGTGTTCTTGTGTCGTTGCCGGGGTTCTTGATCTGCTGCTATTGCCGCCCCCACTGGTGGTTTTGGGTGATGGGATAGGGGTAGGAATAGGGATAGGGAAAGGATAGGAATTGGGAATATATATATATATATATATATATATATATATATATATATATATATTTATATATATATACTTTTTTATTATTATTTTTATTATTATTTTATTTTTTCCACTCTAGTGTAGTGCATTTAAATGTGTGCAAGGGTGAGAAAAGATCACGGAAGAGGGAGGAAAGATCGCGCGCGGTCCGTGTCCCGTTTGATAGGGTACTGCTCCGGCATTCGCCTGGTGTTGATCGGAAAATACACGGAAAACTACCGATCAGAGCAGCCGTCCGCTAGAATTTTCCTCCAGTCACCGACTGAATTCGACGTCGAAAATCTTGCCATTGTGGGGAGTGTAACCTAGGACCTGGCGGTCAGAGGGGCTGCAGTGACATCAGTTGATGCACTGAGCTACCGCTCCCGGTGGGAGCGTTGGCTGTCATTATGGAAACTGTGGCGACTGGCAGTGGTAGTGACGCTGACAGCGCGATGTCGAGGTTGAAGATTAGGGTTGAGGTAACGGTAACGGAAATTGACGGAATCGCAGAGAAGAAGCCGCTTAACGTGTAATAACAGATGGGAGTCAAACTGTCTGCGATCTCTTCTTTATTTTAATTTTTTTCATGCTTCTGTTATTTCTCCGTGAACTTCAGTACCTTCAAATTATTTTATATTGTTTTAGGGGTGAATTGTCATTGGCTTCTACATAATTGTAATGATTCATGGCGTTGTCATTACCAACACTACTGCTTACTTCAATAAGAGCAGCTTTTGCTGGCTTAAAGATTTTTCATCAGTTTTCTACTGTCTGGTAGCTACAAAACAGCTACGTAGTTTGAAGTAGCTTTGCTCATCAAGGAGTGAATTTGATTCCACGTCCGTGAACACGTGAGAAGAAAAATATTCCTTGATGATACTACCAAAGGCAGGCATGAATGTAATATTTTTTATGTTATGCGAGTTATATTTATTGTATTTTTTATATTTAGAGCACTATCCTTTGTATTATCATTATTTTTTTTTGTTTAGCGCTAATGGCATCAGTAACAAGGCTGGGTTTTATAAAATGTCTTGCTAAGTTACAAAAGAATTAGAAAGAAGATTGTTCATCACATGTCGTTCACAAGACAAAAATTTCAATTAATAAAATACTAGGTAGAGAATAGAAGAATAGAAGGGAAGAGCAAAAGGAGATGAAAAGCTATCAAGAAAACACTTTTCTATTTCTCCAAAGAAACTGAAGGCGAAAACAAATACTATTTACTGTTCTTGTAAACGTACAGTATTTATAAAATATTGTTAAATGTGTATAATCGTTATATTCGCATTAAATATTTAATCTGAAAGGCCCGATTACAGAGTTGCAATTAAAAGGTAGGTAATTATGAAGGTTCATTATTATCTCAAAATTATTCAAAACAATTTTCCATTATAAAGCTAATTTCACAATGTACACAAAAATATAACTTGAAAAAATAAATTAGTAAGACATAGATCCTGGAAGAAGCATGAGGAGTCAATTGGACTCCACTTCAGTGGTTAGGGGTTGAGGTACGTGGAGGCTCTGCGTCGAATTGCAAACCACCTAGGGATTGACAACAGTGTCAACTATTAGTGGGTCGTGATTACGTGCAGTCTGCGAAAAAAATAGGTATTAGAAATTTTATTTACATAATGAGAATTTTGTTCAAATATCGATGTTTTTGGACAGATATATCGATATAAAGAAAACGTCTAAAGCAAAACATCGATGTTCCTCCTCGAAAATATGGATGTTTTAAGAACATCGATGTTGTGTTGCCATCCGTAATCTCCACAGATACTCCCCAGGGAAAACCTCTGGTTTCCGAGAATGGGTGGTAGTGACCTGCATGTAAGGGGAGATGAAGGGTGAGGATGGAAAGGCGTTTTGCGTTCTATGGCTCGTTTCGTAAGGTGCTATTGATCGGAGACACCACGGGGACCTTCTGATGACAGGCCGCCGCCGGCCTGCACCCCGCCCCCACAGCGGCCACCGCCCCCTCCCCCCCACTGTGGTGCTCGCTGCCAGTGCAGCGTCCCTTACTCCTCCCACACAGCCGCTCTCTCTTCGGTCCCACCCACACACACACACACCACACACACACACACTCCGCCGTCCTCTCAACGCGCCCTCCCTACCGGGGGCGGTAGCTCAGTGCATCAGCTGATGTCACTGCAGCGCCTCTGACCAGGAGATCCTAGGTTCCCACTCCCCACGGCGGCAGGATTTTCGACACTCGCTTTTCAGCTAGCTCCAATTCAGTTGCTGTCACACTAACTTGCACTACACTACGCTAACTTACACAAACACTTACTCTAACATGCACTACACTACCACGTATTCCGGGAGACAGGTCGAGAGCTTAGAGCTTGTCCCGGCTGGGGCGATGCCCCGCTAGTGGGAGAGTTCTGGTTAGGGGGAAACCCCACTAGCCGACGGTAGGTCGGCGCCGGATCTCGCCATCCAGCAGGGGAAGATTACCGCCATCTCCCGAGGAAAAAACATGAACTACATTAACGGGACTATCTAAAGCAGTTGACGCATCCGGAAACACGAAAAAATCAATCAATGCATCAATCGGATGCGGTGAGCAAGTGTTCGCAGCGGGGGCAGGGGATGTCCGTCGCTGGCCCCGAAGCAGGCATGGGAGGGGTGAGGGCGTGGGGCTCCTTTGGTCGTTGGAGGGGAAGTGCCAGCGAGGGCGGCGGGAAGGCAGCGCCAGTACGGCGGGTAGCCGAAACTAAAGGGTGTCGACGGGCCGTGGGGGTAGTAAAGGAGCAGGGCGGCGAAGCGAGGGAGAGTCGGGAAGGTGTTGGGGCGCGGTGGGTGGCACGGTGCGGACGCAGCAAGGGTTTGTTTGAAGGAGGCCGGCTGGCGACGTGGACTTTTGGGCCCCGCCCTCCCCCTCCTTCCTCCCCTCCCCCGCCACCGCTCGCGCGCAAAGGCGCCGCCGCCGCCCCCGCCGCCGCCTCCCCGCCGCCGCCGCCGCCCCCCCGCCGCCGCCCTCGCCGCCCCGCCGCCCCCGCCCCGCCGCCACCGCCCCGCCGCCACCGCCGCCCCGCCCCGCCGCCCCGCCCCGCCGCCGCCCCCGTCCCCCCTGCTCGCGCGCAAAGGCGCCGCCGCCGCTTCGCGCCATTTCCTTCGCTTTGGGTAATGACCCAGGTCAATGCGCTGGCGCCCTTTGGGGCAATCGCTCAGGTTAATTAAACGCTTTACTCGACACCAACCACCTTCGGACCACCTTCTTTGGGTAAAGACGGAAAAGAATCAATACATTAATGAACACATATGAAACAGCATCTCGCTCACGAAAAATTGCATGGGAATTAAGCGAATTAAAATATGTTCCAAAATGTTAAATGGCAACTTACACAATGCAATAGTTAATAAGATTTATTCTATCCTTTGCTCCTCCTCTCATGCGTAGTTAAATTCCTGAGATATATTGAAATACGTGGAGAAAGGATTTGTATGTAAATGCATGTTTTACAGGTAGAAGATACTGACATCGAATTTATTTCATCACATTTTTTTTACTTCACATTTATTACATAGTTGCATTTTAATATTTCTATTGGCCGAAACAGTATATTTCAGATAAGAGTTTGTAAAAGTATGTTATAGAAACCGTCTGTGTATGTGAAGCAAAGAAAAGTTATAATCAGCTTCGTACCTTTATCGCGACTTGTAACATTCTTACTCCCACCTTCATCAAAAATTAACGTAATCGCAATCAGTGCTTCGTGTGTTTCTTCGAATCTATAGATAACTCGATCAAAATCTGCAACCATTTTTCCAAAAATAACTCGATCAAAATATTTCTGCAACCATTTTTCCATTGGTCTTCCTTCATTCCGCCAAGCAACATATAACCATGAGTCAAGGACGCAGAAGTCCAGAAAAATGTTCATGAAATGACCTTCGGTGGCGCCTAATGGAAAAACTCATTTTGCTTTTGATGTGATCGGAAAATGGTAATTACCTATGACAAATTGAGTTTAATATTACCATGTTACAATTAAGATTTCCACCCATCCCATCTATTGATCATCAATTACGTCAAAAGAGTATTCACATGCCCACAAACTCCAAACTCCAAATTGTATATTATGTACTTCATACGTATTTTATATTAAAAATTAAAAATAAAATATTTTTTTAAAAATTTTATACATATTTTTATTTTTTTACATATTTATGAAAAAATTAATATAATTCAGTAAATTTTTGTTTTTTTTACAATAAATTCCGTTCCTTAGAAATGAGTGATTGGACTCGGCAGTAACATTTTCTCTTCGTTCTTAAAACAATTCTGAATGTGACGTTCAAAATATATTTCGAATGAGTGCTCATTATGCACCACAAAGCTATTTTGTAACAAATTAGTGAGAAATCAGGTAACCTTATTTGTGTATTCATTCGCCTCGTACGGAGAAATATTATTTGAAACTCTTTTACAATTAAATGAATTTCGCAAGAAATGTATTAAAAATGTAATCAAATGGAATCCTCTCCCCATTGTTATGGACATCCTTGTGAAATCCGCGCGCCCACCTGTGTTCTCTCGGCCGCAGGCTCGCCCCTCGCAGGCATCTTTGCCGCGCATGCTTCGTTGGCCTTCGTTATCTCTGGTTGCGGCGTCGCGTGACTTTGTCGCTGCCACCGAAGCCGCCCCCCCCCCCCCCCCCGCCGATGACAGGCCTCGCGCCGAGGCCGCGCTCGTTAAGGCTGTTTGCGAATCCGGCGCCTGCGAACCGCAGGGGTGGGGGGTGGGGGCGTCTCGGAGGACGAGCGCCTCCGGAGTCGGCGAATGCGCTCCATCAATACAGACCGGAAAAATATGTGGTATGAAACGACACAATATGTACATAAATATGTAGCAAAAACTGTAAGAATATGTAATAAATATGTAAAATAGAACAAAATATGTAATATTAAATCCCAATAATTATAAAACGAACATTTACATTATACGAAATTACATTTATAAAAAAAATCCTAAACAAATTTTGAAAATAATACAAACGTTTTGAAAATCATTTGCATCAATTTATCCACGGTTTGCATCATACAACTTTCCCGTCAGTAACAAAACCTTCATGGCAAATTTAAGAAGCTACCAACTGAAGCAGGCGCACCGAACTGTGAGAACATCCGACCGCGTCTTCATGTAGCGTACGTCGTGCAGACAGCAAGCAGTAATAATGTACGAAAAAGTGCGATTTGTTTAAAAATACTTCTTTTCAAGGAAAAACAACAAAAACCTTGAAGACAATTGATAAAATGAAAAATATTTTGCGAAAATTGCAAAATATACAAAATATGTAATATAGTAGTAAACATGTAAAAGTATGTCATGAAATATTTTGAAATAGTACTAGGATTGCCCTGATTCACCATGATTACAATTTTTAAAACAGTAAGTAGAAAGACAAAAATTATGTAATTAAATAAATTGATTGATTGATTTTTTCGTGTTTCCTGGCGCATTAACTGCTTTGGCCATTAGTCCCGTTAGTGTAGTGCATGTTTTTTTCTCGGGAAATGGCAATGATCTTCTCTCGCTGGATGGAGAGATCCGGCGCCGACCTACCGTCGGCTAGTGAGCCCCTAACCAGGGCTCTCCCACAAGCGGGGCACCGCGCCAGCTGGGACAAGCTCTAAGCTCCCGGCCTGCCTCCTGGAATATGTAGTAGTGTAGTGTGTGTGTGTGTGTGTGTGTGTGTGTGTGTGTGTGTGTGTGTAAGGGGAGACGATAGGACAAGGAAGAGGAAGCACAGACAGCGCGCGGTCCGTGGCCCGTTTGGTAGGGTACTGCTCCGGCATTCGCCTGGTGTTGATCGGAGAAACCACGGAAAACTACCGATCAGATCTGCCGACCGCAAGAATTCTCCTCCAGACAGCGACTGAAATCCCAGTAGCTGAAAAGCTAGTGTCGAAAATTCTGCCGCCGCCGTTAGGACTGGAACCAAGGACCTCTCGGTCAGAGGCGCTGCAATGACATCAGTTGATTAATTACATAAAAATCCAATCTCTTTTCATTAGGTCTCCGGTCTCACGCACTCAAGCTCAAGCCCACGTGCAGATGCCCTGGCAGGGACCTGCGCACGACAGAGCGATTGCGCCATTTCAACGCCTTAAGCGTGTTTAGTGAAAGAGTGATGATGGGTTATGAGCAAACAGTGAAGAGGGAAGAGAGAAACAACAGCATGTGTCTGCGAAAGTAAGCGGTAAGGCCCAAGTAACAGACGATGTGCAAAGGGAGGGCGGCGTTATTGACTTTAGTTTACTTTTTAATAGGAATTTGTCTTGCTGTCCATAGACGAATTGTATTCGTGGACTTTTGCCCGTTCAGGGTTTAGCTGTTCAGGACTCGTGTGGTCACTCTCGACAAAACTTTCTCGATTACTGCCCGTAGATTCCTGACTATGAGGGGTCTTGACTCTCTTAAGATATCCGTTATTTTTTTCGTTCCGTTTTTACCCGCTCGGGCAAACAAGAATCTAGGAAGTATACAATTGTGGATCCAGTGGCCTTAAAAATGATAAATATGTCACGAACAATTTTCCTGAATTGGAGATGATCAACGCACGTTCAGGATACGTGACAATATTTGCCCGTACTGTTTTCATCCCATGAACGCACGCATATCCCACCGCAATACAAAATGTTGTGACCCAGAATCTGTGGATGAAACAAAATCGGTATATTGATTCATTGATCTATTCATTGACGTGTTTACGGGCGCGTCAACTGATACATCATTATTTCCATTCCGGGAGCGGTAGCTCAATGCATCAAATGACGTCACTGCAGCGCCTCTGACCGGGAGGTCCTTGGATCTGGTGGCAGGATTTTCGGCAGTAGCTCTTTAGCTAGGTCGAATTCAGTCGCTGTCTGGAGAAGAATCCTAGCGGCCGCTTGCTCTGATCGGTAGTTTTCCGTGGTTTCTCCGATCAATATCAAGCGAATGCCGGACCATTACGCTAACAAACGGGACACGGACTGCGCGCGATCTGTCCTTCCTCTTCCTTGTCCTATCCTCTCTCCTTAGACATACACACACTAACATGCACTACACTACCACATATTCCGAGAGACTGGTCGGGAGCTTGGAGTTTGTCCTGGTTAGGGCGGTGCCCTGCTGGTGGGAGAGTCCTGGTTAGGGGGAAACCCAACTATCCGGCGGTAAGTCGGCGCCGGATCTCGCCATCCAGATCGCCACCATTTTCCGAGGAGAAAACATGCACTACACTTCACTAACTAATCACTAACCAACCAACCATTGTTTCCTTAAGTGTAGTGCATTTTTATCATGGGAGGAGGAGGTGATCTTGCACAGTTCGATTGCGAGTTCTGACGCCGACGTACACGTTGTGTCCCGGGGTATTCCCCATTCAGGGATCTCTCGCCTGGGAGACTCCGCCCCATCAGGGAAGCTCTGATTTCCAGACAGGTCGCACCGGGAGCGGTAGCTCAGTGCATCAACTGATGTCACTGCAGCGCCTCTGACCGGGAGGTCCTAGGTTCCCACTCCCCACGACGGCAGGATTTTCGACACTAGCTCTTCAGCTAGGTCGAATTCATTCGCTGTCTGAAGGAGAATTCTAGCGCCCGGCTGCTCAGATCGGTAGTTTTCCGTGGTTTCTCCGATCAACACCAGGCGAATTTTGGAACAGTACCCTAACAAACGGGTCACGGACCGCGCGCGATCTTTCCTTCCTCTTCCTTGTCCCATCCTCTCCCCTTACACTCACACACACACTAACATGCACTACACTACGACATATTCCGGGAGATCAGTCGGGGGCTTAGAGCTTGTCCCAGGTGGGGCGGTGCCCCGCTGGTGCGAGAGAGTCCTGGGTAGGGGGAAACCCCACTAGTCAACGGTAGGGCGGCGCCGGATCTCTCCATCCAGCTGAAGAAGATCACTTCCACATCCCGAGAAATGCACATGAACTACACTAACGGGACTAATGACCAAAGCAGTTGACGGGCCCAGAAACACGAAAAAATCAATCAATCAACCAGACAGGTCGCCCGACACGTGTTACAGATTTGTGTATGAAACAGTGCAAACAAGTAAGGGGCGAGGATAAAAAAAGGAAGAAGAAAAAGGATAGATCGCACGCGAACTATGTTCCGTTTCTTAGGGTACTGCTCCAGCATTCCACTTGCAAAATTACGTGAAATTAGCTACCAGAGAAGCCGGCAGGTAGAATTCTCCTCCAGACAATGGCTGAATTCGGTGTACGTAGCTAGTGACGAAAATCTTGCCACCACTGTAGGAATTCGAAGCCTAGAATCTGCCGATCGGAGATTTTGCAGTGAAATCAGAGAGCTGATAAGCCAGGCCGTCGGTCCATGAATGAAAGAAGCCGACATTCTACTCTCACGTCGTGTTGTCTTTACCAGCGAGGACAAACAATAGTGATTTGGTTGCGACAATTCTGTGGGTGGAACTCAAACGCAATTGGTGGGATCCTGATTGTGATCGGAATGCATGTTCGTGATTGCCAGGTCGTGAATGTTGGTGAGGTAACCCCATAAGACCATTGCGTTGAAGGAACGTGGCCCTCGCCAGAGCTGAGGCGAGTAGCGAATGAATCAAGGAATAAAGGAAGGCGCAGCCGGAGAGTCGAGAACCCAATCGCAACGGCAGCCCTCGTAGCGAATGAGGTGTGTCAGTAACAGTTGAAGACCGTCAGTCACACGGCTCGCTTACCTCTTAAAGCAGTCAGCTCGATTCGATTTTTTGTATCTGTTGGTGCTTTTTCGGTGAATGTCAGTTTGTATTACATATTAGTTTCATATAATTTTTGCTTAAATTATAGCTATATGATTTGTTTTTATGAGCTTATTGTCAAGTTGACGGAATAGGACAAAAACTGGGAGTGTATCAATGCCAACCAGTTAGTCAATACTTTATTAATGAATGTAAATGTTACTTTGATGATACTTCCCCACACTTACCCAATTTGTACATGAATTGCAAATGGGTCTCAGGAAGAACACACCGTGAACCGGTTTGGAGGTTAATTGTAATCAGTAATTCAATTTGTGGCACATTTTCATACTACTGTACACTGTGTCTACAAATTGCATTAACTATTACTATTTGGTCTTGAACATTAATATTAATTCGATCAGAAAAGGCCGATAAATTTTTTATCTCACATCGTATTTTACATTTTAGGTGTACCAGCTCCTAAAATGTACTAAATGCACAAAATTTACGAAATGGGTCAGAAGGTTTAGTTTGCTTTGGAAGGAAAAGCTTGTAAATTAAGCATTCTTCATTGCTGCGCTTTCGGCAGATTTTGAATCCGCAAACATCGAGATGACGGACCCACATGATAATCTATAAGTGAACCAAAGCCGTACCATTCTGAAAAATAATCCACCTTACTTCAGCAAGTCCCCAAAATGTCTTCAAGCACCACGCACATTAGCTATTCGCGCCGTTTTCTTCCCGAAAATACTCGTCGCCGTAGGAGGCGTTTTGAAGCAGCTCTCGCGAACTTTTCACCCTCCCGGTGCCGAGCTTCCCCCGCCCTCCCGACCTCTTCCGCCGCCGCGACAAGGGATTTCTCCCGCAGCATCATCCTTTTTACCCCTCTTACCCCCTCCCCCTCCGTCCGCAGCTTCTCGCTCCACCGCCCGCAGCGCCACCGCCGCCGAGATAAGGCACGCGGGAAATGAAGGCCTGAACCGCGACACGGCGCGAAGCCGTGGGTGGAACGGGGGGGAGAGGGGTGAAGCTGGGCGGAGCGAGGAAGGGCGATGCCGGAGCGGGACGTCGCGTAGTGTGGCGTGGCGTGGCGGGGCGTGGCGGGGATGGCGGGGATGGCGGGGGGCGGGGCGTGGGCGTGGCGGTGCGTGGCGGGGCGTGGCGGGAAGTGGCGGGGCATGGTGGGGCGGAGCGGGGCGTGGCGGGGCGTGGCGGGGCGTGGCGGAACGTGGCGGGGCATGGCGGGGCGTGGCGGGGCGTGGCGGGGCGGGGCGGGGCGGGGGGTGGCGGGGCGTGGCGGGGCGGGGCGGGGCGGGGCGGGAGTGGCGGGGCGTGGCGGGGCGTGGCGGTGCGTGGCGGGGCGTGGCGGGGGGGCGGGGCGGGGTGTGGCGGAGCGGGGCGGGGCGTGGCGGGGCGTAGCGGGGCGACTGGTCCCGCCCACCTGCACTTATTTTCTTTGAATTTCAGGGCGACCCGCCCCCGCGCGGGCTCTCTTGTGGCCAGCTGATGACGAGCGCGCCGCCAGGAGGCAACGCAACGGGTCGCCTCTGGAGCGGTGGGTATACATGGGGCCTTATTGTGGAGCACAGTGGGTCCAAAGATGATCACAATGGGTTTCATTGATTGCTTTTTTGCTTTTTCGTGTTTCCGGGCACGTCAACTGCGTTGGTCATTAGTCCCGTAAGTGTAGTGCATTTTTTTCTCTGGGTGGCGGTGATCTCTCCCCGCTGTATACCGAGATCTGGCGCCGACCGTCGGCTAGCGGGGTTTCCCCCTCACCAGGACTCTCCCACCAGCGCGGCACCGCCCCACCCGGGACAAGCTCTAAGTTCTCGACCGGCCTCCCGGCATGTGTGGTAGTGTAGTGCATGTTAGTGTAAGTGTTTGTAAGGGGAATGGATAGGACAAGGAAGAGGAAGGACAGACTGCGCGCGGTCCGTGGCCCGTTCGGTAGGGTACTGCTCCGGCATTCGCCTGGTGTTGATGCGAGAAACCATGGAAAACTACCGATCAGAGCAGTCGGCCGCTAGAATTCTCCACCAGAGAGCGACTGAATTCGACCTAGCTGAAAAGCTAAGTGACCTGACGCCGTCAGAACTCGAACCTAGAACCTCCCGGTCTGACGCGCTGCAGTGACATCACTGACCTACTGCTCCCAGTTCGCCTCTGGAGTGATAGGTATACATGTGAGTGTGTGAGGTACAGTGGGGCCTTATTCTGACGCACAGTGGGTCCAAAGATCATCACAATGGGGAAAATGTTTCATTTGATTACGGCGATCATGCTTATAAGTGCGAGTGCGTAGGTGTAACCATTTTAATGTGACGGAGAAAGCGAGAGAAATGGGGGCGGAGAAAAGAACCAGGTATCTACCATATTCGGGGACTGCTCCGGTTGGGACAAGCATTAAACTCCCGACTGGTCCACGACACGTGTAGTGTAGGAGTAACAAGTGTGGTGAATATAAGTGTGTTTGTAAGGAAAGCCTTTGATAGGAAAAAGAAGAGAACGAAAAATAGCTCACGTCCATGGCCCGGTCGTTCGGGTGTGTAGCAGATGTTGATCGAAGGCAGCTCGGAAAACTTCTGATCAGAGCAGCCGACCGCAAGAATTCTCCTTTAGACAGCGACGGAGATCGTCCTATGTCGCTAGAGTCGAAACTCCTGCCACCGACGGGGCTCGAACACTAGAACCTTCTGGATCTGAGCCAACTTCGTCGGTGCGAGCAATCGTAACTGTATATTTGTGAGAGTGTGTTGGTGAGTGTAAGAGAGAGGTATACAAAACGACGGAGTACCCGTGAGATTTGACCCAGTTTAACCATTTCCTTCTATTTGTAAATGTGTTTAAAGTACAATGGTTCGGTACAACCCCAAAATCTAGCGCCGTGTAGGCCTGGAGTCGTGTACAAGTCGGGCGTGGGAGTGTGTGTTTAGCACATTAACACAATGATTCCGGAGGCGAATATTTACGCGATTTCGAACTAACTATTCAACACTCAATAACAAATGCAATGCATCAATGAGGTTGAAACTGTGAACTGAAACGACAACAAAAATGTGTATTGCGAACCAACAACTGAAAATAAAGGTAATGACTCATGCATGTGTGTAAACACAGTATTCGACCACTCTTGTCCTATTTCATTTTTGCATGATCCCATGGTTGTTGATTATGTGTGCGAACACCCAGATTTTAGTGTGTGTATATGTGAGCACGCGCATCTATGTTTATTACAATAGGTCGATATTAAAACGGAAATAAAAATTCGCTGATTTGAAGGCCACAATTTTACAAACAAAAACACATGCAGTGCGCATCTACACATGTGACATACACGACACCAAAACTGCGTGTTTCAAATTAGGTAATAAAAATATAATGATTTGAAAATCGTAAGAGATCGTATTGTGTAGCACAGAACCTCAAAATGAGGCCACACGTGTATTAATAACTTTTGTTTCAATTAATGAATTTAAAAAACTAAATCATACACATATATACTTGTAAAGAAATGCGAATAGAAATATGATAAATTTCTTGTAACCTATTTTCAGTAGTTTAATGAAGGAATTTTATTTCTCTATTTTGCCACCTTTTGATCTGATCCTACAATAACTTAAATATGCTAATAACGTCATATATTATCAGGAATAAAAATTTAACTTACTCAAACAGTTCAAAAAAACTCAAAATGAGATTATAACTTTCAAGCAACATTAACTGCCATCGTAATCATCTTTTGGAAATTTTGTTAAAAGAAGAAAATATTTCATATACAAGAATTTTAAAAGCTCACTAATTTGTAGTAAATCTGAGAGTCTATATTCGAATTTCGTTACACTCAAGACTTCCTCATTGGAGAATTACTTCAAAATCTTAATTAAATCAATTCATTCAGCTTCTTGGAAGGTAGAAGGTCCACGTTGGTCTGGAAAGCTTGGGATCGTCAGAGAACCTTGTATTGCGCAACTGTCGTTGCATTTTGGCCCAGTGTGCCCAGTGGAACGCAGCTCTTTTGAGCGTGTGCGCCTGTTCGAGTGTGTGTGTGTGTGTGTGTGTGTGTGTGTGAACCGTCGTCCTCTTATCTCTGAGGCCGCTGCCGCCGCCCCCGTCGACGAAGTCCCGCTCCTGACGCGATGTTTTCGCGGGGCAAACAAGCGGGCGTCTGCCCGGAGACGCTGGGCTCTTTTCTCCGACCGGGGGAGGGGGAGGGGGGAGGGGAGGGGAGGGGGAAGCGACGACCGCTGCTGAGCGAAGAGAACAAGCGATAGCGGCCGCGATGGCGTCGGACCGCTCGGCACGGCCGTAACCACTTCTATTGGCAGCTGGCGCCTGGGTACGACTTGGCGCGCTCTGGCGGGTGGTTGGGAAGATGCAAATGCAACGCGCGTGGGGGATAAAGAGGAAAGGGAGGTAAATGCTGCTGGGGAGGTAGGGAGGCGACTAAAGATACAAGCGCAGGAATGACAGAAATGGAATGACAGGAAATGAGTGTTTCTGGATATGAATCGTTTTATCTCGAAAATCCATAAAGTTGCAGATATCTGAGATGGAAATAAGCTTATCTTAAAAAGCGATTACTGGATTATATACTTTGTTTAAAACAGAAAGTCCTTTCAAGGTCACGAGCTGAAAATAGAGGAGAATACTGTCATTCAATGCGGCGCTTCAGTACCAAAACTTTAATTGTAACAAATCTGGCGAATTTATGGCAGTGTCCACCTCTCTTGCCAGCTCGAGACCTTTAAGCTTCGTTGCTTTAATCGGAGTACAATGAAGTAGTCCACAAACGATAATTAAATTTTTTGATATAGTATAGAACATGTAAGAGAGTAATATATATTGCAAATACTGAAGGTATTAAATGGGATTGAAAATGATATGGGATATGAAATGGGATTGCTAATGAACATGTAGTGGGAAATCTGAGTTAACGGTCCTGACGACGGCAGGATTTTCAACACTAGCTTTTCAGCTAGGTCGAATTCAGTCGCTGTCTGGAGGAGAATTCTAGCGGCCGGCTGCTCTGATCGGTAGTTTTCCGTGGTTTCTCCGATCAACTCCAGGTGAAAGCCGGAGCAGTTTTCTAACAAACGGACCGCGTGCGAACTTTCCTTCCTCTTCCTTGTCCTATCCTCTCCCCTTACACACACACTTACACTAACATGCACTACACTACGACATATTCCCGGAGAGCGGTCGGGAGCTTAGAGCTTGTCCCGGCTGGGGCGGTGCCCCGCTGGTGTGAGAGTCCTGGTTAGGGGGAAACCCCACTAGCCGACGGTAGGTCGGCGCCAGATCTCGCCATCCAGGGAAGATCACCGCCATCTCTGGAGAAAAAAACATACACTACACTAACGGGACTAATGACCAAAGAAGTTGACGTGCCCAGAAAGACAAATCAGTCAATCAATCTAAGTTCACGCAGATAAAGACGTGACATTTCTCACGTTGCTCTTCTGACAGGTACGCAACTCCTTGCGAAGTGGAAAGGCAGAAAGTGAAAAATGCTCAGACCTGCTCACAGGCCAAGAAAATATTGAGCTTTGGCTGCTACGGCGCAGGCTTAGAACTTCATGATCGTCACTTCGAGCTATTTCCATGGTCAAAGCATTTGAAGATACATAAAAAAACTATATTTTCAATTGATTAAGGCATAGCGATCGTAGCCGAATCAAGCACCTTTTAAATGTTTACCACACGTTCATTAATATTCCGAGAGCTGTCAAAAGCCAATGAAATACTTGAACACATGACCGACGTAAATGAAGATATGAACCACAATGCAATTAAATGTTAAGTGTGCATTCGAAAGGTCGGGCATGTATTTTATTATTTCACATTACACAAACTTCGTATCAGGTGTTAGTGGTTTAGAGGTTCAAATTTTCTCTTTGATGATTTTTCAGCAAATTAATTGCGTCCTATTCGTTTTCATGAAATTAAATACGCATTTGACATCATCAATGCTGAGATTTTTGCAAAGAATGAATAGGTTGGATTCAAAAGCTTGATATGGGTTCATAAACGCAGATCGTTAAGTGCGCAGATACGCTCTGGCTATTAGTCATATCTTTCACATTAGTTAGACGGCAGCTTTTAAATAGTACCTTCAGTAATAAAATGAATCACGTTGGTGGGAAATTAAATACCGTTTGGGATATATAGTTAAATTAATGATAGTTTGGCCATATATAATGCATTATTCGTTAAACGTTATTATACTATTAACCTTTTCGCTGCTAACGACGCTTATAGGCGTCCAGATTTTCCGTGCCCCGTGTGCTAACGACGCCTATAGGCGTCCGCCCGGTTTTGCTTCTGCTGTGCTAATGACGCCTATAGGCGTCTTGTACTTCGCGCGGTTGTCTTTCGCTTTCTGCTGAATGGCGGAGGGCCTGAAGGACATGTGGCGATATCTGTTCGATTTGTAAGGGTTTGAAGTTTAGTTTGAACTCTACTAGGGTGTGCTAGTATGTCAATTCTTCTCGCTACGAGTATAAATGTTTGTAAACTGGTAGGCGGCCGCGCGATACTGCGTTGGTCTTGCCTTTCCTGAGGATTAGCGCGCATCTTGAAGAAGCCCTTCCCAAATGCCCATCATTAAACTCTGCGGTTTCCGAGTATAAGGCACCATCCTCACTTTGTGTTGAGATTTCTGGCTGTTTGTGTTCTTGTTTTTATGCGTTACTGTACGAATATTGGCTTGTTTTGTGGACTTTTCTAACGGTTTTTGGATTATTTCTTCGTACGATTACACGGATTTTATTATTGACCTTTTGCATTGTTTCTGGACGTTGATTTTCCGGTAATTTTCGAAGATTTTCATTTTTTGACGACTATGGCAGACAAGTCGTTTTACACGATGAAAGACTTAGAAGAAATTCTATCGAGGAGCGACGAGGATGAACTGTCGTCACTCACGGATTCAAGTTCAGAAGATGAGAGAACAAGCATCCACGAGCCCCGTACATCTTCGGGAGTTCGTTCGTCGAATGACAGAAGACGAGTACAAGTTGAGGGTAGCAGTTCTGATTCTGAAGACGACAGTGATGAAGATGGGGGAACTGCAGCAAAAAGGAAAACTTCTATTGCATGGAGTAACAGGGAATTTAGACCGTTTGTGCATGCCTTCGATAGTTCAGGCGCCGGAAACAAAACAGGGCTCAATGAAGGCAGTGCAATTTTGGATTTTTTTCTGGTGTTTTTTACGGAGTCGTTGATTCAATTTATTGTAAATGAAAGCAACAAATTTTATCGATATGCCTTGCAAACGGCTGAAAATTCTCCTCATTCGCGACTTGCAAAATGGAGTGATATTTCGTGTGACGAAATGTACATTTTTTTAGCAGTATGTTTACTTATGCCAAGAGTAAAAAAACTCTCAATAAGTGAATACTGGTCGAAAGACCCTCTTTTTGGAACACCTATTTTTGGGGAGATCATGTCTCGAGACAGGTTTTGCTAATTTTAAGAATGCTTCATTTCTGTGACAAAAGTGTAGGCAATGGCGGGGATCGCCTTTTCAAAATACGCGGGATCGTAGATGCAATTCGCCGGAGTTTCCGTAGCGCTTTCTCCCCGTTCGAGAACTTGTGCATAGACGAAAGTCTCATTTTGTTCAAGGGACGGCTGTTCTTCAAACAGTACATCCCTTCAAAACGAAACAGGTTTGGTATCAAACTCTTCGTATTATGCGATTGTGAAAGTGGAATGGTCCTTGACTTTATTGTGTATACTGGCTCATTGAGTGATATAGAGGAGAACAATTTGGGGAAAGGAGGAGATATTGTGGCTACATTATTGAAGCCATACCTTCAAAGGGCACACAATATACATGGATAATTGGTATACTAGTCCAGCCCTCTTTTCGTGGCTTCACGACAGAGCCACGAACGCTTGTGGAACAGTAAGAAAGAATAGGAAAGATATGCCGACAATGGAACAGAAGTTGAAGAAAGGGGAAACGCAGTTCCGATCGTCGGATGTATTGTTGGCACTGAAGTGGTGTGATAAACGTGAAGTTTGGATGCTAACAACATGCAACACCGCTGAAATGGCCGAAAGCAACAAAAAAGACAGGAAAACCGGAGATAAAATAAAGAAGCCTCAGTGCGTGTTAGATTACACTGAAAATATGGGGGCCGTCGACAGAACGGACATGATACTCAGTTCCATTGAATCGGTACGCAAAAGCGTAAAATGGTATAAGAAACTATTTTTTCATATATTAGATATGTGTGTGCTAAATTCACACTTACTACATAAAGTAACAACAGGAAAGAAGATAAGCATGGCCAAGTTCCATGCGAATCTTATCAGGGAAATTTTGGAGAAGTATTCGACAGAAAAAAAGAAAGGATATGTTGGTAGAAGACAGGCAGAAGAAAATCCACGGAAATTGACAGAGCGTCACTTTCCAGAAATACTTCCAACAGCAGAGATGAAAAAGAAAAATTCAATGAGAAGATGTGTAGTCTGCGCAAAGCACAATATTCGGCGTGAGTCACGTTATTTCTGTGATGATTGTAATGTGGGTTTGTGTGTTACACCATGTTTCAAAGTGTATCACACTAAAGTGAATTTTTAAATTGCTAATAATAATAAAAAAAAGTTTATTAATTTCTCGTTTTATACTAAGTTTCTAACTGTAACAAGAAGATGAAAACTACACAAAAAAATTACTCATTAAAACAGCATTTAAAAATTAAAAAAAATAAATTAAAAAATAAAAAAATTATATATTTCTAACTTCGCCAGTGCCGGTCCAAAGCCCGGATCAAAAAGAAGGATGGGAAGTATGCGCTTTGTTCGCTTTCGCGTGTGCCACCCTTGCAGGGTGCGCCGGTCGGAACAAGGAAACTGCGCCGCACACAGCGGTCGCCGGCCTGTGGGGTGACTCAGCACCAGGGTGCGGCGCGCTGGGTCGGGTCGTAGCAGTGAAAAGGTTAATTTAATTGACAATATTAAACAATGTTTTAAACTCTATAAAAAAGTTTCAACTAATGACAGGTTTTTTCTTGCTAACTTTTTCTCTCTTTGGAAACGTCACAAAACCAGAATTAAATTTGAAATGAATGTTTTTACCGGAAGTTGTTATTAAGTTACGTATGTTATGGCAAATTGTGCAAATGATTGTTTGAAGAAATTTCTTTGGCGTGGTTGTTACACAAAGGCGATATATTCGCGTTGTATTTCATCAACGTTATCCTCATTGGCAAGCTTCAGAAGAGGTAAGTGAAGTATATACGAGTAGGAACAAAATTCCTTTGTAAGTGTTGACCATTTAATTATTATTTAAAAGATCAAATGCAGTACAGGCCAATTCATATCCTTCAGATGGAATAAATTACGTTTTTTTTAAAACTAAATATCTACTTTCTGTTTCTACTGTTTTCTACTTTAAATTTCTTTAATATCACATGTATTTGGTCTCACTCTTTGATCTGTTGAGATTAGAAAACTTTTTCTTAAATCTAACTTCATTCGTAAGATTTTGTTGCTATTTTAGCGCGGGTCTGAATACATACGGCGACACGAAATGCTACTAAATCTGTAAATAATGTGAACTCGCGTAAACAATATTGTATCAAATGTGACGATATGAAAAAATTAAATACCCTATGTAGGAAAAGTATAAAAAAACAGTTTTGCCACTTAACATGTGTTGAAATGAAGTGCTGGTGGACGCCGCCCCGTCCGTTAAGGATTCGCGTGGGAGTTGCTGGCAACTTCTAATAAACGCCGCGCTGCGCCGGGGCGCGGGGTGGGGCGGGGCGGGGCGGGGCGGGGCGGGGCGGGGCGGAAGGCGGGGTGCGCGCCGCAGACAGGGCCTCGGACAGGCCCAATTCCCGCAACCACTCCAGCGGCTGCCTCGCGGAGCGCCCTAATCGAGCGCGTCACCGGCTCGCCGCGCCGGCCGCCCGGGCTGTGACGGTCGGGCTGCAACGGTCGGGGGTGACGGCGGGGTAACGGTCGGGGCTGTAACGGTCGGGCTGTAACGGTCGGGCTGTGACGGTCGGGCTGCAACGGTCGGGCTGTAACGGTCGGGCTGTAACGGTCGGGCTGTGACGGTCGGGCTGCAACGGTCGGGCTGTAACGGTCGGGCTGTAACGATCGGGCGTGGCGGGGGGGGGCGCGGGGGGGGGGGCGGGGCGGGACGAGCGGCAAGGAGAGGTCACGTGGGCCGTCGGCGGGGGGAAGGCCGCTAACGGATGGGCGCCGGCTCCGTGGGTGGCGTGGCGAGACGTGGCGGTGCGGCGCGCTGATTTAGTGGCCGCCAGGGGCGCATCCAGCGCACGCGCCTCGGCCGCCTCAGCTGCAATCCGCGCCGCGCCACACGCTCCTCCCCTCGCTCCTCGTTATTTTATTTTCACTCGCTTCTACTTCATTTGGCCGGGAGCGTAGCTCAGTGCTTCAACTGATGTCACTGCAGCGCCTCTGACCGGGAGGTCCTAGGTTCCAGGATTTTCGACACTAGCTTTTCAGCTTGGTCAAATTCAGTCGCTGTCTGGAGGAGAATTCTAGCGACCGGCTGCTCTGATCGGTAGTATTCCGTAGTTTCTCCGATCAACACGAGACGAATGCTGAAGCAATGCCCTAACAAACGGGCCATGGACAGCGCGCGATCTTTCCTTCCTTGTCCTATCTTCTCACATACACACACACACATTTGCACTAACATGCATTACACTACCTCATATTCCGGGAGACCGGTCGGGAGCTTAGAGCTTGTCCCGGTTGGGGCGGTGCCCCGCCGGTGGGAGAGTGCTGGTTAGGGGGAAACCCCACTAGTAGACGGTATGTCGGCGCCGTATCTCGCCATTCAGCGGGGGAAGATCAACGCCGTCTCCCGAGAAAAAACACGCACTCTACTTACGGACTAATCACCAAACCGTTGACCCGCCCGGAAACACTAAAACATCAATCAATCAATATACTTTATTTGTTCTTCTAATACTACTGTGCTATTTCCTTTTCCTACCGTTTCTTTTTCAGATCTGGCAGCTTTGTTTAGTATTTTTTATCTGACTGTGACATTTATCTCGTTATTATTGTTCTTTCTCCGCTGTATTCTTCTCTCATTCGCTGTTCCAGTTCTTATCTTTCTTGTTTCTTGTATTTCTTTGCATAATGCCAATGCAATGTTGGGAATCGATCACCAGAGAAGTGCTACTTGTGTGATGTTTACCGATTACCTTTTACGGAAATTGTCAAAGAACTAATGGTACAAAAGAAGGAACGTATGGCACTTTACACATATTGTTTTCTTCGCAATTACAAAGTATGTTAATTTCGCAATTAAATGCCTTATGCTAGCTATTACGGAAATCAAGTTGTCATTAATACGTTGATAATTTGGATCAAAGGCACGAAAATTCTTGAAAATTAAAACTTTAATTGAGTCGGGTAGATTTCTGTCTTAAACTTGAATCAGGGAAGTGTTTGATAATTTCTCCATAATATGAAGGTAAGAGCGTCAATTTACGCGACAAGCGTTATTGACACGACAATACGTATGCAGAGCTTGCAAGATTTTGCCCAGTGAGTAGTAAGTTATTCTCGCACCAAAATGACAATACTGACTGGTTTTTTTACAATGAAAATGGAGTCAGAAACTAGAATGCGATTATGTGAAATAGCTGTTAGTATTATTGATGTCATTACGTTTTACCATTCATGTTCCGTTGAAGAACGTAATAAACTTATATTATTAAAAAAAATTTCATATTGAATACAATATCTTCTAAATCACGTCCATAGGTCTGTTCCAATGGAAAAGTGAAAAATAAAGTTCTAAGAGTAAAAAACACAAAACGTTCAGTTTACTCAGAAAATATTTTTCACAGCAAACCTACCATTGCCGGAAGAGGCATAAACTAACAAGTGAACGCGTTGATGAATTTGTCAGTGGCCCGCAGTAAATGACGAAATGTTCTTAGAAAGACATCATCAATAAGGTAGCAGAACAACAAACAATATTGACTGACACAATATTTAATGGCACAATGTATAAATCAAGTAAGATAAACCTACGTGCAAGTATGATAAAACGTTCCTTCAAATCTTGAATAAAGAGGCGAATCTAAAAGATTGTGACAAGTTTAAGTTACGAGGAAGCAAACCAGCATTTCAAGACAGTTGTTTCAACCCGAAAATCGGTTTCCTCAGCGCTAGATAAGTTACACAGCATTTCCTTTCTTCCCTTTGACCCATTATCACACATCCGTCAACGCAATTTAAACAACAGAGCTCTGTCACGCTTTCTCTGCCGACTGCAAAGATCGAAGCGGAGACATTATGCGATCCTGTACTTAGAAACTCCAAGGTACACTGCAATATTATTAATGAAATGAAAACACAAGAGCAGCGAGAAGCGGACACAAAAGGAGGAGCGACGCGCCCACGAGGAGCCAAGTCAAACAAGGCGGCGGAGGCGCAGGTGACGGCGGCGGGGGCGGCGCGGGGCGGGGGGGGGCGGGCGGGGTGGGGCGGGGCGGGGCGGGGGGGGGCGGGGCGGGGCGGGGTGGGGCGGGGCGGGGCGGGGTGGGGCGGGGCGGGGCGGGGCGGGGCGGGGCGGGGCGGGGCCCGGTGGCAAGTAGCGGGAACGGCGAGAGCCAGGCAACTCAAAGAGAGCGCCCGAAATTAAACACGGCTACGGAAGAGGCAATTTATGAACACACAGGGCGCCACTGTAGCAATATCAGGAGCGAGCAGCTAACGAAATAATTGGGCAGAACGCACAGCCCGGCTCGGCGCGGGGCTCCGGGTTTCCCTCGTTTTTCTTTCTTTTTTTTTTTAATTTCCGCGCTGTTTACTTCCGGTCGTTCTCCGGGGAGCGGGGGCGGCCGCGGCGAAGGCCTGACGGAGAATTGAATCGAAGACATAATAGAAGAGGGGCGCCGCGCGGGGAAAAGTCGTAACAAAAGGGGGGGGGGGTGTGGCAGGGGGGGGGGCAGAGGAGCGGGTGTCTGGTGGCGAAGTGGGCTGAGAACTGAGCAGGGGGCAGCGGCGGTGGGAGGACAATGCAGGGAATTCTACTTTCCCATCCACAGTAACCCTGAGAAGGCGGGAATTTATTTACATAGTGACATACAAATTGCACTGCTGCCTTGCGGATGAAGTAGCTAAGACGGAGAGGTCAAAAAGTTAATACTCACTAAAGCTAACTTAATCCTAGTTTAAATATAATTTAATAGTTATTTAGTAGCACTTCGGCATACTTAACTTACACGAAAAATTTCATTGTTATTTTTTTTCTTAATTTTACATAATATTTTTGTACGGTTTGCTGGGTGATTTGCTGGGCTTTTTTTCATTCACTCATCATTCATTCATTCATTATATACATAACCATTCATTCTACTCATTCTCTCCCACAGCACTACACGGATAGTCTTCTGTTCGCCTCGGGCACTGACTTGACTCAAAGGGCAGGGACCTCGTAAAGCAGCGAGGGCGCGGAGGCCGGGCCGTCTGGCTGGCTGCGGCGTGGCCCGGCCTGGCTCGTCCGTGGTGGCGCGGCGTGGCACAGAGGTCGCGGTGGCGGAGGCGGAGGCGGAGGCGGTGGCGGTGGCGGTGGCGGTGGCGGGGCGGAGGCGGTGGCGGAGGCGGGGCGGAGGCGGAGGCGGAGGCGGAGGCGGAGGCGGAGGCGGAGGCGGTGGCGGAGGCGGTGGCGGAGGCGGTGGCGGAGGCGGAGGCGGAGGCGGAGGCGGAGGCGGAGGCGGAGGCGGTGGCGGAGGCGGTAGGCGGAGGCGGAGGCGGAGGCGGAGGCGGGCGGAGGCGGTGGCAGAGGCGGAGGCGGAGGCGGTGGCAGAGGCGGAGGCGGAGGCGGTGGCGGAGGCGGAGGCGGTGGCGAGGCGGAGGCGGAGGCGGTGGCAGAGGCGGAGGCGGAGGCGGTGGCAGGAGGCGAGGGCGGGGGCGGTGGCGGAGGCGGAGGCGGTGGCAGAGGCGGAGGCGGAGGCCTGGCAGAGGCGGAGGCGGAGGCGGAGGCGGTGGCGGAGGCGGAGGCGGAGACGGAGGGGGAGGCGGAGGCGGTGGCGGAGGCGGAGGCGGAGGCGGAGGCGGAGGCGGGCGGCGGGGGCGCTTCTGGCATCGAACCGAGCGCGGCCCCGCGGCCGCTTCTTGCGGGGCGGAGGCGGAGGCGGTGGCGGTGGCGGTGGCGGAGGCGGAGGCGGAGGCGGAGGCGGAGACGGTGGCGGGGGCGGAGGCGGAGGCGGAGGCGGAGGCGGAGGCGGAGGCAGTGGCGGCAGCCGAGGCGCTTCTGGCATCGAACCGAGCGCGGCCCCGCGGCCGCTTCTTGCGGCTTCATTCCGCTGTTTTGCTGCCTCGCGCCGACCCAGAAACGCGGACGACATAAATTTGAATCCTGGCCTCTGCGGCTGGCCTTGCAGCTCGTTCGGGGCGGAGAGGCATGCCGTCCCTCAGATTCACGCAGAAAGAGGCGAGCAACGCCTTCCAACCGGCGGACGTACTCACGCAGCTACTTCGAACTTCCTTGAACGTTCTATTGAAGAAATCATTGTCGCAATAAATTTACAAAGTGTATCTTTTGATTTTCCAATGGTAGAAGTAAAATGATGAAATGATGAAAACGAGTTGTAAAGTAATTTTCTGTCTCCGCCTTCTGCATTGGTTGGTCACAGGGAAAAACTTGGTTTATTCGAAATTTTGTGGAAAATTGAGTAAATATATTTTTGGGAGAGAATCATAATTACTACTTTGTGAAAAGCTTGCAAGTCCCAATCTCGGCCGCTGAGGCGTAAGTTGAATGTGGGTTTTTAGATATTCTCGAATTATGTGAATCAATTTTCGGAAGTAAACATGCCTATTTAAAAAAAATTAATGTCTTTATCAATATTGAACAAGTTTTGTTACCCACTTTGCGCGTGAAAACATAAAAAAGACACTTCGACTTACCTAAGTAATCACGTATATTGAGATTTTCTAAACAAGGCAATTAATTTTATTTGGATTCTCACGCCAAGACAACAAAATTTATTTTAGTACCATTATCTGGCAAACAAGGAGGTCGATTTTGGATGAAAAAAGTTGATGAGCCTGGGAAAAATGTTTTGGGCGCGAATACAATAGCTCCAGTTTAGAAAATCAGGTGGAAAATTATTTTAAACAACAGTTAGATAGTTATGAACAGTCTAGTACTATTGATTTTAAAATAAGTCCCTCGAATTTGAAACAGTTACCCCTTTTGAATAATGGATCAGTCGCAATAAGCGAAGGAAAGAAAAAAAATATCTTATCGACTGACTTCCTCTTATTTCCAGCTTCTTTCATGATTTTTATGAATCTTTAAAAACTGAAACTTCAGAACCAACTGACACAGATTTTGAGGAAATCGATCCAGATGAGTATATTTGAAACTATCTAATTTGTGAAACTGAGTATTTTCTGAAAGCCTTATACATATTTTAATTTTTAAAAAAATGATATGCTTTCCCAAATTTTTCAAAAACACGGTAAAAATAGTTTTATTTGAATGAATATTCAGTTTATACAATTCCTTTAAATGTTAAGTGCAATTTGTTTGCTTTACTTTAATAAAAATTCATTATCTGGAACTTCCTTAATTATTTTTATTCTAATATTACCTATCACAATTCTTCAAGAATGATCAGTAAACTCGTGAAAAACTTGATAAAGGTAAAAAATAAGGTAATTCACATAACAATACAAGTAACAAATTGAATGTGTTCTGGAGTGATTGTATCACATGGTGAAAATTACACTTTTTGACCCAAGTAGAACTTCTGTTGTTTGATTAATCAATTTTTCAAAAAATATTGAACTTAAGAACTGGTCTCCTGAAACATTCACTTTTCAAGACTTACCAAGTTTTTCCTTGTGACCATCGTATTGATCTAAACTATTTCTAGTGTTTAACAGAGAAAACAAATGGTCGAAAATGAAAACACAAGAAGCAAAAAATAAAGTCGAAGAATTCAAGTGAAAACGAGCATTGTTCTCATAAATCAGAAATAGCAATATCAAAATTCACACATTTCCACGCCAATTACACCTTTGATAACATAAATATTTATTTACAATTGCGTGACTACATTCTCAACAATTCTTTTCCTATAAAAAAAGGACCCCATGATTGAAATTTCTGGCTCAGTACATGATGTTCATTTAAATAATTGAAATTTAGAATATTTCTTATGAATTTTAAAATTTACTTTCTTTTTAAATAATACATTATTGTTGATAAATATGTATAGTGTAATGATTTACACGATCCCCAATGGTATGCATTTGCATGATAAACGGTTCAAAACATTTACAGCAAAGACGCCATAGTAAAAAAAATAAAACCGAGTAAAGAAGAGAACAAAGCGAACCCGATGCTTGTGCGAGTTTGGACTATAAACATTAGATCCGGCTATGATTTAGAAACATTTTGAAAGTTATCCCAGTGAAATCGCGTCAGGCAATAAAAGTTATGGAAATTTTCATATTTTGCATGTTTGTATTAAGGAAAAATATTAATGGAGTCCATTGTTGGAGCGATGAAACGCATATAAAGAAGAGGTTTTTCGTATACTGCAAGAAAACGCGATAACATATCGAATTCAGACTTTCGGGAGGTAAAACAAGAAAATTAGCTGCATCAGATAAAATTTACCCCATTTAAATATCTTGACGGGAAGTATCGAAATTTTAATAACACAGGTAAATTAATTCAAGCAAGACGAAGCGATTAGCGAACAAATGCAGTGCGTTCCATTTCACAGTCAAAAACGGAAAACAGGGAAAATAAAAGGATTTTGACAAAAAGAAAACAAGAGGAGAACATCAAATTTTAGGAAATTGCCGGGAGAATTTTATCAAAACCAAAACGAGAATAATGTGTTTCGGAAAACGTTAGAAATTAAATATTTTAAGAGAACCAAGGTGACGCGATCGTCAGTTATCGAGCGATCGGGAAAAGTGCTGAAGCAAGGATAACAATGCTAGGTTGAACAAGATTCGTCAGAATGTGTCTGGACTCGGTGAGAGTAGGATGTATGTTCGCGTAGGCGATTCTTAAAAATTTCTTGTAAAGTGCGGAAGTTACGAGCATCATCCGATATAGTAACCGGAAATATTTTAAGTACGGTGTGTAACAGTCGTGGAAGGAGAATTTCGTAAAAGAAAAGGAATTTTGGAACTATTCCGAAATTCGGCAACGCCCGCTGGACTTGCGAGCGAGCGGCGGTACGAAGTTTTGCAACGGTGGGGGCGCGACGTTGCATGAATAATAAGAGGCGCGAAATTTAATTCGGAACTCGGTGAAATTTAACAATTTGGAGGATTTATAAAAAATAAGATGGCAGCGTGAACTCCGACAGCATGAGTCAACTGTGGTGCGTGTGTGGTGTCCCCGGGTATGATGGCGACAACGGAAGGCGCTGTTGGGCGTGAGTAATCACCTCCAGACACGCAGATTCATCGCGGAGGCAACAGTATACGTGAGCCAAAGCATTTTGACATTTGTTTGTTTAGTTTTGATGGAAGAAAGCTCTGTCGAAGACAAGCCGTGTAATTGGTAGATTTTAAGACGGAAAATCTCGACAGAATGCATTCTGGGGTTTATGTATATGCGTGAATGGTATCTGTTTTTTTTTTTGTTTGTAAATAGTTTGTGTGAACGAAAGAGTATTTATATATCTATGTATTGTTTATTGAGGAGGAGAAGGGTTTATTTTGTTGTTGTTTTTGATGCTGAGTGGTATTGATGTGTGCCGTCAGAGGTACCATTGCCGGTGCGGCACTAAATAGTGGAAATTGAATAGAACTTGATAACGAAGGCAATTGAATAAACTTCATGGCCATTTTGGGGTCTGATTCGGAAAATCAATGTGTTTCACCATCATTTACGTAGTATCATATGTGGCAACCCAACGCGAGGCTAATGTTTATTGGTTTGTTTGTAAGACGCGCGTAAACGCACCGCAGACCCCCCAGGGAGGAAAGGACCAGGTAAGCTAGCAGAGGGGCAATTGTGAGTAGAAAAGGGGGGAAAGTTATCATATGTGGCAACCCAACGCGAGGCTAATGTTTATTGGTTTGTTTGTAAGAAGGGCTAGAGCAGGGCAAATAGAATAGATAAAAGAAGTAAGGAGGAGAGAGAACCTATTATAGTGGCGGCCCAACGGTGGGGCTGTGATTAATAGGGCCTATTTATAGATGTATAAGTAGCTAGAAAGGGAGGGTTACGAACCCATTACAATAGTTTCAAAATTTAATAAGAATATATAATTAATTTAGGATAATAGTAAAATTTAAAAAGTGGAATAACAGAAAATAATTTAGAATAATTTGAAACACTTTCTGACTTAGTTAATTAACCCTATCGGCATTAAATAATATTTATAAGTATACATATTCATCACTTCCTGATCGACATTGATAAAAAAATGTGGTTTCTCTGAAAGAAAGAAATACTTTTTTCTTCGCTCTCGATTTCCAGAAGGAAATCGAGGCCTTAAACCAACTTGTTTCATGATCCTCGTTAAAAAAAATTCATTACTTCATTTGGTGACAAGCGATTAAATGGAAGCTTTTTTCACACATCTTGTTCGGAGACAATTGACAACCTGTCACTCATCTGCCATTCCATCCAGACCATCTCGCGGCTCCGATTAGCAATTGTCAACCAGTCGAACAGACACTTGACTCTGAGAGTTCATTCCCAATGGTCTGTTTCTTCCAGAATATTCTATGGCGAGTGGATTGCACAACACCATACCAGACTCTCAATAATTTCTTCAGAAAATGCTTGATATAAAGACCAATAAAGATTATTTGCTGGCGGTATAAATGTTATGACCTTCACTACATTAATTTTCACCAATCATGCAGGCTCGCAGTCTTCACACAGCTCATCCAATGGCATCCCACGACCTTTCACGCCACCGCCATTCCTTCCAGGCTGTTTCCCGCTCCCTAGCTCCGCCCCCAAACACTCCGCCAGACCCCTGAGCTCCCGGGAGGCCATATCGAGTGGTTCGCCGTGTCGCCCAGTTAGGCGTCGAGATATTTCCTCCGCGAATGTTCCCGAGCCCCCGCCCCCGCCCCGCCCGCCCCGCCCCGCCCGCCCGCCCCGCCCCGCCCCGCCCCGCCCGCCCCGCCCGCCCCGCTCCGCACCGCCCGCCCCGCACCGCATCGCACCGCCTTACCCGCACCGCCCGCCCCGCCTCGCCCCGCCCCGCCCGCACCCCACCCGCCCGCCTCGCCCGCCCGCCCGCCCCGCTCCGCTCCGATCCGCCCGCCCGCACCGCCCGCTCCGCCCCGCCGCCCCACCCCGCCTTACCCGCACCGCCCCGCTCCGCTCCGCCCCGCCCCGCCCGCCCGCCCCTCCCCTTCCCGCCGTCCCCTCCCGCCCCGCCCCTCCCCTTCCCGCCCGTCCCCTCCGCCCGCCCTCCCTCCCCGCCCCTCCCCGCCCCACCACGCCCCTCTCCGCCACGCCACGCTCCGCCCCACCCCGCCCTCTCCTCCACGCCCTCCCCCCCTCCCCTCCCGCCCCGCCCTCCGCCCCATTGTCTCGGTAATCCTCGTACCCCCGCGCCGAATATTCCCGGCGCGGCGCCTTCCCCAGATTACGCTGGTGCGAGTCGCCTCCAGTTAGTGAGATATTCGGAGGTATTACACATGAAATGCTGAGTCGCTTAAGAGCAGCGGGCCGTATAACGGGGTCACCGCGTCAGGAACCCCAGCCGCCCCCCCTCCACCTGCCCCGGACGGGGCGAATTTCCTTTTGGGAGAGGAAAGAGGGAGCCATCTAGTTAAGGAGGGCAGTAAAACAACTGCGAGGCGCCCCGCGCCTGCCCGACGGCTGCGACGCCGCGTGTTCAAGTCAACGAACCGGGAGAAAGCTTAGGGTTCATCTCGTAAACGGACAGTGGAGTCGAGGGGTTATTGGATCTGGCGCACACCGCTTCCAGCCTGGCTGCTCGCTCAGAAGGGACTTCCCGTTCGTGTTGGATGCTTCACACGTAGCGTTCTCGATAAGCAATGAGTAAATTGGGGAAGTGGAGGAGATGAAAAGTTTTATAACAAAAATTGGAATATTGGAATAAGCGTTGACGCTTTAGAAAGTTGCACATTCATGGTTGTGAATCAGAAAGAAAATTCTTTTGTAAATCTGAAAATGTTTTCTTAATAACAAGTACGTACACCATAATCGTTCAGACATGGATCTTACATTATGTTTCCTCCATTAGAAATGATTTCAAACTTCATTGCAATTTAAGCCCATTTATGTAATTTTTAAGCACATTTTTACCTTCAGATAAAATAGTTGATTTCGTTATTTAGTTCCATATAGTTCGCAAATATCCCAAAACTTGAAAAATCATCAATGAGTTTGAATCATTGGTTACTGTTTTGACGAATAAAATATCAGGAGCTAATCATAAGCGTTTCAGATTATGAATCATTTTAATTTTGTTCAGGTTACTAGAAGAAATCAAGTACTCTACATTACTAAAGAACATGAAATCAGGACACGCTCGTTGCACGACTTCCAAAGTTTTATACTTCTCACAAATCTCTAGTTTTCATTCGCGATTCTCATTTCTTTGTAAATACAAAAGAATTGTTTTGACATAAAACTTGAGGCATTAAATAACAAATGGTTTACACTTACATAAACAGAACACCACATTGGTGCATAAATTGAGGGTTTTCAAGATGCACAGTGATATAAGTTTTTGTTATTGAACTATTTGAGGAAGAAACCAGCACCAGTAGGATCTTCCGGTCGTGATGAACGTTATTAATTCTAGTCCGTCACATGCCTGTTAGTGCATACCGTCGCTACCTTACGCGTGGTACTACAACTCCCTACTAATGTGTCGAAAATCCCACCACCGTCAGAACTCGAACCCAGGACCTTCGGGTCAGAGGCGCTGCAGTGACATTAGTAGATGCACTGAGCTACCGCTCCTACCTCTTATCAGACCCGTTTCGACATTAGATAAATATTAGGTCGAATTCAGTCGCTGTCTGGAGGAGAATTCTAGCAGCCGGCTGCTCTGATCGGTAGTTTTCCGTGGTTTCTCCGATCAACACTAGACAAATGCCGGAGCAGTACCCTAACAAACGGGCCACGGACCGCGCGCGATATTTCCCTCCTCTTCCTTGTTCTATTCTCTCTCCTAACACACTCACACCCACTTACATTTAAATGCACTACACTACCACACCCCTTGAGAGGCCATTCGGTGTCTTAGAGCTTCACCCGGCTGCGGCAGTGTCCCGTTTGTGGAAGATGCCTAATTGAGGACGTGTACCATGCGCGCACCTTTTCTTGACCGATGAACTTGCTTCCCCCTCCCTGGAGCCATAAACAGCTGAAGGCAAAAGATCGCAGCGAGCACTGATGACAACATTCCCAGCATTAAAACTTCGTTGGCACGAAACAGAAGCTAGTCAAAGCTAGTTGCTTTCATAGTCGAGAACTTCTGTTCAGCTTTATTACCATTATTTAAAGAAATATCTGAGGCAGGTCGAGGACCTTCAAGGAAGGCACCTAAAACTCCTATGTACTGTCCCTGCTATTGCCTACCCAGAGCAATGACCTGCCCGCACATATAGCGGGTTTGAGTTTCATCTACCAAAGGTTGGCATTACTGAAAATACTCTAGTGGCTGTCTTAGTAACTAATACCCCCACTCCGCCCGCATTTCGTCAATCTATTGGTCAAGAAAAGTTGCGCGAGTGGTAGGTAGGCGCTGCACCTCTCCAACCAGTAGGTTTATATACCGCTACTTCCAGTGATAATAGCACTTACGGTACTAATTATCAGAGCAGCTGACGTGTCCGGAAACACGAAGTAGTCAATCGTGATCAGAACTGCTCCCGTTCTCGACTCGCGGATGGTGTCCGTCTGCGCGAGGGGAATGACATGCCTGGTGCGCTTGATACAGGCGCTGCTCTTTTTTTCTTCTTGTCGTCAAATTAAGAATGAGATCCGTGGGGTGAAGTACGGGAAAGACTATCTAAACCAACTTACGTCGCGCGGAAGGATCATGGTTTCAAAATTCGGCAAAGAAAACAGAGAACAGATGTAGGTAACTTCTCATTTGTAAACAGAACGATACAAAATTGGAACAAATTACCTGCAGCAGTGCTGGCGACTTTCCCTCAGAATGTCAAAAATTTTAAAATTAGACTAAGTAAATGTGGTTAATAAGTTAATTTTGTAAAATTGTATTTGTTAACATGTTAATATTTTAATGTTGTTTGATGTTTGTTTTGTGTATTTGTAGAAATTTCTTAGAAAACGCTACCACCGGAAATATTCTATGTATTCCTAAGTAGCAAAATAAATATTCTATTCTATCTTCTTTCACAGACTTCTAGACAATGAATCATGCCAGAATCATCGATATAAAACGATAGTTGTTACGACGAATTATTTATAGGAAGTCTTAGCGATATTCATCTCAAACCTTCTACACAGCTTGAAAATGACGTTCTCTAACGCGGAGGATCTGACTCTGAATGTACTACGTCTGATTGGAACTTGAAAATTCATGATTTGTCTGACAGAGATCTGGACGATTCTATCCTGAAATTTACGCTCGATTATCATGAAATATAATATTTCTGTGTTAAATATTACAATTCTTGAAGCCTTATCGAAAATTACAAATCTTCCAAGACCTTTCATGTAATGATTCGCGGAGAACATATTAAAATGTACAACAAAAATACCAATTTAGATGAAACCATTCTTGAAAACCACAGCGCAATGCTTTGGTAACAATGTATCTCTATCTATAACAATCTGTATCTGTAATTTGTATCTGTACAGCGAATGATGAGGACCACACGTAGCTCTGCGAGAAAAGCCCCGAATCAGCAAGCTGACTTGCGGTAAAGCGCTCCCGTGCTGAAGGTTTGACTTTCTTATTTATCAAACACTTCATTAATCTTCACCATCAGTTCATTTCATTTTGAAAATATGTAATTTCAAGAACTACTCCTTTTCGAACAAGTTGAATAATTTAAAGAGAGAAATTAGAATATTACAATTTCAATTTGTACTTTGCTCATGCTTTCTACACACAAATTCACATACACATGCTATGAAGAATTACAACACATAATAAAGCAAATTTAAGGAAGGTTCCAGTGGATTGAAGAGTAAAAATTTTCGGAGAAGATTTCAGCCAGCTGCGGACAAGCAATATCTATTGCCCAAAATCGTGCATGAAAATAGTAAGAACATTTTTCTAACATTTATTGAAACGTTTTTTTAAAAATTTTATATAGTTATGTTCCACGATGAGATCGCCAATTTGAAACTGTTTCTTATATATATTTGAAGGTATCTCGACTTTAAACAATTAAATTTTTGTTGTGATTCCTATAAATACCAAATTTCTTATATCATTGAACAATACTTACAAGGATCTACGATCCTTCTTGTACAGACTGGCTATTCTCTAAAAATTTATTTTATCTACAAAATAAAATGTTTGGTCTGTAGAAAGTAGTTATTAAATTAATCCAATTTCTAATCAATTTAATCAAATATTTTCCAATAAAAATTTATTGAACATTTATTGAATTCTATATTCTTTCATTTGAACTTTGTTATTATATTTACAAATTTTGTCTTATGCAATTACTTTTTATTGGCAAGTCGTTTTGATCGAAATGGTAATTCCTTTAATTTACCGAGGGCTTTTATAAGTCCATATGATATTTTCTTTGCAAATAATAATTAAATTTGATTGCCGACGGTTTCCACGGCGCAAAATTCGTGGAGATGCTGTAGACCTCGATGCCCCCGATTAATTGATTGATTGTGATGCCGAGCTCGTCCACAACTGAGGTCATTAGTCCTGTACGTGTAGTGCATGTTCTGTCATCGGGAGCTGGCGGTGATCTTCCCTCACTGGATGGCGAGACCCTACCGTCGACTAGAAAGTTTTTCGCCAACCAAGTATCTCCCACCAGCGGGACACTGCCCCAGCCGGGGCAAGTTGTAAGTTCTCGGCCGGCATGTGTGGTAGTGTAGTGCATATTAGTGCGCCTCCACCTCCAGAATTCTCCTCCAGACAGCGACTGAATTCGCCATAGCTGGAAAGCTAGTGTCGAAAATCCTCTTCCTGTCGGGACTCGAACCGGCCTCTGGCCTCGCGGTCAGAGGCTCTGCAGTATCTTGATGTCGAAATTAAAACAACCGCCCCTCCAATACAACAGTCAGTTACACGTAATACTATTGAAATTATTAAAGATAAAACAATCTAATGAAAACGTAACTATATTAACATAAACTATTCACAATTGACTACTTCCTCGAATATCTCCGATGGACATTTTATTTGGGCTGGTTTTCCACTCGCGTTAGCTAAACGTCCTTTTTTCAAAACAAGACCTTACTTGAACTATTTCTAGTACAAAGAGAACTTTAAATGAAACATTTAACTGCCTACAACATAATCTATTGAACACCTGACCATAATTCTATCTTCCTTATCTCAATATCTCCTGCGAGGGTCACCCTCCGTGTTCAAAGCACCATCTGTAAGCGTTCGCCTCCGAATCTGAATTCCAAAAGACAAAGTCATAGTTCTTGAAAAAGTCACCTTTGTTTTCAATTGTCTTGTTACTTTCCATATCTAATTTTATAATTGACTTTAACCCGTTTTGAGACAGTCTCTTATTCTGTTCTAATGCCTACACCGGAATTAAAACATCTCACCATTGGTTGTATATTCCTCCTTCATTAATGCATATGACCCGATCTAATAAAAATTAAAATTTTCAAATCAGCCACATTCCAAATCATGAATGTGTTCAATTTATATTACTAAAATCCAATGTTTAAAATATTTTCCAGACTCCATCTCTCATTAGTTCTGAAATTCGTTTTGTAATATTTGCATTTTATTTCCGTAACGTTCGATATGGCTACCATACGTCCGCTTTGAAAATAGGTCGTTTCAATCGTATATTGTTATTTCCCGGTTTCAAAGTCTTCAAATACATTGTTTGTGCTCTAAATTTGCTTCAAATTTTCCCTTGGGAGTTTTGGTGTATATCTGATATAAAAACCTATAGAAATGTCAATCAACAAATATTTTTACAAGACCATTTGAACTGAAAAAAATAAATAATTTTAATTTAATAATCATGGCGACAATAATATTTTCATTTCTAATAATTATGCAACAACACCACTGTAGTTTATGAGATGTACACCAAATGTACGTTCATTTTAAGTTCTTCTAGATATTTGTAGAATTATACTTTTTGAAATTTCCCTCAATATATTTGCCAATTTTGCATTTATATATCACTTGTTAATTTATTTCAAAAAGAGCATTAAAATATATTCGTCGTTTTAAATTCATTAATCCACAATCGTAATATAAGACAATAATTATAATAATTCACAAAGAGGTGAAGCGACAATTTTTTCATCAGTACTCGAATATGCCACAAATTTATCCTGAAATGTTGAAACTATATTCAAACTCTCACACCCGATGGTCTTCTGTTTCTGGCGTCTCTGAACTTGGGGTTCATAAGTAGAACTAGGGTGTAATTATTCTATCATTTGCGATTTTGTCTCAAAGCTGTAAAAAAAAGTAACGTTGCAATAACCTATAGAGGTATTATCCCAAAATTAACAACTTTTGCGTTTCGGAATTTTTAATCTTTGCACTGGTAAAACCCTGCGTGAATTGTTTTTCAATGAATATCCTCACAATAAAATCACAGAATTTTCATCACAAAATCACACTTACGGACAAGGTTAAAAGAATTATTACTTCTATTGATTACGAATACTTGTCAGAGACAAGCTGAAAATTTAGCCATCGTTGAACACAGTACTTTCTTTCAAGACATTTGGAATTGGCCGTTAAATAACGACAAAAAGGCAAAGTGATTGTCATTTATAAAACCTATTGCGTATTGATTGATTGATTGATTGATTTTTTCGTGTTTGCGGGCGCATCAATTGCTTCAGTCATTAGCCCCGTTAGTGTAGTGCATATTTTTTCTCGGGAGATGGCGATGATCTTCCCCGCTGGATGACGAGATACGGCGCCAACCTAAGTCGGCTAGTGGAGTTTCCCCCTAACCAGGACTCTCCCATCAGCGGGGCACCGCCCCAGCCGAGACAAGCTCTAAGCTCCCGACCGATCTCCCGGAATATGTGGTAGTGTAGTGCATGTTAGTGTAATGGGAGAGGATAGGACAAGGAAGAGGAAGGAAAGATCGCGTGCGGTCCGTGGCCCGTTTGGTAGGGTACTGCTCCGGCATTTGCCTGGTGTTGATCGGAGAAACCACGGAAAAGTACCGATCAGAGCAGCCGGTCTCTAGAATTCTCCTCCAGACAGTGACTGAATTCGACCTAGCTGAAAAGCTAGTGTCGAAAATTCTGTCGCCGTGGGGAGTGTAACCTAGGACCTCCCGGTCAGAGGCGCTGCAGTGTCATCAGTTGATGCACTGAGCTACCGCTCCCGGTAGAATCGTGGTTTAGTGCGGTTTTATAATAATTTTCTGTTAAAATGAATTCAAAATATTGCAGACCTAACCTAAACGTTCGGTTGGCGCGCGGCGGCACTCTGCATATGGTGATTGGACAAGTCAGGGGGCGACAGTAATCTCACTTGGCAACATTCTAAACGCACCGCGGGAATCTCCGTTCCTTTGTCTTCCCCCTATCAGCCGTGATGTTTGGAAGATAAGTCCTGCCTGCAGCATTCCGTCCTCTACCGCGCCCACTCATGTAAGTAATTGTTGTATTCCAAACGAACATTTTACTTATTCAGATTGTTTGTTTACATTTATTTTCGATCACTGTAAGAAAAATCGAAGATGTTCAAATTTGCTTTTGTTGGTTTTTGCTATTACTTGTAGTCTTACTTTGGTTTGTCTTTGTTGAAAGGCTGAATCTTTTGTAACAGAAGAAGAAATCAGGTAATTTCTTGAGTTACTAAAAACGGCTTGATGAAAACCAATAAATGCTTTTCTTACATTTAAGAACAGTAGACTGTTTCATTTAATTAACTAGTATATTTAATAAAAATTTTCTTTTTTTTTTTTTTTTTTTTTTTTATCTAAAACTAGCTGCATTTCTGTGATTTGTTAAATGATTAAAAATGTATAGATGAATAGTTGTGGGTTTGTATTCTTTTTTCTTCAATTAAATAGTAGACGTTTTGGGGCTACAAAATACTGTTTGCTGGAGATATCGTGCAGTGCTCCTATTCGCCCGCCTTTGTATCAAACGCACGCCCACTGGAAGGTTAAAGTTGGATAGTTTCTAACACAACATTCATTTGTTATGTCTCAAAATACCTGACAACCATCAGTACAGTAATTCTTGGAAAATTGAAAATGAACACTTCATTTTTTAGTTTTACGTCTCGAAAATTCAAAGCAATTTGTGCGTGTTTGAGAGTGGTTCATATCTGTTCGAAACAGCATATGTAGGTACTGTAATTACTATTTTAAAATACATCAAAATCCATTAAAGGTTGATTGAATTGTCATGGTTTAGTAAATGTTTCCTGTGCATGCGGATATCAAATTCAGATATTTGTTTTTTAAATACGCCACATTTCAATTACAGTTTAAAGTGGTACATTATTAGGTTCACAGAAAATAATTACGTATTACTTCTTTTAAAATTATGAAAATATGAAATTAATGTCGATGGAAATAACAAAATGAAAGAAAAAATAGTAGGAGAGTTAACAATTTTTACGTTATATCCCTGAAAACGATGCTTCCCAAACGGTTTTCACAAGATATTTTCATTTTTCCAACCAAAAAAGTTCTAATCAGTGTCAACCATTACCACCATTAATTTCTTATCAAAATGGGGGAAAAAGATATCGTTCATTTGAGAAAATTATTATATCGTAACTACAACGTTCTCTTAATAAGAACAATAAAATAAAAATAAATATGAGTAATAGTAACGTGTGGGAAGCATGACTACATTTTATTTAATTATTCAGTAAAATAAAATGGCTAACTGAAGCTACAGGTTCAGTTTAAACGAACAAATGAAATTTATTTACTCACTTTCCATATGATTATAATTACGCAAAAATCTAAGGACGTTGAACGTGAATATTGAAGTAATGTTTGCCATTGTTCATCTGTAAAATAATTCCATTCAATTACTTAGGCTAATGTCGAGAAGAAACCAACAAATTGTGGAATTCAAACAGCGGTTATTGTATAAGAAGTGACATAATACTTTACTTAATTGGAAATAAAAGCTTTTATTTACCCGTGAAAATTAACCACCTCGGCCAATACCGTTCTCTCGTATTTTGATTTTCTCCCATATAAATAAGATCTGATCTTGCTCTCTGGTACTAATCATTACCGTTATTTCACTAGAGTAAGAAAACAGTTTTTATGTTGTCTGATAGGAGATAGTTGGGAAGTTAAGTAGTGTCAAAGTACAAAAATAAATAACAGCATCTGACGCCCATAATGCATTGCTATCGCACCCGACCCGGTGCGAGGGTGCAGGCAGAGAGGGCGGTGGGGGCTGGCCTGGCGCCGCCGCCAACGATTTCCAATACACGCCGCTGGCCACCCGTAACTGCTCCTTATCTGCCGGGATAAACAGCGAACTTGTCGTGTGAAATAATGAAGGCGCAAAGCGCAAATTGCTTGTTATTCTCGAGCGCCCATTGTGCTCCGTCCGGGCCCCCCTCCCTCTCCTCCTTTGCATGCCGTCCTTCTCCCACCCCCGCCTCCTAACCCCGCCACCCCCTCCCTTCATGCCTTGCGGCCCCCCCTCTCCCCCTCCACCCACCTCCTTTCCATGCGGTCTCTGCACCCCCTCGTCATCTTGCCCGCCCCGCCCCACTTTATCTCCCGTTGGCTCCCCTTCTGCCACTAACTCCCTCCCAGCACCACCCGCTATCCTTGTTCTCCACTTCTCTGCCCCGCCCCCGGATTTCTTTCTCGACCGCCCCACCCAACGCCGCTGCCTCCCGACCTGATCTCCCCGCCCTGCCCCCCGCCCCTCCCACCCGCCCCGCCCCGCTCCCCCCTCCCCGCTCCGCGTTGAAGACGCCTGCTTCCATTATCGATGTTCTTGCTTTTCAGGGTTGAGGAGTCTCGCGAAAAATGAGGCACTGGAACATTCTGAGCACGAAACAGCATCGCTGTGATTAAGGTTATTTTTTGGTGAATAGCAATTATCGAGAGTGTGACGATCGATTTGTAGTTAAGCGGCAGTGACACAATGCTTTTTCTGAAAACATTTTTTGTGAATAAAAAAAATTGTTTACTATGCTTAACAACGGCAATAAAATATTCCCGATTACATTATAATGTTCACTTGTAGTTGGGTATTTCAATCTATTCAGAATGAATCAGTTTCTTTCAATTAAGCAATGATTTATTTCTAACTTAATGATTACAAACACTGATAACAAATCATACAATTTAAAATCAATCCAAATGATTTGTAAACCAAACGATTGAATGTGACAAATGTGTAATAATATACAGGGTAGTGGATTACTAGATTTGTTTAAATCAATTTTCTTGCACCGTTACATCAGTACATATTAAGTGAAATACAATTGATACAAAATTAAATTAATGAAATACAAAATAATAAATTTGCTTTAAAATAGACATTGGTGCGAAAAAATCATTTTAAAATTCCTGTGACCATAACAAAAACTTGAACCACTTACATGTTGAAATAAAAATCATTCCCCATTGAATGTATTCAGTCAAAATAGGAAACTTTCATTTCTGCGTCACGTGAGGAAAATTACGTAAAAATGTAGGCAAAAACATCAAGACGGGACCACCGAGTGCAATTAGCTGTTACCGTGTAGACAACGCAACACTGGGGCGTCAAGAGAAAACGTCCAAAATTACATCGCTTGTTTGACGTTTATGGCACGTGACATTTCAGTAACTCCAAACACGTGCAGCATTGACGCAACATGGCATTGATGAGTTCACATTTATCGACTTTATTGGCGCGCCAAATATTCTGCTCGCGTTCCTCCACGTACGCCGCTAAATTATCCCCAGGGCTTTGATCGCATCGGGACGGCGACGGGCGGCAATAATAAAAGCGCACACGAGCGCCATTTGTACCGGTAATGTGACAATTGCGAGGGCTGAACCGCAAACTGAAACCAGCCCCGCCCCCCGAGCCGCACAGTGCAACTTGACTCCGCCACCCAAACAGTCGCTTAACTAGGTGAACGCTTATAAACTGGATTCCCGTGTTTGTAGGAACTAGTTTAATTAACGGAGAACACAGCAGTCGCCGGGTGTTGCGCGCAGCCCCTTGGCTGGGGGATCTGCAACTCGTCGGGCGGCGCGGCGTGGCGGGTTGCGTCAGCCCCGCGCCAGGCGCTCGCGGCGCAGCACAACACGATGCCGCGCCGAGCAAGTGGCCGTGAAACCTGATAGGGGAGGAGGGAGGTTATACGTCTCTCGGGTATACGACCCCTAATGGGTTCACAGCACGTTTAGGTGACATTCAATTGTAGCATTTGCTACTTGATGTCGAGAAACATTCAAGAACAGTACTGCAAAAATGCATCTGTGATTTCTTTGACTCAAGTTTGGAGTAATCTATTTTAAAACTGTATGTCCGCGGTATAAGCTGTAAGATATAGGTAGAGAACAGAATTTAGGTAGCCGATGCGATGTAGTATTGAAATATTTCCATAAATAATTGAATATAGAAAAGTTCCAAATTTTTGTTTAGAGGCAGTCAAAAAGATACAATTTTATTTTATATTAAAACAAACATCCAACATCTATGACTTGTTTATTACTACTTCTATGTAAAACTAATGAAATGCCAAGGCCTGATGATGGAGGTAAACCTTAACCTCCGAAATGTTGCCAAAAATTCGGTGTTCGATGTATGTTTTAATATAAAATAAAATTGCATCTTTTTGACTGTCTCTAAACAAAAGTTTGGAGCTTTTCTATATTCAATCATTAGTAACAGACAGCCTATTTCGATATTCTATTTCCACAAATAATTCCAAAAAAGTAAATAAAAGCACTGTGAGCGTCAATGGTCTTTGGCATTAGCAAGTAAACTGACCAGGAAATAATTCATCTAAAATCAATTTTCATTATGAATAAGGGCGGTATTATCAAAATTTTCCCCCAAATTTGCAATGCATTTCAATTATATCATTTGCACCTGAAAGGATAAATATTCCAGCTACACGTACAAATGTCCTCTTAATAGGTGCAGTGCAAGAAATATGACGAGAGAAAAGAAATGCTACACGCGTTAGGATATTCAATTTTTAACGTATTTAATTTTCATTGCACTTCAAAATTTTCTTGATATTTTAGGCAAGAAATATATAAGAATACATTACTATTTATTCCTCTCTTGGTGTAAAATAATAGTAAAGAGTATATTCATTAACAAATTTATACTTCGAGTGTGGACCATTGTAGTTTGGAAATTCTCTTGCAACATTCTCAAATTCTTCATTGCCAGTATTATATCAGAGACAACGATTAACAGTATCTGTGTATTTAGACCAACAAGCTTAAAATTATATTATTATTCCACATAAAAAACGACGTACATGGTAGACAAGAAATACCTTATAAACTTATGAAGCAATTAAATAAAACGGAAAGAGGTACCGTAAAAGACAAGTGGTACAAATGGGAAACAACGCCATAAATGAATTTGGTGAAGTTAATCCGTACCAAGGAGATAATACAACGCTTAAATAATTACAAGAAGCTATACACCAAATGAAAAATAAAAAAAAACACCAGGTATAGATGGAATAAATTCAAAACTTATTAAATATGGAGGACTGCGTCTAGAATTGAGGTTCTTACATCTGATAAATAAATGCTATAAATCCCAAGAAAAACCAACTGCGTGGGAAATTGCAGATGCTTTTTATATCACTCTATAACGAAGGAGAAATAAACTAATGTGAGAACTATAGAGAAATAAACCTACTAAACACAACCTATAAGTTTTATGCAATGATTATCAATAATAGACCAAAGAAAATTGTGGATGCTTTGTTAACCGGTGAATAAAATGGCCTCAGGAAATGAAGATTATTCCAAGACAATTAGTAATAATATAAGTAATAGAGAAAAGAAAATAATTCAAACTCCAGATTACATATGTGTTGTTGATTACCAGAAAGCATTCAATCGGAATACCAGAAAAATATTATGAAGAAAATATCATGATATAAAATGAAGATATAAAATATCATGAAGATAGGTAGATAGGTGGATAGATAGATATCATAAGGCAATGGAAAAATGAAATAAATCCGGAAATAAAGCTTTATTCCAAAATAAATTAATTAGTACATTAATGTTTGCTGATGATCAAATAATTATACAGAAATCACGAAATTATTTGCAACAATCTATATACCGCTTATACCAGATATGTGAACACTATGATTTTAAAATATCAGTTAAAAAACAAAAGTTTCGGCTTTTAAAGGGAAATACCGTGTACGCTCCAAAATTGTTATAAATGCTCAGATAATAGAACAGATGTGAAATTTTAACTTCTTGGGCTGTGTCATCAGATATGAAAGGGAAAATGATATGAAAAATAAATTAAATAAATATCAAATGACGTGTGGAATTATTCATAGAACTATAAAAGATAAAACAAGTAAGAAACTAGAACGAAATTTTATAGTAATAAAATTAAGTACCAAGCGCCAATGTTAACACATGGAAGCAAACCATGGAGTCTAACAGCAAAAGAGCAACAAATAATACAAACAGCAGAGATGAAATTACTAAGGAATGTTAAAGTTTGCTCGATGTTAGATGAAATAAGAAATGAGGAGATTAGATCTGATATAAATATATTCCATGAATGACTGTATTAAAGAAGATAAACAACGCTGGATACAACATATAATTAGAATGGATAACACAAGAATGACGGACACAAAACGATAATAACCATATAATGTGATTGACCATTTCAATGATAAAAATCTTCGTAATTTAAGGTTGTTGAGAGACGCATTATAACAAATAAAATTCACATAACATCAAACAACTATCATTGTTGCTGGGAAACCGAACTTTGTAGCTATTTCAATTTCATTAAAACCTTTTTAAATTTAAATATTTTATTTTATTTAAATATATTTGGTGAAATAAGCTACATGTTTCATTATGAAATTATATCTCATTCGTTTCTTGTGTTTCATTGGGTATACTGAAACCATTACATTAATCCTGAATTTTTATATTATTTTAAAACACCTCTATTACAGAAATTAAACTAGATACATATTTATTTTAAAACAATGAAAATGAATGCATTTAGAAAATTGTCATTTAATGACAAATAATATTTTTGACTTTCGATACAATTGGTACTCAATCTCTGAGTTTCGATTACAATCATAGTTAAACTTGGCGCTGACGCATTTTATAGGATGTTAGTCACCTTCTGGGTATTCTATGCAACACATCATCCACAAATTGATTCCCAATTTTCGTTTGTATGATACCACCTTTTCACGTCATTTGATGTCGTGCCAAACGTATAAAATATTTGAAATATTGTCCTTGCATGTAATAATCTTTATTTTGTCACAAAACGCAATAATTTTCAGATAGTAACTGTTTTCTAACCTTTCGATGACTTCTGGGAAGACGTTGATAGTTACTTGCGTACGTGTACGTCTGTCTACAGACAAATACGCACTGTATGCTTACCTGAAACAAAAAGAGAGAAATAAAATGAGTGCTTAAATAAAACCTCAGATTCATTTAGTTGGCCCAAAAACATAAACTTCTAAATTCAGCAACTGAATTCATATAATAATAACATGCATGGTTTCTCACACGTCCTCACAAGCAGATAAAATTCAAATAACAGGTTTGTATATTATTAAATTTTTATAAAAACATGAATATATTCCACTACTTTATGACATGAATATATTCCACTAATGAACATAATATTACTCTAAACAACTTCTTGAACTGGGTGACATTGATTAATATTTTTAGTAGCTCTAAAAAATGTAGTAGGTCTTTATTTCTTCTGCATTTAAATACAATGAGAGAAGATAACGAAAGAATTCCAAGAATGACAAATTAACCATCACACAAGTTAAAATCATACATTCAAATAGGAAATACTGCAAAAGAAAGTTATCAGAATCATGAAAAACAACAAACTAGGAATTAGGATTGCCAAAGCAGAAAAACAAAATTCTTCTAAAGCAACGTGGTTTATACGGAAATACTTTCGGTACACGAACTTGAAAATTGCTTTTTTTCCCGAACTGCATGCATTTCCTGTTTCATGTCTTCTTTTACAAATAAAACGTTCCCGATATTGTACATTTTCCGGGACCAAACACCATAATGCTCCATATAACGCACAACTGAAACGTGTGTGTTTATATAAAATGACCCTACGTGTGAAGAATTTTGCATGTTACAGAAAAACTAGACACAATAAGTTGATGATCTTGGCTGTCCAGGTGACGCCGCGTCGAAGGCTGTGTTGCCGACGTTTCGACCATCTTATCGTGGTCTTCTTCAGGGCTGTTGTGCGTCGGCAACACAGCCTTCGACGCGGCGTCACCTGGACAGCCAAGATCATCTACATGACTCTGGCCGCGGAAGCCTACGACTTCACTTAGACACAATAAGTTTCAGCGGCCGAGAGTGGTTGAACCGCACTCTTCGCAAAATTTCGTGTAATTCAATCCGTAATGCATTGTCGGCGTGACGCAGAGCGACCGAGACTAAGCAGGCCACGGGGGGTTACTTTAGCAACAATAGGGAGCTTAGCGCCAAGACCGGTAGCGGTAGCTCAGTGCATTACCTGATGTCACTGCAGCGCCTCTGACCGGGAGGTCCTAGGTTCCCACTCCCCACGGCAGCAGCATTTTCGACAGTAGCTTTTCAGCTAGGTCGAATTCAGTCGCTGTCTGGAGGAGACTTCTAGCGGCCGGCTGCTCTGATCGGTAGTTTTCCGTGGTTTCTCCGATCAACACCAGGCGAATGCCGGAGCATTACCCTAACAAACGGACCACCGACCACGGATCTTCCTTGTCCTATCAAAAAATCAATCAATGAAAGGTGGAGGAGATGAAAGGGAGAGTGGAAGCACCAACAGGTTGGCATTGACGAGTTTCAAAGAAAAAGTGAGCAGAGAAATGAAACTAAAACACGAACTCGAGAGAAGGGGAGTGGCGGAATAGGAGTGGTAAGGCGGAAATATGGAATTAGATGTATGAGGAAGGTAAAGCCAAGTAAATAACGAACATAATTGTGTGAGAGGGTTGTTAAGCGCAATGATACCGGTTGTGATGACGATCTGCCCTTCCTCTTCCTTGTCCTGTCCTCTTACACACACACTTACACTAACATGCACTACACTATCACATATCCCACGAGACCGGTCGGTAGCTTAGAGCTTGTCCCGGCTGTGGCGGTGCCCTGCTGGTGGGAGAGCCCTGGTTAGGGGGAAACCCCACTAGCCGACGGTAGGTCGGCGCCGGATCTCGCCATCCAGCGGGGGAAGATCATTACCATCTCCCGAGAAAGAACATGCACTACACTAATGGGACTAATAACCGATACAGTTGACGCGCCCGGAAACATGAAAAAATTAATCAATGAATCAATCAATCAATTTAGCGCCACGCGTAAGGTAGCGGCGTGATTCCGCTCCGAGCAGTCGACCTGTGCGGACCTCTGAGCGCAGCTGCTCTCGGTAGCAGTAACCATTCATAGTGTAAGGTGTATTAGACAAAAGCTTAAGTATACACAGTGGGAAAATTAAATCAAAGTGCAGTGATCTAACAAGTGATTAACTCTACATCAACTTTCAACAACGCTGGCCTCAGCCAGTGCATCGCCGATGCCTTAGCATTGGTTTATCCAACCGTCGGCCAAATGGAGGTCGCGGAAGGCGACGGCCGCGATTTTACAGCTTTATACGCTCCAGCGTATCAACCAATGCCAACTCAACAAGCGCAGACGTATCATTACGCAGCACCGCAAGCAACAAGTATGCAGCCACATATCCAAAATTATAGTCAGCCAACACAGGTCAGTCATTTTGCGCCAGCAGAAGGTGCAACCTCATCCTCAAGGTGCAGTGACAATATTAGTGTAAACTCCGTTCCAGACCCCCAAGTGAACAGTGGCAAACGCGGAAACAGTGACCCCATCCAAAACCCCAATCAAACCAAAAATGTACTGTCCAACACTAATACCAGCTACGCTATTCCTACAGAGAATAGATTCAGCAGTCTAGCTGACCTTCCCGATGATGTTACGAACGCTACCGACCCCCCTATACCTGAAAATGTTAGAATCCCATCCATCCACATCAGCAATATTACAAACATATGGAACTAAATCAGGAAATTAAGGCCCAAATCTCTGCGCAATTCACCGTAACATTCAACAATAACAAAGCCAAAGTGAACTTCCAAAAAATAGATGACTTCAGAAAAGCAATTCAATATTTCATAAAAACCGAAAAACAATTTCACACATACAAGGACCCAACTAATAAAAAGTTCTCGGTGGTTTTCAAAAACATTCACCCCTCCATCAACCAAGAGGAAATATATAACGACCTGAAGGAACAATACTCTTCCTTAAACAGTATCACCAGACTACATAAAGATAACCAGCCCATCCCAGTGGTAGCCGCAGAGTTTTCCGGTGAACAATCGATTGAATTAATCCTCCGAACCAGCCAAATCTGCAACTTAAAAGTTAAAGTTGAAAGAAGACGAAGAACAAATGGAAAAATTCAGTGCCTTCGTTGTCTAGACTTTGGACATTCTAAAAATAATTGTTACAAGCAAATCGCCTGTATACATTGTGCCGAGAATCACTACTTAGTACATTGCCACAGACTGAACCAACCTCCGAAATGCAGAAACTGCGATGGGACTCACCGTGCGGATATCCGTACGAATGAATGCCAATACTTTAAAAATATATCGGAAAATAAAACTAGAATGCCCCCAAACCCCTCGTCAAATATGAGAACCAACAAATCAACTCCCCCCACCCCCAAAAACCCATATAATCAACATCATAAATTCAGTCATCCCAACTATTATTCAAAACATACAAAAAGCAATTACTTCTAATTTTAGTTTCTCCAATGGCTCAAAATAATTCAAATCATAAATTAATCCTAATGAACTGGAACGCATGTGGCATCAGCAATAAAAAAAACGAACTCCATTTCTTTCTATTCTTTTCTCAACATTTTTTCAAACCTCAGTAATTTTTAGAGGTGCTCGGTGAGTCCCCTCGTCAATTGTAGTTTAGAGTTAGTATATAAGAATTAGATATAAGCCAACTTTACAAATGAAGAGTTTCTTGTAAACTGAACTTTGTAACGCAATCCTATACAAAATAAAAATTTATAAAAAAAAACAGGTAGCGGCGTTATGCACTAACGGTCATGTGACGGACCTTGAAGTCATAACGCCTTATCTTAGGCCTAAGGTACGACCTTCACTTTCATAAATAGTGCACGCTATAGAAGTCTACGGTCAACTTACATGCTGCAAGATGGCCGCCTAAAAACAGGAAACTGGGGATTTTTCTATCTCTGACAAACCGATTCTCGTATGTGAGGTAGTTATAACTATTCCTTACTAACTCTACAACGTTAGCAAGAATTAACTGTCAATATTGCAGAAGTGACAGGAAACAAATTTGCGAAAACGATGTTGAAATCATATCTTTGGGAGAGGTTATGTCTTACTCTCATAATGAACGCTGTTTGAAAATATTCCCAACGTTCTCAAGAACAGAAGATCGAAAATTCCAGAGTGCATACTCATCGCAGAGGCCCACAAACTCTAAAACTCAAAACACAAGGTACATTTCTTATACTCTTGTTTCGTATCGTGGTTTAATAGTCTCGCCGCTAGCCTAGACTCTCTGATATATTATGCAACTTCTTTGGTTAACGCTTGAAATGTTTCTTTAGTTATAATGCATAATGCAATGTTGCAATTGCTAAAACTCTTCTGAAAATTGTTCATTATGACCGTATAAAGTCGTTAGTAACGTGATCAAAAGAGTTAAACGATGCCACCTTACGCCGGGCGCTAAAACTCCCTAATCTCTTAACTAATGAAATAATATAGAGTCCCCTATAGACTTTCTCGCCCTATATTCAAGTTAAGTTCTGTCAGCTTCTATTATTGTTTTGCACTCGCACTTCTATTCTAAGTTCCCAATAAAATGGAAATAATAAAGGAAACAAAGGCTCATATTTTCACAATTCATTCGTTCTGGGTTAAGGCTGAAATAGTTATTTATGTATAAAGGGCGTTTAGTATATGTTTTTGACCCGAAGGCGACTTCCAATCCCGAGGGCCTCTGGTCCGAAAAGTTGGAAGTCGCTTGAGAGGCAAACACAACTAGTAACGCCAGTGGTGCATACAAAACTTTACGGTTTACTAGCTCGTTTCTGCATTAAACGAGAATTTGAAACATTTTATAAATTTTCTTGCGCCTAAAGTTCCATTGTAATTGTAATAGTCATTTGTCAATATCACGTCAGATAAACAAAACAGTTTGTATCTAATTACTATTGCATAATCGTTATTGGACTGGTTTGTTCGTACAAAATGAAAGAATATTGTGAATTACCTGCGGAAATTCTCGCAAAAGCTAACAAAGCTACGGACAATGGTTACCAGTAGAATCTCGAAAAATATATGAAAATTTTTATGCTGTATTTGGAGTTATATAACAGTGTAAATTGCGTTGATGAAACGGTGCTTTCAGGTTATTTGCTTCTATTGGTAAAAGTTATTTATGATATGCCGTAACACCAAAAACAACATTTCGAGAACATTAGCCGACGTGCCTTATAGTCTACATCTTAGTTCGAGTAGAACTGTTACTCAAAATGTCTCTAAAAAAATGTGATACATAACAGTGAAATACGATGTCTGATGGCAATTGTGTATTCACAGGGATATTCCAAATATACAAGTTTCATATCAATTAAGCAGTATAAGGTTTATAACGAGTTATTTTACCTATTTGAGCATTATTCCATTTATTTACTATTGTATTTACTTTCATCGTAATTTTAATGAATCGAATTTATAAAAATGTATGTGTATGTTGGTATTAGAATGGGCCATAAAGTATTCAAATGATCCGAGGGTATAAGGAATCAGAAAGGCTCGCAAGGGTATTAACAATACCATTACGTGTTTTGTTTGACGTACGTTAACACAAAGCAATGCACTAGTAAACCAAAAAATATATTATATTAGAGTAGATTTTAAAACAATATAGTAAAAATTGTATTGCCCCCCCCCCATACATCGGTTGAATACAAAAGAGAAAATGACGTGCAAAATTTCAGCTTATTTGGAGGATAATTACCTAAGAGATCCATTGTTTTAAATCTGGATGTAAGATAGGAAGTGGTGGTTTCTGGGGCTTGCGTGGGGCGCTGCGAGCGGATTGATTGATTAATTTTTTCGTGTTTCGGGGCGCGTCAACTGCGTTGGTCATTAGTCCCGTAAGTGTAGTTCATGTTTTCCTCGGGAGATTGCAGTGATCTTCCCGCGCTGAATGGTGAGTTCCGGCGCCGACCTACCGTCGGCTAGTGGGGTTTCCCCCTAACCAGGACTCTCCCACTAGCGGGGCACCGCCCCAGCCGGGACAAGCTCTAATCTCCCGACCGGTCTCCCGGGATATGTGGTAGTGTAGTGCATGTTATTGAAAATGTGTGTAAGAGGAGAAGATAGGACAAGAAGATCGCGCGCGGTACATGGCCCGTTTGTTAGGGTACTGCTCCGGCACTCGCCTGGTGTTGATCGAAACAAACACGGAAAAGTACTGTTCAAAGCAGCCGGCCGCTAAAAAACCTCCTCCAGACAGCGACTAAATTCAACCTAGCTGAAAAACTAGTGTCGAAAATCCTTCCGCCGTGGGGAGTGGAAACCTAGGACCTCCCGGTCAGAGGTGCTGCAGTGACAACAGTAGATGCACTGATCCTCAGTATTTCAGCTTTTTTGGAGGATAATCACATAAGAGGTAGTTGTGTTAAAATCTAGATGTAAGATAGGAAATGGTGCCTTTGAGGCTTGCGTGCGGAGATGGCGTGGGGAAACGCAGCCTCCGCTGCGGGAGGCTGTGACGCGGCGCGCGGCCGGCGGTGGCGTGGGGCGCTGCGAGCGCAGTTTGACGGCGGGGGCGGGGGCGGGGGGGGCGCTCCCACCGGGACGTCGCCGAGGAAGTCTATAAATTACGCGGCACGGATTGCCCCACCTCATATCTCCCGCGGCGCCACCTGATATCGCACGTGAAACGGCCGTGCAGGCCTGGCAGGCGGACAAGGCCGTCCGGAAAATTGCTTTGGAAATGTGTTCATGGCTGAGTGCGCAGGGGAATTTTTGCGAATAATTTGAATAATTTTAGTTTCAAAAGTTGGACCTTTTCAATTTTCTTTAGGAAAGGGTTTGAACCACCTCTGATGCGATCCACGTAGTTTACGTGCTGCTTTGCTGGTTTTGCATTAATGTATTGAATTTGGAAGAAAGTCCAGGAACAATTGAAGGAAAGTTAATTGCAGACGCGAGCTGCCAGCATATGATAACGAAGTCATCCGCTGTGAATATTTGTTCACTACGTCTATGCATCTTGGAGGAGGCCGCGACTCGTTAATCAGTGAAAACTCACTATCAAAACAATGAAATATAGCATCTACAGCTTAACTCAACACTGAGAAGAATCCTAAAACAAAAATCGTTCAAAATTTACTTACTAATAATCATGAGTGTAGGTCACCGATTTTTTTTAATTTTCAAAAGTTTGGCTTTTTATTAAGATTTCCTCAGAGCTATAACACAAACGTGAATTTTAAGGTTGAAACGATCACTTTTGCTCGTATATAGAGGAAAATTGAATTTAACAGAATTAAAGAAAGATATTTCATGGATCATTTTTACAGTGATATTTTCCCCTTGATTGTTACGAACGTCCGTATTCACAGTTGTTCGGCAGGTACATGAAATCTCCTTGATGGTGTCAGGTGTCCTGGCGAGCATTTGTGCATCTCAAAATATTAGAACTGAACTACAGAATTGCAGAAGCTACAAACTGGGTTAATACTTGGTGTAAGCACCTGTAGCATGAATTAGAGCATTAATTCGTCTGGACTTGTCTTGAATAAATTTCTTTGATAATTCGGCAATTTCGTCATCACCATTCTAAATGGTAATGATGTACTCCCCGAGATGTTCCCTTGTTGTAGGATGTTTTCCCTTCACTTCCGTTTTAAAATAACTTCATAATGATCGATTTGCCACATATCCGGGCTATTTCCTGCAAGTGCAGCACACAAATATCACCGGAATCCAATTCACACTTCACAAGTTTTGACCGGTGGCAAGAAGCACCAACGTGCAGTAATATTCCATCCCCAGTTGGAAACCACTCATTCATTACTACAACTAATGACGCAGTCTCTGATGACCTCTCCATATTTTTCATATTGTCTTTAACTATGTGCATTTTCCCCGGTGCATATACTGATATAACCTTAATCATCACTTTAGTGGGAAACTTCACTAGTTTCACCACACATTCATTCTTGAAGTCTTCCCCCGGCCGTCTTCTAACATACGGGGCAGCTATCACTCACAGTACAGACGATTATTTCATTTCTGAATACAAGCTGAAGCAAATTCAGTAAACATAATTTGAATTATCTGCACATTAAAATAGTAGACGTACTTCCATATTTCCATCATCATCGTTCTAAAATCGATGAATAATGAAATTGTATTTATAAATTTTATATAATGAGCTACATTCATTCTTCCTCTGCTGTGATGTTCAACCTTGGTACAACTTGGCTCCTCGAAGTCGTGTCTTGATCATGGAGCAAATGAATTTTTGCTTAATGCCGGATCGATCTGCCTTTAAGCCACATTAAAAGAGCCTCATCCTAAAGTTCTTGAGGAATTTTGTACCAATCTTGTTGAAGAACACCTTGGAGTTGAGACGATGTTAAATGTCTATTTGTGAATACTCTTTTAGCAAAGGACCACCAGTACTAGCATCAAAACTATGGTTATAGCCCTCTTTCATGCACTTTTTTACCCTCTATTAGGCATTACCCGCTTTTCGTCCTTTAACGATTTCCCAAGTCTATTGACATACGTTGCACGAACTTGTTCAAAACGACTTATTTCAGTTGTGGTATTATTACTTGATCGTAGAAACAGTTTAGAGTTGGTACGTTATTGCGGAGAAAGCTCCGTTGACTTGCCCAGCTTCGCGCTTTCACGGACCCCAACACTGTGAGCAATTCCACCACTTGCAATCCGCTCCAGGCACTCTGCTTCTCTTTACAACTGGCGGCGGATTGAGATGGGATCTTCACCTCAAATGTGGATTGACGAATTGCATTGCAAACGGGCAAGCGCTGAGAAACAAATTTCGACACCAAAAGACTTCCACAAGAAAAAATAAAAATATTGTTAAAATGTCAAGGTTGTCATTGATGTGAATATATCTGTTAAAAACACGTTTATCCCCTTAAATGAACATTTAAATCGAGGGATGCACTTATGAATGTGTACACAACACGTTAGATAAATCTAAAAATTCCCCCATCCATCTAGTATCATTTTACCCTTTAAATGACAATTTAGAGCACATGCATGATACACACAAAACACACACACACACACACATATATATATATATATATATATATATATATATATATATATATATGTGTGTGTGTGTGTGTGTGTGTGTATGTTTGTATATATTGTAACGCCCCGTCCAAGTATGGGCTACAGCGATGCCTGGCTGCGAGGGAGGCGAGCAGCGGAGTAGTTTGAAAGCGCGCTCCATGCCGGGGGCCTTAAGTTTCGAGGGTTCCAAGCAGAGTGCGCTGGTGTAGAAGACAGTGTCGACGCTTTGCGTGCGGCCAAAAAGAGCTCCGGTTTTTATGATGTGAGCAAGCGACCGGAGAGGATGGGAGTGGTGAGAGTCGGGAGTGTGGAGCAGAACTGTGTCGGTGGTATATGGGATGTAGCTCGCCACCGCAAAACATGAGAGGAGGTAACATGAAAAATTAATGTACTTGAATTTGTTGTGGAACTTTTAATGCACGAAGAGAGGTGATATAGTGTTCGAGGTGCGTTGGAAGATGAAGGGACAGAGGCATGCAAAGGTAACTGGATAGGAGAATGGGAATCTACGTGAACTGGAGTCCTAACTGATCAATGTGAGTGCTAATGAAGCATTTAATTAACGGTTGTATAGTTGAATTGTGTAGGCGTGAAGTTAGAGGATCAATCTCTCCTTAAATTGAGTTGCAGTAGTCAAATTTGGAATTGTGAAAGTATTGTAGGTGAGAGTCCTGGCATTTGAAGTGCAAGTGACTTATTCTGACTGTTCTTTTGCCGGATGTGTAATATTCTTTTAAATACCAGATGTTCTGTTGCATTATTTTAAGTTGAGGACTTAAAGAGACTGATAAATGAATTTATGCATGTTAATGTATCAATTTTCAATCACCAATATGCACATGTGGATTGTGAACCGAAAAGAGCTCGAAGAAAGGTGAACTTTTACTTTCATTAACTGGTACTGTTGACAATTTTGTGCTTTCTATTTGTAACTTATATTGCAATTTCCGTACTATAAGGAATGTGTCAAGAGTTGTTAATTTCTGTCAATTTGGGGGATGAGATTCTGCAGTTTCTCTATGGTAGTGCAATATTTTATTGAAGATTGTCCAATATCACAGATTGTGAAAAAATAGCTGAGAGGAAGGAGGACAGTTACACTGCTATTTCTACTGCCATGACGTTCAGAAAAATGTTTATTCATGAATTTCTTCTGATTACAATTTGTATGGTGTAATTTTATGGCATGTAAAATTAGCATGTAACAGGATTGCTATGTGATCATGCAGGATAAAGTGGAAGGAAAATGTTGCAATGATTACTTGTATGGCAATGAACCAATATTATCATTAGATAAGGAATATGTCAAGAGTTGTTAATTTTGGTCAATTTGGGAGTGAGACTTTGCAATTTCTGTGGTAATGTAGTATCTTAGTGGAGATTGTCTAATACCACAGATTCTGAAAAATATTAGCTCAGTGGGAGGACAGTTAGTTATTTTACTGCTGTCTGTAACGTTTCATTACAATGTTTATCCATGATTTCCTTCTGATCATAATTAATATGGTGTGATTTCATGGCAGGTAGAATTAGCATGTAGCAGGAATGCTATGTGACCATGCAGGATAAAGAGAAAGAAAATGTTGCAATGATTACTTGTATGGTAATGAACTAGTATTATCATTAAAACTTTGGGTAATGTTACACCCTACTTTCTTGAGTATTTATCAAAAGGTATAAGAAAACTTTGTCAGTCATGAATATTTTTTATACAATTTCTGGAGAAATGGTGTGGGATGTTTATTCTAAAGTTTATATTGTAAATTAAATTTCTATTAATGTGTGTTGATCATAGTATGGAATGTTTATTCTAGAGTTTACATTGGAAATCAAAGTTCTATTGCTGTGTGTTGATCGTGATTGGATGTGAATTTATTATTGGAATGAGGGAATCGTGATGAGGAATGTATAAATCTGAATTGTTTTGGAGTGAAGGAACATAAGTGTTGTATAAATTAATTGGAATGATAATATTAATTCCAAGGGACTTAATCATTTGTTCAAAGTTAATAATTTGATTTTCCATTTGTTTTAAAAGGATGTTAAATGGTTATAATTCTCAGAATAGTTCTAGAAACAGTACTTCTCTGTTGATTTGCTTGTTTTTTGTTCTTGTATTTGGGTACAGGCAGCCCGACAATTGTACACTGTTCTGACATTATATCTGTGCTGTTGCATTTGTGTTTGTTTAGAAACTTGCAGATGTCTGTGTACTACAGTTTTCATTAAATGTCATTGTTTGTTTTTCGTAACATTGCACTTTCTTTTCTTTTTCGTGGGAAAGGTGTGGAGCAACGCAGGCAAGAACCCTCCTTTAGTCCTCGATTTCCTATTAAGAAAATTTAAATTATCAATATTATTATTATTATATTATTATTATTATTATTATTATTATTATTATTATTATTATTATTTTGCATCTCGATGACCAACCGCGGACGGCCACTAACCACGCCGCCGCCGTCCGTTTGATAAAGCGTTGCGTCACAATATATATATATATATATATATATATATATATATATATATACGCAATTCTGAAACTTGATAAACTGGATAGTAGAATTCAGTCGTAATCCTCTGGTGGCGCAGAGCTCAACTATTACACATTTAAGTATTCGTCAATCTGTGATGCGACAAAATTCAGAAAAGTAATTATTTTGTAAATTATTAAGGTTTATGTTTGTAAATCATAGCCTGTAGTACTCCTGATCTTCAAAGGAAGCTAGCCCAAAAGATTAATCGATATTGGTCTAGTAATTTAGTTAAACACCGTTTCCAGTAAATACTGTTGAGGAAATATAAAGCAATTATAGAAATATTGACAGGCAATGGTAATTGTGAATGTAAATGTTATTTAGTTAAATATGTGGTCAGTCAATCCAGAAAACAGTGTGCAGAGTACCTATTATGTATGTGTAAAGAGAAAACAGTGTGTATAAATATTGTGTTTGTTAGAATAATTATTTTGAGCATATGGGCATGAATCTTACAAGATAACTGTCACAGTCATCTAAAAGGAGTATAGACCAGGTGTATGGGAAGCTGTAGGAGTGTGTGAAATGAGACTGTAGATTATTGTTGTGAATTTGAATTGAAGTTGTGTATGCTAATGTTTTCAGGAATTTTCCAGAAGTGTTATTTGTTTTATTTTGATATGTGATGTGTTTTATGAAGGGTATTTTTGTGTAGTGAATTTATGTGCATAGGTGATGTTAAAATTTTTTGCAGAGAGTGGATATTTGTGTCATATGTGGGGAAAATTGGGTTGGTCATATAGTAGACTGTACAATTGTGGGGTTCATGCAAAATTTCAAACGAATAGTGTATTCAGCTAATGCCTAGAATCACTGATAGGTCATTGTTTCAATACAATTACTTGGGAATTAGACTAATTAAATCAGGGAACAATTGCAGTAGTATTGCGAGCGTAGACGAGCTGAGGGCGGCATTACAAGCGCGGAAGCAGTTAAAGCGATTGAGAAAAATGAGTGAACGATACGAAGCAGCTGAAGACAAGAAATTAGATTGCGACAGCAAAATGGAGGCTCATAAGGCGACGTTAGAACGGAATGAGAAGATAGAGTGTGTAGAAGACTCGGATGAAGGAATTGGCGGAAGTACGTTCCTGGATAGTAGGAGTCCTGGAGTTGGAAGTAAATTAGAGGACACGTCGGGCGATTGTTTTGATGAAGAGGTAAAAGTCACATCAACGCCGATGAACCAGGTAGCAGGGAACCCAAGTCAGGAGTACCAAGCAAAGACATCAGATTTGATGTTAATAATGAAAATGATCAACGACCGACTTGAGAAATCGGCAGAAGAACAAAAGAAGGTAATCGAGGAACAAGAAAAAAGATCGGAAAAGCAGTTATGGCGATTGAAGAACGAATTGAGAAATCGGCGGAAGAACAAAAGAAGGTAATCGAGGAACAAGAAAAAAGATCGGAAAAGCGGCTTACGGCGATTGAAGAACGAATTGAGAAATCGGCAGAAGAACAGAGTAGGAAGATGATGGAAGAACAAAAGAAGGCAATCGAGGAACAGAACGGAAAGTTAATGGAGGAAATAAAAAAACAAATAGGACCTATTAACAAGCAAATCGAGGAAACCCAGCAGAAAATGAAGAAGATAGGAACAGGTCGAGATTCAAAACCAATCCATCGCCAGGAAATTTGTAGAGCAGGATCAGAAGATAGAATCCCAGATTGACAAATTGGGCGGGGAGTTGAAAACCGACATACATCAACAACTTGAGGAGAAGATTACCGCACAAAGCGAGGAGGTACAAAACCAGATTCGGAATGAAATCCAGACGGCGGAGAGCAAGAGAGCGAACATACAGGAGAATGTACGAAGGTGCATCGCGATCGGGAGATGGTCGAGAAAACCCATGCGCATTCATGCGGGCAGCGGAACGACACCTAGCTGTGATCAACACGTCGGAAAGATGCAAGGTCCAGTTTTTGTATTTGATGTTGGAGGGGAATGCCCGGACGTGGGCCGACACTTTTGATGTATTTCCGGGGACGCTGAAGGAATTTCAAGACCGATTCTATGAGCGGTATTGGAACGATGAGATTCAAATGAATGTGAGTTAAATCTAATGAATGGTTATTATACTCAGTCGATAGGAACTCTGCGGAATATGCGACGCAACGTGTTGGAGATTGTAGGACACTACGTCCCCAATGGTGATCAAGAAATTATGTGTTTATTGACACGTCAGTTTCCGTGTCGATCCAAAATAATTTGCGAAGTTCGAACCATACCAATTTAGAGAGCTTTATGAACGCATCAGGAGGATATGATTTAACATTTGCCAATACCCCGAAGAATAAGAGGGAAGGAAACGTGAACGCGTTAAGAACGAAACCAGTCAATAGACAAGGGAATGGTGGTGGGGCAGGCAACCAGTGGACGCGACACGAGACAGGAAGCCGGTGGCAATCGGAACCGAGTAACCAAAGACCGGAGTGGGGTGGACAAGACCCAAACCGTCGAGAAGAAGAGAAGGAACGAACCGAGGTGCGCCCAATCAATCAACACGGCCTGGTCCAAGTGGAGGACAGGAACATCTTTAAACAGATAGAGTCCGTGATGACAGGCGACCCATGACGGACACGAGGGAAGAAGAGCTGAATGTGTCCCCATCAATACGATTAGTCGGTGTCCTATGAATCACAACCGTGGCAGAAAAAAAAGTTCGGAAGTTCGCATGAGAAAAGGTCCCACGATCAAAGTAGAATGCGAAGGGGTGGTAACAGAAGCACTGGTTGATACTGGATGTACTACAACAGTTATATCAGAGGAATTTTATAATGAGTTGATTGCGAAGAAGCAAGTAATGTGCTTGCCCATGAATAGGGCGTAGTGATAGAAGCCACTCAGAAGAAGTCAAGCCTATCACGAAACAAATAATGTTTAATGCTGAAATTGGCGATCAGAAGTACGAAGTGGTAGCTCTAGTAGTAAAGAAGTTGTTGTATCCGATGATTATAGGGACAGATTTTTTATCCGAACGACGCGCGATTATTGATCTTGACCACGGAGTGGTAGAACTAGGAAGCCAGAGAATCGAGATGGACATGGGAATGGGAGAGGAATTAGAAATATGTACAGGCGTGTTATCGGAGGAGGGGATAGAAGAAAGGAATTAGAAACGGAGGAGGGGATAGAAGAAAGACTGAAACAACAGGTTGACCAGATAGAAGTACTGGAAGCCCAGCACAGGAAGGCAAAGTCAAAGAAGAAAACATATGAATTTCACGAGGAGCAGACAATATTGTTGCGTGTCCCCAAAGTTTCTAACCCTAAACTAAGGTTATACGAAAATTTTTTCCATTATATGAGGGCCGTACATCATTGAACAGGTAAAAAACCCAAACGTGGCTAAACTAGTCAACGACAACAGAAAGTGGTGGGACATTATAATTTTTACAATTTAAGACCTTGCCCAACAAGAGAAGGCAATGGACAAGAATAGACCATTAAGTCATTGAATTTTCCGGAGAAAAATCCACAAAAAAGGGGGAGGGGGTAATGAAACGCACCGCGTTTCCACCCAAAGAAACGGCGAGACATCAAGCAAGAACACGGCAGAACGGTTGCAAGAGGGCGCTCGCTAGCCACGAAAAACGGTTACGGGCGGCGAGGTGTCGTCGGTTGGCCGACCGTGGGAACGAGGCCGCGAGGAGTGAGTGTCTGGCTGGCCGCCGGCGAGGAAGGACGTATCTGGGGCTGCTCCGCGATCGAAAAGCAAACTAGTATCGCGAACGAACGAGTGCAGAAAGATTAATTGACGGACAATTTGTGCGTGATAACAATCAATAGTCGATCGGACATATTGCCAAAGTGATAGCTGCTATTTGGAGTAACACAGATCAAAAGACGTCGAGTGGATCGGAGAATTGGAAAGGAGACGTACTTCGGAAGCGCAGCGCCTCACCTCGGCTGGTCCCAAGTGAAACGACCCCGGCAAGCAGCGAAGGAGCGCAGGCAAACCCGAGGGTCCCCGAAGCCGCCAACGCTCGTAGTGGAAGAAGTAACGGTAAATATTTCTTCGATCGATGAAGATCGAGAGACTAACAGTGATTCTGGGTTATATGAAAGAAAAGGGTAGAGACCACCATAGATATTGTATCATTAGTGATTTGTATAGAATTAATAAATAGTTCAGTTTATTTTGTTCACGGAACAGTGGTGTTTGATTAATAACCCCGAGCCCATTCACGAGAAAGAACACCTGTCCCTTACAAATAAATTTACTGAGAACAAGCCGGCCTACCCGGTACGTCACTATATATATATATATATATATATATATATATATATATATATATATATATATATAGAGAGAGAGAGAGAGAGAGAGAGAGAGAGAAAATATCTCATCGTAATGCGTAGTCTACAGTAAAAAGTAATGAACAATTAATATTTAGATAAAGTTATATGCAGTGAAGTGAAGTGAAGTGAAGTGATTTCATTTGAAGTGATGTGAGGGTTCCTTCGTCTATGTATACATGCGTATATGTTTTTATGTATGTATATTTGTGTAATATGTAAGTTTATTCATTTATATGTTAGTGAATATGCATTTTAATGTTTAGTATAGTAATATGTATGTTTATTCATTTATATGTTAGTGTATATGCATTTTAATGTTTAGTATAGGAATTTAAATGCCATCTGCATATATAGGAAATGACAGTCAATTTGTTTGTTTATATTTATTTTTTATATATTATTATGTTATTTGTAATTGTTATTTTGCATTCTGCCACCGGGCATCATCTGCCCAATTGTAGAATAAATTTCTATCTATCTATCTATCTATCTAATCTGAATACGGCTTATTCTATAATTATCCTTCAAATATTTCCTGAACCGTTGCAAATTTATGCACTAATAACATATAGACCTTTTAATTTAACACTGACACAACTGCTTTTTAAACGAAATCGTATATTTTTCTTGAACCCATGATAACAAGCATGAACAGACAAGTTCATATGTATGTTACATAACGATATTTTTGAGAAATTTAGTGTTTTTATGGCCACGCCGACCGTTGATATGTTGCAACTACCCCTAGGATTCCAGATCATTGTGTTCGATCGTGTTGGCACTCCGAGGTGCTAAAGTTGCGATGCCACATGTCACGCGAGGAGGCTACAAAAGAGGTTGACAAACACTCTAGATTAACTCCTTTCCAACTTTCAGAAAATACATTCTCTCATACCTATGATCTCAGCTAGAGTTGGGAAAAAGCAATAATAAATAATAACTACTATTAGTTTCTTGAAATACATGAATGTGGTAAAATAAACACCTTTGTACAACGAGAAAAACCTATTAAATTAGTATCTGAAGTTACTCTTAAAACAATGCGAATAGCAATGTTTGTTTACAACCAACTTCTTTTCTCACAAAAAAATAAACTTTCAAGATCGGCTTATTTTTAGCAGTTCATACTGTCACATGAAACCGAGAGTAAAAAAATGGAAGTCTCTAAAATCGGTTATTATTGTACTGATTCCCATCCCTTCCTATTATGCACATCCTGCGATCCGGTTCGGATACCTTGTATGCTGCAAAAAGACGTTTGTTCTCTATATTTGCCCACCAGGGAATGTTTACTACCCACGCAATAAACATATTTAGTCACATTTTGGCTGCCAATTTGCCTTGTACACATTCCACGGCATCCCGACATTGTTGTGTAGTACATGAAACAATTGTGCTGTATTATTAAGGAGATACAAGTTGATTGTTGTGAAACTTTAAATGTTTATGTTCTCTAAACCTTCTATGATGGATAAGATCGACAATATGCCTAAAGCGTTTAGCATACGTTGGGAGTTGATAATTTTGTCATTAATGTTAGAATAAATGTTACAATAAACTTTTATAATAAATTTGGAATTTTAGAATAAATATTAATTCTATGACATGCAGCGGAGGGTCGAAAATTTCTATTTGATATAACAAATTTAAACATATGATATCAGACCATGATAGTTGGAACTCATCCTTCACAGGAATTTGGCAGGTGTACGTGCCGCTGTTGGAGAGGCTTCCGTTACTGCCTTATTGTAAGCCAACGTACACGTAAAATTGTAACAAGGTTAACAGGACGATAAAAGTGATATCGGGAAATGGGTACAAGCCATTAATAACACATTTTCTCTGTAAAAATTGAAATTCCCTCGCATTTCCTTAATTAATAATTTTTAATTCTAATAAATTCTTTAGCTACATGTAAAAGAAACTAGACGCACTTTCCCGGAACAAAAAGATATATATTCTTGTATTCTTCTTTTAGTCACATAAAACAGTCATTAACGTACAAACCCTCATCACATACTCCAAATAACTCACATCGCATGTGTTCTCTGAAGTCATAGTAGTTACGAAAGCTCTTACAAGTTCGACAACTCTGCGACCATAAACGCAGCCCTCGGAGCAGACAGACGCGAGGCTGAGCACCAGCAGGGAGCGCGCAACTCGACGGAGAACAAAGAAACAAACTACGAACTGGAGACCGCGGAACTACATAAAGCGAGGACATAATGCATTACAACTTTAGTTTTGCTACTTAAGTTGATAAATACCAGAAGTTACGTTAGGCGGAACATTCAGTCATTCAGTATTACAATTCGTTAATTTTTTTAAATGAAAATAGCTATTTAGGACAAGGTCATATTCTTCTTTAATATTCCTAAAATAATACTTTGGTTCTACTATTTGGAAACCGAAAAGATAAGAAAATGTAAAAAAAAAATGTATTTTGGGCGGCGATAGATGGCAGAAGGTAAGCAGGAGAGGGCAAGACTGTTCAGTACCCGTCCACACCAAGGATTGATTGATTTATTGTTTTTTTCGTGTTTTCGGGTGCGTCAACTGCTTCAGTCATTAGTCCCGTTAGTGTAGTGCATGTTTTTTCCTCGGGAGATGGCGGTGATCTTCCCCCGCTGGATGGCGAGATCCGGCGCCGACCTACCGTCAGCTAGTGGAGTTCCCCCTAACCAGGACTCTCCCACCAGCGAGGCACCGCCCCAGCCGGGACAAGCTCTAAGCTCCCGACCAGTCTCCCGGAATATGTGGTAGTGTAGTACATGTTAGTGTATGTGTGTGTGTAAGAGGAGAGGATAGGACAAGGAAGAGGAAGGACATCTGCTCCGCCATCCGCCTGGTGTTGATCGGAGAAACCACGGAAAACTACCGATCAGAGCAGCCGTCCGCTAGAATTGTCCTCCAGAGAGCAGCTGAATTCGACCTAGCTGAAAAGCTAGTGTCGAAAAATCTGCCGCCGTAAGGACTCGAACCTAGGACCCTCCGGTTAGAGAGACATCAGATGATGCACTGAGCTACCGCTGCCGGACCACACCAAAGAAATTAGAAAACTTTGCTACGAAAATGTCTGCGCCATTCTGAAGTACCTGTAGTTTTACTTTCTCGCAGTTACTACCTTAAGAGAAGAAAGTATTATAATCGTGCTCCGGAAAACAGCTACATATTGACACAAAAACACTTATTGCCGGGTCCTGGTAACGAAAAAAATGACAAATGCAATTGCTAAATATAGAAAAACCTTTCTCTAAAACGTAGTGTAGCCAGAATCCATGTTTTGTGCGTCCTTGATATCGAAAAATACATTGACGGCAAAACGTTTGTGTCTTTCCGACTGTCTGTCCATCTGTGCAAAACGCAAAACCGTTCAGCCGATTTCCTCCAAAATTGATATTGCACAATCGTTCTGGCTGATGTCGCGGCTTCTGTAATTTGAAACCGATATTTAAATTTTCGGGAATACTTTACATGAAGCCCCTCAGACATTCTCAAAATTTCAAAAAAAAAAAAAAAAAGAAAAGAAAAGAAAATGGCTCCAAATTTTTTTGATTAAATTGTGTTGTTGGCTATTACAAACGACATTTAAGAGAATGATGCAGGTCTCACTTTCGTTGAAATCGTTGATTTTGTTCTTTGGTGCGTTGACGACGCAACACGCGTCTTGAACCCTTGTGGGGCGTTGAGCGCTTGGTGTAGAGCAATCCTCCTTTACTAATCTTCGACAAGTCTCGTCACATGGGTTAGTCAGCGCCTTCGACAAGGGCCTCGGCGCCTTTAGCTCCCGGGATTCCAAGCCGGTCACCCAACAAGGAATCCACGAGTCTCGAATTCACTTAACCATCCTGGCTTTACGAAGCGTAGTAAATGAATCCGGCTAGCGACGCCGGATTAATTTTTTAAAATTTATTTGCTTTCAGGCGTACAACCTCTTTTACAATGGGTCAGAATACATTAGATACAGAACTACAGAATTGAGTTTAATTTAGAAGTTATATTTTCGGTTTGGATTATTTAGAGGAGTTGTGTATGTGAGGGGCTTGGGGTGGGTCGAAAAAGGGTCTGGGGAGTTTCGTGCGGATACGTGCTCTATTTGGGGTTTGTTTCCTTAATTCCAAGTGGAGGGCTGTGGGGTTGAAGGGATTTTGTGGTAAAACTTAAGGGCGCTTTGCTTGATGTTGGTGGTAATGAGGGGTATGCCGAGCTCGAGATGAAGTAGATCATTGGGTATGAGCCAAGGTGGTTTGGTTATGGTCCTTACGAAACGATTTTGAAAGGTCTGGAGCTTATGGATATGAGATTTGGCTGCTGAGTCCCAAATTGGGCATGCGTATGTTAGCATAGGTCTGATCATAGCTTCCTATAGATGGGTACTGGTTTGGATTTGCAGGGTAGAATATCGACGTAGTATTGAGAAAAGCTGGTGAGTGGCTAGAGTAAGTCTATGGTGGATGTGAGGTTTGCAGGTTAGGCGACGGTCAAAGAGGACCCCGAGGTATTTGACTGGCGTGTTGGATGGTAACCAAGGGATTGGTGTAGACTTGTGTGCTATAGGTGGAGGTAAGGGTGGTCTGCGAAGAGAGAGGAGTTTAGCTAGAAATTTAGTTAGATTGAATTTGATGCGCCATTTGCTGACCCAATCGGAGATTTGATCCAGGTAGTTTTGAATATCAATGGTTGCGTCATCTAGTACTTGGTTAGTTGAGTATACGACTTGGTCATCGTCGAAGAGATCAAGAGAGGTGTGAGGGGTGGTCGGTGCGTCATAAGAAAAATATCGAAGAGAGATGGAGCTAATACAGCGCCTTGAGGTACGCCTGCTAGGATAGGAGCAGGGGCAGAAATCGCGTCGGTTAGTCGTATGGAGAAGGACCTATTCGTAAGGAAGCTTTTAATAATGACTATAAGGTACTGTGGGATTCCAAGTTTTAGAAGTTTGAACAGTAGGCCGGGGTGCCATACCGAGTCGAAGGTTTTTTCAATGTCGAGAAAGACGGATATTGTATGAGAAAACTGATGGAAACCTTCGAGAATGTCTTTGGTAAGTTTAAGGATCGGATGGTTAGTTGAGACAAGCGATTGGAAGCCAAATTGATGGTTAGGAATTGCTGACTGTTTAGTTGTTTCTTTTAGGCGACAGGGAATTCATTTTTCAAAGAGTTTACTGATGGATGGGAGAAGGCTTATGGGTCTGTAGCTGGAAGGAGAACAGGGGTCTTTGCCGGGCTTAAGAATAAAATGTGCATATTTCCAGGCTGTAGGGAAGTAAGATTTTTTTAAAGAAGAGTTGAAGATGTGGGTAATTTGTATAATGGCTCTGAATGGAAGTTGTTTTAGAATAAATGTATTGATTTTATCTGGACCAGAGGATTTTTTGGAGGCGTTTTTGGCCAGGATATACCTCTAATGGCGAGATGAATTTAATGGGATGAGGTACGGTGATTTGTGGGTTATTTACTTTATGTTCTATTGATTTATTGAATTCTGCATTCGTGGGAGGATGTGGAATAAAGACGGATTCAGTTTTGAATCTGCAACTACACAACACTCTAACATAAAGTGATTCAGATTCAGTTAGTTTATTGTTCCCTTTAGAAAGTCCATATTCACAGTTTCTAATTTTCATTATATTTTATTATGTTCCTATGTTATAATTATTCTGTGAATTACTAAAAACTAATAAACGCGCGTGTTAAAAGGAAGACTATGCATTACTTACTAGTGTTCTCTGAGGTTTACCGCTACCTACAACAACGTAAGCGGAACGTATATCTTTAAAGTGATCTTTCATCACCATGACAATTTTAAAGACGACCTAAAGCACCCGCTGCATAAACGCACTTTCCTTTTATCATTAAATGAACTCCAAACCCTTTGTGAACGGGCTCTACTCTTCAATGAAACTTGTCAGTGTTGTCGCAGCGTCACTGCTCAAAGCTTTCGGTGGCGCCTGGAGCCCACAACGGACTCCGCATCCGCCTTAAACCCGCACAGACAAGAACAATGGCTTCTACGGCAGGGGTGGACAAACTTCGAAGACAAAAGTCGTGCCTTCATTACAACTACAGCTGCAATGGCTGGGATAAGTGAAAATCCACACACGCGCGCAGATACAATACCTCCAAAGAATATTCTTGGAGGCTACATTAAAAATTTTGTTCAAGGTAAGTGGAAGAAATTTGCAAAACTTTTTTTAACAACTTCTATAATTCTCGAGCGTAATTTTTAAAATTAAATAAAATTTGTTTTTCATTTATTTATTTATTTATTTATTTATTTATTTATTTATTTATTTATTTATTTATTTATTTATTTATTTATTTATTTATTTATTTATTTATTTATTTATTTATTTATTTATTTATTTATTTATTTATTTATTTATTTATTTATTTATTTATTTATTTATTTATTTATTTATTTATTTATTTATTTATTTATTTATTTATTTATTTATTTATTTATTTATTTATTTATTTATTTATTTATTTATTTATTTATTTATTTATTTATTTATTTATTTATTTATTTATTTATTTATTTACTTGCTTACTTATTTCAGTTTGCGTTTTGTTTGCATATTAGTGAATAGCTTTATGTGCGGAGGTCACTGAAGCCAATGATAAATGACTTCATAACACAACGGTGGGGATAATGCTGAGGTGAAAGTGAAGTGAGAGGCAGTGGTACTAGCAGAACCCAGACAAAAACTCGGCGAGAGATTCCTTTTCCGCCATAATAGTACGGCTACTACACAAAATATTCTTGATACCGTGGAAACAAGTATCTGTCAAATACAAATGCACCAATAAGGAACAAATATCACATGTGTAAGTTAAGCTTAACTGCGGTTACCAACTACATGTTCATTGAAAACGTGAATGATTTGTTCGTGCTTCGCGGTGCCTCAGCTGCTATAGTCACGGATTGCTATAGTCCCGTAGTATAGTAATCTTCTAGGTGCAGATTTTTATCAAAGGAAATAGCAGTGTTATTCCGCCGCTCCATGTTGAGGTCCGGCGCCGACCTACATATCAGCTTGGACTTTCGACATGTGCAGGGCATGTAAATGAGTGCAAGGAACGGGTGAAGATAGAACCAAGAAGAGGAAGGAAAGATCGGGTGTGGTGCATCGCCCGTTTGTTAGGGAATTTCTCCGGCATTGGCCTGGAATTCATCGGAGAAACCACGAAAAACTGCGATCAGAACAGCCAGCCGCTAGAGTTCTCCTCAAGACAGCGGTTGGATTCGACCTGTGTTATGTATCAATCCATAGCTATGTACGTGGTGTGTAAAATCCTGCCACCGCACTATTCGAAGTCTAGGGCCTCACGGACAGAGACCCTGCAGTGAGATCAGTTGATGCCCTAAATCATCTGAACGGGCATCTTCCATCCTCTCTAAATGCCCTACAAGTTGGCAACATTTATTCCAAGACACTTGTGTGTTACAATACACACAAGTGTTTTAAAGTCCATCAGTTCAATCACTCCATCGATAATTTCTCCGGTACAACCTCCGTTGATTGATTGATTTTTTCGTGTTACCGGCTAATATGTGGTAGTGTAGTGCATGTTAGTGTAAGTGTGAGTGTGTGTAATGGGAGGACAAGGAATAGGAAGGAAACATCGCGCGCGGTCCGTGACCCGCTTGGTAGGGTACTGCTCTGGCATTCACCTGTTGTTGATCGGAGAAACCACGAAAAATTACAGATCAGAGCAGCCGGCCGCAAGAATTCTCCTCCAGACAACGACTGAATTCGACCTAGCTGAAAAGCTAGCGTCGGAAATCCTGGAAACTAGGACCTCCCGGTCAGAGGCGCTACAGTGACATCAGTTGATGCACTGAGCTCCCGGTCTAAATGCCCTAGAAGTTTGGAACATTTATTCTAAGATACTCGTAGATAAGTGTTTTAAAACAAGTCCGTCAGTTCAACCTCCTCATCGATAATTTCTCCGGAGCCACCTCCGCCGTGGGTCTGATCTGGCCGTCTGATTAGAGCTTGCGAAGTACATCCCTGGAATGGGGGAGGATCTGCAAGGCGGTGGGCGAAGCAGCCGCCGGGCGTCGCAATGGCGCTGCGCCGCTCCGCGCCGCCCTGCCGCCGCAAGCGCCAGCGCCTCATCTGAATGGCCCCCGCCGCTTCCGGCGACCTCCGCAGCCCGGCTTGTTACACTAACGATCTCCACTTGCAATAGCGTCCACCGCCCTTATTTGTGGTGAATGGCACTGTGTTCGCTTTTCTTTCATCTCCATCCTCACCATCATCGCACAAACATTTTTGTCTTCAAGCCACTTCCTTCGCATACACCTACGGAATCTTACGCAACATTGTGTCGTGTCATTCGAACCGAACATTATGACAGCAAATTGAAACATCATATTGTTTCCTTTGTTGTCGACCCTTATTTCCTACTGTTTTAATCAGTCACCCAGTAACAGGCATTATTAATTAATTTTACTGACAATTTCGATTTAATGGATTATGGTGCTATTGACATTAGAAAATAAGCAAAATCACTAAGTGAATCCACAGTTTTAGACAATGCAGTTGCAAAAACAGTTGCTAACGCTATCTATGATTTCATTCTTACGTGTCTGTTAATGCAAAGTATTTTTTGTCTATCGTCAAAGGATACTCAGGGTAATTATTAACACTTTCAGATCTTTCTGGCAATGCGATTTTAAGTTGACAAGCTTAAGAATTAATTTGGATCGAATTTATATTACACCGAGTATAAGTTCACCGATATTCGTGCAAGTATTTACAATCATCCCTGTTAATTAGAAAACATACCTTCGAAATATTATTTCAAGGGTTTGAATGTCTATTATGTTATGGTGGAAACATAAGCCATTTCATTCCTCCGTATCGCAATTTTTGTTCTTTCATTTCATGACAACGTGCCCTAGGTCTTATCACCACTTATCCAAGTCTTTATCGGTTCTTTGGATCGCTTACAGTTTTTCTTTTATTCTTATTTTTTTCCCATCGAACCCCTTTGTGCAAATGGAAATTGTTATGCATTCCCATTTATGTTATGTTTCCCTTTCCCAAGACCATCCCAACAACATCCCAACACCACCCAACACCACCCCAACACCACCCCAACACCACCCCACCATCCCAACACCATTCCCACCAACCCACCACCACCAACACCATCCAACACCACCCAACACCACCCAACACTAACCCAACCCATCCCAACACCATTCCAAACCCCCAACATCATCCCAAAACCCAACACCACCCCAACACCATCCAACACCAACCCAACACCACCCAAACACTAACCCAACCCCATCCCAACACCACGCCCAATAATCGCGAGATACCGTCACCATCGCCGTTTGCTCATCCCACAACAAACGCCAAGCCGTCGCCGCCGCCGCCCACAAAGCGCGGCGCCGTTTCGCAGGGGCCGTAAAGCCGCGCGCGGCAGCGCCCCTCGGGGCCGCAGCCTCAATTACGGTTACAGCCCGGGCCCCGCCTACGCCGCCGATGCCGACGGCTCCAACGCGTTCACGGCGGTTCACGGTCGGACGTCGCGTCACGACCGACGCCCCCCACCCCCTCAACGCCACCACCCCCGCCCGCTTACATCCCCCCTCATCACCATCCCCAGCCCCTCCCACCACCCCCGCCCGCCCACGCCACCTTCCCAGCCCCAGCCCCTCCCACCACAGCCGATCTCAACGCCACCTCCCCATCCCCAGCCCCTCCCACCACCCCGCCCGCCCGCCCCTTCCCAGCCCCAGCCTCCCCACAGCCGATCTCAACGCCACCTCCCCATCCCCAGCCCCTCCCACCACAGCCGCTCTCAAAGCCACCACCCCCGCCCACGCCACGTCCCCATCCACAGCTCCTCCCACCACAACCGCTCTCACCACCCCCGCCCGCCCACGCCACCTCCCCTCCCCCCCCTCCCCACCCACCACCCATACCACCTCCACTTAGGTCACCTCCCCTCTCCCCCCTCCACCCCACCTCCCCCGCGCTCGCCGCTCTCGCCAGGCGTGAGACAGATTTACGAGCCTCGCTGCCAAAGTCATGTGGACGAGTTTTCCACGGCAGTGCGAGTAGAGGAGAGAAATTTTAAACTTTACAGTTGGAAGGTTACGATATGTACAAACATTTCATATAAGTTTGGAACAATGTCTAACTCTGAGAAAGGACATAATAAAAAATCAGCACTCCTTTGTTATTTGACTTTGGTTACTTGTTACTTTGGTTACAAATTGAATAGTCTTATTTATTAAGAACATGATTATTCCTCTCAAATAGACACCTACGGATCTCCATTCATAAATAATGCACAGACATTTTATTTTTTGCATATTAGTTTTGTGGTAATCCCTTGACAATCCTTTAGCCCTCTGTTGGGAACTTCTTCCTCATAGACAGACAGACAGACAGAGTTTCTGCTGTTAACACTAGGAGCGCTATAAGTATGCCAAGCGTTTCGTTCTCATGTGCTTCAGTACACTTATAGACTTCAAGGAGGGGTCATTGCAACTGAAGCGTGTACTATATATATATATATATATATATATATATATTTATATATATATATATATTTTGGTTACAAATTCTTATTTATTAAAAACGTTAAGGAAAAAACAAGACATTTTCTGAATTCCATGATCACCAAAAGGTGAGTCGTTGAAGCGTTTTGGTAATGTCTGCGTCTGACACGCTACCCCCCACCACGACGATATTCTCACTGAAGGGAAAAACCATGTTCCCACCAGAAGGTTAATACAATATGAGGATTCAATAATTAAAGAAACAAATTGATCTGGAGAAATAAACGTTTATTTAAAAAAAGAACTTTTCCTACTTTTTAATATAATCCCCACCAACATTTATGCACTTGTACCTACAGGTTTCCAGCCTTTTTATAACGACTGCAAAGAAATCTTAAATTAGTGTTTCAACCAATTTCCACATATTTTGGCAACCTCATTATCCTGGAACTTCTTCCCACGTAATGCTTCCTTCAGTGGATCAAACAAATGGAAAATCCGATGGTGCTAAATCAGGGCTGTAAGGGGTATGAGGCAGTACCTCCCAACCCATTTAATCGATTGTGTGGCAGTTTTGTTGAACAGACTGAGAACGTGCGTTGTTTTGCTGGAGAATCAAACCTCTCCTCTGAGATCCACGTTTCTCTTTCATGACTGGCTTCATCTTATTCAAAAGTATCGTGAGCTGTATTGGCTTTTACCGGGAGCGGTAGCTCAGAGCATCAACTGATGCTACTGCAGCGCCTCTGACCGGCAGGTTCTAGGTTCGAGTACTGACGGCGGCAGGATTTTCGACACCAGCTTTTCAGCTAGGCCGAATTCAGTCGCAGTCTGGAGGATAATTCTACCGGCCGGCTGCTTTGATCGGTAGTTTTCCGTGGTTTCTCCGATCAACACCAGGCGCATGCCGGAGCAGTACCTAACAAACGGGCCACGTAGCGCGCGCGGCTGTCCCTCCTCTTCCTTGTCCTATCCTCACCCCTTACACACACACTTACACTAACATGCACTACACTACCACATATTATGGGAGACCGATCGGGAGTTTAGAGCTTGTCCCGGCTGGGGCGGTGCCCCGCTGATGAGAGAGTCCTGATAAGGGGGAAACCCCACTAGCCGACGGTAGGTCCGTGCCGGATCTCGCCATCCAGTGAGGGAATATCACCTCCATCTCCCGAGAAAACATACACTACACAAACGGGACTAATGACCGAAGCAGTTGACGCGCCCGGAAACACGAAAAAATCAATCAATGTATTGGCTGTTTATAGTACGCCGTTCTTGGAGATAATTACAATAACGCACCTGCAGCGTCCCCAAGCAGAGTTAACATGTCTTTCCTTGCTGATGCTGCCAAAACAGTGGTTGTTGAGTCACTGAGTCTCGAAAATCATTGAATAGTTCTAAACACGTTTAAAAATTCTCGTGGTTCTTACAACTTTCAACATACACTTTAGACATTCTAGAGTATATAATAACAGGTTTTTCACCTTCAGATAGTACAAAACGTATTACAGAACGTTGTTCAACCAATGTAGAATTTTCAAGTGGGCTCGCCATCATTGAACTTCATTTTTAGGTTATGAAAGCGACCTTGGTGCTATGTAGATACGAATAGAGGGAGATAGCATGGCGTCACAAACTTCATGCCACCTCCGCCATATTGGTGAGACCAAAAAGGTTGCACCACAGACAATCTGCGAGTGAGTACTCTGTGGCTTGTAGCTGTGCTCATGTTCAGTTGTGTTATTTGGCATCGTTTTTAATATTTAAAAGCTTTGTTGTGAAAGCTTTTACAACAGTTCATTATGGTTACTTGTGAGACTAATGGCTGCACCGTACGGGAAAACCGGGAATTACTTTCCACATGAAAATAGATACTTTGGAACCTTTAGTAACTGAAAGTTATTAGTTCATTTTCCTAATGTTTTCTTAAAGATTTCCTGCAGATGCAAAACGGAAAGGATTGTGAATTCGAGCTGTATGAAGAAACAATGGGTAGCCTAGCAATTACAGGTTATGTTCGTCTCATTTCCAAGAACACGACTTTGATACAACTTCTTTGACGTGCGCGGGAATTTCCAATTCCATCAAAGTTTCCAGCTTTCTCACCACACTTATGAGAAGTAAGTTATGGAGGAATACTTATGTATTGAACAGATGTATAAGAGCACTTAAGTTATCATAAACATTATTTTTCAGCGTCCTACAAAGAAACTGCGTGTTTTGCAAGAAGTGGACACCAATTGCATTCCTTGCCCATCTTTAAACTTCGGGTTTGATGAATCTGACATCAGATAAGAGTATAGTTAGACCTGTAGTAATAGAAGGTATTGCTTTGACAGACGTGTTTTGACCCTACCAATATGGCGGACTTGCTTCACATTCTGCACACGGAAGAGGTTGGTAAAGGCACCTCCATGTATTCATAGTTCACTGAAAACAACAATGCTGATACCTCCAGATGGACAGGGTTCAGCGCAATGATGCCAACTTTAAGTCCCAAAATTAGCAAACTTGTCCTACCCACTTTTTTTTCTCCAGATCAATTTGTCTCTTTGAATGACCTACGTACACGAAAAAATACCTGTCAATGACTGATGTCCGGAAAGTTTTAAAATTTCATCCAATACGCCACGATTGTTCATCGGATCAGTAGTGATAAGTAGAGGCAGATTTTGATGCACTAAACATCGACAAAATGATCAATAAAACGCTCTTAATTTTTTAAATGCCCTAAAATCAAAGAAAATGATCTGATTTTTTTCGCTTAGTTAACTAAATATGCCATTAATTCCACGACAAATCGTTGATTATCTGTATGTTAATAGCACGCGTGCAATTAAAATTCAAACATGCAATTAAAAATGCACGCCCATCAATCTCAATTCAGAGAAGAAACCAAATCGTTTAAGTAAGAAACTATAACACAGACGTGGCGAAGATATATGCAGTCGGCCATGAAACATGAACAAAAATTTACATCACATATTACGTACCTGCAATATTTCTTGTAAACAAACACACAACGCCCACTAAAATAAACATTTTTCAGAAGCAATGTAACGTTATCTAACACGTGCCACGAATTGTAAAGATGTGCTTGAATTTGTCAAAATTTAAATTCTTCGTAAATGGAAACGAATTTCTTTTACCAAAATCAGTTCAAACGATCAACTCAGGCAATTTACTGATATAATGCAGGCTTCTTTCTTTTGTTCAAGTGAACTCAGCGGCACTCTTTTCGTTTGGTCTGTTCTTCATCAGGAAATCTCTGTCTTTAGTTATCGCGAAATCCGCCGAAGCGTCAATGGCGCTGATAGGTGTCACAGGAAGCTTAGACCCACAATGGCTGACATTAGAATTTCTGCGCCAAGAAATCAAATGAGCTACTAAGACATTTTGGAGAGAACATTAGTTGCATTTTCTAAATATTATTTGTAGTAAGTCCCATTAAAATTATATTCAAATCGATGAAATACGCAAAAATAAATGCTTTAAAAAATAACGGAAAAGTTAAAAGTGTCTTATTAGTCAAAATCGAATAAAAAAAAATTCATATAAAAATAGGTTACTTTCTTTCTCAAAACATTAAATGAATGTCTAATATAAAATACATTGTTTTAAAGTGAAACGAAAAAAATACATTTAATTAAAATTTGTCCCTAGTTATAAGCGGCAGAAAGATTTTCAAGAGAAAATAAATTGCGTTCTCGTCTATGAATTTCCAAACTTAGAGTTCTTTAAGTTGACTTCTACGTCTATGTCTGGTGGGCTCATATCACTACTTCTAGGTGCATACTGTATCGAGTTTATCAAGCGTTTTATTGCACTGACAATGGGGGTATGAAAGTTCTCGTGTAGAATGAATGCTTAGCGTTGCCCAACTGATAAAGTATTGTTTTCACCTCAGGTAAGTACCGACCTTGGAAAACGATGACCCCTTCACTCGTCCAACAGTGATTTTAACTCCGACTCGAGAATTTCTGAAGCATGTTTCTGTAACATATCGTTGGTTGGTGATTTCGGGTGCGTCAACAGCACAGGTCATTAGTCCCGTTAGTGTAGTGCGTGTTTTCCTCGGGAGTTGGCGGTGATCTTCCTCCACTAGATGACGAGATCCGGCGCCGACCTACCGTCGGCTAGCGGAATTTCCCTCTAACCAGAACTCTCCCACTAGCGGGGCACCGCCCCAGCCAGGACAAGCTCTAAGCTCCCGACGGGTCTCCCGGAATATGTGGTAGTGTAGTAATTGTTAGTGTGTGTGTGTGTGTGTGTGTGTGTGTGTGTGTAAGGGGAGATGATAGGACAAGGAAGAGGAACGACAAATCGCGCCCGGTCCTTGGCCCGTTTGTTAGGGTACTGCTCCAGCATTCGCCCGGGGTTGATCGGAGAAACCACGAAAAACTACCGATCAGAGTAGCCGGCCGCTTGAATTCTCCTTCCGTTTCCGACTGAATTCGACCTAGCTGAAAAGCTGGTGTCGAAAATCCTGCCGCCTTGGGGAGTGTAACCTAGGACCTTGCGGTCAGAGGCGCTGCAGTGACATTCAGTTGATGCACTGAGCTACGGCCCCCGATAACAGATATCGTGAATTATAAATTTTGGTCTGGTATGTGCCTCCTAGTTTCTGTCTTGATGTACTAATCTTAACTCCACTAGCCTTAGTACCCGCCACCGATGGAGGTTCTATTTGTAAATTGCGTCGTTAAACACCAAAATACACCATACATCTCAAAATTACATGTTCACATTTTCAACACGTAAACAAATAAAAATACGATTTTCTTCATATTCTCAGCAAAGCGTTGATAGAAATTTCAACATTAGGTTCCCAAGTATAACGTTGCTCTAGGTGGTAATATTGGAGATATCGTCAGTGCCAAGTACTCCATTACACTGGGCTCAATTGATGCCCATTCACAAATTAGTAGTGCTGACAGATCGAGCAATTCAAATTTGTATCGACGTCGGGACTTCTGATACTGCGCACGGAACCAGACATACAACATGAGCACTTTGTCACTGGTTAGAGACTTCCAATTGTAGGGCGGTCATTAGCGATAATTCGCAAAATGAACAATGCGTCATGGTAGTGGCCAGCTTAAAGAGCTAACGCGAGGATTGCAGCAGTTAATTGTCCTTGATTTGTTAAATGTCCGGCAGTTCAAAGCGGTGAGTCGTGTAATCTTCTTGTCCGAGACCTCTACATGCATTTTCAGTATTTTGATTCTAATTACCATGAAATTCATTGTAAAGTGACTTAATGAAAATATGCTACGTTTCTAACAAATCTGCCGAGAAAAGAAATATCTTGCAGAGTTCTACAACCTCCAGGAACCCTGCATCCAGTCCTTTATTCAATTACAAGTCCAGCTTAATTCCAATTATAAATGAACAACCTTAATTCCAATTATAAATTAACAAGTTTAATTCCACATTTAGGATTGTTTTCTCGTAATAGCGGACGATGGTTTTTTGAAGTAGTAATATTGATTTTGTGAGCGTTGGTTGGTTGATTGATTGATTGATTTTTTCGTGTTTCCGGGCGCGTCAAATGCTTCGATCATTAGTCCCGTTAGTGTAGTGCAGGTTTTTTCGGGAGATGGCGGTGATCTTCCCCTGCCGGATGGCGAGATCCGGCGCCGACCTACCGTCGGCTAGTGGGGTTTCCCCCTAACCTGGACTCTCCCACCAGCGGGGCACCGCCGCAGCCGGGACACGCTCTAAAGTCCCGACCGGTCTCCCGGAATATGTGGTAGTGTAGTGTAGAGCATGTTAGTGTGTGTGTGTGTGTGTGTGTATAGGGAGAGGATAGGAGAAGGAAGAGGAAGGACAGATCGCGCGCGGTCCGTGGCCCGTTTGGTAGGGTACTGCTCTGGCATTCGCCTGGTGTTCATCGGCGTAACCACGGAAAACTACCGATCAGAGCAGCCGGCCGCTAGAAATCTCCTCCAGAGAGCGACTGAATTTGACCTAGCTGAAAATCTAGTGTCGAAAATCCTGCTCGAACCTAGGACCTCCCGGTCAGAAGCGCTGCAGTGCCATCAGTTGATGCACTTAGCTACCGCTCCCGGTGAGTGTTGGTAGTACACACAGAAATTATATAATATCGTCGTGATAATATCTGTTACAAGAATAGCGCAATTTGCAGCCGTGATTATATCTGACGAGGGAATGCTGGTAAAGATTTTCTAAACTTCCTATATGTATTAGAGTTCAATTTAATTTTTATTGCAAAAAGACACAGACCTTGATAGACATGAAGATATCGTTATTTAAACGTTGTCATCGATTTTGAGAGAATTATACTTTTAATATGAAAATGTACCAATTTAATTTAAAAGTTCTTGATCATAATCTACGTGAAAATAAGGGAAATCAGATTACAAAAACTAAGTAAGTAAAAAAAACAAAACGAAATCACTTTAATTACGTGTTGGTGAATTAATTTGTTAACGCAGAAAGCTTAGCGTCTTGGTAAGAATAACTAGAAACGACTGTCCTTTTTACTGATTACAAACGTTACAAAACCGTCCGCGACTAGTTATCTCGGGCGACGAAACGGGCGGATATCAATTTTGTTTTAAAACAAATGTTAATGCCTTATTTTACGTGTCGAGACTCGGGCCATCAGGCCCGCTCTTCCGTCTAACCACGCAAATTTCGTTACGCTCCTTTCACCACCTAGCGGAGAAAGGAGGTATTATCTTGGGCGACGAAACAGGCGGATCTCAATTTTGCTCAGAGGCTTCTTTTAGGCTTGAGGATCTTTTACATGCAGTAAATCTACTAACATGGGACAGCCGGCTTTACTTCCCCTCCGAAGGAAGGCGTACGAAGGATTTTTTCGCCCTTCCACGGCTTCGATCGGGTTTGAACCCGCAAACTCGGGTACAACAGTCCGGTACGCTAACCGTTATACCACCGAATCCGCCAACCGAAAGGATCCGCGACTACCGAAAGGACAACTGCAAGCAAGTACAAGCAGCCTGGTGAAAGAATGGCGATGGCTTCGCGAGCTTGAGCAAAGAGCGCGCGCCGACGGCAGTCGGGCGACGGCGGCTGCAATTGCGGCTGCGAGGAGACTGGTCCTTTATTTCGCGGGTGGATCGATGCGCGGGCGGGCGGGCAGTCGGGCGGCCGCCGTCATCGCCCGCGAGGCGAACGCCCAGAGCGCAGATCGCCCTCCCCGGGCGACTCTTTCTCCCTCTCTCTTCCACTCGAGACACAGTCGCCCCGCCCGTCTAGCCGTGCCGTGCCGCGCCGCAGAAAAAAAGGAGAGTGAGCTAAAAGTCGCTGCGACAGGTGCACAGAGCACCGGGAGCGGTAGCTCAGTGCATCAACTGATGTCACTGTTGCGCCTCTGACTGGGAGGTCCTACGTTCGAGTCCTGACGACGGCAGGATTTTCGATACTAGCTTTTCAGCTAGGTCGTATTCAGTCGCTCTCTGGAGGAGAATTCTAGAGGCCGGCTGCTTTGATCGGTAGTTTTCCGCGCTTTCTCCGATCAACACCAGGCGAATGCCGGAGCAGTTCCCTATCAAACGGGTCACGGACCGCGCGCGATATGTCCTTCCCATTCCTTGTCCTATCCTCTCCCCTTACATACACACTTACACTAACATGCACTACACTACCACATATTCCGGGAGACCGTTCGGGAGCTTAGAGATTGTCCCGGCTGGGGCGGTGCCGCGCTGGTGGGAGAGTCCTGGTGAGGGGGAAACCCCGCTAGCCGGCGGTATGTCGGCGCCGGATCTCGCCATCCAGCGGGGGAAGATCACCGCCATCTCCCGAGAGAAAAAGCATGCACTACACTAACGGAACTAATGACCAGAACAGTTGACGCGCCCGGAAACATGAATAAATCAATCAATCAATCGAGAGTGAACGCAATTTCAGTTGGAACTCGTTGCGCGATATACTTCCGAGCCAAGGACTTTCCCATTTTCGTCATCATCAAGCAATGCGTGTGATTGATTGAATATATAATTATGCCCTGGCATGGCACGTGATATGGCTAGACCATTCACGTAACGAACTACATATAATACTGTAAGCATGGAGGAATACAGAAAAGTAGGAGAAAGTCGTGTGGCACCATCTACAATAAAGAACAGGAGTTAATCGAGTACTCGGCATTATGTAGCTAGAATGGGTACTTCTTGAGTATTGAAAAAGGGCTCAGGTGCACTGAATCTACTTTTTGGTCATCCAAAGTAGATAATAACCTCCATAATATAACGTGCTACGCTATTTGTGCACCTATTTAAAAATACAAAATAATCTGAGCTAGGGAAGAATAAATTGGCAACTGTAGCATACTATTTTCTGTATAGTATTCATAAAATATATTCTGAAAACAATCTTACATAACCATAGAGGTACAATTCAGGCACAGAAGAATATTTGAACAGTTCTTGACATACAAATCTACATATATGTGTTAATACAATTATAATTGTCTTTACCAACTTTTCCTATTATATCACAACACATAAATCAATTTTATAAGTGATAAAATTGGCTTAAATGATTTTATATCAACATAATGTCTTATATCTTGAATCAGAAAGTTGGTATAATATATGACAATGAAACTACTAATACATCGCATAATCATACTAAAAATAGATTCTCACAAAGAGCAACTATTTGATATCTCTTGGATCCGAGTTCAGAACTTCCGTTGTCCAGACATCTCTATCAACTGAGCTAACGAACCAAACACCGCATTCATGACAATTCACTTGCCATGGAAATACAATCTATCTGTATATTTGCACTTTGAGATAATTAATGTTCAATAGTTTAAAAATGATCATTTAATTAGACCTAAAATATACGTGAGTACCATAAAACGAGTACACTTTCAATTCATATAAATTTTTATAATAGCAATATTAACGTACTTATTATTTTATTAATCCTTATTAAATGGTGGTTTTTAAATATGTAATTATTGAAATACATACACACTCCATTATTTTGGGAATACCATTAAAAATTATTACAAACCTACAGAAACCCTTCCACTATATTGTAGATAGGAGTAGAAATTCTAATATATATTTATACACACAGAAACATGACATTCGGACCTCATGGGCTTTTAACCTTAATAAGTAGGTTTATTGAGGTTATTTACGAAGGTTAGAATAGTACCACTGCTTTGCCTATTTATTTATGAATCAGTGTTATTTTTCAAAAGTGAATTACTCAAGTATATTTTCATGTAATTCAGATCTCTTCTGCTCTTTCTTCCCCAGCAAAATGTGTCGCACTCATTTATAAAAAAAATTAATTCCGCCCATTATTCTAAATCTCATGTTAGAGTAGATACTTAAAGAAAAATATAACGTCTCTGATCATGTGAGTGGTGTCAATAGTTGTGTCAAATACCCTGAAAGTCGAAACTTTCGAACACCCCGAAATAACTTCCATTTGACAACAAAAATGCATGTATTTTATTGCATTAATCCGCAATTTTTCATAACTGATCTTACGACTATATTCTGAAACTTCGTGCACCATTGCTGACGACGTGCGAAGCTTCAGTACACACGTGTTCAAACAACCTATTTTTGATGTTCCAGAGACCAATTTTTTTGAAAGTGGCTTAGCCTCAGGGCATCATTTGATGCTACTGCAGGGTGTCTGGCGGGGAGATTGTCAGGTACTCGAGGCCCGACGGGGGCAAGATTGTTGACACTGGATTGATAGCCAGATCAAATTCACCCGCTGACTCGAGAGTATTTCTAGCGGGTGGCGGCCCTGTTCGGTAGTTTTCCTTAGTTCGTTCGATGAACATCAGGGGAATACCGGAGCAGGACCCAAACACACGGAAAACGGACCGCGCGCGATTTTCCTACCTTACGTGGTAGGGGTTAGCAGAAAGTAGGTCAGCGCTGGATCTCGCCATTCATCCCCACCACCTCCAACGATAAATAACATTCACTACGTTTACGGGACCAATACCCTTAGCAGTTGACGCGTCCGAACTCACTAGTCAATGTATCATCCCATTTTTCAAATCATCGACAACATCTTTTTGTCTTCTGAGAGCCATTATTTTTCCTCTGCATAAATAAAATTCATTTATTTTCTCATATACCAGAATATTATCAAAAATAAACACCTGAGGAACACCAGGTTTCTAGTTAGTTTGCAGGACGACGTATAAAGGAAATACAAAGAAGGCAACAGTCGGTTGGAGATACTCAGCTAATGATCTATAAAACTTCATCAGAAGGCGTCCAAATGAAAGAAGGAAACGAGAAAATCAAATACCAGGTTGGAATGACCAACTCATAAAACAAAGACAAATAAATTATTTTTTGATTCCTGGAAGAATATAGGTGAGTGACGAAGTCGATCAACAGGAAGGCCAAGAAGTACAGCGGTCAAGAAACCGGTAAGTAGAGATGAAACAAATAAGCAAAGCGTTTATTCGGTTAATTAAGACTAACAAAGTAAAATACTACCATGCAAACACGCTTCACCGATGACATTTCTTAGAAGCAAGTAACACTGTTGTTGGAATTCGAAACGAAATAATGCTTGAGAAGTATACAAAGCACATGCTATATTTGGTTTTAAGAACATTTAACTACAATTTAATACGAGAAGATAGCCATATTTCCATATGATTTCTTCACATTGTCCCATTGTTCATTCCGTGCCATTTTATATCCAGTTTTGCTTCACTTTATAACGTACTGATTCTTCAGCTGACATTTGGAATGGAAGTGAATTGTATGAATAACTTCGTAAACCACGGACTGTATTTTCTAAGTGTCGTTTTTATGCGAGCAATAAAGAGCATTAAGGGACACAGTTGGTAATACGTTTTTCAAAGAGAGTAAATGTGTTTCCATTGAGTATTCATACCTCTCCTGAAAGCCCTCTAAAGCACCTGTCGGTCGTAGATCGTAAACAACCTTCAGGTGCGTTACTTTTCTCAGTGAATGACTGTTCAAAATGGGTGGGAGAGTTGTGACATTTTAGAGTCAAATGGCAGATTTGTAATAACTGTAACTCACGAGAAAAATAATTATAAGTAACGAAATAAGTAGAAATAAAATTAAATGAAACTTGTGGAATTATAGAGCATTCCAAAATAGCCCTCTTAGTGCTATTACTAAAATGTAGTAATATTTTAGCACATTACAATTTCAAGGCCAGAATAAAAGATAATTTACATTAAGAAAGAATGTTCCTAAATGTTACACCCAATCCGTTATTTTACCGTCAATATATTGAAAATATTTTTGTTGCAGAATTTTTCCAACGAAGGAGATTATATAGTTAATATTTTTAATGGTTATAACAAAAGAAAAGTTTACCTCTAAAATTGAAAATAATAGAGTTGAATTTCTTTGACATATCCATTACTAGCATAACCCGGTAGACGTTGTTCTGCTCTATCTCTTTGCTCAATCTCTTTTTCCCTCTTTCTTTCTCCCTCTTCCTTCCCCCCTCTTTCTCCTTTCTCTTTCCCTTCCCTTTTTCCTTCCCTTTTTTCCCCTCTCTTTCTCTTTTCCCCCTTTCTTTTTCCCCTTTTTCTTTTTTCTTCTCACTTTCCCTCTCCCTATTCCCCTCTATCATTTCCCTCTCTTCCCTTTTTTCTCCCTTTCCTTTTTCCATCTCTATCTCTTTCCCCTCCCTTTATCTTTTACATTCTTTTACCCTACTCACTCTCATAATATGTCACATCGCTGACATCCGTTCTACATTTATATTTTTACGCCACGTCAATTTTTATAAATACATTACCTAAAATAAGGTATGTAAATTTGTATTACTACACTCATATTGTTTTTATAATACATTTATAAGCTTTCAATTCAATTGAAGGTTATCTTTCACACGTCAAGAAAGCCACAATGTTTGTAAGACAAAAACGTTATAGCATTGAATATGTTCTCAATTTATTAATCCTTTTCGGCAAAGTAAGGAAAAAAATATATATTTTATGCAAAGGGGCAATGCGAAGTTTCACATAACAGAGCTGCAGATGTGACATTTGCCGCTAACTGATAGGCAAATTCTAATATACAGATGTTCGGCAGGTCACTGAGACAGTGAAATCTTTTTCGTATATATATATATATATATATATATATATATATATATATATATATACCGAACACCTGTGCTACCCGGGTGCCTAACAATCAGGGATAAATTTCACATGTATAATTACCTAATATGAAATTTCCTAGAGCATGTTCATTGGCAAAAAAAATAATTTTCAACCCCTCTGCATGCAACTTTAATCATTAGTTCTGACCAAATTCAAAGTCAAAAAGTCTTTATTTTGCCCACAACATAGAATATACAACATTACATTTAAACATCATGGGAAAAATAATGAGGGATCCCTTAGAAAAAACTGTGTGGGATCTCCATCACCTTTGTTTACAAAAATCGTCAGCAGTGAGAGGCATCTCGCTCACTCGAATTAACATGCAAGGATTACAAAACGTTTTTAGACATAATATTTCTGTGCACTAACAATAAACAATAATAACAAAAAACATTTAGATCTAAACATATACCACAATGCTAATTGTGGCTGACCATTGTGCATTCATGCATTTGAACGTGACCCACAGAACGATGTGCATAACACGTTTAACAACCATACGCCACATGTGAAAATCCAATATAAAACTTTCTGCTACAAATTCATAGGCAAAAAGTGATTATTCTGTACACCTCAACAGGCCCAAGACGTTTGTATACTTACAATAATTATATATATATATATATATATATATATATATATATATATATATATATATATATATATATTAATAGTTCCCCTTATGTCAAGAATATGATGGTAAGTAATAAAAAGAGAGTAAAAAACTATATCGTGTTTAAGAAAATCGAGCAAGATCTAGTTTTTCTCCAAGATCAACTCCCATCGCCCCGGAAGTGGATCATTACGTATTTTATTGCTCTTTTTACGGAATGTGCATTTTTTAGATATTTCTCAGAATCCATCACTCTTGTATTGCAAACAAGCGCAACTAAAATAGTACATTATGAAACGATGATGTAATGCAGAGTATTAATACACGAATGTGATATGAGGAACGAGCAAGTATCGTAAACTTCACACGAGTGTATTAATACCCATTACATCGAGTTTCATACAGTACTTTTTCTACGACTTATGATAACTTTTATAAATTAAACTTTTACATTGAATCGTTTCCTGGAAGATGACATGCAAGATTCAGCCAAGGCCACATAGCGGGCAGCTCCCTTACCTGCTACTGGCTTTGGTTCACCAGCCCGCCGGCGAGGAAGTACAAAAGTTGCGTCAATAATTCCGAGATCACCATTTTCGCTTTCTCTCGTACTTCTGAAGGTGCCAACTCATCCACTGATTGACTGGACATTTCAAACTAAAGAATTGTCCGGTTTTTAAGAACAAACACACGGCAGCTACATATAACACAAAATAACGTGCGATCCGACCTAAATATCAGTGAAATGTTCCCTCTACCACTGCACTAGTCAAATATGGTCAAAGCGAAATTGCAATCTAATTTATTTTAAATAATATTTTACTTAAAAATTACGGATAATAAAAGAAATTAAAATAGACAATCATAATATAATATTGAACACAATTTTAATGCACACAATCGAACAACTCATTTAGTATAAAGATTCTCAATGATTAATGAAGTGTCCAAACTTGGTTAGTTAACTTCTTTGTGGTTGGTCAAGAACCTACATCATAGTGAAATCTGTATCGTACTGAGTATCATTCTACAACAGGTTGCAGCCATCAAATGACAGCATTATCCAACGGGAGTATAAAAACATGATTTGATACCTGAAGCGGAAATGTCTGTTCGCCAGCACCGGTGTTGGCTTGACTCACTCTGACGCGGGCGCCGCAACGCTCGCGCCGGGGCCAGCGCGGCGAGCAGCGGACTCGCGAAAACCAATCAGAGGGGCGGCGTTGAGTCCACAGATGCGTCGGGATTGTTACCTCAGCGTAGCCGGGGGCATCCGCACGGAAGGGCGCGCGGGGGTGGGGGAGGGGAGGGGGGGGAGGGGAGGGGACTGACTAAACCGCCGCGCCGGAGGGGCGCGGAAGCCCAAGCCACAAGCTCCGCGCCCTCCGCTTGACGGCGCAGCACGCGAGGCGACGGGCGGGAAGCGAATGGGCGGCAGAGCGGCGAGATGGGAGAGGGGAGATTGCAACGGACCCAAAGAGGAGGAAGTTTGTGGCGAGGAATTGTAAGAAATGATAGGATCGGAAGAGGAATAGACTGGTTGTTAAGGAGCTTGCAAGGTACCGAATTTTGTCGTATGTATTGGATTGGATTGGTGTTCGTGTTTCCGGGCGCGTCAACTGCTTTGGTCATTAGCCCCGTTAGTGTAGTGCATGTTTTTTCTCGGGAGATGGCGGTGACCTTCCCCCGCTGATTGGAGACATCCGGCGCCGACCTACCGTCGACTAGCAAGGTTTCCCCTTAACCAGGACTCTCCCACCAACGGAGCACCGCCCCAGCCGAGACAAGCTCTAACCTCCCGACCGCTCTCCCGGAATATGTGGTAGTGTAGTGCATGTTAGTGTAAGTGTGTGTGTAAGGGGAGAGGATAAGGAAGAGGAAGGAGAGATCGCGTGCGATCCGCGGTCCGTTTGTTAGGGTACTGCTCCGGCATTCGCCTGGTGTTGATCGGAGAAACCACGGAAAACTACCGATCAGAGTAGCCGGCCGTTAGAATTCCCCTCCAGACAGCGACTGAATTCGCCCTAGCTCAAAAGCCAGTGTCGAAAATCCCCAGGAGTGGGAACCTAGGATCTCCCGGTCAGAGGCACTGCAATGACATCAGTTCACGCACGGAGCTACCGCTCCCGATAAGGAATTGGAGGCGCGAAGCAATGGAAGCAATGGAAATATTATGAAATGTTCGCTAGAAAAGCGAGACGTTGGTGTAAAAACATGCAAGGGATTAAATAGGATTAAATAGGATTAAATGGATTACTGTTGTGGCTACAATCGCAGCGACAGCTCTCAAAGCAACAAACGCGAAGGAAAGGTCGTGTTTACGCGAACGTTCACGCACGGCATTATTCAAAACCCACGTTTATGAATATTGCCTATCATATACGCAAGGAAGTTGATACGAACATGCAGGGTAGTGTGCATTTGCAATAATTATCTTTGATTCCATAAGTTAAGATAAATTGAAATATTTATAAATATGCATTTTTGACATTTTGCTGCTTTCTTTTTCTCTTCCTCGTATAACGAAGGCGAGAACCTTTGAATATGAAAACATAACGAAATGATATTGGTCCCTATGGTTTCTTTATATTAGAACTTTTATGCCGTTCTTTCACCTAAGGACTCTAAGAATCGCGAAGCCTCTAGTAGTGTTTTTATCAAACGGACGTGTGCAACTTCAGGCGTAATTAATAGACCTGTTGCATAACAAACAGGTGACGATGTATTTCAAAGTAAAGGTGCACGATGTGGAATCTAGTTAACGTACTGTAAATATTGCATTTCATAATTTATATTGCCTCATTTATAAAGGAACAATTAACTTTCAATGATTATGTCTACTACACATTGCACTTCATAATTTACTTTGCATTGCGTCATAACGGTCAATTCACTCTAATGACAACTCACAGTGAACAATCCATTCATTCAAACTATTGTATTTAATGATAAGTGTAGTCATACTTGTAAGTGTAAATCTATGTTCAGTAAATATTTTCAACATGCGTACATTTTCATTCAACCACTCATTTTACTCCTTCTTTTCAATTTTTGTCCTAATCTGCAAATTAGTTTTGCTCTGGATCACGCACGTTTCTCTAATCTATTCAGTTACCAAAGAAAAATGGCACAAGAAGCGAGCTGTCACACCCAAACAATCGACATGCGTGGAATTCACAAAATAGCAAGAGTAAAGATGTATAGCGAGATATTTGCAGTGTGCAGAAGTCGTGTCTTCGCTTTGCTCTGCGCGTAACCCGCCGCCGCGCTGCCAGAGCCCGCGCCACCTGGCCGGGGCGGGGGGCGCTTGGGAGGGGGAGGGGAGGGGGCGTGGGCGGTGCGGGGGCGGTTCAGGGCATCGATCGGCGGCCGCCCCGCCCCCTCCCCGCGCACCACCCGACCCTGCCCTGTCCCGCCTGCTTCAATCCCCGGTCCCACAGCCGTTTCCACAGACTCCACTCACCGCGTTTGGGCCTCTCCCGCCCGGCCCCGCCCGGCCCCTCCCCTCCCCTACCATCCCCTCCCCTACCATCCCATCCCCGCCCTCCCCTCCCCGCCCCTCCCCTCCCCGCCCTTCTCCGCCCCGCCTTGCCCCGCCTTGCCCCGCCTTGCCCCGCCTTGCCCCGCCTTGCCCCGCCTTGCCCCGCCCTGCCCCGCCCTGCCCCTCCCTCCCTTCCTCCCATCCCCACCCTTCCCCTCCCATCCCATCCCCACCCATCCCCGCCCCGCCACCTCCCCGCCCCGCCTGCCCCGCCTCTCCCCGCCCCGCCCCTCTCCGCCCCGCCCTTCTCCTCCCCGCCCCGCCCCGCCCCGTCTGCTTCAACCCCCTGCACCCCCGGCGTTTTCCATGGACTCGCTCCACCACCCCACTCACCGCGTTTGGGCCTCTCCCACCTCCCGCCCCGCCCCGCCCCGCCCCGCCCCGCCCCGCCCCGCCCCGCGCCAACTGGACCGACCCACTCGGCTCCTCCTTGACATCTCGGTTCGCTTCGTTTCGTTCCCCTGTTCCGTCTCGCTCTTCTTTCGCTCCAGTAGACACAATAGGTATTGCAATCGCTACCATCTAAGAGCGCACAGAACATAAAAGAACATTTATCACATGTTAAGCTCAGGTTTTGTGAAAAAGAGGTTTATTCGCCTACAAGCTGATAAGATCTACTTAAGTCCTTACTGTTCATTTTGCCTCGATATTTAAAGAATACGAAGAAAAAGAAGACGAAGAAGAAGTAGAAGAAGAAGGAAGTAAACAAAAATAATAAGATGTTTTTATCCATCCAATTCGTTTTAAGAATTTATTTTCAACACCACATACGCACCGTAAAACAACGATGTGCCTTAAATATAAATTATTTTAGATATTGAAATTCCGATGTGCATTTGGTACTATATTCAGCAGTCCCTACTGATAACTATATCGCTATAATCTAATTACATGAGATATATGAAAATTTCAGATTTATACCAAAAGGAATTTTCGTTATGTTTTCAATATAGTAACTGCATTCGACGAAACATTTTACGACAAATGCGTACGAATTGTGATGGCAAAATGATTGGAAAACTGATAAATGTTTTGTAATGAATCTCAGTTCTTGGAAGTCTAATATAATATTTTACCGCTTTTCAAAATAAATTTTGTTTTGCTTAATTGGTTCTGGTATACTGCAATCTACTAAAACGTTCATATGCAAACAAATCTATGTGCAATTTTATTTCTCAAATTCAGGTACCAACAAAACAAAAAAAACATTATACGTAATTAGGCGTAGCGAATAAAAAAGCTCTATACACTGCCAGTGTGCCACGGGATTTTCGACCGATACGGAGATAATAAATGAAGAGTAGCGGTTTTAGTGTGCTAAAAGAACGGATTTAAGCGGTTGGTTCTAGAAGAAGTTTTGAAGTGACGGCTTCAATGGCCTGAACAATTGGGAGATAATCTGTGAGGGCGGAGTGCGGTGAGTCGAGGCGACAAGGAGACGATGTGTGAGGACCGATAAGACGCAGCGAATAGAAAGATACGAGAGGAGGAAAGCAGCGGGAAGGGGCTGAGGGGCGGGACCGAGTAGGAGACGTCGAAGATTGGGGTAGGAGTGGTTGAAAGGTAGGGCTGTGGGGCTTTGGCACTCGACGACGGAAGACCGCCCGAGCCCCTTCAGTGTCACACCAAAATGCGCTTATGGACCGTTGTGCCACAACCATCTCTCTCCTGGTGTAGCACCAATGCCCGTGGTTTGGTTGGCACCCGGACTCGCCGGCTCGTAGTGCCCCAGAGAAACGCCTCCTCAAATAACCTTGGATAGGGACAGCCCGCCAACTCGGAGTACGAGTTGTCCAGTTGGCAACGGAGTGGAATTAAGAGTCACTCACAACGCATCCCTTTTCAATATTCATGACTTACACTGTCATATACTACACTACCACATATTCCGGGAGACCAGTCGGGAGTTTAGAGCTTGTCCCGGCTGGGGCGGTGCCCTGCTAGTGCGAGACTCCTGGTTTGGGGTAAACCCCACTAGCCGACGGTAGGTCGGCGCCGGATGTCGCCATCCAGCGGGGGAATATCACCGCCATCTCCCGAGAAAAAAACATGCACTACAGTAACGGAACTAAAGACCAAAGCAGTTGACGCGCCCGGAAACACGAAAACCAATCCAATCCAATTCCTACGACAAAATTCGGTACTTTGCAAGATCCTTTACAACCAGTCTATTCCTCTTCCGATCTTATAATTTCTTACAATTCCTCGCCACAAACTTCCGGCGCCGGATCTCGCCATCCAGCGGGGGAAGATCATCACCATTTCCCGAGAAAACATGCACTACACTTACGAGGGTAATGACCAAAGTGATTGACGCGCTCGCAAACCCGAAAAAAACAGTCAATCAATGGGTGTGAGGGCGCTGCCACGACGAAGCCACGAGCCTCGCATAAGGCTCCGGGCAGTCGCCTACGGCCAGGGGGAAGCCCATAATCCACCCCCACTCCGAACAATGTAGTCCCGACTAGAGTATCGCCGGAAGGCAGGGCTACCGAAGGGCGATTTGAGGCGGGCGCGGTTGGGCGCCCGGAGGGCTGCACTCGCGTGAGCCTGGACGACCAGCAGCTCGCACCACCTGCTCTCTACACCCACATTCACTCTGACGACGCGATCGCTGCCGAGAAACTCAGCGTCTGGGTAACCCTTTCCTACCTCCGACAGAGCATCAGACCCGTGCAATCGTCAGCCCTACCCCGCCCCCTAGGGGGAGAAGAATAGGGATGGGGGAAGAGTGTTGGGGCGAGGATATATGAAGAAAGAGCAACTGACAGAGGTGGAGATAAAGGAGTGGCCTCAGGAGGAGAGAACGAAGTATCAACGTAGTTGGTAGGTTGATTAGTGAATCCGGGCGCGTCAACTGCTTTGGTCATTAGTCCCTTAGTGGATGTCTTTTTCTCTGGACATGGCAGTGATCTTCCCCGCTGGATGGCGAGATCCGGCGCCGACCTACCGTCGGCTAGTGGGGTTTCCCCCTAACCAGGACTCTCCCACCAGCAGGGCATCGCCCCAGCTGGGACAAGCTCTAAGCTTCCGACCGGTCTCCCGGAATATGTAGTAGTGTAGTACAAGTTAGTGTAAGTGTGTATAAAGGGAGAGTTTAGGACAAGGAAGAGGAAGGAAAGATCGCGCGCGGTCCGTGGCCCGTTTGGTAGGGTACTGCTCCGGCATTCGCCAGGTGTTGATCGGAGAAACCACGGGAAACTACCGGTCAGAGCAGCCGGCCGCTAGAATTCTCCTCCAGATAGCGACTGAATTCGACCTAGCTGAAAAGCTAGTGTCGAAAATCCTGGAACCTAGGACCTCCCGGTGAGAGGCGCTGCAGTGACATCAGTTGATGCTCTGAGCTCGCGCTCCGCAACGCCGGGGAAGAACGTGGGGGAGGCGGGGTTGGGAGGGGGGAAGGGCAGCGCGAGGGTCTGGGGCGGCGGGGCGCTTCGTTATCGCGCCAAGCGAGGCGTGCGTGGTGAGGCGAAGCGAGCGAGGGACGCTGTTCCCGGCGCGGGACACGGCCTGGGGGGGGCGCCGGCGGCCGCAGCGTCAGCAGGGGACACGCCCCTTCCCCCTTCCCCCCACCCAACCCTTCCCACTGGCTCAGAGACTGACGCAGCGCACACGCCCCAAGAAGCACAAATCCCCGCGGCTGTTTGACTCGGTCGCGCTACTCGCTAACACTTTCACGGGCTCCACACGAAGGAAGACGGTCTTGCTGGATCGCTAAGCTTAATCTGTACACTGGAAAAAACTTATAACTCACAACGTTTGGAAAGTTGGAAAAAACGATTTATATGAAAAAGGGAAAATATTAGATTGACTTTGTTCCTGATGAAGTGAATCATACGTGGAGTTGTGTAACGTCCACGTTGCTACATGAAACAGACTACCAGTTTGCACAGTCTGTAACTACATAAAACAAAATCTGCTGACTGCGAACATTTTTTCGCAGTTTACAACGGAGAGCTGCCACGTTATTTTGAATGTGTCGCAATGTTTAACGATAAAACAATTAATTATGGAGAACGTATTTCGTTTGAAGAAAGAACCTCCCATCTTCAATTTTGTAAAAGTACGAAGACACTGAAAATATTTCAAACTTTGCAATTTTCTAAAATTCAGAGTTAACAGTGAAAATCGGACCAATCCTGATTTGATTCATTTATAACACAGACAATAGCCTAATACAGAACTATTACATACAACGACAAACCAACATTTCGACACACCAACTTCCACATCACATTTCTCACAAATATACAATACACTCCATTACATCACATTATCACATATTTAAAACCAAACCAAACACTAATGTCATCACAAATATACAAAAAAAAATATATGAAGTCTATCAACATCAGTCCTTTAACATTTCTTGACAGAGCAAAATCAATATATTGCTTATATATTGCTTCGATATTCTACACATTCTATTCAGTGGAGCATTGAGAAAAAAATTAGTTCTAGATAATGGCAGTGTTTATGGGTTGTCATTATTATTTCTCAGAGTTCTGGAATGAATCTTCCAACAATTTTTTAATAGTGAAGTAAGAATAACAAAATAATTTAGAATGTTATAAAGAAAAGGAAGGAATCATTGAAACCACAATGGGAGGGGTGAAATATAAATGAGTATATAATGATGAGTAAAAAATATATGAATACATATTATAAGTAGCTTTTAAAAGTCAATTTCACTATATTCTTACAAAAAAATTTGAAACCATTTTTGAGAAAATTTGGAAACTTTCTCAGTGCATTAATATAAAGTACCCACCCCCACAAAAAATTAATGAATGCTATTCAAAATCGCAAACCTGTGAGGAGTGCCAAATCGACTGTTTCCAGTTTGGAAAAAACGGCAGGCGAACAGACGACAGACGAACTCATTATTTTGAAAAACACATTATTTCGGTTCCAGGAGACTCCAAAATATCTATTTCCGTTGAAACCGATTTTCCGTAGCATTACGTAACTTTCCCTGTTCTATTTATATTACTCCGTAAATACGTTCTCATTTAAAACTAGTATATTTTCAAAACCGTTTTGATTCTACAAATCTTTCCAGACGTGCACTATGATGCGAAGCGCCCACCGTCGAAAAGTCGCTAGCTTGCCCGGCTAGATAATCAGCGGAAAACATCCGATTTGATAAAACAATGATGAATTCGATCCCAGCGCATAGTACATTTGCCATTTACCCTCACACACTCGCTTACGGGTGAGACTGGAATAAAAGGTTGAAATCAAAGAAATGTTTATCTGGTAACACGATTAAATTTAATACTATAAAAATATTAATACCATTTGAGGCTGAAATTGCAATCCGCCAATAAAATATTCTACTGAATTTACTTATTTAATAATATTAATGAAACCAATTTACTATTTCAGCTTTCAGTAGTGCATCACTTTGAAGTTCCCACACATAAATTATACGGGTTAGCAATTTACTGCCATCCCGTTTTGCTCAACAATCAACATCCATAGGCTGCCCGCTGAAGATAAGAGATAGCCAGAAACGGAGAGACAGAGGCAGAGATAGAGAGACAGACAGACAGATAGAGAGATAGAAATAGAGAGATAGAGAGAGGTAGAAAGAGATAGAGAGAGAGATTGAGAGAGAGGGATAGAGATAAAGAGAGAGATAGAGAGAGAGAGAGAGATTGAGAGGTAGATAGAGATAAAGAGAGAAAGAGAGATAGAGAGAGAGAGATAGATAGAGAGATAGATAGATAGGTAGATTGATAGAGAGAGAGAGGGGGAGATAGAGAGAGAGAGGGGGAGATAGAGAGAGAGGGAGATAGAGAGATAGAGAGATAGAGATAGATAGATAGAGAGATGGAGAGAGAGCGAGAGATAGATAGATAGATAGAGAGAGAGAGAGATATATATAGAGAGACAGAGAGAGACAGAGAGAGACAGAGAGAGACAGAGAGAGACAGAGAGAGACAGAGAGAGACAGAGAGAGACAGAGAGAGACAGAGAGAGGGACAGAGAGAGAGGGAGCAAGAAGGAGGGAGAGAGGGGGAGAGAGAGGGATAAACGCAGTCACCAAGAAGGAGGGAGAGAGGGGGAGAGAGAGTGGATAAACGCGTTCCCGTTAGCCGCTCGCTGGGCCCTTCGCAGGGCGGGGAGGAGCCGCGGTGCTCCGAGGCGCTCAAACGCTGAGGGCCCCTCCTCGTCGCGTCGCCTCGCTATTGTCCGTCGCCGCTGTCTGGGCCTCTTCTTCAACCTCACCACTGGCTCAGTTCGCAATTTTTTGTTAAAAGCTCCTTTATCCGCTTAGCATTCTACACGAGGTAGTGAAAGTTCTTGAAAGTTGAATCACAAATTTGCGCGAACAGACTGGTCAGTTATAAGACTATTACTATATTATTCTCTCGACAACAAGATTCTTCTCACAACAAGATTCTTCTACCGATGATATCAACATTAAAAAAAATTTTATGTCGCATCGACTACAAAAGGTTATTAGCGACAACTTACACAATCACACTATTAGTTCTGTTCATGCAAAGTTATGTCAGTTTGGATGGGAAAATTCATATCACAGTTTAGCAAGTTTCTACATTTGTCTCACATATCAGCGTACAAATTTATGTCCTTCAAAAAATTGAGAAACGACTGCATTGCTCTCTGTTCTTTAGTATTTTAGTCCTTTAGTCGTTATTAACACCGTGTCTTGTCCGGTCATCCTCAAACCTGTAGCACAGAAGTAGATGGTTAATACACAAAGAAACATCACACACACATTACATATAACAGCCGTTTTCCCTGTGATCAGCATAGCTTTTATCTTTTAGAATCTTCTTAAGAAATTCATAACTAGTGTATAAACCATTCAAATTTCATTGTAAAATGTTTATCTTCATGTTTGAAGATCTTCACTTGTTAATTCGTTGTTGTCGGACGATTCTTTTAAAGAATCTGTGTGGACTGGGTCCTTGAGTTTCTTCATAATTCTGGTAAATCTTGATTTTATTCCTCTGACAGACAGTAATAGGTATATTTCTTTGAGCATTTCGATTAGCATGCCTCTCTCCTTGGTGTAACAGAGATATTTGAAGGGGGTTACTTAAACCATAAGTGTTTTCCAGAAAGTCTTTTAGTTGCTCGTACGTTAGTACATTGTTGGCCCTTCTATCCTTCCTTTCGCTGGGGCTAGTTGCTCCTCTATGCTTTTCTTATTGCTGCCGCTACTAATGGTGTTCTCCCTGGATACTTACTTTTCTTTTTCTGAGTTTGTTTTGTCGCACCGTTAATTTGTCCTTTGAGAGGGTTAAATTGTTCTTCCTGAAGTTCACTTGAATTGTTGCTGGGAATAGTTGTGATCTGTGATAAAGCTCTCTTAACAAGCTAGCCTTGGTCGAGTGGGGGAAATTCATGGTAACTAGGTACCTCATCTCTTTGTTCGCTTTCAGGTGTTACATTGTTTTCAATTATGTCTTCCGATTGGTTTGGGTTAATGTCTGCTATATTTTTACAGTTTTTTACAATACGTTCTTCTTCCTTCCAGTGAAAGCATTTAATGATTGCGCTTGACATGTAAATCCAGTTTCTTTCTCCTTTGTATGTAATCAGTACGGCTTCAGGAATCTTACTTAATGAGTCTTCCGGTACGAACACCTGTCTACAGAAACATAACTCTTTACCAAAACCAGCTCTTAGAAATCACACTTGAGAAGTACGTATCACTTGTATTTTATCTAGTTCGTATACAATTCCTGTTTTAGGGATCATAGAATAAGCATTTGAAATTACGATGCGCTTCTGTCTACTTACAAGAGACCGAATATTTTGGAAGGAGACCTCAATATTAATAGTCTTGTGCTTCTCTGTTAATTCATCCACTAACTGCTTACTGTTCAAAAATACACACCCTGTTATTTGAAATTTTTGAAACATACGTGATGTGACTAGGCGGAACAATTGATGCTAAAACTTCTACGTACCTTTCGAAGGGTGTGCTGTGGTATTTGCCTTCATTTATAATTCCTTGTTCCTTACCCGGGTACATGGCATTGAGAACAACTCTGTTGTAACTGTAACTTGAACGGCCAGTGTGGTTTCCTTCAACGGACTGGCTCCTGTAGTCAGAGATCTGCCCTCGGATAGCCGCTTCAGTATCAGCCATTTATTTTCTGTTCCCCATTCACAATGAGAAACAGGTCGATCGTAATCAGAACAGTTATGTGTACTGAAGTAGATTTCTCACTTTACACTGACACTTAAACTTCTTGAGTTCGATGAAAACACGTAAATGAGTCACAGACCGCAGGGCTCTACTGAGCGGGGCACACGATGTTGCCTCGACCACTGCTGCCGAGCGAATGGATATCACCATTATTCTCTCGCTACTAGAAATAGTCTGTCTCTTCTCGTTCATTCTATTTATCGCAAAGCCTCGGTTGTCCCTTTCCACCCATTTCAGTGCAACACCACCCCTTACATTTTCTCCAATCATTTGTGGAGTTTTTTGCCTAACTAAAACCTTACTTGACTATTAGAAATAAGGACACCATCACCTCCAGCACGTACATTGCCGCATTCCTCCCGTGAGCATGTGCGCGCATGTTGGGTGCCTAATTTGCCACTGTGAGCAGCCTAAATCTCTGCATGTCAAGTATGCTCGGGTTATCATAATATCATCAGCCTAGCTTCTCTGTCGCGGTGTCTGTCCCCGCTTTACTCCAATTTTACGTGATTGTCCGTAAAAGTTTTGTATACTAAAGAACCGCAGCCCAACCCCACATCAGATACGCTAAGTGTGGAAAAGTTTTCTTCGTTCACGTTCTCAGCTTTTGTTGTCGCCACGCAGTAGCACCACCTGGTTTCCTTCTGCTTGGATATATCCTATGTTTCTGATGGATGTTTGTCCCTTTATATAAATAATGAATGAAAGCCTTATTTTACGTGGCGAGACGCAGGCCAAGAGGCCTGCTCTTCCGTCTGACCACGCAAATTTCGTTACACTCCTTTCACCTATCATGGGAAAAAGAAGGTATTACTTGGGCGACGAAACAGGCGATTTGAATTTAGCTCAGAGGCGTCATTTAGGCTTGAGGATCTTTTACATGCAGTAAATGTACTAACATGGGACAGCCGGCTTTACTTCCCCTCCAAAGGAAGGCGTACGAAGGATTTTTTCGCCCTTAAAAATCCACTGCTTGGATTGGGTTTGAACCCGCAAACTTGGGTATAGCAGTTCGATACGCTAACCGCTACACCATCGCCGCCGCTGATAAATACAATCACTTGTGTCCTAAGAGTCTCGCCGCCTCTCGATCGTTGCACGAAACGTTCTCGACCCCCTTCTTTCATAAAAGAATGCAACAACCCCGACACAATTCAGACACGATTTAGGATTTTTTCTGATTGTTCTCCGTCCTTTTTCATTACCTACGCAGATTTTCGTTCGTTTTATTCAATAATTTTGTCATCTTTGATGTTTGTCACATCATATTATACATTTTGTAAGTACTTCATCTAGAATGTACCAGCAGTAGCAGTGAGGGACCAAATTAAATAGCATCTGCAAATGGAATTTTTCTAACAAATTTGGATCAGAAATTTTCTGGTGAAACACTATTATTGGGATTGTGTTTTGACTCCCTTTCTTTACAGAGCAAACCTGCAACTATTATATCAAGGTATTTATGCATTTTGTATGTGTTGAATTATTTAAAAGAGTCTCCACATACGACGTTGTGGATATCTACATATCTGCGTATTACATACAGCCACAACAAAAGCACCCTCTTTGAAAGCATTGATTAATTAATATACTTTTTGTTTTATGTCAACCTTACGAATGACCAACGGTACGCACATCAAGCATTCACTATTTATCCTAGGTCACATTTTGAAAATCGATTTATTTGCCCAGACAATGCGTTCGATACGTTTTAGTGAATAGCAGGGTTTCCCCACGCATGCTCGTCACATCTTGTATCCTCGTGCAACCGGGACGCAAATCCACTTACAAACGACACCTGCACCACGCACAAAAGCGATCCGCTCACCCCCCTCTCTCATCGATGTCCATTGTTCTACTGCATTAAAGCAAACCACGCTTTTGCGGCGAATAAACCACACTTCTCATGGTCTCTCCAGGGCTCCCGCCCTGAATTTATAATATTACAGAGCTCACCTGCAGCGTTCGCGTAATGAATTCGTACTTGTGGGCGCGTTCAGAAACCCTGTAAACTAATTCTGCGGCCTCGTGCTATTGCAATGAAAACAAAATAAAAAAACTTTAAATTAAACGAATGACTCAATATTTCAACGTGAATTAAATCCCTTCACATTAACGCGGTAATGAAGGGCCAAATGAAGGGTGGCTCTTTTTAAAATGGGCTCAGTTCGCGTCGGCGTGCCAGAGCGAGGGACAATGACAAAAACGCTTAATTTATCGTAAGTCGTTCCGCTGCGAACAGTTCGCGTGTTTGCGCCGAAAGCGGACGCATTAGCAGATGCCTGTGAATTAATGTGAAAAAGTTCGGAAAGAGTCTGTGAATGGAGCTCGCCGGAAGAGTAACATGAAGCGCCGGCCCCAAGTTGAAAGAAGTGGCGACGTGCAGAACAATCGGTTCGAGCGGATTTTGTTAGCAAAATGGAGGTCGGTGGCGCTGGGGGAAATACGAAACACATGGCCGAGTTTTCGAGATAATTGTAGGCTCTTTTTTTCCTTGAAAAGGGGTCGTATTTAAAATGGAGTTCGTTCAACAAGGCTTACTAATTCAAACAAGACTCAATTTGGCGTAATATTACCTACCATTCAAATGACGAGATTTGACGTTTTCAAAATGCAAAAGTTCGCAGACAAATTCTTTTAAATGAATTTTTAAAACACTGTAAGATAAGACAACCGAGTAACTGGCCGTAATTTTTATCAATATGTGTATTATGTTGAACACTAACAAAAATAAATCGATGGATATTGGTGTTTTTAATATGAACAAAATCGTAAGCGGTATTTTAAATAATATGTCGTTATTGAAAGGGTTATGAAGAATTTTACTTTGAGTGTGATATTTGGTGAAAAACAAAAACGCGCCATTTGCTTTTTGTGTTTATGTTCATGGCTATCCCCTATTGTCATATTTAGCAAATTTTCTTACTTTTTGTAACAACATTCCAAGCCTTTTTGGGGTTGAACGAGGAGAATTATCTTTAAACTTAAATCAATCATAAGAAAGTATTTGCCTTTATCACCATCTGTGCCGTGACTCAGTGCCGTGAGTATCCGAGTTTTCCAGACGATTTCCTATCCACACAGAAGAAGTGTAAATGTTTTTTCCTGTGTTTTAAATTATAGTTTGTTCAACAATGATAAGCGAACAAACTCATGGTTGTACATCTTCAAATACCCGAAACTCATTACTATCTCTTTCATACCATACAGTAAGTTCACAATTTTCTACATTTTTATAAAAGGGCCATCGACACAAAACCGTAAATACACAACTTCTGGACAGGGAACTTTAACCTTCTAAGGAAGCTTTAAATAATTACTATTAAAAGTGTAGAATTCTGTAGATCATCCGTTAGAACGTTGACCTACAACACGTAACTTGCATTGCCCTACAGCAAATGTTACCTTTCTGCATAACCCGAAAAGGTTATTGGTATGATGGGTGATGTGCCAACCGTAATATTTCGTCCTTATCATTGAAAATTTTATGCTTTTTGTGTCATAATATCCTTTCCAATAGTGTGATGGGTTTTATTTAGAAAGGAGGAAAAAGTATTTTATTTTGTAAGTGGCTGAAATACATCTTTATGTGCAAGTTAGTTACTTATTAATGAGCGCATTAGTGCAAGTGTATGATCACTAATGAGAACATAATGATCTTTCAGTCTCGTGTAAAAAAGAATATTTTATCTTATCCGATCCCCTTTGAAACATTTTGAGCTTAGTCTCTTCTACATGTAGGCGTGACGATGTACGGTACTATAATACTGATTCCGGCGATACATTGGAGGGCATATTTGAGTTGACAATCGCTATCTGAAGATGTTTCTGGAAGTATTAAAAGTTAAGCTGCAAAAGCTGTGGAAATTTATACTCATTAAAAAAATATATTATATATTATATATATATAAGTAAAGAATATGAAATTTCTAGGATGTGAAGAAGAGAAAGATGAAGTATTAAGAACGTATGCCAGGAAGTTATAGTAGCTTATTTTGCAGCGAATGTAAATACCAATACTTAATGCAGATTCGTAAGAAAGTACAAAAATGTGCATTATTGTTTGTTATTTGATAAATATTATGTGTTCTGTGGTACAACCTGGGTAGGCTGGGATGAGACCTATTCATGCATGTGAAATAAGTGAATGCACCTCCGAAGAGCAATAAGAAGTCCTACATTTGGCACGATGTGACGTAGTGGAGTTGCCGGTGGTCTTGGTCCGAGAGGGGTAACGGGAGGTTAGTAAGGGGGAAGGAGGGGAAACAAAGTGCAGCTCGCTCTACGCTACGCCCTTGACGTTCTTACTTCGTCCAAACAGCTGCGTGAAGCAACACTTAAAACAATATTAGAGTAGTTTTACGCAATGCTAGCATTCGAATTTTGGATTGATTGATTTTTTCGTGTTTCCGGGCGCGTCAACGGCTTTGGTCATTAGTCCCGTTAGTGTAGTGCATGCTTTTTCTCGAGAGATGGTGGTGGTATTCCCCGCTGGATGGCGAGATCCAGCGCCGACCTACCGTCGGCTTGTGAGGATTCCCCCAACCACGACTCTCTCATCTGGAGGGCAGCGCCCCAGCCGGGACAAGCTCTAAGCTCCCGACCGGTCCCCAGGAATATGTGGTACTGTAGTCCATGTTAGCGTAAGTGTAAGGGGAGAGGATAGGACAAGGAAGAGGAAGGACAGATCGCGCGTGGTCCGTGGCCCGTTTGGTAGGGTACTGCTCCGACATTCGCTTGGCGTTGATCAGAGAAACCACGGAAAACTACCGATCAGTGCAGCCAGCCACTAAAGTTCTCCTCCAGACAGCGACTGAATTCGACCTAGCTGAAAATCTAGTGTCGAAAATCATGCCGCCGTCAGGACTCGAACCTAGGACCTCCCGGTAAGGGGCGCTGCAATGACATCAGTTAATGCACTGACCGCTCCCGGTCGAATTTTGGATGAAGACCAAGCTCGTAAGAAGCACCGTGAAAGCACTATAAGAGGTAAATGTAAATTAGTCCATGCAAACTTAAAAGGGTAAAAAATGGTGAATTTTGTGATTAGATCTTACTGATGCGCAAGTTTAGATTTCAGCATTTTAATCTTGACGTGTAGCTGATTTGAATTTTAATCGTGAGTAAGATTCCGGATTCTAGGATTTTTCTTGGCAACATTTCACTGAATTACTTGCCACACTGCGGGTAAATTGAAAAGTGCAGTATCCTGAGGCACAATCCGAGGCAAAGTGTATCCATCTGTTGGGGTTCATCGTTATATACCAGACTTCGTTGGCGAGTCGGAAAAGAATAAGTCAGCTCATTCATGTAAGGTGAATGGTTTTTATATGTATTGTTTGTGAAGAAAACCAAACCAGGACAGATTCAGAAAGGCATGTGTTTTTGTAATAGAAAGAACATAGTGTAACATTTCCAGTAATCGTGTATATTTTATGTCGTGAATATGATACCATGCAGCGGAAGGAAAAAGTAAGCTACTACTCTGAAAATGATTAATTTCCCGCGAATGGGCAGGACTTAAAGGCGAAAGTCTCCTCCGTTACCTACGATCACATAACAATATAGCACTCACAGCATCATATTATTCAAAGAAAATGTCACAGAGTACAATGCGATCAGAACAAGTGCAAGATAAACGCGCACCTGCAATTTCCCCTGTGAATGAAAGAGAAAACGATTCACTTTAAAAGCTTTACTGCGCGAACTTCGCTTTCTTCAGCATGCACAAGAACAATAAAGGACGTCATGACTATGCAAACCTTTTAGAGGTGGCAATTTTATGAGGATCGAGGTGCCTAGATTATTATTAGATAAGAAACGGAAAAGACAAGCGAGGATAACCTCTTGCTTTAGCGCGGTCGAACCAAACAAACCGAAAGAGACACGCACAATGGCGATGAAAAGATTGCGGTCAGGCAGACGTTCTGGGTGGCATCGGGAACACGCACGCAATCTCCCGGCACGCCAACCACAACCACAACCCCCAGCCCCCCCCCGTGCCCCAGCCCCCATCAGTAGGCCTCAAGCTAAATCCCCCGAGAACAAACTCTTGCACGTCCCATAAATTGTCTCAGCATTGTTTTAGTTAAAATAAAAAAAAGTGTTTAAAAATATTTTATTTTGACTAGTAAAATTTCATAAAAGTGATTCTGAAAGAATACGTGTATATAAAAAAATGTTGTGTTCTACGTGTAATGAAGTCTCTGCTTAGTAAAAATGCGAGAATTTTTTTGTTCATCTGCGGACTCTCTTGTCAAAATAAAGTCCTTTTTATTATTGTTGAACTCGAATAATGTCTTATGCGAAAACGTCTAGATATATAATAACCAAATATCTTATATTAAATGTAAAATGTATTTGTTTATTAAAAATATAGTTTAATAAAATAATGCGAAAGAAATTTAGAACGCTTAGATTATTATTATCTTCAATTTCGACGTTTGCGTACTGCACTATTACAGTATGTATTACAACACTAAAGGCCATAGTTTGTAGTTTAAGTTAGTAAATAAATAAGCAAGTAACTAAGTAAATAAATAATTAGTTATGAAAAAAAAGTTAGATTATGAGGTACTCGTCCTGATGGCAGAGTTTTCTCCCTTCAGAGGTTCTTCCCTTTTGATTCGATCGAGAGACCATTTGGGGTGAATACCAAACTTCGAAAGTTTAGAACGCTGCAGGATGTAGGTATTGTAATGACTTAAAAGCATTCGAGATAGCCTCATAGTATCCAGTTCTGGAATTGTATATCTCATAATTACCTATCCAATAAAAGAACGCACATTTTTAAACGTACTTCAATTCCTGCTGAGCTTCGTTACAACCTCATTTCGCTTCTTTCCCAATCCTTCCCCGCCTCCTTTCGTTTTCCTTCTGCTTGCCCCTCCCTCCTCCTCCGTCCTCACCGCGGTGCGTGCACGGAGCCATGCGCATCGTGCGAGCGCAGGCGACTGGTTGATGATTCCGGGAGCGTCAACTGCTTTGGTCATTAGTACCCGTTAGTGTAGTGCATGTTTTTCTCGGGAGATGTCAGTGATCTTCCCCCATTGGATGGCGAGATCCGTCGCCGACCTACCGTCGTCTAGTGGGGTTTCCCTCTAACCACGACTCTCCCGCCACTGGGGCACCGCCCCAGCCGGGACAAGCTCGAAGCTCCCGACCGGTCTCTCGGAATATGTGGTAGTGTATGTTAGTGTAAGTGAGGGTAGTGAGGGTAAGTGAGGAGTATAGGACTAGGACGATCCGTGGTCCGTGGCGTGATTGGATGGGTACGGCTGCAACATTCGCCTTGTGTTGATCGGAGAAACCACGGAAATCTACCGATCAGATCAGCCGGCCGCTAGGATTCTCCTCCAGACAGCGACTGAATTCGACCTAGCTGAAAAGATAGTGTCGAAAATCTTGCCGCCGTGGGGAGTGGGAACCTAGGACCTTCCCGGTTAGAGGCGCCGCAGGGACAGCAGTTAATGCCCTGAGCCACCGCTCCCGGTTGAGCGCGGGCGAGCTGGAGAACTCAGCTCCCGATGGCGCCTCCCACGCGCTTTGCCACGAGCGGCGCGAAGCCGCAGTCTTTTGGCGCGCACGCACGCACTCATGCACGCACGTGCGCGCGTTCCTCGCGCTGACGCCTCCGCGGGCCCCACGCTCCTTTGTCGCTGCGGCCCCTTCCCCTCATTCCGTTCACTTCGGGGTTATCTGGGGAGGTTCCTTTTTTATTTCGGCTCTAATTTTATGATAGTACCTGTGCGAGAAGAGCACTTCCAGCTGAAATAAAACTATTGAAGACATAAATGGTGTTAAAGAGGCAGTTCAAAGGTGAGGGTCCTTTACACTTCCATTTAAATTATAATGCAATTAAATTCGTATTCTATTGTGAACTCAAAAACCATTCTAATCAAATCTCAAAAAAAAAAAGAAATCCAATAGCACATTTCAGAAAGGTATTTCAGAACTTCTTTTTAGAAGTTCTGCTGTCTATTCTTCACGTATCTTCAGGAAAATAATATAAACACTTCCACTTTTTATCACGCTTTTGGAATCTAAGTTAACACCTTCAACAACTACTAAAATAGTTATTGTTATCCTCTACTATTATCACCTGTTCATTGAAAGTCAATGCCAACGAAAACATTGAGTGCCAGACAAAAAGAAACTAGATGAAAAAGTGACCAGTGTGGTGGGGATTATTCTAGAGTGCATTACCAACGTGATAAGTAACTCAGTAACTCAAGATATTTCTAATCCATGAAAAGCATATTAGGCGATCATCAACACATGAATTTAAAGAAGAGAGTTTGTCAACATTTGGATATGACTCATAAATTATTATTTTCTTTCTCTTTTTATATCAGATATACGAAAAAAAGATAATATTATTTTATTTTATACGTGCGCTATTCAAACATTTATGTAGTGTATTATATTTTATTTATTAGATTAGTGTATTATATTTTATAGATAGTATTTTTAAGGTAACAACCCTCCCACAGCTGCACAAGTGTATCCGTCTGCCTGAGTAAAGTTACTAATGTTCATCCACCTCGCACCTCTCCAGAGCTTTCAGAAAGGGGAAATCCTAAAACATTACGGGACACTTCAGACCTGAGAAATACCACTATACGTTTATAGAAAAGAGCCTTCGATGCGGCGTCCTCGGAGAGCAAGATAATTCGCGTGAACATCTGGAGGCAGAACCTTCGACATCATATTGTGTTAAATAAAATATATTTTTTTATATTTTGAATTCAATGCAATTATTAAACTTCGTGTCGCAGTTTCCAGTAGATGAAGAAGGAAAATTAAACAACTAGCAGAGAAACGAGTTTGAAATTGGAAACCGAATAAAACACTTAATATAAACCCATGCATTCTACATACACATAAAACAATACCACTCAAAACAATAGAGCGTTCTACAGTACAACCTTGTGTCTTTTTCACTGACGAATCGCAAGATCCTGAAAACAAAAACACTTTACACGGAATCTGCCCTCGCAGAGCAACACAATCGCGTTTTCTAGCCCCGTTGTTCATCCCGCACAAACAGCGACACCGCAGTTTAATCGACCGCCGTCGCTGAACAAAGGTTAACACTGCGCCCCGCACGCCGCGCTGCCAGCGACACGAGCCACTTTTTCCACACAGGTGCTACTGGCGTCGGACGGCGGGCGAGGGACGGCGGGCGAGGGACGGCGGGCGAGGGACGGCGGGCGAGGGCGTCGAACGAGGGACGGTGGCCGAGGGACGGCGGCAAAGCGGGGCCGAGGGACGGTGGGCAAGCGACGGCGGGAGAGGGACGGCGGGTGAGGGACGGCGGGTAAGGGACGGCGGGGAGGGACGGCGGGCGAGGGACGGCGGGTGAGGGACGGCGGGAGAGGGACGGCGGGCGAGGGACGGCGGGCGAGGGCGTCGAACGAGGGACGGTGGCCGAGGACGGCGGCAAAGAGACGGCGGCCGAGGGACGGTGGGCAAGCGACGGCGGAGAGGGACGGCGGGTGAGGGACGGCGGGTAAGGGACGGCGGTGAGGGACGGCGTGCGAGGGACGGCGGGTGAGGGACGGCGGGAGAGGGGCGGCGGGCGAGGGACGGCGGGCGAGGGCGTCGAACGAGGGACGGTGGCCGAGGGACGGCGGCAAAGAGACGGCGGCCGAGGGACGGTGGGCAAGCGACGGCGGGAGAGGGACGGCGGGTGAGGGACGGCGGGTAAGGGACGGCGGGTGAGGGACGGCGGGCGAGGGACGGCGGGTGAGGGACGGCGGAGAGGACGGCGGGTGAGGGACGGCAGGTAAGGGACGGCGGGTGAGGACGGCGTGCGAGGGACGGCGGGTGAGGGACGGCGGACAGGGACGGCGGGAGGGACGGCGGCCGAGGACGGTGGGCAAGCGACGGCGGGAGAGGGACGGCGGGTGAGGGACGGCGGGTAAGGGACGGCGGAGAGGGACGGCGGTGAGGACGGCGGGAGAGGGACGGCGGGAGAGGGACGGCGGGTGAGGGACGACGGGCGAGCAACGGCGGGTGAGGGACGACGGGCAAGGGACGACGGGCGAGGGACGACGGGCGAGCAACGGCGGGCGAGCAACGGCGGGCGAGCAACGGCGGGCGAGCAACGGCGGGCGAGCAACGGTGGGCGAGGGTGAGCGGGCGAGAGGCGGCTGGCAATGGCGAAGGGAGGGGAAGGAATGGTTGCGAAGGTGGTAATCGGGAGGAGGTAAAACAGGAAGGGGGAAGGGGAAGTGTCGTTTCATGGAGGATTGAAAAGACGCATGCCATGAAACATTGGTTAGAAAAAATAAGTGTAGGTTGTTTTTGATTGATATTTTGTGTTTCCAGGCGCGTCGACAGCTTCGATCATTAGTCCCGTTAGTGTAGTGCACGGTTTTTCTCTCGGGAGATGGCGGTGATCTTCTGGATGGCGAGATCCGGCGCCGACCTACCGTCGGCTGGTGGGGTTTCCCTCTAACCAAGACTCTCCCACCAGCGGAACACCGCCCCAGCCGGGACAAGCTCTAACCTCCCAACCGGTCTCCCGGAATATGTGGTAGTGTAGGGCATGTTAGAGTAAGTGTATGTAAGGAGAGAGGATAGGACAAGGTAAAGGAATGACAGATTGCGCGCGGTCCGTCGCCCCTTTGGGAGGGTACTGCTCCAGCATTCGCCTGGTGTTGAAACCACGGAGAACTACCGATCAGATCAGCCGGCCGCTAGAATTATTCTCCAGACAGCGACTGAATTCGACCTAGCTGAAAAGCTAGTGTCGAAAATCCTGCCGCTGTGGGGAGTGGGAACCTAGGACCTCCCGGGCAGAGGCGCTGCAGTTGCATCAGTTGATGCACTGGACATCGCTGTACATATTCTGTATTCCTAACAAAATAGAAACTCACACTAAGCTCTACTACCACTACAAGCAAAAAGAATGCTCAACAAAATGTGCACATTTACGCCCAAAAGAACATCCAGGGGACATCTCAGCATTTGCTCAACGGATTAGGGAAACTGGACAAATGGGGGTCATTGACTGGAAGCTGAATTACATTACTTGTTACAGACATTTAAGTCTTTTTTTAAATATACAATGCAAATGTAAACAAATTCATTATACTATATCTTGGTTTTGTTAAAGTAAACATTATTTTTCTTTTTGACGATCAGTATAGTCACTAATTGTATAGAAACAGTTTTGCACCAGAAAAGATTTTACTTTTAACTTAAATTTGAGTATTAATTTTAATTGTTTAATTACACCTAGCAATGCGTTGTAAAGAAAAGTACATGTATTGTATGTGCATTTCGTGTAGTGAGCTGTTGATACTGACACTTGATGAACATGACTTCTACGTCGAGTGTTTTAACTAGAAATATCAGTATTACATGAAAATATGTTTCCATCGTTAAGTAAGTCTCACGGCGCACAGCTACCAGAAGATAAAATTCAATTTAAAGAAAGTAGTACTTCAAGTTACCAACTAGACGAAGAGGGGACACTGATATCCAATCTGGAGCTTCGTTTCGACTTAAATTTGTGGTATTCCTGTTCCCGATTGGTAGATTCTCTCGTCGACCGCCGTACTGTGCAGCGCAACTAGCGCCGACCAGCGAAGTTCTTTCACACATTTCATTTGATTACAAATTAATTCCTTAGCATTATCGCTAAGATCATGATATTTCCTTGAACGATTTTCAAAATAAAAAGATGACTTGATGTATGACTGATAGGATAGTGCTTCTTTAAATTAAATTTGTGTACTAGATGTGTAGAAGAGAGCCTCAACAAACCACAAGAATAAAAATATCATTGTAAAAAACGTGATGTGAAACACAAACCTCAGCAACCGAATAATAAGCCCAAGTTCCTTCACTCAGTTCCGTTCAGCCCTGATCGCAAAGGAGCTCGCACTACTGCGCGACGAAGTCAGTCTCTATCACCTAATCTTTAGTCCGACTTATTCAGTGCAGTGGATATTTCTACTCGTGCTCAAAAGTTTTCACAGTGCTACATAGTGCTACAATCCAAGCCCCCAGCCCCCCCCTTTACACGAATACATGCCGTCCCAGATGTCTCTGCAGTGCGTCAACATCAACTCAATCATAGTACAACCGCCAACAGCAACATTCAAGCATTAACGTCAGACCCGAAGAAACGTACAAATAACAACAAAATCGAAGAGTTGCGGATGACGTTTATTACAAATGATAAATAAATGACAAAAGAACTTAATAATCTGTGAAATGATATTAACGTTGAAGATCAAGACTGAGACATCGGAAAATAGTAAGCAATAATGAATGCATCCACAAAAAAAAAAAGACTTTTTGATTGAGTGGTTTAGGTAAGAATAATTTGGAAAGAGTGTAACAGAAATAGTAAATTATTTAATTCTTTGTAGTCCCTACAGCAATCTTTACACGAATTTCATGGGATTGACGTGTCGTCAAAATAAAAAAAAAAGTTGAAATTCACTGTTTAAAAAAGATAATTCTTATTATATGTGTTCTGCCTTTTTCAGTTATTTTTGTAACTAAGGCGTAGTATTGAAAATATAATTGAATGCGTTTACGTGGCTCGCTTGACTAACGGACAAATGGAACTACATGCGTGGCCGCGTTTCATGGCAAAAATATATCCATTGTCTCGTACTCTATCAAAAAACTTGCGTGAAGGCGAATGTCATTGAGACGATATCATGGTCCAAACGAGCCGTGTTTTTGTGCAAGGGTGCAGAAAAAGACGATGTGGATTAGAAAGTAAGTGAGAGATGGAGAGAAAGAGAGAGAGCGTGCAGGCCATGAGGTGACATGTGGACGAAGAGAACGCAGCAAATCGGGATTGGAACCATGTGGGACACGGCGAGAAAGGGAATGTAGATTAAACAAAGGGATAGAGTGGGACTCCGAGAGACGGACGAGGACAAGGTAGACCGGGAGCGGTAGCTCAGTGCATCAACTGATGTCACTGCAGCGCCTCTGACCGAGAGGTCCTAGGTTCCCACTCCCCACGACGGCAGGATTTTCGACACTAGCTTTTCAGCTACGTCGAATTCAGTTGCTGCCTGAAGGAGAATTCTAGAGGCCGGCTGCTCCGATCGGTAGTTTTCCGTGGTTTCTCCGATCAACACCAAGCGAATGCCGGAGCAGTACCCTACCAAACGGGCCACGGACCGCGCGCGATCTTTCCTTCCATTTCCTTGTCCTCTCCTCTCCCGTTACACACACAAATACACTAACATGTACTACACTACCACATATTTCGGCAGACCGGTCGGGAGCTTAGAGCTTGTCCCGGCTGGGGCGGTGCCCCGCTCGTGGGAGAGTCCTGGTTAGGGGGAAACCCCACTAGGCGACGGTAGGTCGGCGTCGGATTTCGCCATCTACCGGGGGAAGATCACCGCCATCTCCCGAAAAAAACATGCACTACACTGACGGGGCTAATGACCAAAGCAGTTGACGCGCCCGGAAACACGGAATAATCTATCAATCAATCAAGGACGTGGTGAGGAACTACAAGAAGACTGAACGAGGAGGACGTGAAAATGGGCAGAATTGGGCATGTAGGCAAGGAAGAAGGCGCGAAGCGGTGTCAGTGAGACTGTGACAAAGCTTCGCGAAGGTGGAAGGGGCGTTGGTAGCGAAATGGGGAAGGTGAAAGCGATAGAGTGTGTGAGAAAGAGTGTGGATCTCAACACGGGACGTGGAGGGCAGAGCGTAGGGTGGCGTGGCGTGACTTAGCGTGACGTGGCGTGAGGTGGCGTGGCGTGGCGCCTGGCGTGGGATGGCGTGGCGTGGGGTGGGGTGGCGTGGGGTGGGGTGGCGTGGCGTGGGGGTGGGGTGGCGTGGGGTGGCGTGGGGTGGCGTAGGGTGGGGGGGCGTGGGGTGGTGTGGCGTGGCGTGGGGTGGGGTGGCGTGGGTTGGTGAGGCGTGGCGTGGGGTGGGGTGGCGTAGGGTGACGTGGCGTGGCGTGGGTGCTCTCGCGTGGCGAGGCATGGCGTGCTTGTGCTGGCGTGCGTCCGCTGGCGCTCTAATCCCCTGCTACAAAAAGTTTAATTGCGGCGTGCGGGTGGGGTGGGGTGGGGAGGGCCCGCCCCCGCGCAGCGACAAACGCACTTGCGTGCCGCCGCCGCGGGCCAAAAGCTCTCCTATCTAGAGACATCGCATCTGTTCACAAGGCTGGTGGCAACTGAACGACCGTTTAACACTACGATATGGCACTTATCGATGGTTGAAAGATCTTCTTTTTGATTGAACTAGTAATAATAATAATAATAATAACAACATTTTATAAAATTTAATTAATTATAATGTAAATAATATAAATATATAATTAAACTGATATCTTCTTTGCAATCGACTAATAAAAGTTCAACTTCGTTCACAAATGTATCATCTAGAGATAAAATCGCTATCTCTTGAAGAAATTACGACCACACAAAGCTCTCACAAAGCGGCAGAGGTCTGCCGGTTATGCACACTGCCTCCGAAGAGCCCTGGCATCTCTCATTGTCCCCACCCACAGCGCCGCCGTCCCGTCTGTGCACACAGCGCAGGGAGTCCTGTAGAGGCGGGCGCTTGGGGTCGCGACGCCAAGTTAGATGAGTTGGGAGCGGGTCACGACAGGACAGCGGCGGCGGCGGCGGCTTGGGGACGGCCAGGACCGCGCAGACAGATGAGAAAGAGGGCAGACACCCTAGCAGTGGAGGAGCAGGAGGTAAAGAGTAAGATTTAGAGGAGCATGTAAGAAAAGTGACAAAGAAGGAGATGAGGTAGCTGAAGTTTATTGATTCAGTGAAGGTTAGAATTCCTTCAAGTACTGATTTCATAAAGGCACATGAATGATCCACTGAGTATATGATAGTGACAGTGACGAGGGACTGAGAAGGTGGAAGAAGTATACCTGTTAGGCAGGAGAAACGGGAGAACCCCGAGATACGCTGCCGAGAGGTCGCATTGGCCACCGCAAAGTGCAATTAGAGAGGAGGCGAAGGAGGTAAAGGGGAGGAGGAGGCCGTGGTGAAGGAGAACGCAAAGAATGAGATAGAGCAGGTGGAGGGGTAGGTAGGAGGAGGAGAGGGCGCTTTGAGCGCTCCCAGTGGCCGTGGCGGTTGCTGGAAGGCGTTCAAAGATGCATCGCCTTGCGTCGGCGCTCTCCCCTGGGCGCCACTCGGCCGTTCGGGGCGCGGCCCGCGGGGAGCCACCCGCCTTTGTAGCGCGAGCGCGCTCGCCCACCGCCCACCGCCCACCGCCCACTACCCACCGCCCACTACCCACCGCCCACTACCCACCGCCCACTACCCACCGCCCACTACCCACCGCCCACTACCCACCGCCCATCGCCCAATTCCGCCCATCGCCACCGCCCACTCCCCCACTCCCACCGCCCACACCCACCGCCCACTACCCACCGCCCACCCACCGCCCACCGCCCACCGCCCACCGCCCACCGCCCACCGCCCACCGCCCACCGCCCACGCCCACCGCCCACCGCCCACCGCCCACGCCCACTGCCCACCACCCATCGCCCATCGCTCAATTCCCCTGCACAGGCAAGAACACACGGATCATAGAGATTCTCGATCGAACAGTATGGCAGGTTTTACAAAGTATTTACTGGTTAGGTGAAAACTTACCCAACAATGATTTTACAAAAACAAGATTGTAGAAAACAAAATATAAAAAACGAAAAATATAAAAATTGAGTAAAATTCAAAATAGGCACTTATAGGCTTCTAACGGGTGAATAGGCAATTATCTTTGAAACAAGCATTTTCCAGGCACTATAAAACTCAATCAAAAACCATTCTTTCTGTAATTAGAGATAATGATGTAATTTGCCTAAAGATACATTGAAGAAAGGAAATAGACAAATAGGGAATTGTCTAGGCTCCAAATACGAGCAATGTGTGTCTTACGTACGAACTAGAATGGCATCCAAAACAGCTGATTCAAACACAAAACTTTTGAAGTGGAAATTATTTAAATATTAATTTGAATATCGAAGTAACCAAATATTTATTAAAGCCAAATCCCACCTGCGTACTCCCTCATCGGCAATATAATTTTACTTTGCATCAATAACGAAAAGTCAATTAAATTTTCGCAAATACAGTTTCATATTTTAGCAGCTTGTTGGAATACACTGAAAGTATAAAGGGAAATAAAAAAAAACTATATTTTGTTGACTATATAGTATTTGAATTAATGAATTTTAATTTAGCCTTTTCTGCTATTTTAGCACCGAAAGGTCCATATCTCTCAGAATTAAATGAAAAATGTTCCACTTAAAGCGCCTGGAAATAAATTAGTTTCGCATATTTTGTCGTTGTATTGAATGACTCGTAACAAGATAGAGGTTGATTGATGCTTTAAAAACTTTAAACTCGTATGGCATACATATCGTTGGCAAACTTAAAGAATGCATTTTCCGAAACGCAATAAAAATCGTTTGAACGTCAAGCCCAGGCGGCCTTGCAATCATAATAAAATTTTCAAAATTGTTGGAATTCTAATTCAGTTTGACGATAAAAATACATAAACTAGAGTTCTATTATTATTATTATTATTATTATTATTATTATTATTATTATTATTATCATCATCATCATTTCTTCGTAATTTTCATTACTTTCTTTTCCATAAGAACAAATACATAGGTTATACATGACCAAAGCATATTTATCAACGTCTTTTCTTCAGGAATTCACATCTACTCTACCCCCATAAACTTTAAAGCTATTCCAATTGTTGAGATGACCACAACATTCTGCATTATTATTATTATTATTATTATTATTATTATTATTATTATTATTATTATTATTATTTTTGGCGAGTTCTCCCCAGAAATGGAAGAGTTAAGCAAGAATCTCGATCAATTTTTCTTTGAGTTCTTGTTGATGCAATAAGCTGTCATTCTTTCCGAGAAGGGTCGTTTACGTTCTTCTGACCATTTTGGTCTGTACTGTTTTTGTTTAGCTTGCTCTGACATAACTTCCCATTTGTCTACTTTGTGTCTGAAGGTGTCTCTTTCTAAAATGTCTGCTGGCCTTATGTTTGCGTTTTTGAGGTCCTTTCGAATTTCATCTAGCCAAGGCGTGGAATTTTTAAGTGACGTTATATAATTTAGTATCCTTTTTATCAGTCGATTTTCTGTTGAGATGGCCAAAGAATTTCATTCGACTTTTCCTAATATTAATTTCGATGTTTGAAAACTGTTCTGTTGTTTTAATTGTTTGCAGCCTGTAACCGTCTTGGGTATGTCTTGCTCCTGGAATTTTCCTAATGATCTTTCTCTCCTCTTTTTTGATTTGTTCAAGTTCATTATTCTTCTTCTTCTTCTTCTTCTTCTTCTTCTTCTTCTTATTATTATTATTATTATTATTATTATTTTGCAGCACTTCCTCAGGTCAATATTTAGCAACAGAATGAAAGCGCTCTGGAAATATTAATTCACTCTCATTCAATTTACTAAACTACGACTTTCAATTGCGCCTCCTCATGGGAAACAACACGCCCGTGTCAATACAATCGAGGGAATAAATGAACCGCAAACAAAATTAGAGTGCGTGCTTTCCTCCGTCGCCATCGATTCGCGCGCCGCGAATGAAAGTGGGGCCAGGAGGGAACGGCACGAGCAGCAACCCCGCTCCGCGAACTGCGGTGCGCCGAAAGCTCTGGCGCTGCGGGCGCCTCCAGACATCGCGGTGACGAAACAAAACAGGGCGGGCAGGCGCTTCCCCGTCTGATGGGACGGCAGATTGGGATGGACGGAACGAAAGCGGCGGGCGGGGGGCTCGAAACGACGCGGGCTGCAGGGAAGGAGGAAAAGGTGAAAGAGTATTGATTGTGCGCTTCACAACGACATTAGCAGAGTTCGGAAAATATCCGGTATGAAACGCAAAAAAAAACTAAATATGTAATGTAAATGAAAAGAATATGTAACAAGGAATATAATATATAATATCGAAATACATTGTTATTTATGGAACATGGACAAAAAAATACATTAGAGCCAGTTTCAAATTATATTAAAGACATTTATTAAACCATTTTTTAAAATATTAATACTGTAATATTTTCAATATTCTAATTAGAAACCTAACCAGAGAAGACGGAGGAGTTAACCTTACTATATTTTTGGTTTGTTGGTTCGTTAGTGATTCCGACCGCGTCAACAGCTTACGTCATTATTCCCATAAGTGTAGTGCATGCCGTTTTTCTCGGGAGATAGCGGTGATCTTCCCCCGCGGGTTGGCGAGATTCGGTGCCGACCTACCGCCGGCTAGCGGGGTCCCTTTAACCAGGACTCTCCCACCAGCGGGGCACCGCCCCAGCTGGGACAATCTCTAAGCTTCCGACCAGTCTCCCGGAATATGTGATAGTGTAGTGCATGTTAGTGTAAGTGTGTGTGTGTGTGTGTGTGTGTAAGGGTAGAGGAAGGACAGTTTGCGAGCGGTCCGTGGCCCGTTTGGTAGGGTACTGCTGGCGTTGATCGGAGAAACCAGGGAAAACTACCGATCAGAGCAGCCGGCCGCTAGAATTCTCCTCCGGACAGCGACTGAACTCGACGTAGCTGAAAAGCCACTGTTGAAAATCCTGCCGCCGTCGGGACTTGAACCTAGGACCTCCCGGTCAGAGATGCTGCATTAACCGCACTAGAACGCCTGACCTCATCTTCGCCTGCGGTACCTCGGGTGGGTGAGTGGGTGGATGGGTGGGTGGCCAGGGTGGTCGTCGGTGGGCGGGCTGCAGGCGGTGTGTTGGTGGAATTGAGGTAGATAGGTGGGTGTGTAGGTGGGTGGGAAGGGAGTGTGAATAGGTGGGTGGGTATATGGGTGTGTGGGTATATGGGTGGGCGGGTGAGTAAGTGTGTGTGGGTGGGCGGACGCATCTCATCTCTTCGCTCGCCGTAAATTGCGTCAAGATGCGCATCGCAGCCGGCAGGCGAAGGCGCGGGGGGGGCGGGGGGGCGGGGGGGGCGGGGGGGCGGGGGGGCGGGGGGCGGTGGGCGGGGGGGCGCGGGGGGAGGGGATTATGCGGCGTGTGAGGGACAAGGCTTTCCGCTCGCGCCTGGGGAACGTCGACATAAGGAGAACAAGCAGGAAAAGGAAGTCACCGAGAAAGGAGGAAGAAATTGGATCACAATTCTATAAGAATTTTACACTGAATAAGAAAATATGTAAGAAGTTGCATCGTATAAACATAGAAATAAATGATACAAAAATAATATTCAGCGAGATATTTTGATTTTTAATTTTCTCTGGATGTACGAAATAAAGACTTCGCAGCAATAACGATAATACATATGGACAGCCATAATTAGGATACAGGTGAAAAAAAAACTTGATGAAAACGAGGTACGTGGTTCACGGGCAACTCTGCCGGTCACGACAAATCGCATGAACCTGAGGCACAAAGAGTAAATAGAATTCAGGCAATTAAAAGACAGTAAAAGAACGAACGCACGACTGGCAGCGTTGCATGCAACAAATCGTGTGTTCTGTGCTCCTGAAGTTCCGGGCTCCGCAACATGCTCGTGCGCACAATAAAAAAGGCAAAGGAGAGCTCTTCTATTAAAATTAGCACCTTCATCACAGCGCGAACACCACACTTGTAACGAATGTATGTAGTACATGAATTACAAATAGACACATCGTTTTGGAGCTGGAAAATGTAACTACAAATATGTTTGGAAATAGATGTGTTTCTTCTAAGAAGGATTGTTTGCGTGCTTAATTGTTTTGTTACATTTCACTTTTACATTATTGAAAAAAAACAGTCACTCTTCAATAATTCTGCGGTACTCCCAAAACATTTCAATAGCTGAAATTAAAAGAATAACTTGACTGTAATTATTGCTTTATATCGACATCTACCATTATTATGGAAATCGATAAAATGGTTTTGGATAATCAGGAAGTTATCAATCAAAATAAGAATCTTTCATCTGTATTTTATGTTTTAGTGTCACCGAGAATAACCACAATGTTCGCACTTTACATCAATTCCACAAGGGCTTGATTTCTTGATCTACTTGTAAGGAAATTTCTTGCGTTTAGGTCACAATAAGAAACGTTACTGCTATCTTCTTCTGATTGATTGATTGATTGATTTTTTAGTGTTTCAGGGCGCGTCAACTGCTTTTGTCATTAGTCCCCTTATTGTAGTGCACGTGTTTCTCGGGAGATGGCGGTGATCTTCTCCACTGGATGGCGAGATCAGGCGCCGACCTACCGTCGGTAACCAGTACTCTCCCACCAGCGGGGCACCGCCACAGCCGGGACAAGCTCTAAGCTCCCGACCGGTCTCCCGGAATGTGTGGTAGTGTAGTGCATGGTAGTGTAAGTGTGTGTGTAAGGAATGAGGATAGAACAAGGAAGAGGAAGGAAAATCGCGCGCGGTCCGTGGCCCGTTTCGTAGGGTGCTGCTCCGGCATTTGCCTGGTGTTGATCGGAGAAACCACGGAAAACTACCAATCAGAGCAGCCGGCCGCTAGAATTCTCCTCCAGGCAGCCTAGCTGAAAAGCTAGTGTCGAAAATCCTGCCGCTGTCAGGACTCGAACCTAGGACCTTCCGGTCAGAGGCACTGCAGTGACATCAGTTGATTATCTTCTTCTTCCTCACTACCAGTATCGTGCTTACTGTGTAAACAGAAATCTGGATCTGCATCTTCATCATCTTCATATTCATTTGATGCTTTTCGCTTTTTCTATAACATCCATATTATTTATTTGGCTCTAAGCATCATGTTCTTCATTCATTTCCATTCTATATAACACAAGTGCAGTCTTTAAACTATCACTAATTCACACTCTTAAGAAATCAAGTGCTAACAAACATAGTCATTGTAGGAAGAAGTGCATGTGTGGTAACAGTGGCTCATTCAGACCCAATGGTTTCCTCACGTGACAAACTATTCTTCAATCAACAATGGCTGACAATGAGATATAGAACTGGTTATAATTATAAAAAAACATTATCTTGAAAGGTAGATGAAAATTCAATAATAGTAGTGTTGAGAACTCAATACATGTTAAAACAAATTTTACGATAGGCCTGATAGAAGCAACATCACCATTGTAGAGTTAAAGGAATGCGTGCAATAGAAAGTTAAAAAGTACATGAAGGACTGTGTGGTAAGAATGTGTCGGTAGAATGTGGATGGTTACAAGAGATGTAAATCCGGAGTAAAATGCTCTGATGAGAAGTGAATAAAACACGAAACGTTGGTATTTTAAATCAAGTTTCTTATTGTCATCTAAACTCAAGAAATGTCCTTACAAATATGTCAATTCCCTTGTTTTCAAGTACGGGTGTCAAGTTTCAGGTAAGAGTGTCAATTACAAAACATTTATCGTCAGAAATAATACATGCGCACAATATTCTTCAAAAAAGAACCCTTGTGCATCCTCACATCGCTGCCAGGGGAATTTCGTGCTCTCATACGCTTCGTGGAAAGCGGCAACCGGATGCTGTTGAGCTCTCTCGTCACGGCCTGCTGTAACGCTTCCGCCGAGCCGTGGTGGTGTCCTTTAAGGGCGGCTTTGAGACGAGGGAAAAGGAAAAAGTCTAGGGCAACGTGGGGACTGTAGAGTGGCTTCTGCCGGGTTGCGATATCGCGTTGGGCCAGGTACGTCGCCACGTACTCGAAGACTGTGGCTGCCTCGTCAGCAGTCGCGGCATCCACATCGCGCACATTTACTCATTTTCAATTTTTCGCTCACAATTTTGGGCACTTGGGTTTTGGCGATGCCAAGTTCATCTTCAATCATGAAAACAGTTAATCTGCGATCACAGTTGAGCAAATTATTCACTGTTGTCGAGCTGCACGACCTGCAAATTCCACACTTTTGTCCGTTTTGCAGCTCGATGGTCGTCATGAACGTTTCCCCTCTCAAAACAGCTTGTGCCTGTCAAAACCCTTCTATCTATCGCCAGCATTATCACCGTAAGCAGTATTTATCATATCATGAGTTTATTGCCGGGTTTTGCCGAGTTTAACGGAAAATTCGATGGCATAGCGCTGTTCCAAAAGATGAGACACGACGCAGAGTGACAAGGGTACTTGCAGAAGTTATGAAGACTAGAAAGCTACACTTCACACGAGGCTGGGAGCCGACTGCCGCTGGCATCCAGCTCTTACTTAGACTCCCTTCTATTATTATCTGGTGGAGAAATCGCCGGCAGCTCGTTCGTGGAATCTGGTAAAAAAAATCAGATCCCACAGCTGGGCTCTGTGACCACATCTGCCGAAGTACCGCATCCTACGCAGCCGGGAATCACTTATAAATTCTAAAGTTGTAAGTAACATTGCTTTGTATTAAGAAACAGCACTCAGAAAATTGCGGCTACAATGTACCATACCAAACTATTTAAACACGTGAACATTGGGCACAAGTGCATACGTGGAGTATCGCAGGAAGTTCTTTCAAAAGTGAGAACAACCGCGTAAGAACAGATCCTCCACCAGGGGACTGTCGGGCGCCTGCCAGTGGCGCATGCATTTTAGTCACCCACCAGGAGGCGGGTATATAAGCGGAGGCACCCTTCGAGAGAGGGGTAGTTAGTTATAAGCTGTAACCAGATCTTTTTGTACTTTTCGTTTTGGAATAAACGGCTGTCAACGGGAGTTGGTGTTCAGCAGTCTCTCTATCCCGAGCCAGTTGCAGCAAAGCAGTGCGAACTTGGACTGTACACCGTTCTCTCACCCCAGAGAGGAAACGACCAACAAATCTCGACTACTTTAAGGACAGACCTGGTAAATCACCCAATATGTTAGCAACCTTCAATACAAAAATAAAGAGAGGTATCATAAATATAACTGAGATTTTCCATTTATATTCCGTATTATATTAACGTTCTTTCTTCTAATTGGACCGTTTTTAAAGAAAACAAACGAAAATTTCAGATGATTGCAATTGTATCTAGAATATTTACATGTTTCAATCAAATTACACATTTTTGTTTAAATTGGGGATGGTAAACTCTACATAAAAAATCTTTAGAATTTCAAGTTTTTCAAATAGAAATTTTAATCTTCGCGCTTCCTCGACTTTGAAATACTTCAAATCTAAAGCACTGACACATATCATTAATTTTATTCATAAGCATAGATAGCTTCTTGATCTTCAAATACGCTGTTACACTATCTCTGTCATCGATGGTTGATGTAAAAATATATCCTTTTCAGAATGCACCCGTCAATAGCGTACGTGCTCCTTGTGGCAGAGCGGAAAACTATTAGTCCTGACGTAACCTGATATATGACGCATTCCACTAAAATTTGGAATATAAATCAAATATTACACATGACCATGAAAATACGTGACCTCGAAACCGATACAACGACGATGGAGCGAGTGAGAGAATATATTTTTTCTTGAAGATAAGTTTCCCTTCATGTCTCTCTAAACGTGCTAATTGAAAATAGTTTAAAAAATTCAGAGATCGCATCTAACTAATTGACCTATCTCGCTAATGACTTCAGTGTATAAGGAATGGAGAGAGTAAAATAGGGAGGAAGAGGAATGGAGAATGTCTGATAAAATTAAATAAATACTGCCATAGATAACATATACAAAACCTAATCACCTGTGCTATGGCCATTCTATACTAAAAGGCCGTGACACTTCCATTTGACAACAGAGTGCGGAGTCCAAAAAGAGTGCCGCAACAGAAAGGTTACTGGGGGTTTTCATTGAGTTCCAGGTGAATTTGTCGAGGCTTCTATGAGAATACACATGTATAAACTGAGATATGATATATATTAGAGAGAGTTGCTGTGCTTAACACGTTGTACATGTGAAAACGTATTCAGTCGTAACATAAAATATTTCTTTTTCAATTTCTCCATTCTTTTAGAGAAAAGAATACTGCATCTATCAGTAGAACCGGTTTACGACGTTTTTTAAGTTTGTTTGCTTGCTTCTAGATGCCAAAATATATATGTCTGGCACTCCACAGAGATTTCTATGCATCTCGTAAAGAAGACTACGCTTCTGTCCCATTGACAGTGGTGGAATTTCCCATTTATGGTGATAAAAGCCTCACTAAATGAAGAAAACCTCGAGTGAACTGTACTCCAACGCAGCAGTGTTGTGAAAGTATGAAACATTTTAATAATATTTCAAAGCAGAGAGGCAAGAAAAAATTGTTTATAAATGAAAATATATAGTTTCACTGTGTACTTGATGAAATTTGTCTGTTTCTTTCATTTAATCAACTCCTATCCTTATTTGTGAAGTCTACAAAAGCAGTTCAAAAACAATTATATCTGCAATATATGATTTATCTCCTGGCTATCTATTCACAATTAGTTATTAATATTACGTCATATAGAACGATTTGCATAACAAAATTCATGCACATTACGGGATGAACGTGGAAAGCATTAAAAAGTTGTGACCAAAGTAAATTCTGAAAAACAAATTGTGCCAAAGATCACATATTTAAAATCTAATCACCTAATCACCCTGCCCTGTAGACTTGCAGTGTTGCTTTGATTGATTGATTTTCTCGTGTTTACGGGCGCGCCAACTACTGTGGTCATTAGTCCCGTTAATGTAGTGCTTGTTTTTTTTCTCGGGAGATGGCGGTGATCTTCCCCTGCTGGATGGCGAGATCCGGCGCCGACCTACCTTCGGCTAGTGGGGTTTTCCCCTAACCAGGATTCTCCTACCAGCGGAGCACCGCCCCAGCCGGGACAAGCTCTATGCTCCCGACCGGTCACCCGGAATATGTGGTAGTGTAGTGCATGTTAGTGTAAGTGTGTGTGTGTGTGTGTGTGTGTGTGTAAGGGGAGAGGATAGGACAAGAAAGAGGAAGGACAGATCGCGCGCGGTCCGTGGCCCGTTTGGTAGGGTACTGCTCCGGTATTCACCTGGTGTTGATAGGAGAAACCACGGAAAACTACCGATCAGAGCAGCCGGCCGCTAGAATTCTCCTCCAGACAGCGACGGAATTCGACCTAGCTGAAAAGATAGTGTCGAAAATCCTGTCGCCGTCTGGACTCGAACCTAGGACCTCCCGGTCAGATGCAGTGTTGCCATATCGAATGTGACCAATAATAAAGGATGCCAGTTCGTGTGCGCGTCTCGCTGGTAAATGTAGATTCCTTTTCGTACAGTCAGAAAGTATGCACAATGAATATGTGCCAAACACATTCGATTTTTTATTATGTAAAGTTCTTGCATACTTTATCAGTTTTTTAGTAAGAAATATATTTCTGCTAATTGGCAATTATTCTGAATATTTTTTCTTGAAAACGTTTATTGTTACTTATTTTTACCAAATATATTTTAATAAATTTAATATTTTAATTTTGTTATACGTATTTCTACATATGTAGTTCATTGTTTTGAATAACAATTTACCTTAACTAAATTATGCATGATATGTAGCAGGTAAATAACAATCGTTTCGAATAATACGTGCTGTGGAGGCCATCTTAACTAGCGCTGCTCGACCGTATTTTCACGCAATATTACGCGAAAAATTCTCAAATTTTCCAAAAATTATACTCGACCCTATTTCAAAACCTATCTTTAAGGAACAGATTTCATTACGGGAAAAATCTCTATCTTTTATATTTTAGTTGTAGGAAGACTCAGAAAAAAATTTGAACTTTTGCAATTTTTGAAAAATTAGGGTTTTTAACGAACGTGAGACCTGCACCGCTCTCTTAAACATTCTTCACACTATTAAACAAAAAGCCTAATCAAAAATGATGGAACCTTCGTTTTTAAATTTGGAAAAGTCCCAGGGAATTCATGTAAACTACCGTCCAAAATTAAATTATGGGTTTTAAATTCAAGAGGCTGGAACATCAACCAGATCGATTAAAGAATATCTAGTATCCGCTGAACAGTTTAGTCCCTAGCGTTGTTCACAGATGGACGGACGGATGGCCGTTTGGCCGGATGGACGTCGTTCGATTTTCGGTATCAAGGACCCACAAAACATGGATTTTGGTTACAACGCGTGTTAGAGAACTTTTCTTCTGAATTTAGCAACTGGATTTTTCCCTTTTTCGTTACCAGAACCCTGTAATAAGAGTTTAGTAATAAGCGAGTTGAGTAATAAGTGTTTTCTGCCGATAATTCGCCGTTGTTTTGTTTTTGCGCTGCACTACTCCGTTTGAGAAAGTAAAAATCGGTTTGAAACGAACTAACACATGTGACTTGAACTTCCACAAATCTCAGAGAAATTTCACTTGCTCTCTATCTTTTTTTACACTTTATTCTTCAGCTAATTACGTACAGAGTAGAAAGTAGTACGCAAAATCTTAGGCTCGCAGTTCTTACAACCACAAAATGTTCAACCTATAAAACAGATCCTCTTTGACGTGGGTTCATCCTTATTGCGGGCCTTGCGGTCCTGAATGTTACGCCACTGGTGACACTAATTCCATTTTTGAAAATCATACTACTTTAGAACATTTATTTCTTTGAGCAGACAAGTGAGACTAAAGTGCTCAATTAATGTATTGAGCTTACAACTTTTGGAATTTATATTCCATATTGTAGTGCCTATTTTCGAAGTTTTTACTGTGTACAATAAATGCATACATATTTCATTGATTATTATTGCATATAAATCCTGTTCCTATTGATGGCGTAGGCTACATTCACGCGTTGCCCGCAGCCTAGCGGCGGAGGCGTCAACCACACTCGGGGGGAGGGGTGGTGGCTTGTATGTGCGCGGGCGGAGGCTCGCAGAAAGCGAAGGTCGCAGCGGGGGGGGGGACGGAAGAGCCCCTCCCCCCTTCACAACGCGAGCCAGCGGGGATTCCCCTCCCCAAAACAAGTTATTAGTCGAGGAATTTATCGCTCAAAGCCCCAGACATTTATGAGGGTTCGTGTGACTGATTCTGTGGCCGCTTTGCGTCAGACGCGAGTGGGAGGGGGGCGGATAACAGATACACGAATGCTTTGCGCCCGCTCGCCCCTCCCCTTCGAGGCTAATGGACTCGTCTCACCATGCGACCCTTTGTCTCTGAGTCTATGGGCGTTTCTTGTGTCATCTTACGTTATGACGGTCTTCCTCTCAAAACACGACTGGTCTTTCACTGGCTGGTCTTCCTACGAGTATTAATGTTCCCTTTGCACTTGCAAAGTTCATCGTTAACAATTTCCGTGTGTAATTGGCATGTTTGCTTGTATTACTTCACATTTTATTCCGTTTGAATTTTTTGTCTTTATTCCAATAATGAGGCTTTCTTTCGCGATAATTATTATGTTACACTTCTCTTCCTCTCTACTCACACAAAAAAATTCTAAACACCATTCAGTCCCCTTCCATACTGCCCATACAAAAATTGTTAGTTTCTTCTTTTCGTTGTAAAACCATATATTTGATAACTATCTAATTTAACTTTCTTAAATTCTTATATCAAACGTATATTAAACTTCATTGACTCTAAGCCCCTCCTCGAGAAAACTGCATTGTTCGCCATGGACCAATATTTCGGTTTTGATGTGATTTATCAACGTGTTTCGTATTAAATAAGTCATCGCATCTGATTACAGTTCCTGGCTACGTTATTCGGCCACTCTGCAATTGTTTAGAGAACTGCTTAATATCTTATTTTGTATATAAATGTTCTAACATTTCCTTTATTCTTTATATTGACTGTCGTGAAACATTGCATTTTCGGAATATTTCATGTGTATTTCCTTTGTGTTAAAATATGACTTATTACAGCATTTTTATAAGGTCTTTGAGTATGCCAATGTCAATATTAAAAACATTTACTGACTATTTCACTGGTAAAATTAAAACCAATAGTGTTTAACAATACATAAAAATACCCCAATCAGGGCAGTGGATCTCAAAAAAATTATCGCTTTTCTTATCCGATTTTTCTTACTTCTCCTCCATACTGGCGAATAATAAGGTACGACCGATCTACGTTAGGAGGCGTATATATTGATCGCTGGGTTGATGTGCAATAAACCTCGTATGTATTATAACATAACCTCTTTGATTTTAACATGCGTTCAGTTGTTTTCAATATTTAGTGCACTTTGGAACTCTACTGGACGAAATTTCATTCATGTGATAGTCCTATTAAATATCGCTCCTGTTTTGTAATTTATCAGATAAATCCCTTCCTCGCTTCGCGAGACGACGCTATATCGACAGTTTCAAAACCACTCGTGGTATTACCCATGAGAGTGTGTGAGGGAAGTGAGAAATCTTACACTTGAATGAAACTACACGAACGGACCATTCATTTCGACAACACAAACATCACAAACCGCACTGACATGCAGACATTCAGATTGATTTATTGATTTTTTCGTGTTTCCGGGCGCGTCAACTGCTTCGGTCATTAGTCTCGTTAGTGTAGTGCATGTTTTTCTCGGGAGATGGTGGTGATTTTCTCCTCGCTGAATGGCGAGATCCGGCACCGACCTACCGTCGGCTAGTGGGGTTTCCCCCTAACCAGGACTCTCCCACCAGCGGGGCACCTCCCCAACCGGGACAAGCTCTAAACTCCCGACCGGTCTCCCGAAATATGTGGTAGTGTAGTGCATGTTAGTGTAAGTGTGTGTGTAACGGGAGAGGATAGGACAAGGGAGAGGAAGGACAGATCGCGCGCGGTCCGTGGCCCGTTTGGTAGGGTACTGCTCTGGCATTCACCTGGTGTTGAACTACCAATCAGAGCAGCCGGCCGCTGGAATTCTCCTTCAGAGAGCGACTGAATTCGACCTAGCTGAAAAAGCTAGTGTCGAAAATCCTGCCGCCATCAGACTCGAACCTAGGACCACCCGGTCAAAGGCGCTGCAGTGGCATCAGTTGATGCACTAAGCTACCGCTCCTGGTGCAGACATTCAGCTAAATTATTCTTAACAATGAACACATTTTATGAATACATATCTAGGTTTCTTTGTTACTTTATTGCATTATTTTTGGTATTTTGTGCATTATCGAAAATACCTCTGCCAGAAGTGTATTAACCCTTAGACCTGAGGATGATTCAGCTTATAAAGTTACATAAACTTGGCGTCAACCCGCTTGAAAGGCAGAAATGCCGAAGAAGAATTATTAAATGTAAAAATTGTGAACAAGTCAACAACTTGTTCACAAGCAGGATTATATATTATTGGCGAAACGCAACTGGGCCATGCAGTCTTACAGTCCAATTGTTAAAAAATCACGAATTTGAAATACACTATGGAAACTAAAAGCATATTGAATATTTTACATTTTTTCTTGGAGATGGCCAAATAATGTATCCAGGGACATTTTATCCATTTACAACGCTATTAGCAGTTATTTACATAATTTCCTTCCGGTAATTGCTCCTAGCGATTATTTCAGTGCCATCACGATGGTTAAATGTAGATCTTTTAATTATACTATAAATTAAATAAATATGTGACTTCTCATTTAATCTTGCCCATACCTTAAATTTGTCGTTTATTTTATTATTTTTCTCGACACACCTTTTCTCTTTCTTAACCAAGTCTTTCTTGAATTTTTTTTTCATTTTCACACACTCTTATCTCACCTACTCCCCCACAATTTCATGATCTTAACTATCCAAAATACAACGTTCTAAGTTTGCAATTACTTAATTATTTGAACATTTTCAGTATATCTTTACATTAATTATTATTTATCTATTTCTTAATCAGGCTGTAAAACAATGTGGTGTATGATTGGGTATTCTCGAGTCCCTACACACACATAGCAATATATGTTTGAACAAAACTTTTCATTGGCATCTAACCCCTGCAATATATATTTTTAGTTTACAAAATACCTCACGGTTAACCACCAAATTGTGTAAGCCCTCTCTTCGAAACGATTATCGACAGATCCTTCTTAAACGTGTCTCAGTTGTTTCTTTCACCATTACCCTTACATCGCATCATCGCAATTCGTCTCTTCCGCTCTCGCCCACCAGCCCCTGGCCGCCGTCCCCCCCCCTCGCTCCCGCACCAACGATGCTCTCACTCTGATCGAAAGGATCCAACGTTTCAATCGTGACGGCGCCGGATTTTCAACAAGTGCGGCATAGTTCGCTCGCATTCAGACGCCATCTGGAGGAGAATTCTGGCGACCGGCTGCTTCAATCGCCAGTATTCTTAGGTTTCCCATATCAGCACGAAGCGAATGATGCAATATTCCTAACAAACGGGTGAAGGCCCTCACGCGTTCTTTTCTTCTTCTCCCTCGTCCTATACCTTTCCCTTACAGTTACACTAACGTGCACTATACTACGGAACTACATTACTACTGAAATCTATCATGTTCTGCCTAGGTATGTTGGAGCTTGTTCCAGCTAGGGAGGTTGGAGCTTGTTCCGGCTAGGGAGGTTGGAGCTTGTTCTGGCTAGGTATGTTGGAGCGGTTCGAGGTAGGGAGCTTGGAGTTTGTTCCGGTTAGGGAGGTAGAGCTTGTTCCGGCTAGGGAGGTTGGGCTTGTTCCGTAGGAGGTTGAGCTTGTCTAGGATGTTGAGCTTGTCGGCTAGGGAGTGGTTGTTCCGGCTGGGGGTGGGCTTTTGGAGGAGAGAGGGCAGGACTATTTGAAAGGGGAACTCTCCCGCAAACCGGCATGTAAGCGGACGTTGGAATTCACCATCCTACCGTGGCGTGAGGCGGCAGATCCCGTCATCTCCCGGGATAAAACATTCACTTCACTAAGGGGACAAATGTCTATAGCACTTGACGTGCACGGAAACATCAATCCAACTTCCCCGCCCCACCGCCCTGCTCCCGCAACCATGCCCCGCCCCCAATCCGCCGCCTAGCCTTCCCACCCCCGCTCCCCGCTATGCTGGCTTAAATGAAGCTCGTGAATAAAGCGGCCGCCTGCAGGATGGATATGGCAGTGTTTTGTTTATGCTCGGCCCGCGCTTCATCTCTCGCTCCGCACGAGCCAACGCCCCCCCACCCCCCACCCCCAGCCCTGCAGAGCGCGGCGCGTTGCGCGCTTCCGCCCGCGCTTCTTGCCCCGCCTTTCTTTTGTTGCGTTCTGTTTGCGCGTAATCCATTTATTTCCAAACCCGCGCACTTCATCTAGCGAGCACGTCGCGGCTTCTGAAATAGACACCAGCCGCCGAGTGTCCATCCCTTGGGCCACCCACGCAGCCTCCTCTTTCCCTTTGAACAGAGGCGCCGACTTCCACCTGCCGCTTCTATTTTCTATCGGCGCCTCAAATATTTATTCGCATTTTTTGTAGCAGCAAAATGAAGAATGACGGTGATAAAGTACTTCATGAAAAATTTAAAAAAAAAAAAAAGAGGCATGTATATCCATGAAGTGACACGCAAAAGCTGGCCGTATCTGTTGCATATTTGGGCGTTTCCACGAAGGATCGTTTTCTGAGAAATGGAATACGCCTTCTATTCGTCGGCGGGGAGTTATTCCTGGAGCGGAATTTTTCAATCCGTCGGAGAAACGCGTTCCGGGCAAGGCGACGCGTCGCTGGGCGTCGCCGGGCGTCGCCGCGGCGTTATTGAACGCCGCGCCAGATGCAAGGCCCGCGCCATTTCGGCGCTAAATAGGCCTCCGCCTGGCATGACGGCGCGGATTCCAATAAAGATTCATGTGCCGGAGGTGGCGGTGCCTTCGGGACGAGCACAGCGCGGCTCACGGCCGACGAGCGCGGCAGCTGTCTCGCAGAGCCAGCGCTTCCACGGAGATACGAATGTTTGCCACCGGTTGTTGGCGAAAGGAACTTCCAACAGCTAACGAGAACTATTTCCATCCACGAGTTTTCATTCTTGAAATGAAAAGAATCATAACATGCAAACATTAATTTGTTTGTTGATTGGTTGGTTGTTAGTGATCCACAGTGCGTCAACATCTTAGGTCATTAGCCCCGTAACTGCATGTTTTTTCTTCGTGAGGTCACCGGGATCTTCCCCCGCTGGATGGCGAGATCCGGCGCCGATCTAGCGGGCTTTCCCCCTAACCACGACTCTCCCACCAGTGGGGAACCGCCCCAGTCGGGACAAGCTCTAAGCTCCCGAAATATGTGGTAGTGTAATGCATGTTAGTGTACGTGTGTGTGTAAGAGGAGAGGATAGGACAGGACAAGGAAGAGGAAGGAAAGATCGTGCGCGGTTCGTGGTCCGTTTGGTAGGGTACTGCTCCGGCATTCGCCTGGTGTTGATCGGAGAAAACATGTAAAACTACCGATCAGAGCAGCCGGCCGCTAGAATTCTCCTCCAGAGAGCTACTAAATTCGACGTAGCTGAAAAGCTAGTGTCGAAAATCCTGTCGCTGTGAGAACTCGAACCAAGGACCGCCCGATCAGACGCGCTGCAGTGACATAGTTCGTTGAAATTCCTGGCGAAGTAGTCACTGTATCATATCCATTAACCAATGTTTTATTGGTAACGTACTGTACAAAGTGTGCACTGCAGAGATGTGTTTAAATCTGTTGACAAGACTGTATGAAAAACAAGTTTTTGCTGTCGAATCCATGCTGAAACCTAACACACAACCCTTTTTCAATATTAAGGCTTCATCAACATTTTTTCTTTGAAGTTCTTAAAATAATGGAGTGAAATAAACTGATAAAGATGTAGTCCGATTTTTACTGCAGTTATCTTTGAATTTCCTAAAATCACAAAAGTTTGAAATTCTTCAGCGTCTTCCAACAACTAAAATATCGAAGACTGGTTTTTTTCTTCAAATGAAATTTGTTCCCCACGGGTAGTTCAATTCTTTTTTTTTTTTTTTTTTAAGTTAGTATATTTTTCATAATTATAAGTGAGTAATTTCGAGTCAACCAAAATAAGATTATCTCAATAACGCCTCAATTTTTTTCTTAACATGTTTGTACGGATAGAACTAAACGGACTGAATTACATGGAATAAACGCCATTTTCATGATTCATTTGACAGTGAAATACTCTCGCCACATACTGCCCTTGTCACTTCGTTAGTCATGAGTTCGATGACGCAATATATTTCCATTCTACGTCTAAACGAATTAGAACTCAAAATAAGCTTATCAAAAATGCTTAAAATAAAATACCATTCTTTTGAATAGGTAGAGCAGCAGCAAAACTTTACGTTTTCCAAAACAAGCAATTTAGTTGTTTGATTTTTTTGTGACAAGTCTCGAGCCGATATGTCTTCTATATAATATGGTCGCTATTTGAAGATACATCTATATTTAAGCAACTTACATGAAAGTAAAACGAACAATTATACATTTTGTAAAATATATTTTCGTTACCATTAGCCACGAAAGAAATATCAATTACCAATATGTACACAGTAACTTATTAAAGGAGGCCGAAATCTTTGTTTGTATCTCTCCCTCATCTCCCCTTTTCTTGGTTTAGAAGCCATTAGCTTGTTTGTTCACCGAAATAACATTAGATGGTGCACATCTGTTTTCTTCTATCTTGATATAAAGGCGAGTTTCAGCATTGCACGTTAACCCTGTCATTACGCGAGAGAACAAACACAAAATACAAGAGTAAAACAACAAAGAGGAAAACAGAATGCAAGTTCGTTTGAGACATTTATGTCGTTTGCCTTCGCCGCTACGAGAAATTGCACCCTAGTTTAATGAGGACAATTTCTTGGTGTTGTGGGGAAAACGCTCCAGTAATCAAAGCCCGAGAACTGTCTAGTAGAAGCATCGGTGACGAAGTTTAGTGGGAATTGTAACATGGGAAAGTAAAAACTTTCCTAAGGGGTAGTTTAAGTTATTTAACTACATAAGGGAAAGACAATCGAGGAGATGGAATATAGAAATAAGAGAAGAAAAAGGGAAGAATAAGGAAGTAATGATAGAAATGGAACAAAGAAGCAGAAAAAGAAAGAAAGGAGAATACAGAGATTGAACATTGTTAAAGAAGCAATACTGTGATGATGAAATGTATCAGGATTCACATTTCCTGTGCTAAAAATAAATCGAGTATAGATAACCGAGTACAGCAAGAAAAATGTGAAATGTCCTAAGTTCTAATTAATTCTGAGATCAAAACGAGATAAATAGGATAAACTAAAAAGAATTTTAATGAGAGCGCAATGTAGCAACGACTGCTCTACAGTGATGACTGGAAATTAAAGAAACAGTGAAAGAAAAAACTTGTCAAGAAAGTTGCGAGATCAATAACTAAGTCTAAATTTAAGACCAAACTTAAGACCAAAACGTAAGACCAAAACGTAAGACCAAAACGTAAGACCAAAACGTAAGACCAAAACTAAGACCAAAACGTAAGACCAAAACTAAGACCAAAACGTAAGACCAAAACTTAAGACCAAAACTAAGACCAAACTTAAGACCAAACTTAAGCAAAACTTAGACCAAAATCAGAGACCAATAACAAATCTACCGCCTGTGGAAGATTGTGTGCCCTAAGGAAATTCTGTCCACGATACCTGTGAAGACTCATCAGATCTCTGGCTGAGGGGTCTATGTAAACAGCTTTCCTTTCGTTCTACTCTGGATCTGCCCCATGTCAGCTGCAACAACAACTCCTTTGCGGACAAGGACGGGGATGTTAACCCATTAGAAGAGCACTTCAAAAATCACAAAACTCATGCAGTAAAAACAAGACGGAACGACTTTCAAAGGTAAAAGGGAACTCATTTAATTTATACCAGGGCAATTTCACGGCAAAGATAAAAGCCACCTACGAACAAACGGTCTAGGGAGGCACATAACAGATGCGTAGTTATTTACGTAACAAATACAGACAGTCTTTGGTGTACGCTTGAAATGTTGAGGGCGATTTTTAGTACGAAGTTATGGTATCTCACAAGTGTGTGCCCTTGGGGTCATTCTCCATATGCAAGGCAACAATACGACAACAAGTGTGTGCTCTTGGGGTCATTCTCCATATGCAAGGCAACAATACGACAACAAGTGTGTGCTCTTGGGGTCATTCTCAATATGCAAGGCAACAATACGACAACAAGTGTGTGCTCTTGGGATCATTCTCAATATGCAAGGCAACAATACAACAACGATAGATGTCAACAATGGATAAGTCAGGCACTTTGAAATGAGTGTACCAAAGACATTATCATACGAGAAACGTAATTTTCAGAACGAATTAATGGAAACTTACAAATTAAAACTCTTGAGATCATTCTAAATAAGAGGACAAGTAACCATGTTGATATATGTCGCTCCATTGTTATGTTTACTTTGAGGAATGGAATGTTTTGTGTTCTCATTAGTACATATGCCTCCAAAGTCTTTTTTATCCGTAGTGTAATGTGTGATGCAAAGTGTAACGCGTAACGTATATCGAATCAATTAACAGTAAACGGAGGTGTTCATGGAGTAATGTCGTCTGTAATGAATAATTGGTCGATATAACTTCTGGCAAATTGACATGAGTATAACATTGTTGCATATTTCTTTCTGAAATTAATTAAAAAATAGTCTTGGGGCTGACCGCAGAACACTATTTCTCCCTCTAAAATTAATATCGTGAGAATGTGTGACATTTATTAAGGTATCAAATTCAACTACTTCTTGAGTAAGATGATGAGTTTTAAACAGTGTTTTGTGTGCAGAAAGTGAAGTAGCGGATACAGTATCGTGCGAAGTTGCGAATCCGCAATTGAGACTGCCTAAACTGGAAGGTTGGAGCTTCGAAACTGACGGGGGAGAATTTTCGGCACTAGCTTTGGATGAGGCAGAAACAACCTGGAAGAGAATTCAAGTGTTCAATTGCTCTAGTCTAAGTGTGTGACTTTATTCTGATCATTTACAAACACCAGGGCATATACCAGGGCATAACCTTAAGGAACGCGTCACAAACTCCCGTCATTACTTTTCCCCTCGTTCTGCTTCCTTAGCTGGCAAAGAAGCAAACAGCGTCACAACAAAAATCGCGTGAGCGTAGGGTGTGATGAGTCCGTATAACAGAAGGTCGTGGGTTCAAATCTTGACAGTCAAGGAGTCTCGACACCAGTAAACCCTCTTGGTTTTCTTGCTGATATGATAATCCAAGTCGCCATCATTTCCGTATTTTCTTTGTATCAATTTCAAACTAACGATTGCAACTCCAGATTGCTTACGACTCTCCTTTCCCAAACTCATATTTATAGGCATTCTCGGAACAGTACGCTCCGACGATCGTCTTCACTTGGTCATCTACCGAAATTCTAGAAAACTCTAGATAGAACTCTACGAAAGTTACGATAAGTTTCCGACGAGAAGGGAAGAGGGCAAAGGAAGAGGTGGGGAAGAAGGAGGAGAGAAGAGTAGAAGGAGATTTGTAGATGGGGTGCGGGAGGAGAAAGAGGAACCAGCGAGAACCTCGGGGGAGGGCGTGGTCGCGGACCTGTCACCGCTGCGCTCTGCTTGCGTCAGCGGCTCGGGCGACGAGCAGGGCGAGGACGGGGGAGAGCGGGGGGGGCGGGGGGCGGGCGGGGGGGGGGGGCGGGCGGGCGGGGGGGGCGGGGCGGGGGGGGCGGAGCAAGAGCAGAGACGGGGGGGGGCGGAGGGGGCGGGGCGGGAGGGGGGGGCGGGGGGCGGGGCGGGGCGGGGCGGGGCGGGGGGGGCGCAGGGCGGGGGCAGAGCGGGGCGGGGCGTGAGGGGGCGGGGGGGGGGAGGAACGGGGAGGGGCGGGGCGCGAAAGGAAGGTGGCTCAAGAGCCCAGGCGACACGAACCGCGCCCGCGCTGCACCCAGTGGGCCGCAGCTACGACTTCATAACGACACGCGGCGTTCCAAGGACGCAATTCCGGAATTAAAATGCCTACCAACATTCACGACACTGACTGACAGTAAACAACGCATTGACAACAGCGCAGTGCCAGGAAAATAAGTCACACAGATTACCTAAATAATGTGTAATAATAATATAAATTGAGTTGTTCAATATGTTTCAGGTAGCGGAATTAGTGCGATATTCATTTATACGGGATATCGAGATTGCGATTGCGAGTTCTGAAGAAAGAATTCGTTAAGTATAAAAAATAAAATTGCCCATTTCCCAGCTTAAATCACCACAATAGTGTTATAACCAAAAGAAGATCATAGGTTTTCGAAGAATACGATAAATTCAAGAGGTGAAGTAAAAGATGACTTTGAATAACAAAATGTAGTGTATTTATGAGTAAAATAAAAAATAAAAACCTCACATAACATCTGAGATTTGAACAATGAATAAACAAATTAAAATGTTTAGATAGGTATATCTTCACCGGATAGTCACTTTTGTTCATCTTTTTCTTTCTTATCAGTAAGAGTGAGAAATAAATATGTGCATTCATATCCACCTGTTTTGTGGGAATTCTGATTGGATGTTGTTGACGTTCTTATAAGAAGAAATAAAAGAAGTCATCTTCGTCAACATATCAGCTTTATTAAGATAGCCGTCGAAAGCCGGCTATCTTAATAAAGCTGATATGTTGACGAAGATGACTTCTTTTATTTCTTCCACTGTTTTATTTTATTCCTTTCATATTCACAGTATAGTTGAACGAGGGGCGGCATGCAGCGCATATGGCGAGAGATGGGGCAATGAGGAGATGGAGGGAAGCGGTGGAGCGAGATAGGCAGGGCACGAACTCCATAAACAGAATTCCTTTTATTTCTTGTCGAATAAACGATTACGATACATATGAACTATGATACAGGTTCATTGATTTTTTCGTATTCCCGGGCGCGTCAATAGCTTCGGTCATTAGTCCCGTAAGTGTAGTGCATGTTTTCTCGGGAGATGGCGGTGATCTTCCCCCGCTGGATGGCGAGATCCGGTGTCGACCTACCGTCAGCTAGTGGAGTTTCCCCCTAACCAGGACTCTCCCACCAGCGGGGCACCGCCCCAGCCGAGACAAGCTCTAAACTCCCGACCGGTCTCTCTGAATATGTGGTAGTGTAGTGCATGTTAGTGTAAGTGTGTACGTGTAAGGGGAGAGGACAAGGAAGAGGACGGCCGTTTGTTAGTACTGCTCGGGCATTCACCTGGTGTTGATCGGAGAAAAAACGAACAACTAAAACCTATCAGAGCAGCCGACCGCTAGAATTTTCCTCCAGACAGCGACAGAATTCGACCTAGCTGAAAAGCTAGTGTCGAAAACCCTGCCACCGTGGAAAGTGGGAACCTAGGACCTCCCGGTCAGAGGCGCTGCAGTGATATCAGTTGATGCACTGAGCAACCGCTCTCTGATAAACTCAAGTACTTCTGTTAGGTTCATTAAAAACGTCATTTTTTAAACAAGTGATTTGGATACTGTCCATGCCTTCCGCATCCTTTGGGCCCCGCCCCTTGGGCGTGTGTTGCCCCCACTGCGCGGGAGGGGGGCGGGGCGGGGCGGGAGAGGCGTCTGGCGCGCGTCCTTGCACACGCTCGGGGTGGAGTGGGGCGGAGCAGCGGCGACAGAGGCGGCGCAGCTGTGTCAATACGACATGATATTCCAATCTCAGGGAGGCGACGCCGCGAGGCGCCGCCACTGCTCACACGCCTCTTCCCCCGCCCCTGCCCCTGCCTCTGCCTCTGCCTCTGCCCCGGCGCCGGAGCTTCTTGCGGCCCTCGCTCCCCGCCTCCCCCCCCTCCGGGGCCGCCTGCTCGCCTCCATGGGCGTCTTCCTCGCATCTAAGCACGCCCCCTCCTAGCTTTAGAATTATACTTACGTTTTATTTTTTAATTATGTTCATTATCACTTCTATTTATTATTATTTAATATTTATTATATTTTGATTAATTGATTGATTTTTCGTGTTTCCGGGCACGTGGTGCTTTGGTTATTAGTCCCGTTAGTGTAGTGTATGTTTTTTTCGCGGGAGATGGCAGTGATCTTCTCCCGCTGGATGGCGAGACCCGGCGCCGACATACCATCGGCTAGTGGGGTTTCCCCTAACCAGGACTCTCCCACCAGCGGGGCACCGCCGCAGCCGGGACAAGCTCTACGCTCCCGACCGGTCTCTCGGAATATGTGGTACTGTAGTGCCGTGACGCGTTTGGTAAGGTACTACTACGGCTCGCCTGGTGTTCATCGGAGAAACCACAGAAAACTAGCGATCAGAGCAGCCGGCCGCTAGAATTCTCCTCCAGGCAGCGACTGAATTCGCCCTAGCTTAAAAGCTAGTGTCAAAAATCCTGCCGCCGTCAGGACATCTCGGTCAGAGCCGCTGCAGTGACATCCGTTGATGGACTGAGCTACCGCTTTCGGACTCTGATTGACCGTTGCATTCTCCGACCTGACTTTGACCGATCACCCGACCAACCGGCCGATGGGTGAAGGAGAACTTAGCTGTAAATTGATTGTTGTGCAGTCCATCTCCGCACATTACGCCCTGAAGAAGGTCGCAAAATGGCGGCCGAAAGGTCGGCACCTGTGCTTCGGACGCGGTGTCTCCCGGACAGCCAAGAACATTCTCTAAAAATATTTATTTTATCATAAAAGTACTAATAATATGGTTCCAATGATATGGATAAAACTTTACGGGTAAGGAGCAACGCAACTCTACAAATTGTTATAGAAACATGCTAGTTTCTAAAATAACAAAAACACTTACTTTTGCATTAGGAATGAAGAATTCTCCATCCTCAAGCGATTCAAAGGTTTTTACTGGATAAAAACTAGGAAAAGACTTTTGAAAATATTTCCAGTCGATAAACGCGCAGACGACTTCCATAAATATTCTTTGTGGAACTCAAAAATTTCACACAGTTCGTAACTCTTAAAAGCAGCACGTAGTTCACGGGCAGTCTTTCTAGAAAGAGGCATACAATACAGCTTTTCCAGTTGTAAAGTCCATTGACTAAGAGCTGTCGGAATTTCCTCGAAAACAGGAAGTGGAAACAGCTTTTGAAGACGCGCCAAGATGCCCCTCGCTGCAAGCAAAAGAAACGTGCGGTAGTAAATACTAAATATATCGACGTTTCCCACTCGCCTTGACTGCGTAACAAAGGAGAGCTGGTTGTTTATCAGAAGGCCTCGGCCTCATCAGTGCACTGTTTTTCGTACGCCAGCTCCTTTGTTGTGAATATTTTTGTACAAGGTCGTTTTGAAAAACATTGCTTCGTTTTCCATGAGGTATATACGATAAAATGTGTTTAAAACAAGTTGTAAGGCATAATTTGCCATTAAAGGATTTCTCAAGTCATGAAACAGAATTCACGCGATTTTGTATTCTAGTCGTGAAATATTTGTATGTAAGGAATAACATTAAGGGCAATACCTGTGAGAAATTAGTTTTTGTCTTTGATTTCTATTCAGCGGACAGCCGGTTGCCCTGTGTGTCTCTATGGTCCGCATATTCGACAATACACTAAACATCATCACATGTTCGGGTTTCTCAGTTCTGGGGTCAGCAGAACGCGACGCTCACTGTGACAACACATACATGAGAGACAAGGGACAAACAAGCATGCCCAAGGCGGGACTCGAACCCGCGACCCTTCGAATACCGAAGCGCTGAGGCGATACACGCTGGCTAAGAAGCCACCTCGGTCATCCACGGCGACGTGTGAAATGACCTAAGAAAAAATTTTGATTTGTTTAATCGACATTATTTTATTATACGTCACCTACAACAACTTTATGTAATAGTATCTAGAAACCGAATTAGTGAATAAAAATGTTCACCTCGAATACTCTCTACACTGTTCAAGGTATTGTGGGGGAATTCATGACAAACGATGGAGGACACTGGGGGACATCAACTGCATTTATTAGCCTTCTGAATATATTGAATTATTTTAAATATATTGAACTAAATGTACAGTTCTAAACGGAACACTATACATTTTTACATTAATAACAATATCTTGAAAAAACATCAACTATACTAATATGGTGGTATTTGAGGCATAATTAGTGTTTAAAAACGTATGATATCCGGCGTCATACGGAAAGCAGGTACACAGCCGTTGGTGGGTCGTCGCAAGATGGCTGCGCGGTCTCCAAACCGCAAAAAATGCAGTGCAGCGCCCCTGGCGGGCACATCCGACGAATTTCCCTTTCAAGAGACGTCTCAACGCAGCAAACCATTCGAGGTACAGAAGTTCAAGGTGCTGAGTCACACTTCATCCAAACGGATCAATTGAAGAGACAAATAAACCACCGTCATGTTATAATAATAATAATAATAATAATAATAATAATAATAATAATAATAATAATAATAATAATAATAATAATGTTTTTATTAATGGCGAGGCTCAGGCCATAGGGCCTGCTCTTCCACCTAACCACACCTCATTAGTATCATCGTCCATAAAAAAGATTAAAATGTCTTTGATTTTGAAACCTTCTATTTGTGTGATGTGTGGTAGGAAAGTCTTGCTAAATGTGTGCTCCAAAGTGAACATTGGCGTCGTTGCCTTTTTTGAAAATGTTGCGCGTTAACAAGAAGGGTGAGAGCATTGTCTCTGCTTTGGGAGAATTTGGTAGGCTTCCGAAAGGTAGCAAATAATACAGATTTTATCTTTTTCTGCCTCACTATGAAAACCGCGCTCTTCACAAAAAAGGGGTGTATTAAACGTAGTTACAACTTCTTCAGTAACAGAGATAAAAACACTAAATATTTTTTTACACTCGGTCGCCCTACGGCATCATTTTGACTGACATCTCTTATTCAACTATTGAATTTCTTTAAACAATGAACAGCAGGGGTATAACAGCAATGAACAGCAGGGGTTCGTGAACAATGAACAGCAGGGGTTCGTGACTTTTAAAGTACGAGTATTTATGAAGTAAATCTTTTAGGAAATATTCGTAAATTTTCAGCAAACCTGAGAAGTCTTAGTGTATCTCTGTTTTAAACGTTCAAAAAACGTCAGTTTTGTCAGGTTTGTCAGAAGGTTTGTCAAAATGATAAACCGCGATGTGATAATTTATCACAAGTTAATTTCGTATAAATTATAAGGAGGAACGATAGTATCAATTGGAGAACATAAAATAATTATGTGGCGAGAGATAAATAATGAAAATATTAGATATTTATATTAGTGGCGATTAGAATATCATATGGACACGTGAGATATTTTCCTGGAAATTTAGTTAATTTATGAAAATAATCCAAGGGTCGATAGTCAAGGAATAACTAAATAGAATGCTTGGGCGGTATTAGCCATTTATAAATGAGACTGCGATTGATTGATTGATTGATTTTTTTGTGTTTCCAGGCACGTCAACTGCTTGGATCATTGATCCCGCAAGTGTGGTGCAGGTTTTTCGCGGGAGACAGATGATATTCCCCCGCTGGATGGGAAGATCCGGCGCCGACCTACCGTCGTCTAGTAGGGGTGACCCTAACCAGGACTTTTCCAATCCGTTTTGCTTTCAATTGGTTTTTCGGCATCAAGAACCTACAAAACAGTGATTCTGGCTACACCACTAGTTACTGGATTTTTTCTTAATTTAGCAACTGTATTTATCCACTTTTTCGTTATCAGGGCCCGGCAAAGAATTTTTTCTTCCGAAAATCCACCGTTATTTCGCGCAGCATTACATTACTTTCTCTATCCTACGTATATTACTCCGTATATATGTACGTATACGAGGAAGTAAAAACTGAAGTTAGTCCAATATATTTATACCAAAAATTGCTATCCAACACTTAACTTCAACTGATGAGCTCCTGTGTCCTGTATCATTTAGTGAAAGTTCCAGCTCAATATCTCAAACCGTTTGAAGAATATTCGATGTGGACTTCTTTTATTGAATTGCCTTAAGCCTTAATTAAGCATACATCAGGTAATATTTCCATTGCCTTGAATACATTAATAAAAAAGGAGTCCGAATTCGGATGAAGTAGGTTAAAGTGGAATTTTTGTAATTATTTTCAACCCATTCTCATTTTTATTCGTGAGTAGTCGCAACAAAAAATAGAAAAAAACTTACAAAGCAAAAAAAGTGTGTCTAAAAATTTATAATACTCACTATAATTATTTATGTGATTTGTATATTATTTTGACATTGCTCTTGCGAAATTTCATTCATAAATTTTCAAAAAAGGTTTATATTTACATATGTATATCACAAATAAACTTCGAGTATTGTATGTGGTATATTTCAACACTTAATCTTATTTGACTGTTTCTTAGAGAAACTACATTCAGAAAACCGAAACAAAATTAACCTCCACCGCTTCACTATCAATCCGCCAACACGGCGCAGAATTCATTATTGGACGATCGTCATATGCTGCGGAGCGTTCCCGCTGATGGGTGGCCGGGCCGAGGCATTCATCACCCGACTCGTTAGTATATGGTCGGCGAGCGTGGCGTGAAGCGAAGTAAAGTTATGAATCCGCGGGGTCGTTTGTCACGCGACAAAGTGGGAACAGGCGCCGCGGCGCGAGGCGGCGATTGGTGCAAATTCCGTGGCCCCTTGCTGCGGCACGCGCCGCCGCCGCCGCGACGCCCGAGACGTGGTCGCGGGAGAGGTGGCTCAGCACATCAACTGATGTCACTGCAGCGTCTCTGACCGGGAGGTTCTAGGTTCCCACTCCCCACGGCGGCAGGATTTTCGATACTAGCTTTTCAGCTAGGTCGAATTCAGTCGCTGTCTGGAGGAGAATTCAAGCGGCCGGTTGCTCTGATCGGTAGTTTTACCTGGTTTCTCCCATCAACACCAGGCGAATGCCGGAGCAGTACCCTACCAAATGGGCCACGGACCGCGCGCGATCTGTCCTTCTTCTTCCTTGTCCTATCCTCTCCCCTTACACACAATTACACTAACATGCACTACACTAGCACATATTCCGGGAGACTGGTCAGGAGCTTAGGACTTGTCACGGCTGGGGCGCTGCCCCCCTGGTGGGAGAGTCCTGGTTAGGGGGAAGCCCCACTAGCCGACGGTAGGTCGGCGCCGGATCTCGCCTTCCAGCGGGGAAATCATCACTGCCATCTCCCGAAAAAACTGAACTACACTTACGGGAATAATGACGAAAGCTGTTGACGCGCGCGGAAACATGACAAATCAATTAATCTGAATGAATTCTAAGGATACTCACGAGAAAATTTTCATGTCCAGTTTTCTTGGTTTGAATATTTCTGTGTGACAATCATGAATTAAGGTATATGTGTATTAATTGCATTCCAGACAAAATTAATTGAATGTCTTCACAGAAGGGACATGGTATTTTCCAGGAGACGATTCCGGGCATCCCCCCATTTCATCCTGAATATGTAGAATAAATATCCGCGTGCACTTGGAGGAGGTTGGCAGAAACAAGACCAGCCACACAGGATGAAGAGTAGCGAAACGTGCCGACTCGCATCGCACGAAGGACTTCTGTAGAAATAGCCCAGTTCTTATTGTAGCGTCATGCACAAACGCAATTGTAACGAACGGCCGCGTGGCATAGGCGACGCTAAGGCACCACGCGTCAGCCTTTGTTTACGAGCGGATGTGACGTCGGCGGGAAACCCAAGGAGGCAGCGTGGTGGGGGGAAGGGCGAGCGTCAGCCCTGGCGAGCGGCGGAACGCTCTCTTGGTTACTGGACGCGGTACGGCACGGATCGGACTGTCTGGGTGGGTGCGGACCGCGAGCTGTGCAAGGGCCGGCAATGTGTTGCCGTACAGAGGCTGACTCGATGATGAGTCGTAGGTGGGTTGCGGCGCTTCACGCCATCTAATGCTTGAGATTAGTGCGTAGTGGTGTGGTAGTCGTAACGGGAAATTACTCCGTGTAGGGATATTAGTAATTACGTTATTTTGTAATAAGGTGGTGGTCTGTTAATAAACCTCTAAATTACTAAACCCACACTCGTCTGTGTTATTATGGCAAATGCATGACGCCACATTATACAGACGCACTGTAGAATTCGCTAAAGAAAGAGGACGATATTACATAATTTATAGGAAACCATCGTGTTTACAAAATCTTGGTTTATCGCACGTGATACACAAATTGTTCGAAGTGAGTGACAGAGAGCGAGGTTTTACACACACACACACACACACACACACACACGCGTAGACATCAGCTGTGCCTTCATTTTCTGATTGTTGTGGAATTTATTAATTCACGATTATACATTTTGTAGCATTCGTTTAACCGAGAAAACGACTTTCATTGAACAATTGATTATTGCCCAGAAAACATGCCAAAGTCGAAACTACTAACCACATTCCTCAAAATGTATCCGACTTCTTCCGCCAACTGAGATCAGCACTATGAGCGCAAAATTGCCGAATCCAGGCGCAAAATTACGCAATGCGAATATTGCGATAATAATAATCCCTTAAGAGCACTATTTCTGGAGAGGAAATTACCTCCTGGTCCTGAATCATACAAATTTACGACGAAAACAATGCAAGGGCGCAGATTACATTAAGGGAACCGCAGGCATACGTGCAACCAGCAACACGTTACCATCTCACTGACACGATGCGTTGGAGGCCCTAGCAACCAAGTGTTTGTGTCCTTGTGCGAGCTCTGTTTCTTATGCTGTGCTCTATAAGATTACATCTGTTGGGACGGGGCTTTTTACCCCGACTTTTTAATGAGGGTTATCTGAAACGTTGAAATTAAGATGCCATAACGGAGCTTTTTCACTCATAATACAATGATTAGTAAAGAAAGGAATGTTCACATAGATCATCTAGTACTTATTAACAACTGGATGCTCTGAACCAATGTATTGGGCAGCGATCGATCCATGAAAGTTCATGGTTTCCAATAAAAGCGAAAGACAGGTGCATCAGCAGGCGAAGATAATAAAAATCATCGATTTAGTTGAAAGCCAGTTTAATCTACTTTCAACTGTTTGATCGTACAGAAAATATATAGCGAATGAATGAATATTTAATTCATTTAAATAATTGATAAAATTTATTTTCCAACCAATAAAATGTTAATTCCACTTACATAATTAATAATATTCACAATGCATTTTATTCGATTTAATACTTTTTGTTCTGTTTCACCTTAAATATGAAATACGTTTTTTAATGTGATTGTAGCATGATAGCCATTTAATTAGATTCATGAATCTACTATTCATCCAAAACTGCCAAATCCATTCCTCGTTTTCTAGCTGATAATACAGGCTTCCTTGGTTCGTCAATAGAGAGAGCAGGCTGACGTATCACGTTGACAGATTGAGCATTAGGTCAAACGGTGTGTTCCCTGCGGTGTCTTTCAAGATGTTACCTTCAGTTCTGCACGGTCGTTGATCACAGTTGTGGATAGGCCGACAAAACGTTTATATCCTAGAACAGATAAAGTGACGAATTGCGGTTTTGAGACGTAATGAGAGGGGGGATCAGATTTTAGAGAAGTAAATGGCGAATTTGTTAAGTTTATCATGAAATATAGTTTCGATTTTTAGATCGATACCCTCTTCGACAATGACATAAGCTAATTAATTACTTTTGAAGAAAAAAATCGGCAGTCAATGCAGTACAAGCCTTTCAATTTTCTGCAAGGAAGCTAAGAGATTCAAGCTGTGATATTTGAAATAAGGAACAAATACGAGAGAGTAAATTGTATCTGTATTACTAATTCCACATGAGCGCAGACATTGAGAAAAAACTAAGAAGCGTACGGTCATGGGATAGATGTCGAAGGTTTCGTTACATATACAGCATCTTCACAAAAATCCAAATACAATGAAACATTCGAATTTCACAAAAATGCAAATATTTGATTATGTGATTATGCCGTTTCTCATTCTGCGCGCAGCCAATGAATTCTCATGCTCTGTGCGTTGCATCGCTGCTAGCGACATTGTTCACGTCATGCGACAGCAAATATCGGAAGAAGGTGCTGCCTATTTTAAATATTTGCTATTCACGTGTTGCAATATAGAACTGCAGCTTGTTTTATATTATTGGTCTACAGAGATTTGTGGTACTGTATAAATACTATCCTGTGTTATTGCAATATTAGAAAAAACTGTATTGATACAATATTTCAATTTATTGCAGTGTTCTACGAGGGCATTTTATTTTTAGTTTATGACCGATGTGAGCAGGGCTATGTATCGAGATACAACGGAAAACTACCGATTAGAACAGCCGCCCGCTAGAATTCTTCTTGAGACACCTGCCAAATTCGACCTAACTATGTAGTAGTGTCAAAAAGTCTGCCCTCATCGTAACCCGAACCCAAGGACATTGCGGTTCGTGACATCAGGCTGATCGTGGCATCATTGCCCGTGGCCCAAATCTATCTACGCCTGTTGGAGGACACTGTCAGTTACATACTAATTCTATTAGGTAATATTTGAATGGTAGGATTATTACAATAATTCATAGCCGCACTCGTTAGGCAAAAACAAGAGATTTTTCAGGAGAGGGATTTCCGCAGCGGCGGACCGGGAGCGGTAGCTCAGGGCATCAACTGATGTCACCGCAGCGCCTCTGACCGGGAGGTCCTAGGTGCGAGTCCCAAACGACGCAAGATTTTCGGCACTACCTTTACAGCTGGGTCGAATTCAGTCGCTGTCTGGAGGAGAATTCTAGCGGCCGGCTGCTGTGATATGTAGTTTTCTGTGGTTTCTCCGATTAATACCAGGTGAATCCCCGAGCAGTACCCTATCAAACGGGCCACGTACCGCGGGCGATCTGTCCTTACTCTCTTCCTTGTCCTATCCTCTCCCCTTACACACACATACTTACACTAACATGCACTACACTACCTCATATTCCGGGAGACCGGCCGGGCGCTTAGAGCTTGTGCCGGCTGTGGCGGTGTCCCGCTGGTGAGAGAGTCCAGGTTAGGGAAAAAACCCACTAATCGACGGAAGGTCGGCGCCGGATCTCGCCATCTAGCGGGGAAAAATCATCGCTGTCCTCCGAGAAAAAAACCTGCACTATACTACCTCATATTCCGGGAGATCGGTCGGGAGCTTAGAGCTTGTCCCAGCTGGGACGGTGCGCCACTGGTGGGAGAGTCCTGGTTAGAGGGAAACCCCACTAGCCGACGGTAGGTCGGCGCCGGATCTCGCCATCCAACGGGGGAAGATCACAGCAATCTCCCAAAACAACATACACTACACTTACGGGACTAATGACCTAAAATGTTTCCGCGCCCGGAATCACTAATCAACCAACTAATCGGCAGCGATGGCGCGCGCAGTGAAGGGATAAAGCGTGGTCGGTCGCCAGCGCTCGGCCAAAGGCCACCAACTGCAGAGAGCGGTCAAGAGCCCACTGCCGTGGACAGATAGCCTGTCGCCGCTCCGGCGGTGGCTTTCCACGGAGGGCAGAGCGCAAATCCCCGGGTCGCGTCACTGGTTCAGGCGCTTGCAGCAGCAACCGCGTCGATAGATACAAGAAGCCAGATTAAAAATACCACGATGGAAAATGATCTTGTCTATTAAAGCAAATCACACTTGAAAAGAAAAAAACAGAATTTGTTATTATGTCTTCGGTGAACTAGAGACCCCGTGATTTGGCTCCTTCTACCCCAAATTTCAGACCTGTGAAATGTAGTCCAATGTGCAGCCCGGATCTGCGAGTCGTCTCTGTAGCGTCCGCCGCCTGCCTCCGCTCTGCGGCTTCCTTTCCCTCCCTGTGGCGGGCGGTGAAAACGAGGCTTCTTTCATCGCTGTCGCTTTCTGGGCGCGCTGCCATCGATCGGCGGCTTCGCGTTGCGCCGTGCGGCGCGCCACCAGCGTCCCCGCCCTGTGTCCCCGCCCCGCCCCGCCACGCCACGCCCACTGACGATATCGCGTTCACCCTCGCTCCGGCCCCGACACACGTATAGAACGTTCCTTTCTCGCGACGCACAGCCACGCCGCACTTTGCCTCGTCACCATGCCCCCCGCCCCGCCCCGCCCTGCCGCGCCCACGAGCGAAACCGCACTCGTTCCCATCCATCCGTTGATTGATTGATTTTTTTCGTGTTTCCCGGCAGGTCAACTGCTTTGATCATTAGTACCGTTAGTGTAGTGTATGTTCTTTCTCGGGAGATGGCGGTGATCTTCACCCGCTGGATGGCGAGATCCGGCGCCGACCTGCCGTCAGCTAGTGCGGTTTCCCCTAACCAGAACTCTCCCACCAGCGGGGCACCGCCCCAGCCGGGACAACCTCTAAGCTACCGAGCGGTCTCCCGGAATATACGGTAGTGTAGTGCATGTTAGTGTAAGTGTGTGTGTAAGGGGGAGGATAGGACAAGGAGGCGCGTTTCGTAGGGTACTGCTCTGCCATTCGTCTGATGTTGATCGGAGAAACCAAGGAAAACTACCGATCAGAGCATCCGGTCGCTAGAATTCTGTCCCAGACGGCGACTGAATTCGACCTAGCTGATTAGCTAGAGTCGAAAATCCTGCCGCCGTCGGGCTCCCCATCCTTGCGTACCTCGTCCGACACGTCCCCGCCGAGACACGACACGACACCCTCGTCTTTACCCCGCTATCCCACTGAGCACTGTTTGAAGCGGCCACACCCACGCCCCATCGAGCCGCTCCCACAGCGATTCCATCGCGTCTCGGTGGCCAACGCACTCCGCTTCCCACCGCCACATCCCGCCTTTAGGGTCTTCACGCGTCGCTCCAGGGCGTCTTCCCTCTTTCTTGGAATTCGCTGCCACCGCCCCTTCCCGCTTCACACCCCCTCTGCCAGCCCCGCGCCCACCGACCACCTGGCTTCAGGTGCACGACGGGAATCCAGCGGAAAGGCACGCTGGGTACACTAATTCCAAGAAACACCGCCAGTTTAGAAGTTACTTGCTCATTGCGTCTCATTTTAAACGAAATGTACGTATAACAGAATTCCGCGCGGTCCCGAGATTATATCTTAAAAATGAGCAACTGAAACAAGATGTTAACATTTTTTTCATATTATTAGGTTCAACGATACGCTGTCAGAAAACATATTATTCTAAGAAGAACACAAATTAAAAATCTACTCTCCCTGTAAAAAGTTGTGTAATTGCAAGTACATCAGGATTCAAATCTGTGGCCGCGGCGCGCGCTAGGGTCTCACAATGTTCGATGTGAGGGAAAAGCTACATAGGCTGAGTTGTAAAGGCACAGTCAGATTGAACTAAATTGACTGTCACATAGTACAAAAACCCTGAACTAATATGAAGAAACACGGAGCGGTAGCTCAGTGCATCAACTGATGTCACTGCAGCGCCTCTGACCGGGAGGTCCTAGGTTACACTCCCTACGGCGGCAGGATTTTCGACTCTAGCTCTTCAGCTAGGTCGAATTCAGTCGCTGTCTAGAGGAGAATTCCAGCGGTCGGCTGCTCTGATCGCTAGTTTTCCGTGGTTTCTCCGATCAACACCAGGCGAATGCCGGAGCAGTACCCTACCAATCGGGCCACGAACCACTTGCGATCTTTCCTTTCTCTTCCTTGTCCTATCTTCTCCCCTTACACTAACATGCACTATACTACCACACATTCCGGGAGACCGGTCTGGAGCTTAGAGCTTGTCCCGGCTGGGGTGGTGCCCCGCTGGTGGGAGAGTCCTGGTGAGGGGGAAACCCCATAGCCGACGGTAGGCCGGCGCCGGATATCGACATCCAGCGGCGGAAGATACTGCCATGTCCCGAGGAAAAACGTGTACTACACTTACGGGACTAATTACCAACGCAGTTGACGCACACGGAAACACGAAAAAATCAATCAATCAATCAATATGCGGACGCATCTAGTATGACAAAATTATGTTGAAGCAAATGAGACATAAAAAATCGGCCAAGAAGGGAGGAGAGCGCCCCCTTGCCCTCCCGAGGCTGAGCGCGCGCACGCGGGATGTCTGAGAACGCAGTGGCCTCGTCTGCCACACACACGCTGTGGGATTCCGAGTGCGCAGTGCCTCTAAACGACTACTGCAAGTATCAGAGAAACCTAATAGAAAACTTCTTAGAGCGTGACAACCAGTGGCGACAAACGCAAATAGCACAAATGTTTTCTGGCCGTCACTTCAGGATCTCCCTGAAACGGCAACGCGATTACAACCTGTTCGCAAATAGTTAAGGAAACCAAATCGCAAATAGTGAAGGAAAGTTTGAAATTAAAAAATACTTAAATCAAGTATGAAAGGAATTGTAATTGCATTTTCTTATACAATTAATTAGTAATGTGTGTTTTGATTAATGTGGTCAATTTGCACTAATTACCCTTATTCTTTAACATAAAGAAGTCTATTAATATTATTGATAGATGCGATTACACACTTTCTCTATTTTTCAGCTTTATATTGCTTTTTGTTCCAGATTTTAAATGAAATTTTCCAAGTTTTCTCGTAAACAAAAATAATAGTGAAATATTTAAGACAAAGAAGATTACAGCATTGAATAATGCTTAACTATGATATTAATGAGCTTTTTATCAAATTTATATTATTAAGTGTATACTGTTTTCTAAATGGGATTTTAATGGTATTGTAACTTAAGTACAATTTTACCAGTAGTTAGTGGTAAAACGTTCAAAATAATTCTAAAATATGACAGTGCATTATGTACTTATGACTACAGTGACATTTTATTCTTATGGGAGTATTATTTGAAGGGGTAACAAAGCATTTCCAATGGGTAATACTTCGAAAATAAGATAGTGTTGTTGACCGTGATTAGTTGTTTTTCAAGTTTTTGAGAACTGATATCTCTGCAATGTCTTCAAGGTGTGTAATTACATCAGCCAGCAACCGTTTCTTCGCTGGCTGAGTCGCACGACTGAGTTGCCACCGCCGTGTCTGCTCCGCCTCACTGGCAACTCTGTTGCGCATTAGGCTTCGCGACTTCATCCAAGCCGCCTTTAGGCTGCTCCATAACTCTTGATAACTTGTTAGTACCACCCCGACTGGCTTCGCGTTTCCATCAGCGCCATTCACGGCTTCTTGTCAGCTTTATCGTTTCATTCTCTTTCTACGCCTTTCGCCATGAACTCTGCTTTGCAGCTGATTTTCCGAAAGGGTGGAGTTGTCTTAAACTTCTCTCTCCGCACTGAGATAAGCTACTTCTATATTTCTTTTCGTTTCCTTTTCTTTCAATTTCGCCACAACCTGTTCCTTTTTTTAATTCTCCCGTTTTCACGTCTCATCTTTTCGTGCGTTCTCTGGAACTTTCGCGAACGCATCTGTTCCTCCATCCCTGCTACCGTAACTCTGCCGGTCCGTACCCTCGCGTCAAGTCCTTCCGAAGTCGGTCTCTGATTTTCTCCCTCCCAGAGGTCCCAATTCGGCCCCAAGTTGTCCTTTTCAACTGCGGCGCCGACGTCGCCACCTCGCCCCAGGCGGGGGCGTGTCTCCCCTGCACTTTCTCCCTTGTCAGGGGAATCGGCGGCCCCCTCCCCAGGTTTGTGCCGTCAGGGAAAGGGTTCGCCTGCAGGCGCTACGTGCGAGGAAGGAACAGAACTTTTCCTTTGTGCCCGCACACACAAGTCATTCCAAAGAATGATTTCGTCTTTGTGTCCTGAAACGTGTTTATTAACTGCTTGTTTATTTTTGCGTATTAACTCCTCCGGTGTCAAACTGCTCCATTTGGCCCTCTGATGTACACTTCCCCCTCCGGCCTCCCGCTGGGACGGTTCCTCTCCGTCAAACGGAAGAGCAGCCTTTACCGGCTGGTCCTCGCTACATATTCAGAAATTGTCCTTGAACTTATTTTCATTCTTTCACCGTATATTGTAAAACAAAGTGCTCCATATGATGCCTATTAGTATAATGACATTTAGTTATATTTTTGTACAGGTATGTGGCGCTAACATAGATATTAAACCTAAACTCATACTAACCTTACTAACTACTATTTTCATTATACGCTATTTGTTTATATTATTTAAACATTATTGTTCTTAAAATCTAAACTTACATACCGGGACTTACATACTTACAGACTAAACTTCCATTAGGCGCTGCTTATTTACAATAGACCATTTGGGGTGAATACCAGAATACGAAAGATTAGAACGCGGTAGAATGTAGGTATTTTAATGGATAAAAGGCCTTCGGCCTAGCCACTTAGCATCACAATCTCTAATTTGTATGTAATAATTACCTATTAAATAAATAAAATAATAATATTTACCGCCAGGTGCACGCGTCCGGTTGTTCCATCACAGGCGCAATGGGTGGCGTATCTGTGGCGCACTCCCGACGATCTGTAACTACAGGGCTGCGGACAAGGCCGACCGCTGTCGTATGCCAAGCCTGCCATCGGGAGCGGTAGCTCAGTGCATCAACTGATGTCATTGGCGCGCCTCTGACCAGGAGGTCCTAGGTTCCCACTCCTCACGGCGGCAGGATTTTCGACACTAGATTTCCAGCTACGTGGAATTCAGTCTCTGTCTGCAGGAGAATTCTAGCGGCTCTCTGCTCTGATCGGTAGTTTTCCGTGGTTTCTTCGATCAACACTAGGCGAATGCCGAAGCAGTACCCTAACAAACGGGCCACAGACCGCGCGCGATCTGTCCTTCCTCTTCCTTTTCCTATCCTCTCCCTTTACATACACACTTACACTAATATGCACTACACTACCACATATTCCGGGAGGCCGGTCGGGTGCTTAGAGCTTGTCCCGGCTGGGGCGGTGCCCCACTGGTGGGAGAGTCCTGGTTAGGGGGAAACCTCCCGGTAGGTCGGCGCCGGATCTCCCCATCCAGCGGGGGAACATCACCGCTACCTCCCGAGATAAAACATGCTCTACACTAACGGGACTAATGACCAAAGCAGTTGACGCGCCCGGAAACACGAAGAATCAATCAATCAATCAAGCCAAGCCTGTTTGGGGTGCTGGATTGGACCTCATACGGAAATAAGTGGTCTCTGGCGAAGTGATTGTAGTAGCACGTGGCGCTACCCCACATTGCCTCGGCGACGATGCGTTCACGCAATTTCTATAGTTTGTTGGCGGAGGAAAATATCTTTAGACCAGCGTCGGGACACTCGTACAATCATCAGAGGCCCGTCCCACAGCACGAGGTATTCTACCGCCCGATAGTGCTGTACAAACAGTTTTCCTTGTACGAAATAATATCTTTGTACCTTCTTCTCACCCACCGAGGCGATTTTTCCTGCGTGAGATACCGCGATCGCTGCGTCAATGACGTTCGCTGGGCAGCGACCATCGTCTTCAGCACCACAAGCTCCGGTCTATTCGCGTGCTGTGCGACCTGGTTCTCGTACAACACACTCCATTCAGGACATTGTACAGCAGGCTCTAACCAGCATCCGCGGCGTCGGGAGCGTGCTGTAGAACGTAATTATGACACCGCATCCATGTAGCGGGATGAGAGCGGCTCGTCGGTGCGACGTGCGCTATGGTTTCCACAGCGGGGACGACCGAGTTGAGATGTTCGCACTTGCGGCGGCAAAGCTTGTACTCACTATTACGCTGGTGGTTTAGTAGCTACACACTGTTACAAACTCGTGTACCGGCGGGCGCAGTGGGCACCGGACCGGAGGAAATGGGAAGAATTGCTCCCTTGTCCCTCCAGAGTCGAAGCAAATGTTCCTTGGCGCAATGAACGCCACGTCCGCCCGTACCTCGCTTGACATAGTACCCGTAGGCAACGCATGAGCTGCGCCTGGGATTTGGTGGATATTAGATCTTCTTCTAGGAAGTCGACGCCCGCAAACATACCACCCCCGGTGACCCTTGGGGCGGTACCTCTTGGTCAAGCGGAATGGTCAGGCAGAAGAGCAGCTCTGATCGGCTGGTCTTCGCTACAGGCAAATTGCATATTCAGACATTATTATTATTGTTATTTATTATTGCTATTAATATTATATTATTGTTACTAGTGAGAACCCGTCAAAATGTGACGGTGAGATCTGAGATAAATGTAAAATACTGTGTCCAGACTAATGTTAACAATATGTTGTGTTGTTTGGATCTTCAGGGTATAACGAAGATATTTTGTGATGTGGAGTTTCCAAAATTTTGAACATGTATGGCCCATGACCAGGAGGCAATGCAATATCGGCACCAAATGGCACAAAAGAAAGAGCACTATTATACTGATGAATATTATTTCTAAAGTTTTTTGATGTGTCATCATCTATTAACTACTTTGATTTCTTCTGGCATATTGCTCGAAGGTAAACTTATTTTCCCGTTTAAGCAACACAGAATAAATTCCTTTGCAGAATTTCTCTCACATGGGAAGTGCAAAGCAGAACAAAACTGGCATTTCATAGATAACGACCCAACAGAGAACAAAATGACCTCACTAACACGACTTCTACGCCGACTATCTCTTCCCCTGCGTTCAGTTAATGTACGTTTGCGTCTTTTGGGGCGCGTGGGCAACGATTCGGAATTCGACATAACCTGTGAACAACTTCACTACTTAAGTACAACCGAGCAAAACCCACTGTCCGAATGTTCTCTACAAAATACACCACAAAAGCAAATACATGAAAACTATCAACGCCACAATTATTACACTGAAACAAAACCTTGACGAATTGTAAACAAATCTCAACAATCAAAACAAAACATCAAGCAGCGCCACCATGAAGCAGCTTTGGAAGAAAACAATCAATTGACTATTGATAAGCGTACTATTAAAGAATGATTTAATTAATTAATTTACACCGTAAATGTTGGTGAATCAACACTAACAATATCTGATAACACATCTAGAGATCACGTTCTTTCATTTAAAGGAAACAATACTACAATAGGTTCAGTAAAAGCTCTAAACGAAGCCATGGCAGAATACCTTATTTTTTTAAATATATAGATTATCGTTATTTATATGATATTATTATTAATATTATATTATTATTGTTATTATTTAGTACTAATACTAGTAGTAGTACTATTATTACTGGTAGTACATGTTTTCGATGGGAGAAAGACAGATATGATGAAAGCCAGAAACTAAATGTGAAACTGACAGTGCAAAATTTCCTTAAAATAATAGTAACAAATGAGGATAATTCAATGGTGCATGCAAGAACCTGATGTTTCATTTTTGAAATAAATGCGTTTTTGCCATTCAAAAACCTAACATAAGTTTCTCTATTTTCTCACAAAAACTCAAAGCTCTAGGTAAATGTTTCACTAGATAAAAATGTCATTGGGCAGTAACAAAGCTTTTGCCTTCATCCGTGCAAGAACCTGATATGTATTATTCTTCTCACAGCGAGTTCTAGGTTAAAGGTTGGTGAAGTGCATTGTGTACATTTGTGTTAATGGGTGATAGAGATGCAAAGAAGAAGTTATTTGAAGATTCAATTGGAAATATTACTGGTAAGTTACCAGTTTATTACTATTCATTTTCAACAATTCATCCAGAAACATACCAAATCTTCAGAAAAAGTGTTTGTCGTATGAATTGCACGTGATCAATTTTGTATGAACAAAGTGAAGATTAAATTCCATGACAAACTTGCGACAAATATCAAGAATGTATATGACGAAGAAAAAGAAAAACAAAGAAAAAGAACTGCATTTACGAATCACCTCAAACTATGATTTTCTAGCTTTTCAGAATGGCTCAAATACATGGACAATAATATGCAGGTTTGATATGCAGCAAGCACTCTCAAAACATATGCATCATGCTCTCATGCATGCTAAAGTGGTTTTCTACTCCAGGCAACTGTGGACGAACCTGGGAGAACATGACGCTAATGAATGTTCAAAGCAAGTCTTGGCCGAGGACTTCGCTAGTAGGGGATCACAAGAAATAGAAAATTGATCTATTTTCATAACAAGTCTGATTTTCTAGCAGAAAAAAGTGAAAGTCTGGTCTGTTTCTTATGGTGGTTATAACAAGAATAAAAATATTATATCTTTGTAATACTACATAGTAAATGATCTACGTCTCCTTGATGAAATGAAGCATAAATTCCCTCTTCCAGGACACACCTTTCTTCATTGCGACAGATTTTGGGATTATTGAGAAGAAAAAGAGGTCCACACTGCCAGGTTACTCTTCAGAGCAGTGAGTAAACATTATCAAAGAAGCGAAACGAAACATTCTCATGTAACAAAAATGAAGAGACCGAGAGGTGATTTCCCCTCACTCGTATTGTCTCGTCCCTAGTCTTCCGCAAAACAAGTATTAAAGAAAATAGTGCAAATTCAGAAAACTTTGAAAACTGGAATAAGGAAAGACAAACCATTTTCCGTTTTCATTGCTTACTCGTCCAATACTTTAGCTGACTGGCAAGAAGTCAACATCTCCAAGCGGAGTAAAATGAATACTCAAAGTTATCTGCCTTTTTCTCTGCCAAGAAAAGAAGCGCTCAGCAGCATAAATGCAAGATTTGAGAAAGCGATTATCGTACATCCCATGTGAGTTTTGGGTGAACTATGAAAGCATCCCAACTGTATCACAGAGCTCCATAAAGTTGCGATTTCAAGAATAACAGCATTATGATAAGGATTTAGAAGAATACAGTGAATTTGAGGAACCAGATAATGAAGAATATCAGGATTCAGCTTAATGAATTGTAATATATCAGGTTCTTGCAATCAAGTCACTTGTATGACACTAATGTCAAACTTTATAAAAATAGCTGTGTACACCATATTTCTAAAAGCAAACTAATGATGATTTGCAGGCGTAATTCTGTAACATTTTACCACATAATAAAAATAAATTGTAATTCAAAATCTTCACATCACACAGAACTTAACATCTCAGAATCTCAGAACTTTAAAAATGAGTTTTTGAGTTGGTGGAAATCCAACTCTTGCTAAGAGCGGTGTCATTAAAAGATATTTCTCCTAAAAAATAGTAATACAAGTATAACTACTAGTACTACTACTAGTATTAGTAGTAGTGGTAGTTGTAGTAGTAGTAGTAGTGGTAGTCGTAGTAGTAGTCGTAGTAGTAGTAGTCGTAGTAGTAGTAGTCGTAGTAGTAGTAGTCGTAGTAGTAGTAGTAGTAGTAGTAGTAGTAGTAGTAGTAGTAGTAGTAGTAGTAGTAGTAGTGGTAAGTAGTAGTGGTACGATGTGGGGTCGTAGTAGGTAGTCGTAGTAGTAGTCGTAGTAGTAGTAGTCGTAGAGTAGTAGTCGTAGTAGTAGTAGTCGTGTAGTGTAGTAGTCGTGGTAGAGTAGTGTAGTGAGTAGTAGTGAGTTGTAGCGTAGTAGTGGTAGTCGTAGTGTGGTAGTCGTAGTAGTGGTGTAGTGAGTAGTGGTCAGTAGAGTAGTGGTAGGTGGTGAGTGGTAGTGTAGTAGTGTAGTGGTAGTAGTGAGTAGTGGTATGTGGTAGTAGTGTAGTAGTGTGTAGTCGTATGGTGGTTCAGTAGTAGTAGTCGTGTAGTAGTAGTGAGTGTATAGTAGTAGTGCAGTAGTAGTAGTCAGTAGTAGTAGTAGAGTAGTAGTAGTAGTAGTAGTAGTAGTAGTAACAGTAGTTGTCGAAGAAGTAGTATAAGGTGGAGTGGCAGCAGTAGTAGTAGAGTAGTTATGTTATTATCATTATATATAATAATGATAATAACTGTCATAACAAACATAACTGTCATTTTACTATTTGGATTATTCCCTTGTAAACCAATTTTTATTTTTAAGTTATCGTTGTATCCCGCAACCACTAATTAAAGATAAATCTTTCGTTAATCTCTCCCGCTTTATTGTCTTAGAAGTTATTTGTGATTTTTTCAGAAGTGCCGGTAACGTGTGTTGCAGAAAATTTCTATGCACATTACCAATTAATGTTGTTTCAAAGACGTACGGGCCAACAATGAAATAGCCAAGAATTCTGCTCCACATGTTCACGAGCCTCTGTCTGATATTCGACCACCCTTATTCACACCGGATTTGCCCTGATCTAGAAATACATTCTGTGAAGTATTTAGTGTTTGAAGTTTGATGTGTAACCGGGAGGTCGTAGGTTCGAGTCCTGACGGCGGCAGGATTTTCGACACTAGCTTTTCAGCTAGGTCGAATTCAGTCGCTGTCGACAGGAGAATTCTAGTGGCCGGCTGTTCTGATCGGTAGTTTTCTGTGGTTTCTCCGATCAACACCAGGCGAATGCCGGAGCAGTACCATCCCAAACGGGCCACGGACCGCGAGCGATCTGTCCTTCCTCTTCCCTGTCCTATCCTCTCCCCTTACACACACACTTACACTAACATGCACTACACTACCACATATTCCGGGAGACCGGTCGGGAGCTCAGAGCTTGTCCCGACTGGGGCGGTGCCCCGTTGGTGGGAGAGTCCTGGTTAGGGGGAAACCCCACTAGCCGACGGTAGGTCGGCGCCGGATCTCGCCATCCAGCGGGAGAAGATTGCCGCCATCTCCCGAGAAAACATGCACTACACTAACGGGACTAATGACCGAAGCAGTTGACACGCCCGAAAACACGCAAAAATCAATCAATCAATCAATCAAGTTTGATGTGTCCACGTGTTGGACATGTTGCGTCGTTCGTGAATAGGATTTTTTTCTAAGAAATCGCTGTTTTCTAATAGAGATGAATAAAAATCTGCAGAATTCTACACGTTGTAGGAAATAAGTTTCCTTAATTTATAATGAAGACTCGGAATGTTTGACGCTGCAGAATACGTTGCGCAATTTATTTGCTGATTCCATCCTCTCTGGAGATGTTTCTTCAACTTGCATGCGGGACTGTAAACACACACTTCTAGTTTCTTCTTGGAAGTTGCCGCCTTTATTCTTTCTTGAGGTTTTAAATTTCAGTTATCTCTTGAAAGAAAGCTTTTGCAAATTCTCGCCATTGTTTTTTCGTGATATCTTTTGCCGATTCGAATATCTTTGAGAATAAACTTCAACTAAATGTCTGGCTTTTATATCTCACTCCCTGAAGATCAAAGGTGCATCAATTTTCTCTTCGTTGGTAAATTTCATTTTCAATTAAGATGATGACTCGACCACTTTGAAACCATACGACCACTGCTGTTCATAAATGAAAAAGAAAATAGTACCCTTCCGACCTCTGCCGTTCATGGCAGCACGTGGCGCTATAAAGAGTGAAACACTCCAATCAGTATTAGTCGCGACTGAGGAGATGTATTTCTGTTAATGTTTGGTAAATTTACATTGATAGAACTGTCCAGACAATTTGAAAATTTTTATTGCTTTGTTCTTTCGGTACATATAATTTACTTAGCTCTTTCTGTACATGAACCTTCTAGGAAGTTAATTAACAATTTTGAGAGAAAATGTCTGCCTAAGTAGTATTTGATGAATTAATTAAGATGTTATAATGAATATGTATAAACATTCATTCCCATCTCATGTTTTAAAATGCTGGTTTGTTCCCGCCATAACACACTGAGCTTGATTCTCGAAAACGACCGTTGAAGCGAACTTTGAAAATGACCTTTAATAGTATCGTCCTTACGCTACCAATTTCTTATATCATTCTTTTCGCTTCTTGTTGCTTTGGAATTTCAGTAGAAGAAAAATTGAATTCAGAAGAATCAATGGTAGAAAGTTTTTCATTCGGATCTTTAACATTGATGTTTGTTGATATTATCTTTGTGACAAGACCACAGATTGCTGTAGTTACACCTGTATTCCTCACGGCCTCCCCTCTCAGTCTCCCCTTCGTCTCGACGTTGCGAAGATCACCTTCCCCATTGGCGGTTGTTTAAAGGGCTTCTACACGAAAAGGCCGTTGAACTCCTCTCTCCCGAGCCTGCGCGCGCTCGTGGTGTGTGTGTGTGTGTGTGTGTGTGTGCGCGTGTGTGTGTGTGTGCGCGTGTGTGCGTGCGTGCGTGTGCGTGTGTGTGCGTGTGTGTGTGCGTGTGCGCGCGTGTGTGTGCGTGCGTGCGTGCGTGCGTGTGTGTGTGCGTGTGCGTGCGTGCGTGCGCGCGCGCGTGTGTGTGTGCGTGCGTGCGCGTGCGTGTGTGTGCGCGCGTGCGTGCGTGCGTCCGTGCGTGTGTGTGTGTGTGTGTGTGTGTGTGTGTGTGTGAGTGGTTATTGCTCTGAGAGATCATCGCCCTACCCTCCAGCTGGCTTCAACGCTAACTTCCGCTGCCCAACGTCCAACTCCGTGCTGTTTCTCGTGTCTGGATTCGCACAGAAACGAGCTCCTGTCCTCAATCCTCAGCAGCCTCGCCACGCGTCACAACAATTAAAACGGCCGGCCCCTGCCAGCCGTCCCTCTACACATTGCCCAGGCAACGCCGCGCCCGCTCCCCTGCCCCACGCCTTGGCAACGTTACGTAAATTTCAAATAATTATAGGTAGGAGGATAATGGAACCACAATACTAAAAATAAATAATATATATATTCATTTTATGCCCCAATGTGCCTTTCGGGAACAATATTTTCCCATCCTCAGTAGGTCTCTAACAAAAGGAAAATTGAGTGATTAACATAAAGAGGAACAGTGATATAATGAATAAAATAGACAAAAGAAGTGAATGAATAATACAATGATAAATTTTTAAAAAATAATAAACATCTTTGAAATAACTTACTGCCCAAGCAACGTGGATAACACCTAAACATTTAAAATGACACCGGATAAGATCCAGTGATGAACCACTAGGGTGGCCGCCATCTTGTAGAATTGTGGGAAGTGGAAGCCCACCCAATAGTGGTGGAGGGGGCGGAACTGGAAGAGAGAGTGTAAGTCATAAAAGGTTTAAAATAGATAGCTTTTTAATAATGGGATGTATATACTTGATATGAAATCAGAATAAGAAAGTTCTAAATTTTTTTAATTCCATATATATATATATATATATATATATATATATATAAATATATATATATATTTATTTTTACTATTGTGATTTGATTATCCCCACACCTATAATGGATTGCCACAAGATGTCGACTACCACAACGGAATTTATTCAAATAATTAATTGCAAAACATTATATTATTTTAAATAGATATATTTCAAGTAAAATGGTATATATTACCCAATAACTTGATTCGAGCCATTATGTAACGTACCGGATATAATTAAAGTCCTATAATAAAAATGTCAATGTAAGGCTAGAGGACTTGTGAAGTGACGTGCCGATTGCCAAGGGAAAACACCTTGTTAAGATGATATAAGATACAAACTCCGAGGTGAGCTATATTCTTGAAGGCATTACGCAAAACTGAACGGCGTTGAAGTGAAAATGTATGGGAAATAGAGTACAAAGAGGTGTGTTTCTAAAAATGCATTGACACTTAAAAGGATACCACTAAATTTTAATCATAAAATTATTTGATTAGAAGTATCTGTGACTTCTTTTATTGGAAAACGTTATGGGGAGACGTACCTAGATGATGCAAAATAACTTCTCAAATATTAGTAGAAGTAGTTTAATACAAGTTGAAACGAAAAGTCGTTCTGAACTGGTTAAATGGGAAGTAGAAGCGGAAGAGTATGCAAGACAGGAAATCAACATGTAGGGCGTTACTCTCTCCCCGCCACTCGCCTCCCGCCCGCCCCGCCCCGGCCCCAGACCCCCCCCTGTCTCAACCTCCAGCCAAGCCCAAGGCCCCCAGCAACCTACCCCCCCCCCCTTCCCCAGCCCCAGCCCAAGCCCCAGCTACAGCCGTACCTCCCTTGTCCCAACCTCCATCCCAGCCCCAGCCCCAAACCCGTAGTCCCCTGTACCAATCTTCAGCCACATCCCTCTACGCTACTCCCCGTCCCCTTACAACCAGCCCCACTCCGGGGGCCTCCCGTGGCGGAGATTCGCTTCCTGTCGCACGGAGTCGTTGCACGGAGTCGTTGCACGGAGTCGTTGCACGGAGTCGTTGCACGGAGTCGTTGCACGGAGTCGTTGCACGGAGTCGTTGCACGGAGTCGTTGCACGGACTCGTTGCACGGAGTCGCTGCACGGAGTCGCTGCACGGAGTCGTTGCACGGACTCGTTGCACGGAGTCGTTGCACGGAGTCGTTGCACGGAGTCGTTGCACGGAGTCGTTGCACGAAGTCGCTGAACGGAGTCGCTGCACGGAGTCGCTGCACGGAGTCGCTGCACGGAGTCGCTGCACGAAGTCGTTGCACGGAGTCGTTGCGCGGAGTCGTTGCGCGGAGTCGTTGCACGGAGTCGTTGCGCGCAGGCGTTGCACGGAGTCGTTGCACGGAGTCGTTGCACGGAGTCGCTGCACGGAGTCGCTGCACGGAGTCGCTGCACGGAGTCGCTGCACGAGTCGCTACACGAAGTCGTTGCACGGAGTCGTTGCACGGAGTCGTTGCACGGAGTCGTTGCACGGAGTCGTAGCACGCGGGCGTCGCTCGGAGGCGCGTCGAGGCAGCGACAGCGAGACCGCCCCCTCCTCAGATTTCCAGTTGCCGCGCTGATTTCCTTCGGTTATTCAAACATTTATAATTCGCCGTTTGCCTAGCGCTGCCAGGGAGAAAAGGACGGCTCGTGATGTTTTTCGGCTCCGTCGGAAGAGTAACCGAAGGGAGAGCGAGTGTGATCGGGCGGAGAGTTCAAGTTTCTTGAAGTTTCGTTGGATGTTTTTTCGTGCGTTCTCTTTTGCGATTTTCAGTTGGAGTCTTTTCTCAGTTTGCTGCTCTCGATTTCAACCCTTGTGTGAATTAAACATCTCATTTATAAGTCAATATTATAAGTGAAGAAAGACGAAAGAAATCAGAATTTTGCTCAAGCAAGTCCCAGCATTTAAATCGATGTGATTCGATGGGGCAGCCAAATATTGAAGAGAACTAACTTTAAGGAAAGAACCCATGTTCTTCAAATCAGCATTGTATCTGAATTTGAGCTATATAATACACAAAAACAATATAATAGATTAGTTATTCAGATGCATACCTTTTAAAATATTAAAGTACCATTTCTATTGTTCCTTCACTTCTCCCCTATACTAATTAAACATCCTTTGTTTAATTTTGCCATTTGAACATTTCTTCAACCAAAATTCAAGATCTATTCAAAATAGTATGATTTTTTTATTATGCAAATAATTTTGTTTTAATAATAAAGTATAAAACAAAAACTCTATGATTAACAAATAATTAAAATTCATGCATTTTGTTTACAAAATGCATGAATTTACAAACATCTTAAGGCAAATTTATTAAATCACATATTTCTAACAACCTTCAGTCAATTTTACACCATCCCTCAAAACATGCAAACTTCCAGAATTTTAATTTTCGCGGTTGCATTACACGATGTAAAGATCAAAAGGGTTTTTCGTCTTTTGTGAGATGAACTGGAAAGAAAGGCCTCTTACAGAAGGACTTCACAAAAGTGGTGATGAGAATACTCCAAATGAGAGGGCTCTCTACGGTACACAGAGTATCATCCGACCCACACGGCTGGCCTGATGGAATTAAATTATTTGAGGATTTGTGGATATTTTAATTATGGAAGAGATTATATTCTGGGTGAGATTTGTTGCGGAGTAGTTTTTCCGTCATTCTTATACTTGTCTTTTCCATTAATTCTCTTAGTCAGGATTCAGCCGATGCCTGGAGGAGAATTATAGCGGCCGGCTGCTCTGATCGGTAGTTTTCCGTGGTTTCTCCGATCAACACCAGGCGAATGCCGGAGCGGTACCCTACCAAACGGGTCACGGACCGCGCGCGATCTGTCCTTCATCTTCCTTGTCCTATCCTTTCCTCCTTGCACACACACTTACACTAACATGCACCACACTACCACATATTCCGAGAGACCGGTCGGGAGCTTAGAGCTTGTCCCGGCTGGGACGGTGCCCCGCTGGTGGGAGAGTCCTGGTTAGGGAGAAACCCCACTAGCCGACGGTAGGTTGGCGTCGGATATCGCCATCCAGCGGGGGAAGACCACCGCCATCTTCCGAGAAAAAACATGCACTACACTAACGGGACTAATAACCAAAGCAGTTGACGCGCTCGGAAACACGAAAAAACCAAACCGAACCAATCTTAGTCAGGCAAATAATTTGGTGCCGAGATATACTTTTAGCGGTACCATACTTTTAAATATACATAACGCAACTACAAAAAAGGAAAAAAATACTAGCAGTCGTCAGATCTTAAGAATATTAAAGATTGTCTGAATTCACTTGATCAAAAATTATTAATTTTGAAATTAAAGAATAATTTGCAGAGAATGGCGTATGACTGAGCACATATATTCAAAACAAATATTTTTCATATTTATATGATTTTTTAAAAATGTAAATATGATGTTAAAATATTAAAGGACACACGGAAAAAATACGAATAACTCGGAGCATAATTTGCCAAATAACCTTTCCTATTGCCTCAGTTTGCAAATTCCAACAGCATTTGATATTTGCTTTGTATCGGCTTATTGACGTTAATAATTAAAACAATGTCGTTTTACAGGTAAACAGAGCTTTTTAGAACAGTATTTACTTTAGTAATCCAATATGTGGGTATACTCTCTGTATTATATACAAGCAGTTTTCATTTATAGAAACAATTTAACGACGAAAAACCATCACGAAACCCGCAAAGAAAAGTCAACTTCACGTGGTACAATAGGAATTTCAAACAGTTAAAATGGAGAACAATGCAAATGTTTCGAGTTGGGGAACAAAAGCGGGCGATGGAATACAAATGAAAGCCACTAAATTTAGGAATGCAATAAGCGGAATTTGTTGATAAGCTATTGTTTGTAGAGCCAGAAATATAATTGATATATTAGATAATAATTGAACCTTCAAAGAATAATTATCACATATATACAAATTTATCTCTCTTTCTTTCGATCTCTCTTAATTCTTCCTCTTTCATTTCTTAAGATGTCTTTAAAATTATTTAATATATAACCATTTACTTTTCGTACTCTGTTAAATCCAGTATTTTTGTTTATTTTTTTATCAGAAAACTGATGATGACGGCTAAGCCATCGAAAACAGCTCTTCTTGAAATAAACAGTATTGTTGGCAATGACAACGCCTTCAATCCTGCAATATATTAGAGAGAAAGAGAGATATGAACATTAGGAAACAAACTGAATGCAGGCAAGTGATTATTCGAACGAGAAATTACAAATAATGTCCAAATAGGAAATTAAACACAAATATCGTGAAAACAAGATCATATTTGAATACTATGTATGAAAATGGACTAAATAAAAGATTCGGGAATGTTTATCTTCATACGATCAAAGAGCCAATCTTCGTAGTATTTTTATTCACTGGGAGATACTAAAGTGTCTTAGTTAGCAACTTCAGTCAATAACTTCGATGAAACATGACAATTGTCCTACGAACGGTGAAATGTGAATATAGTCAGTGGTTAATATGAGTCAATTAGTTAATTTTAATAGTATTTAACGAAATGGATTATTTTGTTAATTGTTGATCATCAATTATTGGAATACTTGTTTCGTAATAATTCATTTCACATTTCATCATATATTTCGACACTCATATCAGTTTCGTTTTATTTTAATCAATCTAAGTGGATAAAACAATACGATGTGCTTTAGAGGCAACGGCATGACATGTAAAGTCTTAAAAGCGTTTGTTGCAAGCTCTTGCAATGAAGTGCAATGTGCTAAAAACGTTCGTGTAAGTTGACAATGAATGGAAATAGTTCCAAATTTTATCACTGAATTCTTATAATACCACGTTCCCTTGATTCGCATTTTTTTCGATTAGAACTCTCCATGAACGTACACTCTCTGAGATACTTATATTGATAGATTGATTTTTCGTCTTTCCGGGCGCGTCAACTGCTTTGGTCAATAGTCCCGTAAGTGTAGAGTATTCTTTTTTCACGGTAGTTGGCGGTGACCTTCCCACACTGAATGGCGATATCCGGCGCCGCCCTACCGTCGGCTAGTGGGATTTCCCTCTAACCAGGACTCTCCCACCAGCGGGGCACCGCCCCAGCTGGGACAAGCTCTAAGCTCTCGACCGGCCTCCCGAAGTATGTGGCAGTGCATTACATGTTATTGTAGGTGTGTGTGTGTGTGTGTGTGTGTGTGTGTGTGTAAGGGGTGAGGTTAGCACAAGGAAGAGGGAGGAACGATCGCGCGCGGTCCGCGGCCCGTTTCTTAGAATACTACTCCGGTATTAACCTGGTGTTGATCGGAGAAACCATGGAAACCTACCGGTCAGTGCAGTAGGCCGCTAGAATTTTCCTCCAGATAGCGACTGTATTCGACCTAGCTGAAGAGCTAGTATGGAAAATCCTGCCGCTGTAGGGAGTGGGAATCTAGGACCTCCCGGTCAGAGGCGCTGCAGTGGCATCAGTTGATGGACTAAGCTACCACTCCCGGTGTGTTATATTTATACTTCCCTATGATGAAGCAGCATACAAATATACAGACAGCTCCGCTTTCGGCTAATGCCGCTGGAAACAAAAGCTACTTTCAAAAAGAGATGACTTGCATCGTGACACTAGTCATGTGATAGATCTCTATAATTCTACGACGAAAATGGAACGTAAGTTTAGATTTCACGCTTGCTTTGACGCTCGTGTCTGCGTTCGCCGAGAATATACAGTGCTTCTTCCAGAGAAAAAGTGTCTATTGCCGAATGAATCGAGCAATGGGTCCAGAAGGCCATTAGCCATAGCGCTGGCAATCCTCGAGGCGCCCTTGGGCCGTCCGGCCCTTCAGTGCAAGGGCGAGAGGGCGCCAGCGCCGGAGGGAGCGCCCTTCCGCCCCACCGGAAGCGGCCCTCGGTGTTTACGCGCGCCGCCACGCGACCTGCCCGTCAAGGGCGCCGCCCCCCCCCCGGCCGCCCGCGCCTCGCCGCTCCAGACCGCCTGTCACACCTCCCTGGCAGCGGCCCCCTCGCAGGCCGGGTTGCAACCCCGCAAACACTTCCTCCCCCTGCTGTCGCCACGCCCCTCGCCAGCTACATTGTACGCCGACGCCCCCGGCCCGCACGCCCCCTCCCACCACCCCAACCTCACCACACTCTCGCTCTACCCCACCACTCCGTCTGCACCTCCACGCCATTGCCACCGCAACCGAGCTCACTCCTGCCTCACCGGGAGCGGTGGCTCAGTGCATCAACTGATGTCCCTGCAGCGCCTCTGACCGGGAGGTCCTAGGTTACACTCCCCATGGCGGCAGGATTTTCGACACTGGCTTTTCAGCTAGGTCGAATTCAATCGATGTCTGGAGTGTATGGATGGAATTCTAGTGGCCGGCTGCTCTGATCGGTAGTTTTCCGTGGTTTCTCCTATCAACACCAGGCGAATGCCGGAGCAGTACCCTAACAAACGGACCGCGATCGAACTTGCCATCCCCTTCCGTTATAATCCTCTCGCCTTACACACACTAACATGTCCTACAATACTACATATTCCGAGAGACTGGTCGGGAGCTTAGAGCTTGTCCCGGCTGGGGCGGTGCCCCGCTGGTAGGAAAGTCCTGGTTAGAGGGAGACCCCACTAGCCGATGGTAGGTCGGCGCCGGATCTCGCCATCCAGCGGGGGAAGATCATCACCATCTTCCGAGAAAAAGCATGCACTACATTTACGAGACCAATTACCAAAGCCGTTGACTCCCCAGGAAACTCTAAAAAGCAGTCAGTCACCCCTGCCTTCTTCCTTCCTACCCCATGTGGTGCGACCGCCGCCCCCTCCGAAGCCCCTCCTGCCCGGCAGCTCCCAGCTACCCCTGCGACGCAAATTGATAAAAGATGGACGTCCTGGGCGCAGACACGAGGGAGCGCGCCAGGGCGAGGGGAGCCCCCTCAAGGGCTGCCGCGCACGTCGAGAAGGTTCTGCACGAATCCCTCGACCAATGGCAAAACAGCCCTCTTCGTTGAATACCACAAAGTAACAATGACCGAATCGTTCTCTGCACTTAAAGACTTTCTTAATACAATTGCCAAACATTTTGCAGTCATTCCCAATTGTTTTAGACTGGAGAATGTGTTGGAACGGATTTCTAAAGGGAAAATCTAATGAAGTGGATGCCGGGTTTGAGGTGGATTGGCACTCACATCCCATTGGCCACATAGGATCACAGCCCATAGAGCTTGACTGAGGGTTGGTTGGTACTTACTTATATTCACACATCGCACACAGGGTTTTCTAAAGCCCTGGTATTATGTCCCATGTTCTTTACGGCCTAACAAACTTTGGACCATCAGTGTCTTGGAACCATCAGTGCAACAATTTTTAATGCTTTACTTTTAATTATTTTCCTGCAACTACCTGTAACTCTGTTTTACTAGTCTATCGCCACGTTTAAGATCAGTTTAGCGTAAACCATGATGCAATTAAATGAAGTTATTGACTCAATGATCCAAAAAATATAATTTTTTTATTTATTTAAAAGAGCTAAAGGCATTACAACAAATTAATGCGTATTTTAAATACTTAATTTTAAACTATCAAGACTGGTGTAGTTACTGAGTTAGGCTCCTCTAGAAGACCAAATGCTTTTAAGCTTTTTGCGTTTATTTGCGTAAGAAGGCAATGCAAAACAAATCCTTTTGACGGTGACTTTGTTTTGATCTTTCCACTCTTACGGAAGTTGTCTACGTACTTATTCAACGCGAATGCCAACTTTCCACAAGGTCTGCGCCAACCAAGTTATGCCCGCTAGTGGGCTTGGTTGGCACATCTTTACATGACGATCTTTAAAACTTCAACAGTGAAACATTGAAAAATAGAATTGAGTGGCTAATACATGTGGTTTCCCTTGATGCAAACAATCTTGTCCGAAGTAAACCGAAGTTGCGTGAATAAATAAAAGTTTAAAATTGCCAGCAAAACCCCTAATAAAATATTTGCTTGTAACTTAGGCTTGTTAAATCTAAGATGAAAATCAGATAATGTAGTTTATGATTTTTTGAGAGATCATACGCATTTATAAGATGACAGACGTACCCTGCGTTTCCCGGGTACATATTAATCATAATCTTCTATTAGATAGAAAAGGGAATGAATTATATATTTGGTATGTCCCGTCCTACCTTATCTCTCCCCGCCTTACATTACCTTACCTTGCCTTGTCATGCCCTGACTTACCATGGCCGAGATTGCCCCATTGCTTCCTCATTAGGCCTTCCTCACCGTACCACTTCCTACCCACCCAGCTCCACTCTCTCTTCCAACCCTACCCAGCTGCAGGCTTCCTCTACCCCGAACCTCCCGCTCTGGCATGTTTTCTACGATTATTGTTGTTACCCCTTTAGCGTCACGTTGGCGGCCGTGGGTGGGAGGAGGAGCGGAAATATCGTATACCTGCGGGCATGAATAGCTGGGCGCCCCGGCGCTGGGATTCATTTAGATCAAGGGGACGCCAGCTTGACCGGGAAGGTCACGTGGTAGACGCGAGCCTCCCTCCTACACTTAGGACGGTCACGTGACGGCTGCACGCTGGTATAAAATCGAGCCGACGAGCTCACACGGTGGGTTTTAATTCTGGAAACCTCGCGCGATGCGCAAAACTTTACGCCCAGGCTGGAGCGTGTCGTACCTAGTGCACGGGTGACGAGGTCACGGTAGTGGCGCGGGAGTAGCGTCAGAGGAGGCGGGGACATCCTAGCTATGTGGGGTATCCACAGGGAAATACTCACAAGTGTGTATTTTCGGAGCAGAATTTAGTTATTGTACATACGTGTAAATAAACTTGTACATACTTGTAAATGTCTGTGTGTTTTTCTCCATGACGCCACACCCCCATGGTTGCTAGTTAGCTATAATCGTTGCACCTGTAAACTGATGCATTGTTGTAAAACTCTCGGTATACTCCCACTAACAATTATGACATTTCATTACTCTGAGTTGATACGCTATTGCATTGAATTCCTAGAGATGCTACAGAACGGCACAAACTTTCTCGTAGTAAAGTCTTCTAATGTCCTTGGTGTGGACTGGCTTTATGGGCTGGCCCCATCCTCACTGGAGCTGCCGTCTATCCTCGCACAAAGAACATGACATTTTCTCAACTTTTCGGTTTCTTAATGAGAGAATCAAAATTTTATTTCAAAAATATTAAATAAGAGTGAAACCTCGTATTCAATAGATATTTTCATTGAAAATTGTGAAGGACGGACAGACGGACAGACGGACAGACGGACAGACAGACGAACGTGTTGCTTTCGATTGGTTTTTCGGTATCAAGGGTCCACAAAACTGGGACTCTGGCTACATCACGTGTTTCAGGATATTTTCGCTTAATTTAGCAACTGGACTTACATTCTTTTTTTCAGGGCCCAGAAATGAATTTTCTTTTTTCGAAAATTCGCCATTTTCTTGCGCAGCATTATATAACTTTCTCTATACTACGTTTATTACTCTGTATATACGTATGTATACGAGAAAGTAAATGTAAAAGGCTTTCAAAAACGTTCAATTTACTGAGATTAATTTACTCATTATTTCTAAATACTTCCGAAAAATAGAAAGAATGTAATCACTTAATTTCTGACCATGCAACACGATAAACGAGTGTAACATTCAGAATAAGCTCTTCAGCTGTATCTTTTAACTGTATAAGGTTGTATAAGCTGTATAAGGTTGTAAGGCTTTGAAATGTGAATTATGAGGTGATAAGATAATGACGAGAGTTGAAGAGACAATCACAAATACGACTAGACCTATGCTGGACTGGAACCTGCAGTCTTCTGGGTGCCCACGATGGCTGCCGCAATTATCTGCATCACGGAGCTGGTAGATTATTATTATTATTATTATTATTATTATTATTATTATTATTATTAAAAAAAATAATAATAATAATAATAATAATATCAGTAGATCCAGCAACAGCTGTAATTCGCAGGAGTTGAATATGTGCTAGGCAGTCCAAAAAAACGAAAAGATATAATTTAAAACACTAAAAGGATTCACATAGTATTTTTAATTGTTTAATGTATGTAACATGTAGCTTACTTTACAAAATTTAAATTACACCCTTCAAGGGATCACAAGATCATATTTCAAACGTTACACATGCAAATAAGATAAAAAACGAATACAGATAAAAATAATATAGACATTGAGTAGAAAATAAATTACCAAAGTAACACGAAATTTTAAACTCTTGCATGGATAGTTTCAGAAGCACTTTCGAAGGAAAGCGCGTGAATTGTCATAAGAGCAACTGCACTCGCAGGCAGACGGGATCGCGAGTCGCGCAAACACATCAAGTGCAAGGCAGACGGCAAGTGCGGCTGGCGCGGACACGAGTGCGCAGGTGGCCAAACAGACAAACACGCCGAAAAGCGGTCTAACCGAGCGACAGCGCCGCGCGGGTCAAGTGAGCAGGCGCGCGTGCGGGGGCGGCTTCGGCCGGGGAGGGGCGGGGGCGGCGGCGGGTGGCTCTCAAGGGCGGGGCGGGGGGGGGGGGGGGGGGGCGGGGCGGGCGGGCGGGACGGGCGGGGAGGGGCGGGGCGGGGCAGGGCGGGCGGGAGGGGCGGGGCAGGGCGGGCGGGAGGGGCGGGGCGGGCGGGGTCACAATATATATATATTTGTACGTCACAATATGGGCGTACGTCACAATATATATATATATATATATATATATATATATATATATATATATCGTAATCGTTAATTACTATATTATGGTTTAAGAGACCATTACTTACTTTCAGTCGTCTAATGATGAATACTTTAAAAAAATTCATTAATTGAAATAAAAACTTACTCTTTCAATTACGATTGGTATAAATCTGTGGTTGACATTACAGATTTCTGAACATTGTCCGTAAAAACGCCCAGGTAGATTAATTATAAAGTTAATTTGATTCAGTCAACCGTGGTGGCATCAGTTTTAATCCCTAGGGCGGGTACAGTTGAGGAATGAATTACGTCAGCAGCTGTAATTAGTGTTCGAATTTGGGTATTTATTGGTAAGATTGTTTAATTATTAACGTCTAGAAGTCGAAATGATCTTATACTGTCTGTGGCTGATATGTATGAATCAAATTCAATGGTATTTTTGAAATCTATATATTCATATGATTAATATCACTGATGTCCGATTATTTTTATTGTAATTAAAGGATCTACAGATTCATTTATAATGTATAATAGACGTAATGAGGTTAAGGCAATAAAAAATACTGTAATAGCAGATAGGATGATTCAAATAATTTCGATGGTTTGTCCTTCAAGAAGTAATCGGTTAGTATAAAGATTAAAAAATAAAATTGTTATTATACATGCAACAAGAATTGTATTTATTAATAAAATTAATAAGCTGTGATGAAAGAAAACAAGTTGTTCTATTAAGGGAGATGATCTATTTTGTAAATTGGATCATGTTGCATACATATGTTAGTTAGTTAATTGCCCTATTTCATGTGGCGAGACTCAGACCACGAGGCCTGCTCTTCCTTCTGAACACGCAAATTTCGCTACGCTCCTTTCACCACCCACCGAATCCGCTCATTGTCCCGGGAGTGCCCTTCGGTCCGTCCTTAGGCGCCATTGGCTCAGCGCGCGGGGCGAGGGGGAGGGGGTGAGGAGCTATCGGCAAGCGATCTGTCACGGATCCTCTCTTCATTTCTGCCCCTCGCCCGGCCGGGCCGCGCGGCCGTCTCGCCGCGTGATGTATGGCGCAGGGGAGCGCGCGAGCTCTCTCTCGAATTAATATTTTTCTTCCTGATCCCTCGAGCTGGCGGGCTGACCTTCCAAGAGCAGTTGGAGAGCTGCGGGTGGTCGAGTTTGGCGCCTGGGTGATCGTAACTCCTCACTGATCGCAATGTTTCCGACACATTTTATTTTTTCTCCTCTTGTTTATACTTCCATCTTTCCTGCTTCCCTTTCTTCTATGTATTATTGTACTTTTCCTCAGCTTGTTTTTTTCTAATTCTTCTTTCGTTTTCTCTTTCCCTCTTCTTTTACGTGTTCTTCCAGTTTTTATTATCGCTCTTCAATTCATACCAATTATTCCCATTCTTAACATTTAAATTACTCTACCACTTCTTTCTCTCATTATTTTTTCACATATTCTTCAGACACATAGTTTTGAATGAATATCTTTTTAATGAAATCACTGCTAAAATGAGTTTCAGATAAACGACTTTCAAAGGATTTCATTACACGACCTTGAATACAGAGGTTATAAAAAATAAAAATTGGAAAGAATCCGATAATGGAGAAAGGGCTACGAAAATGTGAGCTCTGAAATAACATAGAGCCAAGCAAGTTCAAAATCTATACAGAGAACGTACAAGATGTGTATTTTAAGCATAAATACTTAGTATATGAATCTCACGTATGTTATTACCAAATTGATAAATTTTTCCCGAAATATAATTTTATTTAACATAAGTAACACGTTTCTTAAAAAATGCCCATGTGAGAGAGGACGCTTTGTAAAAACATTATACACGTGTTATATCTGTAGCCACTGATAGATTGACAAATCACCCTGCCCATCATATGTGCCCAGGAGATTTTGCATCAGGAGATTTTCGCAAAGGTTCGAAAAACTAGAGAGTTCCATTACCGCGTCCTTTGTGACGAGGCCGCATTTTCGAACACTGGTGTTTCAAACCTCACAATCAGCCATGCGTGAGCTTTCGAGAATACTCACATTTGGGCACTTACTAATATCACGTTGCAGTGTTGTCAGGAGGGCAGGGATTATCGCAGATCAGAGTTTGAGGCCGTACATTTTGCCACCTCACCTCCATGTCCCCGCGTTCCCACAACCCTGGAGGAAGTTCCATTTGCTTCGAAACGTCGCCTCTGTTGATGGCTCGCCGAACTGTTCTACCCCTTTGTTTGACAGCACCTGAGTAAGACAGATAATATATTGTAATAGGAAGAGGTGCTTCAGTGCTTGTCCTCTGAGTTCGGCAGATTTCACACCAAAATTTTTATTTCTTCAGCGTCACAATGGAGTCAGTTGTTATTGTGAGGTTTGTACTTAAAACTGAACAGCGAACAAAAATCCGCATTTGCCAGTTGAGAGATCGACCGTGAACGTTCATCTGCTTGCAAATATCAGTGCAGGATGAGTTGCCTACGAAGCAAGGACGATATGTCAGAAATATCACGTAAGTAACTTTGTCTACGAGATTTCCAACAACATGTGTGAATCGATCTTCTTCGATATGCCCTAGAAGTTCGTAACATTTATTCTGAGCCACTCTGAATTTGCAGGATAAGCCATTAAATGTCCTTGCAAGTTTTCATTCTTTAGTCTAAAGATTTCCAAAGAACCTTATTGATTCCAAACAAATCCAAAGAAAGCTTTTAAATAACAATTTAAAGTTCTATTTCTTAAAGCGGGGGTTTTGCATTAAATGCAAGTGAATGACCAAGGGATTGACAAAGTCACTTCGCGACAACAATGATTTCTTGGGTACGAATGTGTTTGAACAAACTCACGTAGTTTGCGTAAGATACATATATACACGGTTTGTATTCCGTCCCTCTGTTTGACGATCTGATTGTTCATATCAATTCAATTACGTACGCGATATGCCTTTTCGAATATAGGCTGAGTATTTGCTACAGATGGTAATGCCTACTGTTGTGCCGGCAAAAAGGAAAAAAGCATGCTTCAATATCAGCAACAGATGATAATAAGTATATGACGAAAGTATATTTTGAATAGGTCGTTTTGCGTAAATTCAATTACAGACTATGGCATTTTGAAGATGTGGCATGAGCTTAATTTATAAGTTCAAAACATTTGTTCATACATAAGTTAAAAACATAAGCTCGAAGCATTTAATAAGCAATTAGCTTTTTCATGTTCAAACATAAGTTCGAAGTGTTTGATAAGCAATTAGCTTTTTCATATAGTAGATATTTAATGCCATCCTTCAAAGTCCTAAATATGAGGAATGCAGCATTGGCGGAAAGAAAATGTCAGAGTTTCTCACTAGTAGACGTACTCCTCATATAACATTCTTTAAAATTCGAAAAATACTGAGCAACGAGAAAAAATTTTTCGTAACCGGCAAAATCACTCTGAATCTCAATTTTTTCCTTCAAAACGTCCAGCGTTTAAGTATTGTACGTGAAGAATAATTCATTCTAATCTCTGAAGTTAGCAAATTAATCTCTGAAAAATAGGTTTAAAAATGTACTTTTTAATTTGAGTTACATGTGTCCGAATACATTGATACTCCCAAGGGAACTATCCTAAATTAAGATTTTAAAATAACAGATCACTCCTGCACATGGACCTTTATATTCTATTATTTAAGTAGACAAGAAGGTTTCTTTTATTCAGGCTACTGAAAATGATTGATATTATTTATGATTTGCCTTCGTTCAAAATAAGACGCAATTTCTCACAAATGATTTTGAGAACGTGAGTTATTGCAGCGTTATTACAGATTGGATGTGGGAAAAGAAGGCCATTATCGCGAAAACAGAAGATTCAGAACAGATTTTGGAAACATTGCAGGTATTTTAGGTTTTAGAATTAGGGTTGGACTATATTTTAATAGTGTTTAATATAATATATTATGAAGACAGGGTTTATTTTACATGAAAATGTAATGGATTTTTGTCATTAAATAAAAACGTTTAATGCAAGAAAGCTAATATTTGTTACTTTCAGAACATGAAATTCAATATTATTGTTTAAATAAAACACATGTATATTATTATATCAATATATCAATTTATTAATTGAGAAAAATTGTTAAAAAACATACAATTTAATTCCGGAGACCTCTGTTGCAAATGCTAGGACAATTTGTACACGGATAATTACATTTGCTAAGGTTCGACAGATGTTAAATATTGTTAATTTGTGAAGAAGTAATATTTTATCTGAACATCCGTTGAATACTACGATTTGACAAAAATGTTGGAGACTTTAATTTCTCGTATTTATTGTTAGGAACAAAATGATAATGAGCGGCATAAATTTATTAGTGTTTGAAAAGTGTCAAACTCAATTCATTGATAATGAATAAAATATATAAATATTTATTTGAATAGTCTTTCCCTCTCCTCTCCTTTACCTCCATCATCTTTGTTCCATGTTTGAAATTCGAGAACTGGGACGTCAAGATTTGAAAATATTTAAACATTCGTGCTTTTTTCAATTAAAACATTTTTGGCCTCTTTTACATCGAAAATATAGAGCTTTCCTTGCAAAATAAAATCTTCCAGACACTGCACGTACGAAGTGAATGTTTCCTAAACAGATCATGTCACGATTGTTTAAGTAATGATGGAACGTCAAGATTTGAAAGTATTTAAACATTCGTCCTTTTTTTTCAATTTTAAAATTTTTGGCCTCTTTTTTCATTCAAAATATAGAGTTTAAAAAATCCAAATATTGTACGTATAAAGTGAATGTTTCCTAAACAGATCATGTCACGATTGTTTAAGTTAATGATGAGAACGTCAAGATTTGAAAGTATTTAAACATTCGTCCTTTTTTTTTCAATTTTAAAATTTTTGGCCTCTTTTTTCATTCAAAATATAGAGATTTCACTGAAAAATAAAATCTTCCAAATATTGTACGTATAAAGTGAATGTTTCCTAAACAGATCATGTCACGATTGTTTAAGTTAATGATGAGAACGTCAAGATTTGAAAGTATTTAAACATTCGTCCTTTTTTCAATTTTAAAATTTTGGCCTCTTTTTCATTCAAAATATAGAGATTTCACTGAAAAATAAAATCTTCCAAATAATTCACCTACGAAGTGAATGTTTCCTAAACAGATCATGTCACGATTGTTTAAGTAAATGACGGAGAACAAGAGAAGCGATGCAGCGTTCATGGGTAACATTTGCGTGAACATCCGAACACATCGCGTATTGATCGGATTTCGGGCGTGCTGTTTAACACGATCAAACATTTATACAGCTGTACATGCACACAACGTCACATTGTGCTTATTCGGCGTAAAATGGTCGTCAGATAGAAAATTGATCAAATATGAACGATGCAGCTTCCCTTCATTTAGCGGGGGACACAACAGCCAATCAGAAATCAGTGAACCTTTTGTACACCGTTAGAAGGCGTCATAACACATTCGGTGAAAAAGTCAAACACTCAATTACAATGTCAAGCAAACAATCAATATACCAATGCATGCGTGTTCAGAAAGCTAATTTTTACCCTCCTTTTTGTTTGATGTCTCAAAACCTAATTTGTAACACAATACTAGAAATCAAGAACGTATAAACGTATTCCTTTTGTACGGAAAAGGGAATGTTGACCGACCTTTACATTGAGCAGCAGTATTTTTAAATTCATTGGGAAATAAGTATGCAATAGAGATGAGGTTCACATTATACAGTCAACCTTTGAAATGTAAAATTGTAAAATTTTAAAATGTTCTCCATCTTATATTATGTGTTACGGCCATTTGTGTAAGTAACTGTACACTTCATTGGTACTCACTATATTTAATTCAACACATTCATACATTCTTACATACATTCATTCATTCAACACATTTATTTTCTACAACAAAGATTTAGAAAAAACTTTATACGAAATTATTTGAAGCACATGTACTTATAAATTTAGTAATGTAAAAAAAATTGTCGCTAATGTAAATATTAATGACGTGAGAGAAGTCAAAAAATTCCTTTTTTATATTTTTAGAAGAAACAAAAGAATAGAACAGTATGGTTTGTATGCCATCTGATACGATACATGTAGCACCTTGCCAAAAGTTTAAAGAAAATATTTAGAGCTGTTTTCGAGAAAATCTTGCGTTTGTTATGTTTTAATATTCCACATATTGCGCGCAATATAGCGCCAAAGTACTAAAATTTTGAGAAAAATGACCAGGAGCTAAATATGAGAACTGAATATGGAGAACAAATTTAATTTAAAGGAAAAATCTCTATCTTCAATTCTGTAGTTGTAGAAAGATGCGGAAAGAAATTCAAGCGTGTGAAATTTTCGAAAATTCAGAATTAACTCCTAAAATCGGACCTATGCTACCTTTATAAGTGTATTTTACTCTATTCTTATAAGAAATTTAAGGAAAAACGTTGGAGCCGTTTTTTGAAAATTTTGAAAATGTTCCTGGCGCTTGACGCAAAGTACTCCCAGATTGTGAAGATTTTTCTTTTTCTTTTTTTCTTTCAAAATGTCAAAGATTTTACTGAAGCCAGATTGACAGGAGACTCATCAGTTAAACCAAAATATTGCACATTGTTTAAGTGCTAGTATTGTTCACAGACGGAAGGGCGGACAAATAGACATTTTGGTTTCAATTGACTTTTTAGTATCCCTTTTCAGGACCCACAAAACTTGAATTTTGGCTACACCTCATGTTAGAGGATTTTCTCAATATAACAAATGGATTTATCCACTTTTTCGTTATCACGGCTCGGCAATGAATGTTTTTGTGCCGAAAATCTGCGTTTTTCGCGCAGCATTACATAATTTTCTCTATATTGCGTGTATTACTCCGTATATACGTAGGGAAAGGAGAAAGTAAAAATTTATAATACATTGAACTTTTACATAAATTCTTTGTGACTAAATAACATTTCTGTACATTAAAGTTGTACAGTGACGTATTCAAAACATTTACTCTAAAAATACATTTCACACACAATACGTTTACGCCTCAAAATGTTAATTTCGTTTGCAACGATACCAGAAATCTGGCAACGCCATGACAAGGGAACGCCGTCGTGTCAAAAGGATCATCTCCATAGATATCTCATCTTTCGTTAATACGTTCGGCACTTACAGAGGTTACAAAAAAATATTAAATAAAAAAAACTGTCGAGAGGTGGGGTGTTGTCTACTCCGTCATAACGCCACAGCTTTTCCTGCAAGCTGCCGTTGGTGTTTGTTTCAAAAGTCAGCAGCGCGTAGAATTGCATGCGGCGGATAACCTCGTTACGGAAATTGGTAATTTAAATAAAATCGATATTGTAACCAATCCCCCCTGTTTGTGCTGGCGATGAACCGTCCGTTGCGTTCGCGCCCCGCCCCGACACGCCCCGCCCCGCCCCGACACGCCCCGCCCCACCCCGACACGCCCCGACCCGCCCCGACACGCCCCAACACGCCCCGACACGCCCCGACACACCCCGACACGCCCCGACACGCCCCGACACGCCCCGACACGCCCCGACCGCCCGACACGCCCGACACGCCCCGACACGCCCCGACACGCCCCGACACGACCCGACACGACACGACACGACTCGTCACGACCCGACCCAACACGACACGACACGACACGACCCGACACGACCCGCCGCGCCCCGCCCTGCCACGCCAACCCACGCCACGCCCTCCCACGCCGACTCCTCCGCCCTTGTCAGCCCTTCCTTGGCCGAGTGCGTGCCCCCTCGCAGCTACTCGTCTCGGCGCATGCAGCCGCCCGAGGGTGCCACACAGAGGCAGTATATCGGTAGACTGTTAGGGTTTCAGGGCGCGTCAAGGTCAGTATTCCCGCAACAGTAGTGCATGTTTAATTGCGCGAGGTGACGTTGACCTTCCCCGCTGGATGGAGAGGTCTGGCGTCAATTTACCCGTCCGCTTGTTGGGTTTTGCAAAACCTGGGGGAACATCCCCAGCCCAGAAAAGTTCCAGAACGTTCTCCTGGCTTGTGTGATAGTGTGAGAGTATTTTTGTTTTCCTGACGCGTGAAAAACTTTTGTCACGAGTTCCGTGAATGTACTGATAGTTATATATGGAGAATTGGCGGTGTTCCTAAACGCAAAAACATGATTTCGGCTACACGTCGGCTTCTTGCGTTATCTCCTTCAAGAATTCTCCCTGGCTGGTCACCGCCCAGTTGGATCACGCTCTAAGCCCAGGAGTGGTCAAAGGTAAGATAAGGAATACCACGTGCGGGCCATGACCCGATTCTGAAGGTACTTCTCTGGTGTCGATACCAGAAACTACGGAAAAATATCAGAGCAGGCAACCGCTGAATTCATCCCCTGATAGAAGCTGAATTCGACCTAGCTGGCCAGCTACGGTCTAAAACCCTACCACTGCCGGGACACGAATCCTAGGACCTCCCGGTCAGAGGCTCAGTAGTGACAGCAGTCGACGCCCTGACTCTCCTCAGACAGATCATTGACATCTTTCCCATTTTCCCATACCGGCCAGTTGTTGGGACGCATTATCGAATTTAAATGTGTTGATTTTAACATTTGTCACAATTTGTACTTACAAACTTTATAATTTGGTAAGTTTTGTAAAAAAGTAAATGGAATATCATTATAATACGCAATGTATCAATTTTTAATGAGAAAATGTATATGCAAAATATTTTTTTAATCTGGTGATATTGCGGGGCGATATTGCAGGGCGATAGGGCGGGGCGATAGGGTGGAGCGATAGGGCGGGGCGATAGGGCGGGGCGATAGGGCGGGCGATAGGGTGGAGCGATAGGGCGGGGCGATAGGCGGGCGATGAGGCGAGAGGGCGGGGCGATAGGGCGGGGCGATAGGGCGGGCGATAGGGTGGAGCGATGGGGCGGGCAATAGGGCGGGGCGACGGGCAGGCGACGGCGGGGCGACAGGGCGGGGCGACAGGGCGGGGCGACAGGGCGGGGCGACAGGGCGGGGCGACAGGGCGGGGCGACAGGGCGGGGCGACAGGGCGGGGCGACAGGGCGGGGCGACAGGGCGGGGCGACAGGGCGGGGCGACAGGGCGACGGCGGGCGACAGGGCGGGGCGACAGGGCGGGGCGACAGGGCGGGGCGACAGGGCGGGGCGACAGGGCGGGGCGACAGGGCAGGGCGACAGGGCGGGGCGACAGGGCGGGGCGACAGGGCGGGGCGACAGGGCGGGGCGACAGGGCGGGGCGACAGGGCGGGGCGAAGGGCGGGGCGAGGGGGGCAGGGCGGGGCGACAGGGCGGGGCGACAGGGCGGGGCGACAGGGCGGGGCGACAGGGCGGGGCGACGGGGGGGGCGATAGACGGGGCTATACGCGGGGGGTAGGGCGGGTTGTGGAGCGAGATGGTAGGACGAGGTAGAAGGGCCGGGTTGTGGGGTGGGGCGGAGCGACAGGCAGCGCCAGTGGCGGCAGCTCTTATGAAACGTCGCGCGCAGGGACAGGCTAATTTAAAACACGTTGCGGGCCGCGCGCGCCTCCGCCGCCGAGGGCTTTCCTTTGTGGCGGCGGCTGATGACTTGTCACCGAGCGCTGCGCACACGCCACTGGCACCGAGCGGATGCGAAAGGCTATCGTCTAACAGCCTAGTTGCGGATTTCCTTGCGGCACTTTGGGGAAAATGGAATTCAAGAGATCAAGAGCGTCCTACGAAAAATATATACTGCAATTTTGCCTGGGTTTGTAATTTCTGTCGAAACCATGAGAGGAGTAGGCAAAGAAGGAGTATGTGAAGATATTTGCTGAGGTATGTCCCGACAAAAAGTAAGAATATGTGAAAAAAGTAAAGAATTGCTTAACCGATATTTCCTTAAACACCTTAAGAACAACGAAGAATTAATTAATGAATTCCAATTATTCAAAGAACAAAATTGAAATAAATGAAAAATTAACACAATAAAAAGGATAAGGTAATCCAATAATTTTTTTTTCTTCAAATAGTGTCATGTTACATTGAATCTATATTATTTCACACTAGCGAGAACTCTCGCGTCTTAAACCCTATCCTTTCTGAATCCATTTCCCTATCCTTTCCATTAAGAAGGAAACGTATTTATTTGTTAAAAATGTAACAATGTAACTTCTAATGTACTTACAGAATATTAAACAAAAATAAAAACAATGCAATTGATGTTGGAAAAGAATTGTCAATAAAAGCTATTCAGTATAAAGAGGGATGTTCTTTGAAAACAACATTTGAAGTAAGTATGCAATCTTTCTTGACAGTTAGCTTTTGACTTTCCTTGATGGTCCCAAAACTATTAGAAACACTTTTTACTCTAGAGAAATCCGAGTAAATCTGTCCATGCAAAAATACAGGATCTAGCAAGTACAACCCCCTCTTTGCAATATTATTTAACTTTCCTGTATTTGTTACCAGGAAGTGAGGGTTTTGGAGGGGCAGGATGACAGCTTGCTGGTGTGCGAAAGTTGAAAATATTATTTGTATACTAAAAAGTATTGAATTATTTTCTAAGTTCTTAAGTATCTCAAGAAAATCAATTCCGATCCAAAAAAATAATAAACCAATATTTTCACCTTTGAATAATAAAAAAAAACATTTTAACAAATTAATAAGTAATATATATATACAAAATAACAATATCGTACAAATTAACAATAAATCATTTATTGAAGGCTTCGGACTCAAACGTTTAGTGTTTAAGACCCTAAAAAGGTTCGTTTAGGAGTTATTTAACGATGTAGATTTACATATGCTGACTAGTGTTGCGGGTTGCGTTTGACAACAATATCGTCACGTCTCCGTGAAATTCTCTTTCTTTAGAGACCTCATTTATAAAGACTGGTAGCGTGGGTGAGCCGCGATAGGCTCTTAAATAACTACTGATATAATATATGAGAAGATAATTTTTCTCGTACTGTAAATCAGTTTAATTACGAAATATTTATTAATCAGTTTAATCCTATACAACTGTACCACCAACTATGGACCACCCCCATAATATGGTTCATGATATGGAAATGCAGTTTCCAGCTCAAGAATGCGGAATCATAGTTCAAGTAATATGCCGTAGAGATATTGTTTGAAATGTTTTCAGTTTTTGAGAAATGTATGCATCTTTGATTTTTTACAAGAAACTATTTTATTTCCTCACTGGTTTTTTCTCACATGTTTTTTCACTATTTTATTTACTCGCATGTTTTGATAGTCATTTGAGTATAAAATATTACTTTATGATATCTGATTTTAAATGAAAAGAACTATATTTCCTATAACCTAGCAACTGTTGTCTTTGGGGTAAGGATGTCTTCACAGCACCTGGACTTACGGGGTTAGTGTGTCTCTTCCATCCTTATCCGATCTATGCAAGTTGCGCAGCTGTGTTGCATGCGGTAGGTTGATGGTGCCGATATCGTGGTTTTTATAATTTTCCCTACGCGGTCCGTAATGCCATTCAACCAACTTCCCAAGGCGTCATCTATCCCTGCGGAAGAACAAAATAAGATAAAAAAATCAGAAGCATTGCCACCTAGACTATCGGACTTCGGATACGGACGTCCGAAAATACACAAACCAAAAGTGCCGTTACACCCCACAGTCAGCACCATTGGCTCTCCGACATACACAATTTACAAATACCACTGCAATATGCTGGAACCATTCATCGGTAAGACTGACTCCATCAAAGACTCTACGGACTTTATCGAGAAACTTAAAACATTTGTAATACAACTGAAAGGCCTTCTCACCAGCTTTGAAGTGACCACTCTTTCACGATGGTGGCGGTTAGTGACACTTTAGCGATACTGCAGAAGGTCTTCCTGGATGATATTACAGCTTTGTGCTCAACACCACATATTTTATGGGAATGATGAACTTCATGAACAAAAGGATGGTGCAGCCATGGGCACTCCCCTTATATGGACTATTCCAACTTATGCAGGAAGGGCATTGAAGCTGAAGCTCTGAACAATCGCCAAACAATCCAATGTTCTGGTTTCGTTATGTCCATGACACTTTCGTGATAAGAAGTCACGGAGAAGATACAACGAATTCCTGAATCACCTAAATAATATTTACCCTCGTATTCAGTTCACTATGGAAAAAGAACGGGACGGAAAACTGTCATTTTTGGATGTGCTAGTCAGCAAAAAGGAAAACACTTCTCTTGAAGTCGTAGGCTTCCGCGGCCAGAGTCATGTAAATGATCTTGGCTGTCCAGGTGACGCCGCGTCGAAGGCTGTGTTGCCGACGTTTCGACCATCTTATCGTGGTCTTCCTCAGGGCTGTTGTGCGCAGGTGTGGTAGGCGCTCGGGAATATATAGTAGTGGGGGCCGATGTGATTGGCCCGATTGGCCGGCTGCTCCAGCCAATGTTCAAACCACTTCCCAAGTCAACTATAATAATATGAGCTATAATAAAAACCCTTTTTGATCGCACAATCCGGTTATGTGAACCAGATAACATAAATGAGGCACTCATTTCCCTTGACAAAGCCCTACAAGATAATTTCTACTGAAGTCAAGAGAGCACTCCATCCTAATAAAAAGTGTATTTCCTACAATACGAAATACTCAAAGTACCGTACTTGAATGGCACTACGAACCGCATAAGGAAAAGTATTATAAAAACGCAATATCAACACCATTTTCAAGCCTACAACTCAGATGCGCTACTTGTTTAAATCGGTTAAGGATACAAGACACCACTATCATCAGCAGGAGTGTATAGGATACAATGTTCTAGCGGCACTGAATTATAGGAGTTAATCAACGGAGCATTAACACCCGTCTCTACGAACACAAAAGGAACTGTCGTTTTGACCAAACTGCAGTGGACGAACAGGCTTTTTCCGGTTGCGAGCCGGATAAGAATTGAAGATGTTGATGTTTTATCCCGTACAGAACACTACCATTCTCGTCTATACCGTGAGGTCATTTTCGATTTATAAACATCCTTTTAATTTAAATAGAAAAGAGGAAGGGATGAAAGTCCACTCGATATAGATACTCGGTCAGGTGAAGCCTAAATCATTGCCACGTCAACAGACGACACCAGCGCTCCAGCCGACAATCACCAGTATCCCAGCGCCGTAAGCAAAAAAGAAAGTTTACCAGTCGAGTGAGGTGTCTGAAAGAATACCGCGTAACACTGCGTCCACTGGAGAGGTCTGCCACAGTAGCAGACGAAACGATTGGGCACGAAAAACTGTCTGATGGACCACGGCTATTGTACACAGTCCAACAGACGTCACCGGTTTTGGTGACTTGGCAACTTGTGTTTGGAACTTCGAGAGCAGTACCAATCTGCCAGTGGAAAAAAAACTACACACTTCATCGTGTCTTTTCAAGTATTCGGTCTTCGCTAGAATTGGGCAAGCTGAGACGCCATGATCAATAGTTTCTACTTCTTGCCAGATGCGGCATTTATCAGCTAGGGAAATTTTGATAATGGCTTTATCATAATGTTTTCAACGCCTGATCTTGTGCCGCTATTAAAACTGAATCCTACTCTGACTTCCTGCTTCCTCTTGTAAGTCAAATGAATGATTGATATTTATTGATCTGCATCATGTCCAGTTTTTTTTTCAGATAATGTCCATGAAGTGGTTTGCCTCTTCAAGAAATATTAACAGTTTTTGTCTCACATTTCATGTTAAGTACCATAGAAAGTTAAGTGTCTGTGTTATTCTGCGTGTGTTGCATAGTTTTCTTTGCCATGGTTCTTGTTACACTTACAATACGCCTGTTTCCCATTCCTCGGTCAGATTTCATGACCTGCCTCATTAGTAGATCTACTTGAGGACTAACTACATACTTCTTTATCCCGGCTCTTGCATTGTGCCAGAAGACTTGTATTTTTCTGAGGCATCTTCCTCCTTCCTTACGTGACTCAAAGTTTACGTATATCAGCTCGAGGTTGGGCGACATGATGCATTGTAAGCGTTTTTCTGTTTTTTTATCCAAGATTCGAATTTCTTGCTCAGTCCTGTCTACTAGATCGAATCTGTATTCGGCTACAGTCACCGCCCAACTACATATTGCAGATGGAATTCATGGAATTTAGAGCGAACTGTGGGACAGTATCATTCCTCTGCAATACTATCTGCGAATTCTCTCTTTCATTGTGTCGTTTGAGATGTTATCACATTCCTCAATGCGCAGATATTTGTAGGTGTTACCTGGCTCAAGATCTTGAACCACAGAGTGCATATCAACTATAATGTTCCCTGATGCGGTCGTTTTTACTATTTCTTTAATTGATTTTTGCACACTTGTCAAGACTAAACTTCATGCAGATGCCATTTCTGAAGTCAATAACAACAGACAGCCCTTGGGAGAGAATTATTTTATTCTTAGCAAATACATTAAGATCATTCATGCAAATGAAATGCGGTACTGGTTATTCATCACCATGGAGCTTGTAATACAAGCCAGCGTGCGACGAAGGTCTGTGGGTCCTTGAGGCTAACATCCGTGTGATAGCCAGACGTCGACAAGATGACTTTAGCTTGATTTCTGAGCAGGTATAGGACATTGGTAGAAGAAAGCATGTCTACATTCATTATATTTCTTGTTCTATTCCTTTCTCTTTTGTTTTAGGGAAAATTTCGCAAGAACCATTTTCGAGTTGACTGATAACACGTAACTCATGGGTTATTCCTTTAATTTCTACTATATTATTGTCATTATTTTTACTATTATTATTACCACCCCTATTATTATTAATATTTTTTGTTACATCCTATTGCAGGGCAAGACCTCTTACTTGAAAGGGGGGAGGCGGAGGTTCCTAAAATAACGCTTCTAAATAAGCCAGTAGTCTTAAATAGCGTTTAAACTCTGGAATGCTGTAGCAAAACTCTATTGAGGATTTAGTCGTCCGTAATTTCAAAGAAGATGCCGACCGACGATTCTCAGTTGCAGATTAAAATTATTTCAAAGGGTATTCAAGAATACTACGATAAAATAAGTACGACGGCACACGTTACTAAAGTTACTAGAAAAAAGAAACACTCGAAGGAGACGCAGATAAGTCTCAAAAATTCCAGGACTGCATTTACCTACAACCAAACTAAGCAGTTTAGAGGCCCTCATAAATGAGGGTAGGGCGTGGTCCTGGAAATAATCCAAAAATATTACCAAAATGTGTTTGCTTTCGTAAAATAATTGTTTATCAAATAGTCTACTGCACTAAAATGTTTGTATTTAAAAACTAAAAACTAAATTTAAATGAGCGTAAAATATTAAGCGTTTGTGAACAACAACATTTTGCGCTTAAGATCCCCGCAGAGCCCAAATCCCGGCCTGAAATGAGCCCATCTCCTCCCGCCCTGAGAATGAAAGCGAGTGTGCAGTGTGCCTCTCGCCCCGCTGCCTCTTAAGCCTCCATAAGCTCACAGCGCTAGTCGCCGCGTCCCCTGCACTCGCACCTGACGCATGCCATCCCCTGCCCGCGCTCCCCTGCACTGCGCGGACGTCACGCTTGCAGTGAACGCCGTCTCAAAAACATTGACTCTTGCGGCGGCGATGGTGTAACAGTTACCGTCTCGGGATTTTATACCCAAGTTTGCGGATACAAACCCGATCGAAGCCGTGGATTTGTAAGGAGGAAAAAAATCTTCGTACGCGTTTCTTCGGAGGGGAAGTAAAGCCGGCTGTCCCATATTAGTAGATTTACTGCATTGAAAATAATATCTTCTTTCTTCCCTAGTAGGTGAAAGGAGTGTAACGAAATTTGCGAAAAAAACTGTTAGATAATCGGGATGGTATACCCGTTTGCGGGTTCAAACTCCAATTGAAGCCGTGGATTTTTAAGAACTAAAACCTCCTTCGTACGCTATCCTTCGGATGGGAAGTAAAGCCGACGGTCCCATGTAGATTTACTGCATCTAAAAGATCCTCAAGCCTAAATAAAGCCTCTGAGCGGAATTCAATTTGCCTGTTTCGTCGCCCAAGTCATACCATCTTTCTCCCCTAGTTGGTGAGAGACGGGTAACGAAATTTGCGTGCTCAGGCGGAAGCCCAGACCTGACTCTCACCACGTAAAATAAGGCATTCTTTCTCTCATTCATTCATTCATTCTTCCTAGCTCATCGACAGCAGCCTCAGAACAAAACAAAATACATCTACATTTCGTGTATTGATTGATTGATTTTTTCGTGTTTCCGGGCACGTCAACTGCTTTAGTCATTAGTCCCGTTAGTGTTGTGCATGTTGCTTCTCGGGAGATGGCGGTTTTTCTTCCACGCTGAATGGTGAGATCCGCCGCCGACCTACCGTCGGTTAGTGGGGATTCTCCCTAACCAGGACTCTCCCACCAGTGGGGCCCCGCTGCAGCCGGGACAAGCTCAAAGCTCCCGACCGGTCTCCCGGAATATGTGGTAGTGTACTGCATGTTAGTGTAAGTATGTGTGTAAGGGGAGAGGATAGGACAAGGAAGAGGAAGGACAGATCGCGCGCGGCCCGTAGCCCGTTTGATAGAGTACTGCTCCGGCATTCGCCTGGTGATGATCGGAAAAAACACGACAAAACTACCGATCAGAGCAGCCGGCCGCTAGAATTCTCCTCCAGACAGCGACTGAATTCGACATAGCTGACAAGCTAGTGTCGAAAATCCTGCCGTCGTGCGGAGTGGGAACCTAGGACCTTCTGGTCAGAGGCGCTGCAGTGACATCAGTCGATGCACTGAGCTACCGCTCCCGGTACATTTCGTGTAAACCAGCACACACGAAAACCTATGAAACTACAAACCTACAAACGCAGTCAAAACAAATTTCTGAAGAATTACCATTTGTAGCGTGCACCGGGCTGCCCGATGTTTTCGGGAAAGCGCTAGTGTGCCTGAGCAGAGTCTCCCTTCCCGTGCGCCCGCTCGCCCGGCGCCGGTGGCCGAGTGCGCAGACATCTCGCGCGCGCGTGCGCTGGCAGCGGCGTGTGTTGACGCACTCAGCGGAATTATTCCGCGAGCGCCGCGCACGCGCTCGCGCGGCGCGCGGGGGAATCACGGCGCCGGCGGCGTGAGGCGGCGAGGCAAAACAGCCGTCATTTATTTAGAGCAGCGGCCTGCACGCGGAACGGCTCGTGCACGCCCGCTCGCGCTCAGCGCCCGCACAGCCTCGACGGCTGGTACCAACAGCGGTGGCTCAGTGCAGCAACTGATGTCACTGCAGCGCCTCTCTCCGGGAGGTGCTCACGGCGGCAGGATTTTCGACACTAGCTTTTCAGCCAGGTCGAATTCAGTCGCTGTCTAAAGGAGAATTCTAGCAGTCGGTTGCTCTGATCGGTGGTTTTCAGTGGTTTCTCCGATCATCTCCAGGCGAATGCTGGAGCAGTACCCTAACAAACGGGCCACGGACCGCGCGCGATCTGTCCTTCCTCTTCCTTGTCCTATCCTCTCCCCTTACACACACACATTTACACTAACATGCACTACACTACAACATATTCCGGGAGACCGGTCGGGAACTGAGGGCTTGTCCCGGCTGGGGCGGTGCCCCGCTGGTGGGAGAGTCCTGCTTAGTGGTAACCCCATCAGCTGACGGTAGGTCGGCACCGGATCTCGCCATCCAGCGGGGGAAGATCACCGCCATCTCCCGCGAAAAAAACATGCACTACACTAACGGGTCAATGCCCAAAGCAGTTGACGCGCCTGCAAACACAAATAAATCAATCAGTGAATGAACCGAGAGAGAGCGCAAGCGGCCGTTGGGGTCAAGGCGGGTGTGGCGGCGTGGGAGGAAGGGCAATGGAAGGGGGCGGGGCGCGCGTGCAATCAGTGCCTGGCGGCGGCCACGCAATTAGAGGCCGCGTGCGCCCCTCGCCCACCCGCCCACTCGCTCGCCGCCCCGTCGCACACGCACGGGCACACGAGAGGAACGCGCTCAAAGGAGGAGGACGGGAGAGGGAGAGGGAGGGGGGGGAGAACGTACGAAAAAAAACGAGAGAGACAGAGAGAGACAGAGAGAAACAGAGAGAGAGACAGAGAGAGAGACAGAGAGAGACAGAGAGAGCAGAGGGAGACAGAGAGAGAGAGAGAGAGAGACAGAGAGAGAGAGAGAGAGAGACAGAGAGGGCAGAGAGAAGAGAGAGACAGAGAGGGAGACAGAGAGAGACAGAGAGGAGACAGAGAGTGAGACAGAGAGGGACAGAGAGACAGAGAGAGACAGAGAGGGGCAGAGAGACAGAGAGAGACAGAGAGTGAGACAGAGAGAGACAGAGAGAGACAGAGAGAGACAGAGAGAGACAGAGAGAGACAGAGAGGAGAGGACAGAGAGAAAGAGAGAAGAGAAAAGGGAAAGGCGAAGAGAGAAGGAGAAGTAATAGAAATGAAAGTGTCAATGAGCAAAAAAATAATGGTGGGTAGGGAAACTAGAAGGGTAGAATAAAATATTAAGTTTATAACATGAAATGATAGACAAAATATTTTATGAGGAAGAATTGCTTAAAATACTAAAAGAAACAGCAGAAGTGAAGTCGAGATGAAGGAATGAACCTCATCAAAAGAAAGGTTTGAATGATCTGGGGCGGGTACGCAGACGGACAACAATGCAAGGGGACCGCAAGAGAAACAGCAAAAGTGTCAGAATGAGAAGGTGACAAAAGAAAACAGAGGAATGTATGCAGGGAGGGAGATTTGTACGTTTACACTATTATTGGATATTGTACGCATATTGTACGTTTACACTAATGCAGGAGGGAGATTTAAAAGTGGATAATATTTGTGCGAACCGCCTTACTCGTGTTCGTTTTACTTTAACTTCTTATTTATTTAATTTTGTAGCAGTGATATGCATACTCCTACTACACCTACAAGCCCATTTTCACGTTTCATAGAAAATACGAGGGCAAGTCAATAAATAAGTCGCAAACGTCAGTTTACCCCATAACATGTTTAAATTATGCGTGCACATTTTTCATAGCAGCTCATGTATGCTTGTCATAGAGGTCGCGGTCATCGTGGTCGCGGCCAGGACAGTTCGTGGCAGCCAAGGCTGCGTACTACTCAGTGTGTGTGCTCGGGTGTATTGCAAGCGTGTGTACTGGGGTTGCAAGAGTGTACACCATAAAATAGCATTCGTGCGTTTTATGAGCCAAAGACTTTCCCAGAAGCAGTGCAGCGCAAAATGCTCTCTGTGTATGTTGTCAAGCGTTTATCATGGAGAGCAAACGACCTGGCCTCCTGACAAAGGGAGAGCTTCTGGATGACAATGCTCGCCCTTACACAGCAAGACAAACTCAGGTGCTGCTACACACAATTCATTGGGAACGCTTGGAACATCCACCCTATAGTCCTGTCTGAGCCTCCAGTGACAATCTCATCTGGCCCCTGAAATGTCATTTAGGTGGCCGAAATGTTGAAAATGATTATGTTGTAACTGCAAAGGGTACACGTTTGTTGCATCTGCAACCAAACGACTTCTTTGCTGCCGGCTTTGAAGGACTTGTAAAGAAATGGGATAAGGGTCTGAATGTTCAGGGTGAATAGAAAAGTGAAATACATTTTCAGAAGTTACGTTCATTCATATTGCCTCTACACCGTTTTGCGACTTATTTGTTGGCTTATCTGCGAATGTTTCTTCAATGTTAGGCGAGCTGACCATTACAGGAACTCAAGTATTAAATGATTCACGAATGCGACGAGCATTAATAATACAGCCATTCGATTTAATAGTAAAACTAATGTTTGTAATTAAAAATATTTAATACTCAAAATATTTTGTTTGTGGTCGACTATTACATGTTTACATTACTAATATTGCATACAATTTATATCACATAAACAATAACAATGCACTATAAACCCTGTTGAACATAAAACCATTCATAACAATAACAAAAATAACTAATATTTTCGTTCATTCGAGTTATTCATGTCGCCTTTTTGTACTAAATGTACACTAAAATTTTGCCATAACACATGATATTCCTATATCCATTCCTACATCCCTCATTCTTGCCCGAAACGTCGTCAATAATTTTTACTTTCCCGCATTCTACACACGTAGAATATAGGGCTTACATAGTGTACACGTAACATGTTTACTATGTGGCACATTGTACGTTTACACTAATGCAGTACAGTGTAACTATTGTCATACCTCGGCCAAGAACGGCGATTATGGAGACATGAGAAAAATCCATATTGCTGAGCATTGATGCAGGAAAAGGGGATAAATTTATCCAAGTATAAAGTAAATTACTTCCTCTAATATGTAAATTTGGGGTCTGATGTCGCTCAGAGTCTCGATGGTGTAGGCGATGCTATAAACGTACGCCAGTGAGTACTGAGAAGCCCTCCTGTAATGGGATCGCAAGCGTATGGCCGTAATAGCCGCCTGTAATGGGTTTGCCGTTGCGTGGCCAACCAGTCCGCTCTCTCACCTCCTCGCGGTGGTCCCTGCATCTCTGGGCAAATTGAGGTGCAGCCAAGAGGGATGGGCGATCTCCGACGCCTTAAAACGGAAGCATCAAGCTAAGGGAAGGAAATCCCTGACAGAAAAATCATCTGAGATTGATTGATTGATTTGTTCGTGTTTCCGGGCACGTCAATTGCTTTGGTCATTAGTTCCGTTAGTGTAGTGCATTTTTTTCTCGGGAGATGGCGGTGATATTCCCCCGCTGGGTGGCGAGATCCGGCACCGACCTACCGTCGGCTAGTGGGGTTTTACCCTAACCAGGACTCTCCCAACAGCGGGGCACCGCCCCATCCAGGAGAAGCTCTAAGCTCCGCTAGAATTCTCCTCCAGACAACGACTGAATTCGACCTAGCTGAGAAGCTAGAGTCGAAAATCCTGCCGCCGTCAGAACTAGAACCTAGGACCTCCCGGTCAGAGGGGCTGTAGTGACCTCAGTTGATGCACTGAGCTACCGCTCCCGGTAAAAATCATCTAAGAGGAACCTACATCTCGAGAGAAGGGGTATGCAGCTGACGACCCCGTCTTGCTCCTCGAAGCGACTGACAGCGGACACTTAGGACGAAGGCTCGGGCGCGAGAGGATATGGTGGTGCGCCCCGTGAAAAACAGGCCACCATCTATGATGACCCTAGCTTGGAACGGTTCACGATTAGGATTCCATTCGAGGCGAGTCGCTGGCACATTGTGCCCAAAAACGAGGTGGAGGCTATATGGCCACTGATCTGAATAACATGGTTCAGCATTACGATGCTATCCATAGCGATGTCCTCATCATTTTATGCTCCAAATGCAGCAAGAATTACAAAAGTAAGCTCTCCGCTTTGAGCCATTTCCCTAGGTTCCCGGGTCCGAAAGTGTCTAAAGGAGACTTTTTATGTGAGTGAAGCTACGCCAACCTTGCAGCCAATCAGGGCTATCGCAGTATTTGCGCCACGCTCATCCGGGCGCAGCTAATGAAGCTTCGGCTGCCAAGACGCAATGTAGTGATAGGACTGCTGTGCCTATAGCCGGGAAAGTCTTCTCTTCGGAGAATATAATGAAAATGACTGCATTGGAGAAAGAGGAACCAGAAACGTCGAACGAGAATTTGTCTGCTCTGCTGGGTAAGACCGCCCTACAGATGCGTGAGAAAAAAAAAGAGACAACATAAAGATATTTAGCAGTCATTGGAGCTGAAGCAACTCTGACTGCAAAATCACTTTCGTCCCCAATTAATGATCGAAGCTCCGAGGATTCAGTTAGACCTTGTTGCTTTTATCGCATTGCCTTCCAAGGACATTAGCTCTCCGAAGACTCCAGTGAGCCAAATCCCTATGCTGATTTCTTCTTCTCCTCTGGATTAAAGGTCTCACCTCAAGACAAGAAGAATGTCGGTGATCCCCTGCTCTGAAACTCGCCCTAAGGGGGACGAAACATCATTACAGGTAGAGATAAGCAAACAGCCTTGTACCGATTACCTTCCAAAAACTCAGCCCACAGCGAGTGGTCCTGAGGAACTTGCAATGGTAGACATTGCCTCTCCGGATGTAGATACGGTGCGATTCCATAACGAGGAGACCACTATAGTTTCCGAAATGAATCAGGAGCTTTTGGCTGTGCCCATCCTCTTTCTGTTTTATCTGCTATTGACACCGCCCTATACGACACATCTGGTCGGTTAGGACGGGACCAAATTGTTATTGAGTCCCCGGCTGGAATGACGCCAGGAGACGCCTTCTGACACTTGTCTTAACAGGGCCACACTAGATGCCAAGCCAATAATGGAAACATTTGAAATTGGATAGGAACATGAGGTACTTCTAAAACGAATGTAGATCAAGACATAGTTGAGGTTATAAATGAACTCAAAAGACATATTCAATCCCAAGACGAATTGAACGAGACATATGCGAAGTTAGTGGAGATTTTGAGCGGCTCCTTTTACCCATCATCACCAGTTCCTAAAGGCTCCATAGACATGGCGGCAAACGCGCTACTCTTATGCTAAGGCCTTTTCAAGAATTATCTCACGCTTTTGGCAAAGTGTATTAGAACGGGCATTCACTGTACTAGTGTCAATGAACAGCCCCTTTACAAGGATGAGTACAAATCCGATTTGGGGTAACCGATTCGTCTTTCCGAATTAAGAGAGGGTGATAAATTGTCGAAACGTGAAATGGACCCAGAAACAATTCAATATGCGTTTCAAGTTACCGAAATGATAAGTCGTGTGTCTGGGATAACAAATGTCACGGCTCCAAGACTAGATGAGATAAAAATTAGTCACAACTCTTCAGAAGCAAAAATTGAAATATTGTCCCTACTGTACACCAACATTTTATTCAGTGACTTTGAGTTTTCTGGATGGATAGATAATCGCACCATCATTTTACCAGAAGAGAGTAAGGACAATACGCTTGTCACTATCGCACCACCACAATTAGTTCCCTGATATCCAGAATCCTTTGGGGCAATGTGGACGAACGTATTCGTCGTGATGAAGTTCAACCCACAACAAAAAGGGTTTATCCCTTAATCTGGCTTTTTCGCCAATGTTCAAATTCTTCACGAAGCAGTCGGTGACATGAAAAATGCAGAGGGTGGTCGGCGCTGTGCTAGACATATCCAAAGCATTTGACACTCTTCCCCACGCGGCGATTCGGTGGGCTCTGTCCAGGAGAGGGATACCCAACGCCTTTACCAATTAGGTAATGGACTCTTAAGCAGAAGTTTCCTCCGCCATTCAGCACCCTGCGAAAGGAATTGAGGTACCAATGCAGAGGAATAAACAGGGGGACCCCTTGTCCTCACTCCTTTTTAATCTCATTATAGACTGCTTGCTTGATAAATTGGAAAACATATCACGATACTATTGGAAAGGAATGTGTCCCTGTTAGCATTTGCTGACGATCTGGTGGTGTTAGCAAAAGACCCCCTTGGAGCTCAAGAATTGGTTGAAATTGTGGTGGAATATCTTGGAACCCTCGGAATGATATTATCCGTCGCGAAGTGTTCATTATACCAAATTACAACTTTTGAACCTATGCCATTGAGAATCCATGTCTGGAAAGGTTGGGGAGAACATTTTTCTTGTCAGTAATGGTCATACCCTCACATACCTGGGAGTATTTGGAACATCCCATGTGAAGCATTCATATCGAATTTGATGGTAGCAGTGACGGGGCTTCAGAAAGCGCATTTAAAACCCATCATTTAAAACTCATTACTTCATGCGTACATAATGCCACATTACCTCTACTAATTGGTTTTATCGACGCCATCTATGCCGATGCTCTGGGAAGAGGACTGTCAATTCAGAGTGGCAGTGAAACTGTTGCTACACCTGCATATGAGTACTGCAGATGACTTATTGCACCTGACCAAGAGAGATCGAGGACTGACATTGCCGCAGCTCGCACAACACGTGCCTAGGGTAGCGCTGAGCATAGGATTATGTTTAAAAAATCTACAGATCCTATTGGCAGATAGATGAGCTCGTGTCCGAGTTTCTACCAAACGACATTAAGGACCGCCAAAACACTCAACTGGCCCTGTACTGAACAAGATTTAAGAGCTCATAAGATGAAATGCGCCGATGACGAGGTAGCCACCTGAAAGAAGCTGGAATCCCAGCGGTTAAGGCGTTAAACAATTCGATTGTAAATGCCTTTTTTGAAATATTATAATCTTCTCAAACCTTGTCTTTTTATCACTGCACTCCAACTGAGATCAAATACCACTGCCAATAAAACTACTCTTAGTAGTGGAAGGTCCGAAGAGGATGTACACTGCAGGAAAAAGTAGATTTTACATTCAATGAGCATAACAGAGTACTTCTAAGACGTTATGGTTTCTAACACAGCGGTAAAAACCATAAATCACAACTTCAGTCAAGGCATTTTTACGAAGCCAGCAAGAATAAAGCGCCATGAACAGATCAAGAACTTTATAGGGGGGAAGACGTTCCGGAAATCCGACACAGTGGTGTCTACGGAAGCCACTTTCTCCGTTTCTGAAGAGGGTAGACTCAAACCTGACCTTGTAATAAAAAGCTGGAAAGAGGTACACGTATTGGTAATGCATTTTAAAAGCGATGGCCGCGAAGTATTAATAACGACAGATATTGTGGTATTATATTTTTTTGTAACTGACACTAATGCGAGAAAGTACTTGCAGTATTACCACTAGTTCGACCGGCCGTTTGCCATTTGCCTATGTAAACATTTGTCTCTTCATTTTAAAGATTTATTACCACAACAAATCATTACCCTTTTAAATAAATGAAGTTATTACTTTGATTCAACGTAAATATATTAATACGGCGGAATTAAGTAACTTGACCTCCATTATTATATTGTATATTCACTTGGCATATCCATGAGGTATGGACAATCTCATTGTGAGCATAAATAATAAAAATAAAATTACTCACATACAAAATCGAAAAGAAAAATGCTCAGGGAAAGTAATAAAGTAAATAATGCATTTGGAAAACCAAGTAGGTATTTCCAAAGAAATCAAACTCTAAGGTGTATACATAGCAGAACACAGTTGTTTTACTTTATCGTCAACGAACAATTATTCAAAATTATCCACAGACAATTTATCGTAGATTTTACATTCAATGAGCATAAGAGAGTACTTCCAAAACGTTATTTGAAGACTATCTATAGTAGAAATAACAAGATGTCGAGGAAGAAACAATCACGTGTTTCACTTGCTAATTTTCCTAAAATGTATGTCAAGTATTCAAACATTTAAACATAATAAATTCAAGGCAGAAGTACCATTGTTGATTCTCTAAAAACACTTCCCTCGGGTTTTAATTTCTGTTTTTTATGTCCCACTTCCTGATCCTTCAAACATATTTTAAACACTTTTTCCCATAAATACACGGAAGATGTACATTTAAAGACTAGAAACGTTTAGAAAAAACTCGATAAAGAATGTCAGATTTATGAATTTACAATCTTCAATATTATCGGCACCAGTAGAAATTGTGAAGTATTTGTTACAATCATACAAATATTTTAAATGTTACGCGCTAAAATATATTTAAAAGAATTGAACAAGATTTTTTCATCTACAATGTTGAACTGCGGCTTGTGAATAAACAGTGCAATGCAATCACGGAGAGGGCGACTGCGGTTCATCCTAGCTCCTATTACTTCTCACGCAGACCAGGGTTAGCAGAGAACGTATGTACATAGTATGATTCGACCATTCATTTATTTGCATGAACTCTCCCCTTATGAACCACACGACCAACTTGGACAATTTCTGGTTCCCAAATTACACGCCAGAAGGGCTAAGCCCAGCGCAAATATGGACCCTCGAATCTCGAGCGGGGCGGAACAAACCCCAGGCCCCCATCGACTATTCCAGGCTCGCAGGACAAGGGCGACGGCAGGAGGCAGAGCGAGGGAGAGGGCGAGAGCAGATGGAGCGAAGAGGAGATGGGGAAGACGAAGAGCGAAGAGTGGGAGAAATGACAAAATTGAGACGAAGGAAATGTCATATAAATGGGAGGAAATGGCGGACGACCGAGCCAACGAGGCAATACATGATTGATCGATTGATTGTTAGTGACTCCGGGTGCGTCAAATACTATGGTCATTAGTCCAGTAAGTGTAGTGCATGTTTTTGCTCGGGATGTGGCGGTGGTCTTCCCCCACTGAATGGCCAGATCCGGCGCCGACCTACCGTCAGCTAAGGAGTTTTCCCCCAACCAGGTATCTCTCACAAGCGGGGCACTGCCCCAGTCGGGACAAGTTCTAAGTTCCCGACCGATCTCCCGGCATGTGTTGTAGTGTAGGTGTGTGTGTAAGGGGTAGGGATAGGACAAGGGAGAGGAAGGAAAGATCGCGCGCAGTCCTCGGCCCGTTTGTGTGAGTACTGCACCGGCATTCGCATGATGTTGATTGGAGAAACGACGGAAAACTACCGATCAGAACAGCCGGCCGCTAGAATTCTCTTCCAGTCAGTGAATGATTTCGACCTAGCTCTCAAGCTAGTGTTGAAAATCCTGCCTCCGTCGGGACTCGAACCTAGGACCTTTCGGTGTGGCATCAGTTGATGCATTGAACCACTGCTGCCGATACAAGAAACGAAATAGTAGAAAAGTTTAACATGAGATGAAATATGACAGACATGTAAGGCAAGATAGATCAGTATTGAAAGCAGCTGAGAAGACAGAGAAAAACACAATTGGGGGGCAGCTTAGATATCAAGTAACAGGGTTTGAGAGTACGAAGAACCATATTATATATTATATTATCTACAGTCCTGGTGTACACATATGTGTAAAAATTAATTTGATGTTCCACGGGTTTGAGGGTTTTAATTTTTTGCTGGTAGTATTTCCACTGATATCCTGGAGTCTCTATTGACGCTCTCGGGCGACAATTTTGTCTCTGGCAGTGTTTGACGGGAATTAAGCAGATGTTGTAGAGGGTGAATTCTGTGATTGTGTCGCGAGTAGCGTTTGCAGAAGAACTTTTTGTTATTGTTACGAAGTTAGTGGACTGATTCAAGATAACTATCGTTGACTGACGATCATATTGTTATAACTTATTATTATAATAAATCTTATTATTAGAACATATTTATCAGTCTAAAGTGCTTATTACAAAGGACTGAACGGCATACTTTTGTGCATTGTTACCTGTTCAATCTATGACGCGTTTTTAAAACTTCTTACAAAGAAATGTTACTTTCCAATTTAAATTATAGAATTTATTGATTGTTTCGTTACCTACATAATATCGTAAACACTTTAGAGGAAATAGATAACTCGTTTTGAGATAATGATGCCATTCTCACAATCCTTGATGAGAGCAATTTCGAAGTTAATAGCAATTTAGATGCTGAATACCCCCCTCCTCCTCAGACGCGGATACCGATTTTGCTGACAGGCTCAGTGACGATGAAAGACTATTGTCAGGACAACGAAATTCGATCACGTCTCCAATCCTGTATATTTTGACCTCCGGGGAAGTAAATCTTTGCTTAGTAATGGGAACTGCAAGAGGGAAAGGAGAGGGTAGAAGAGCTGGAATAGATTGTAGACGTTTAAAGTAAACGCCACACATTTTCCTAAATAACTCATATACGAAAATATATTGTTTTTGACTTCCTTTTACCACTTTCACACAGGCATATGATAGCCGAATATAGGTCATTGAGTCCTAATGTACACACATGTGTACAAATTGTAACAAGATAACCAATTCTTCTTTTTCATAAAGGTGGATAGCTTATTGAGCCTAAAAGATGCTACAAAATATGATTTATGAAATAAAATATAAAAATCGTCCCTTCGAGTGTCAAAATGATATAGGTAATCCTCAGCGCTGGCGAGAGCACGGGCGAAGGCACAACCAGGAGCGGTAGCTCAGTGCATCAACTGATGTCACCGCAGCGCCTCTGACCGGGAGGTCCTGGATTCCCACTCCCCACGGCGGCAGGATTTTCGACACTAGCTTTTCAGCTAGGTCGAATTCAGTCGCTGTCTGGAGGAGAATTCTAGCGGCCGGCTGCTCTGTTCATATATTCCAACTGCTCAAAACAAATTCATAGTTTAACAATTGTCTCGACACATGCATAAACACAGAAAATCATACCGGGAGCGGTAGCTCAGTGCATCAACTGATACCACTACAGCGCCTCTGACGTTGAGGTCCTATGTTCCAGTCCTGACGGCGGCAGGCTTTTCGACTTTACCTTTCCAGCTAGGTTTCTCCGATGAACACCAAGCCGGAGCAGTACCCTACCAAACGGGCCACGGACCGCGTGCGATCTTCCCTTCCTCTTCCTTGTCCTATCCCTACCCCTTACACACACACACTTACACTAACATGCTCTACACTACCATATATTCCGGGAGACCGGTCGGGAGCTTCGAGCTTGTCCCAGCTGGGGCGGTGCCCCGCTGGTGGGAGAGTCCTGGTTAGCGAGAAACCCCACTAGCCGACGGTAGGTCGGCGCCGGATCTCACCATCCAGCGGGAGAAGACCACCGCCATCTCCCGAGAAGAAACCACGCAATATACAAACGGGACTAATGACCAGAGCAGTTGACGCGCCCAGGGTCACAGGACGGAAGGGCACAGGGGGGCGGCGGCTGGCGCGTGGGGCGCCGGCGCCCGCGCCGCGTCTCAGGACGCCCCCCCCCCCGCCCCCTCCCCCGCTTAACGCCTAATAGCGCGGCTCCATTATTCAGCGGGTGCGGCGAGGGGGCGGGGCGTGGCCGGGGCGCTCGTGGTTAATCGAGGGCACACAGCGGCGGCAGCGCTCCGCCGCCGCGGCCGCATACATGATTCATAAGACCGCCAAATGAGCCGCGGCGCCACTTTGATGATGATAAATTCACGCTGTATTGGGCCCCGCGTGATCGGAATGGCGACCGCGGCGCGCTCGCCCCTGGTGGCGGGGCTGGGCGGCGGAGGCGTCGCTCTGCCGACGGGATGTCCTTGGCCGGGGGGTGAGCGCGGGGGCGCCCGGCCCCATGCAAATCGCCCTCCAGCCACTCGGCGTCGCACTCGCCCCTCTGGCGAGAGGGTGGCGCCTCCAGGCGGCTCAAGAAGCACTGATAGGGGCGTGTCTTAATAACATGATTATCGTAATAACCCAAATTAAAAAAAGTTATAAGTTGTAGTCAATTGTTAAGTATAAGTAGATAAATTAAGTCAATAAAAATAAATAAATGAACTTAAAATAATTAAAATAAATTAAATAAATTAAAATTAAATTAATTAAAATAAGTTAAATAAATTAAAATTAAATTAAATTAAAATAAGAAGAAACGGTTAAAATAAAACACATTAGGGGGCGAAGGGAAGTGGGAATCGGAAATGTTAGGGCAGAAGCGTTGGTGCGGACGATTTTCTGTGGTGCTGTTTGTTTTCAGGTGCGGAGGAGGCCAAACACTGGAAGGAGAATGCCTGATGCCCGCGCCAAATAAATAAATAGTCTAAAAACCGGATAGATTAGCATGTACTCGGCTTCTGACGGCAGGTTTTTCCCCCTTCAGGGTTTTTTTCCTCAGCCGTACCTTATGGTATCTTTTCCTCGGCTTTGATGCGAAGGAGAGACCATTTGGGGTGAATACCAGAATTCGAAAGGTTAGAACGCGGTAGAATGTAGGTATTGTAATGGCTTAAAGGCCTTCGGCCTAGCCACATTGCATCAAGTTTTTTTCATTTGTCTGTAATAATTACCTATTAAATAAAAATAAAATTAAAAACATTAAGAACCTATCCATCCAAACCGCAATGCGTCTACTCCCCGCAAGAATTCTCCCGATAATCACCTACGGAATTCAAACAATATGGCTGTTCTTAAAAAAAAAACGATCTACAGATCATCGAAACAATCAAGACCACCTATCTGAAAAAAGCAGTATGTGTCTCAAAGTATACTGCTGCTAGATTAATATTTGCTCTGGCCAAATAAACGTTCCTAATAGAAGTTATAAGGCTACTCTTCTCTCTGCCACACACCGAGACGTACAGGGACGCGAAGTCGGAGAGGATACATAAGAGGGACCTAACAGACGATGGATTCTACTCCTCGGATCCCATGATACTCAGAAGCTGGATGGAACCCAACCAAGAAATGCGTCATGGCTTCACTAGACTGGCGGTCTATGGCTACCATTACCAACTGTGCAAGAGGGAATACTTCCACGAGGCCGACAGTGACGACGTGTGCAAACTCTGTTGAAATACATGTCCCATATACCATATCAGATCCTGCCGAAAATTAGACAAAACTTTGACACAAGTTAGAACCGTGTGAAACGAGGCGAAATAAGTGCTAAAGAACTTACATTCAACTAATTCTATATTGCGTGCCCTTTTGACATTATATAAAAAGAAAAATATTATTGGAAGTCTCGGTGTTATCAATTAATTAGAGTTGTTAAATAAGTCGACAGCATATGGCTGACGGAGATAAAATGACGTAATGTACTGGATCTGAATAGCCGTTAGTTGTAAATCGTTAAGGACTTTCCTTCGAATGCTACAAAAGAGTTCGATCCAATACTGTTCTCTTGAAAGTCTCGAAATGCATTCTTTTTTATTGCTTATTTATAGCATTTTGATTTGTTATCTTCCTGCTACCATGTTGACACATAAGTAAGAAAGTATCCGATTCACGAAATTTACTTGACAGAAATCAATCTTAAATAATTAAACATTTCGAAATCTTATATTCAGTACACGTTATGCAACGATTTTTTTCAAGATCACTCATCTAAAATATCTAATTTTAGTACGTGCTAATTCAGTATTAGCTAATTTTCCACAATAGTTTGGAAGTTCTATGAGGAGAAATGGAATATAATTCTCAAGAGGAAATCACATATATTTACTGATTCCTAATAAAATATCTGGGATATAGGAGATATCAAACTACAATATTAGGCGAATATATTTACTTTGCAGAAAGTTCAGCCGTACACTTGTCTCAAGAAATTTTTCCCATCATCAGTGGCTTGGATTAAACACTTTAATTAACCATGGAGAAACTGTCCTAGCAACGCGCCATTTTGTGCTGCATACAATGTACGGGAGCTGACTCGGAGCCACTGAGGATGGGAAAAATTTCCGGAAACACGTGTATGGCTGAAGTTTCTGCAAAAGTAAATATATTTGCCTAATATTGTGGTTTGATATCTCATATATCCCGGATATTTTATCATGGACTACCACATAAATTCCGCTACCACTACAGGATTTACTTATTCCTAATTTTCATCTAATTAATATATTTAAAGATGTAAGAGTTTTATTCAGATACTTAGTTTGGAAGCTCGTTGATGAGAAAGGATGCGTATACGGTTATATACGGCATTTATCTGTGAATTTCAAGACCTGAGAAAGACGCATTCTTGGGGGCGGATTCTTGTTTGTTTACGTATGAGGCACAATTTTCCAACGCTCTTCGGTTGTTCTAACGCATATTTTCGATTTTTTAATAAAATTGTTAACTGTTGCAAATTTGTAAATTTTAGGTTTAGAAATACATAATTCTGCAATCTGATCAGCCCCTGCCAACTTTCGTTCTCGAGATATGTGATCAAAAGTATCAGGAGACCCCCCCTCCCCCAAACATAGTTTTTCATCTTAGGTGCATTGTGCTGCCATCTACCTTCAGGTACGCATTCTGCACGACCTCAGTATTCATTTTACATCATGCAACAGCAGAATGGGACGCTCCGTGGAACTCACTGAGTTCGCACGTGGTCAAGTGATTGGGTGGCACTTGTGTCAGAAGTCTGTGTACGAGATTTCCACACTCCTAAACATCCCTAGTTCCACGGTTTCTGATGTGATAATGAAGTGGAAACGTGAAAGGACATGTACAGCACAAAAGCAATCAGACCGACCTCGTCTGTTAACTGACAGAGACTGCCGATATTTGAAGAGGGTCGTAAAGAGTAATAGGTAGACCATCACACACGAATTCCAAACCGCATCAGGACCCACTCCAAGAACTATGACAGTTTTGCGTGAAGTGAGAAACCTTCGATTCCATGGTCGAGCAGCTGCTCATAAGCCACATATCACGCACGAAAATGCCAAATGTCGCCTCGCTAGGTTTAAGGAGCGTCAACATTGCCTGATTGAACAGTGGCAAAACGTTGTGTGGAGTGACGAATCATGGTACACAATGTGACGATGTGTGGGTATGGCGAACCCCCGGTGAACGTCATCTGCCAGCATGTGTAGTGCCAACAGTGAAATTCGGAGGTGGTGATGTCATGATGTGAGCGTATTTTCCTGGAGGGGGCTTGGATTCCTTGTTGTTGTACGTGGAACTATCACAGCACAGGCCTACATTGATATTGTAAGCACCTTCTTGCTTCCCACTGTTAAAGAGCACTTCGGGGATGGCGATTGCATCTTTCAACACGATCGAGCTCTTGTTCATACTGCACGGGCTGTGGTGGAGTGGTTCCACGACAATAACATCCCTGTGACGGACCGGCCTGCGCAGAGTCCCGACTTGAATCCTATAGAACCCTTTTGGGATGTCTTGGAACACTGACTTCGTGCCAGGCCTCACCGACCGACATCGATACTTCTCCTCAGTGCAGCACCCCGTGAAGAATGGGCTGCCATTCCCCAAGAAACCTTCCAGCACCTGATTGGAAACGATGGCTCATAGTGCAAAAGTGGTACTGAAAGTTTCCATCAATTTCAGTAATTAATATTTGAATATTTTGGAGTCTTTTCAAGTCTCCAGTTCGAAAGCTCAGCTATGGAAAAATTAAACAAAGATTTATTTAGCGATAAAATTAAAAAAAATACTTGTCGACAAAAGTAATCGTTTGCGTAAAAAGTATTGCATATTCGATGAATGCAGACCAAGTCCTGAAATGTTTCTCACGCTAGAACGCCTTTTTTCGGATTTCAAATAAACAAAGCGAAGTCTCAGAAACCTGTATCACACTTGTGCTGCACCGGTGTTATGACGTAAGAATTTTTTTAATTAATGTTTTTAATATATCCATAAAAAACAACTAAGAGACGAAATTGCGGAAATAATTTGAAATATTATTTTCTTGACTTATTTTATTTTATATTTTATTTTCTTCCATTACCCTACAACTTAAAAATGGAAAAAAATATTCACTTAAGTGTTTAATGTAAGTCTGGTAAGTTTCGAAGTGGGACTCTGGGCGGGATGATTCTGAGAAATTAAACAGAATATAAATTTCTATTTGCTGCTGCTAATTGCTCCAGCGTCTGTTGGAGCGTCACCCTCAAGAAAGTGACACCATCTCCACTAATCTAGTTGTGGGAAGACACCGAAAAAATCAAACTTTTTATAATTTGCAAAAATTAAGAGTTAACAGTAAAAATAGTAGCTATTTCATCTTTATAAGTATATTTAACTGTATTCTTTCAAGAAATTAAAAAGATTGGTTTTTTGAGAAAAATTTGAAAAGAAGAAATATAAAGAAGAATATACACAGTATAAATATACACAGTATTTCCAAAATTATAAGAAAAATCGCAGGGCTTTGAGTCGGGCAATATCAACTGGGTAAAACTAATTTTGGAAAAAATTCTCCAACAATTTAGGTGCCAGTGTTATTCGCAGACAGACAACAGACAGAGAGACATTTTAAAAGCAAGCAGTTTTTCTCTATCTTTGGATCCCAAAACGTTTAATTTCTTAAAAATCTTGAAATGTATTTTCTGAAACAATAGATAACATTCACTACAGTATATTGATTACTCCTCATTTATTCTTATGGGTAAATTTGCGAAAACTACAACCGTCAGAGAAATAAGACACTGATAAAATGATTTTGTTTCCAAAATTCACTAATACCCTTTACGGGACCACAATTCTCGAAATGAGTCATTCTACGTCAAATTGCACTCTCACAAAAAATTAGTATTTTTTAGCGACTTGAAACGTTTTTATGAAATTTGAGGGGACAAATACTTTTTTATTCTTTCTATAATTCCACTCCTTTCAGAAATATTACCAGGTCTTTTTTTGGAAGAAGCCTAGTTTCGAAGAATTTTTGTTGTTATATATATACACATATATGTATGACAATTCTAAACGGACGTCTGAATTCAACCTACCTGAGAAGCTAGTGTCAAAAAAATCCTGCCGCCATCAGGACTCGAACCTAGAACCTCTCAGTCAGGGGCGCTGCAGTGACATCAGTTGATGCACTGAGCTACCGCTGCCAGTCCGACGTCGGCCTTCTACAAGACCACATTTTCAAAATTTTCTTGAAAGCTTGGAAAAGCCCAAAAATTTTGAACCAAATAGACAAAGGACACTTACAAAAATCGCACTGATTTAACTTCTATTGAAATCTCGAAATATTTGAAATTTGCAAATGGTAAATTTGATCGGTGTATTCCTACTGTTTCAATCGTTTTCCTTTTATAAAATATTTTCTTGAAAATTAGATCTTGAAATAATATTAATGAAAACCCCTGCATTTTTTTAATTTTGAGAAGACAAATACTTAACTTCGAGAACTTTGAGTTTCGTTGTTAGATTGAGAGTATAGTAGTAACCAAATGTATTAAATAAACCGTTGAATACCAAAAAAAATTTTTAAAATTTTTTAAAATTTTGGGTTAGAATAAGTAATTTGTTTTCATTTTTCTTGTATTATGATAATGAATTTAATTAACGAAATGAAACGTGTTTAACAAACATAATCTGGCCATAAACAATGTATTACGAATGTAATTTAGCAACTAAATTTAGATCAAATAGAGTGAAAATAATAATCGGCTTATCACTCGGTTTATTGCTTACATTTTAACCGACTAACAGTTATCTCTGTTAAACTTCATAAATAGTAATTTGGGTGAAATGAGGATTATCTTCGTTATATTTGGATATATGAAGGTACCATCTCCAGTCCATAAAGCTATTCAAACAGACATCACTAAATTCGTACTGTAGTCAGATGTAAAGAGGTTAAAAAAAAATTGAATTAAGCAAACCTCGACAGAGTATATTTGAATGTAAGGTCCAATGTAATTAAAAATTATTTGGAAATTTTTCAAGAGAACTTAAAGGTAAAATAGTGTTTGTAAATATATGTAGCTAAAGGTGTGATGTTCTTTTTTAATGAACTTAAAACATATAAAAAAAATATACCGCACAAATTGGTTCGACTTTCATTAACACAGCTTAGTAGTAAACGTATAGGCGAAACCGCAGAAGCAGATAAAGGACACACAAGCACGAGCCGACAATTTGCACGCGTACCCCACTTTTAAGCACGTTACACACAGACATAAGCACATATACACGAACACACACGTGCACACGTCCACGCACAGAAATGCATATCGTTTTGATCTCGCCACGCACAATATATCAGCCCCCCCGCGCCAAATCCCTTCCGTGAAATCCCCTCGCAACACGGCGGCAACAGCCTTTCCGTGCGTGTACCAGCCCGCCTCCAGCACAGAAGCACAGGCGCCACGCAGGGGAACCAGCTGGGAGGACTTTAAAACGGCGGTCATTTGTTAAGTGGGGGAGACGGCGCTTTGGGATTACCGCAACGACGTTTCGAGCCGGCCCCGCCCCGCCCGCCTCCTTCACCCCACACGTGCAAACAGCACACACTGGTCCGAAGAAGCGGAATCTACGCATGGGAAACACATCTTTACGTGTGTGACGTCGCGGGAACACAACGGCGATCACAGACACGAAATTCAGATGTTTACATATTTATTAATAAGTATCTACAAATAAATATATCTGTTATGTGTAGCTCTGATAGACCCTATACCCCGATTGCAGGAGCGATCCTTAACTGATGCAATATCTGCCTGACTCGTGGCCCTCGCCACTCTTCAGCGAGCTTACGCGCACAGCTTAGAGCCCTGGCGACCGCAGTCACCCGTGGAAAAAACGTTCCACAGCAACGTCCCAACACATGGGTCGCCCTACGAGCATAGCTCGTCTCCGCACCGCCCTGGGCGCAAGTTTTGTGCGTTCGCACGAGGTTTTCAATCCGCTCAAAACCCACCCTCCGCGCTTTGCGCTCTTGCTTATATACCTCCCAGACCACGTGACACGCAACGTCATCTCGCTTTCGCGCGGCACTTCATGCCACGTGACTGTCGCGCCGCCAAGCATTTTCGGCATTCCTTCCCATGGATTTGTGGAGGTTCCCAAAATACCTCGAGGTGCCTCCGTCCCTAGCTACCATCTATTCATTCTACTTCCTTCCTCTATTCAGTATTCTCTGACGCCCCTAATCCTGCGACGCGCTGCCTGGATGGCGCCGGTCTTCCTTCTTCTTAATACAATATGTTACACATGAATCAGATCGTTTAATACTTCTCTTAATAGACTGTCGACCTCTTCCTCATCTAGCATGGGTTGCTTCACTATTTGCCTTTTTACGCGTTGTATTACATGCCTGATTGATGACTATTTGGTTGCTTGGCCACTTGTGTATTTTACCGCTTACTTGCTCCTTTGTCTGCCTGACTACTGAGCTAAGTTGGCTTATGAGACATCTGTCTGTGAACCAACACGTATTCCGGAAGTAATCTGCCCGCACTTGATTAATTCCTAATCCTTTCATTGCAGTTATAACTTACATGCAACGCTTGCTTTGAAATCGCGACCCACCAACCGAATTCGGCTCCACGCTCCTCCCCTCCCGAGGCTTCGCTTGATTGATTGATTGTTTTTTTTTGTGTTTCCGAGCGCGTCAACGGATTTGGTCTTAATTCCCGTAAGTGTAGTGCATGTTTTCTCAGGAGATGTGGCGATCTTATTCCGCTGGATGGCAAGATCTGGCAACGACCTACCGTCGGCTAGTGTAGTTTCCCCCTAACCAGGACTCTCCCACCAGCGGGGCACTATCCCAACCGAGAGAAGCTCTAGGCTTCCGACCGGTCTCCCGGGATATGTGGTAGTGTAGTGCCTGTTAGTGTAAGTGTGTGTAAGTGAAGAGGATAGGACAAGCAAGAGGAAGAAAAGATCGCGTGCGGTCCGTCGCCCGTTTGTTAGGGTACTGCTCCGGCATTCGCCAGGCGTTGATCAAAGAAACCACGGAAATCTACCGATCAGAGCAGCCGGCCGCTAGAATTCTCCTCCAGACAGCGACTGAATTCGACCTAGCTGAAAAGCTAGTGTCGAAAATCCTGCCGCCGTGGGGAGAGGGAACCTAGGGCCTCCCGGTCAGAGGCGCTGCATGACGCCAGTTGATGCACTGAGCTACCGCGCCCGGTCCGAGGCTTCGCGGGCGCACACGTGGCGAGGTGGGTGTGCGAGGGCGGCGGGCGAGGGAAGTAGTTAGCGAGAACGAGGAAGGGGCGGAGGAGTCACTTCCAGAACAAGCTGCGTTTTACCAGCGCTTTGCTGCCGACATAACAGGAGCACGCGCCATTGCTACGAACTCCCAATTGGTTCTACATGTCTTGTCTGTTGGCTTTCATAATCAAATGTTACATGTGTATGTACTGCTTACTGTAAATAATGTAAATAATGTTCATTGTTAAATTAAGTCAGGATGTAAGACAAAGTAGACTTAGATTAGTTTGTAAGTATCTAGTTTGTAAGCTAGACCATACGTTATCTATGTAAATAGAATTCAAGAATAAATATTATTTCTTAGGACAATACGTTTTACTATGTACCGCGTTGGACATGGTGATGTTAACTCTGACACCGTGAAAAACAAGAATGAGAATTTCAATTAATTCTTTTGAAACGTTTAAAGTATGGAGATAGGAGAGCGAAAGAATTGATAGAGCTTAATTGGCGGGAGCTGGGTAGCACCTGTAAAAGATAAAAATATAAAATACCCAACAGTTTATCACCTGACACATGCAATACTTTAAGTAATATAGTAATTACTGAGAGTTTTAAATTACGGTTATACTGTCTAATAACGTTAAAAACCGTAATGACATAATCACAAATTGTATTTCAGAGTGAAAAAGTAATATCCAGTTGCTGATAAATCATGCTGGATGCTGATAAATCATCTTTTGTTTCAAGTAATAAAAATGTATGTAGTACACCTTGCTCCGAACAAATTATAAATATTGATTATCTCCCTAAAAATATTTCATTATTTTCTGAGAAAATGTAGTCTAAAATAAAATGTAAGTTTCATGTCCTCACTTACATAACAACAAGAGTATCTCCATGCAGTTCAATGAAATGTATTGTTGATTATCTTGCAAATTGATGAATTGTGAATAAATATACTCTTAGCTGCGCGCTGTTTCATATTTTCATCTTCATTGATTTAAAACCTAATCTGTTTCTCAAGAATAACTGAAGTCTGTGAAAGTAATGGAAGATGATGTAATATTCTCGTTCAACAAAGGAAGAACGATCTCAATTGCGTCGCAATATTAGCAACATACTTTTTCTTGTCCTTGATTCGTTAATATTAAAAATATTATCTACCAAGAAATTTGTAGAATGCTGATAATATAAGGTTTCAGTAAAGTGACCGTATTAGACTGCAAATATGAGAATATATGAAACGCAAACAATTTAGAATGACAAGTAATATCACTATTAGAATAATATAGCACATATTTATACGAGTTGAATTCTTCTTATCCTCAATGTGTAACCAATTGAGTACTCTGTCAGTTCAAACATTACCACAGACCATAAACGTAAATCGTTGTCCTGACGTCACATCGGAAGAGAAACAACGTGCGCTTGAAGAAACGATTCGTGATGCGGCACCCGCGATTCACAGGACACGGGTGTGGGACGTATTCTGAGGGCAGCTCCCCTCTTTCACCCCCCACTCCTCCTTACAAGAGAGCAAAGCCGCCGGCGATTACTTCCGCCCATTGGCTGCCGCCCGCTCGCAACATCGCCTCGCTCTTCCCCTTCCCCTCCTCCTCCGCCACCGCCCCGCCGTCAAAGCCCTTCCGCGAGCTGCAGCGCGCCAAGTCGAGTGCGTACACGGCGGTGGGAATGTTCCCACTCCGGCGCGCGCCTTTAGGGGCCAAACGACGCCGTCTCGACGAAGCGGAAAATACAAAATATAAGATATTCATTGCGTTTTACCATGCTCTTTATTCTAACTGAATTTAGGTGATCGCTAATTATCATAATCATTTTCGAATCTAGATTGATTGATTTGATTTTTTCCTTTTTCCGAGCGCGTCATCTGCTTTGGTCTGTAGTCCGGTAAGTGTAGTGCATGTTTTTCTCGAGAGATGGCAGTGATCTTGCCCCGCTCGGTAGCGAGATCCGGCGCCGACCTACCGTCGGCTGGTGGGGTTTCCTTCTAACCAAGACTCTCCCACTAGCGGGGCACCGCCCCAGCTGGGACAAGCTCTAAGCTCCGGACCGGTCTCCCGGAATATGTGGTAGTGTAGTGCATGTTAGTGTAAGTGTGTGTAAGGGGGAGAGGATAGGGCAAGGAAGAGAAAGGACAGATTGCGCGCGGTCCGTGCCCCTTTGGTAGGGTACTGCTCCGGCATTCGCCTGGTGTTGATCGGAGAAACCACGAAAAACTACCGATCAGAGCAGCCAGCCGCTAGAGTTCTCCTCCAGACAGCAACTGAATTCGACCTAACTCAAAATCCTGCCACCGTGGGGAGTGTAACCTAGAACCTCCCGGTCAGAGGCGCTGCAGTGACAGTTGATGCACTCATCTACCACTCCCGGTTCGAATATGGAAATCAAAACGTATAAACTCTATAAAATTATTCTATAATTTATCTCAAAGGAAGGATTAATATTATTTGAATTTCTGAACTGAGATACTTCGTATCACGGATTTAAGATTTCATTAAAAGGAATGGAGAAATCATAACTATCAGGTCAGAAAAGGTACATTATATTGGTATATTCACTTCAAAACATGTAACGTATTGTCGTGGGAGTTCATATTTCTTTGTTTCGACTCCTCATACATTATTTCTCTTGTCAACGTCAATTTTCTCTATGCACCTACAAATTGCACAACTATGTATCAAACGAAAATGTTGTGAGCAGCTTCCGATATAATAACATCCCGTTTTTCTACGTCAGATTTATTCATTAAACTGCAAAGTAGCTCTTACGTATGCAATTTTTAATATTAGATGTTTATCTTAATACTTCTTTAGATAACTAGTATAAAAACTCTCATCAAACGAAGGGCCCGAAATTTAAATGTGCAGCTTTTGAAGTTGTACAAGATTTCTAAATTATAGAGGATTGAAATTAGACGTACACAATATTCATCAACAAACTGTTTCGTTTGAGCACAAAATGAAAGAAAAAATTTTGCCTGACTGAGACTTCAGTGCCATAGCTATTTTAACTCTATGAGTTTCCGCTTATTATCCGTACGAACAAATTAGAAAATGGTGTCATGAATACATTTGAGAGTTCCAGCTACTTCTTAGGATATTATATGAAGCACTTGAATCCACTAAATATCTTAAGTTATAATTAAATTATATTAATAAAATTATAATTTTATTAATATAAAATATTTCTTTACGGTAATTATTATCATGAAAAATGTAAAAAAATACAAAAGTGTAATTTTTTAGAATTGAAGTATTATATTTGAATTTATGTGATTTAGTGCTTTCTATTCTAACATGCGAAAAATTTAATATTACTTTCTTAAATAAGAGAGAAATCTCTGGTTTAAAAAATGAAAATGTAGAGCATATTAAAAATTTACCAATTGCCGTTATAAAAATTTTGGAAAACTTATTGAAAATTACACATATTTGTTACTTAAAAGCGCCCTTTGAGAACAAAATGTTTTAATTTTTTAAATTACAACTATTTCCCTCAAACTTACGTAAACACGACATATTTAGAAAAAGGAACATGAAGTAATTGATTTAAGAATGAAATTTTAACTCATTGATGACGGTGTAGGATACTTTCCAAAAAAGCTGAATGTCATCAATTTCTGAAAATGAAATTTTATTTCAAATCGTTTGAATATAATATAAGATCAGTGATATCTGTGATTAAAATAATTTTTATCATAGTTTCTCCACTTATTAGCTATAAATTATCCCTCAAAACTAGAACTATATTGGATGATAATACAAAGTATTTGTAAACTTGTTTTTATTATTAATATTCATATTCATATAATAATTATTATTATTATTATTATTATTATTCAAAAAATATATTAGTCCACAACTATCGATTTATCACAATCTCAGTTTCATATTGAGAATTCTTCTCTCTTTTGAACGAAACACTCAAACACGATATTGTTTCTCCCTGATTTATATCTTCGTAAATGAAAGTAATTTTGCAGCCTAACTGTTTGTAGCAGCATGAATAGCAGTTTAAATAAAATTACATGTTTTGGGGTGATGTACTATTTTGAACGAATTTTCACATGCAATTCAATTATATTAACTGACGTGTTAAATGAACAGTATTATGGGTTGAAACATGAACTGGCCTGAATGCAATGTTTCGGGAGGGCTTATACATATAAAAAATCGCTCCGTATTTATCTATAAAAATCATACAAAATTTGTTTTATATGCTTAAAAGGAGAATGTGAATGGATGTTACTTGTAATGTTGCAATGAATCACCGTGTCCTACGACATGGCTCAAATGACAGTTTAAGTTTCATTACAATCCGAAACACAGTGGCAGTGGAACACACAGGCAATTATACTTAACAATGCATCGCTTGTACTCAAAATTCGTTTCCCGTCGATTCACAGAGAAGCAACAAACTGGCACAACGGCAGCTTGAAAATTGCACTGCGCGTATTTATCAAAGCCAGAAAACAAACATAAAAGACGTTTCCACATGCGCGATGTTGGTCGAGCGTCCAAGGATTGCAAACGACATCTCCTGACGTATGCGATTCCGTTCGTCGAGCCTTGTTTCCGAGTCGATTTCTCTGCTAATGGCCCTCGCGATGGACGTTATTCATCGCTTTGGGCTCTCATGCATTTGCCATCAGCGCTGCCTTTCCACTGCATGAATAACAGCGAAATGGACTGCCTGCCAGGGCGAGGACGTCGCGCAGCGCGGGGGGTAGAAGGAAAGCAATGGGGAGGAGGGGAAGGGAAAGGAGATGAGAGGGAAGGAGGAAAGGTGACCGAATTGGAAAGACGAAAGGGAGATAGGGTTAGGAAGGGGTAGTCGACGAGAAAAGAAGGTAAATAAATGGAAGGAAAAAGTAGGGAAAACGAAAGGAGAAGGAGAAAGAAGGGTGAAAGGGAAGGAGGAAAAGGAAATGGTGAGAAGGGGAGGGGGTGGAGAGTGTGACGAGAGGAGAGGCTAAAAGGAAGTGAATTTGGCCGCCGTCGCCGATTACAGGTTTTTTCCCACCGGAAATGAAAGCAGATGGATCCGGCGCCGCGGCCGCCCTGCCATAGGCGACCGACGGTGGCGCGGCTGTGGTTGCGCAACGGAACGTCCAACGGAGCGCTTTGATTGGCGGGAACCGAGGCGCGGGAAGACACAGAACTGTGCAGTGAGCACGATTGGTACACGATACCTTAATTATGTCAAATAACTCATTGTATTCGTTTCTTATAGTATCATTAAATGTGGTTTAACTGAGCAAATAGTTGTCAGTTGGCTGGTTGGTTAGTGATTCCGGGCGCATTAACAGCTTAGGTCATTAGTCCCGTACGTGTAATGCATGTTTTATCCTCGGGAGATGGCGGTGATCTTCCCCCGCTGAATGGCGAGATCCGACGCCGACGTACCGTCGGCTAGTGGGGTTTCCCCCTAACCAGGATTCTCCCACCAGCGGAGCACCGCCCCGGACAAGCTCTAAGCTCCCGACCGGTCTCCCAGAATATGTAGTAGTGTAGTGCATGTTAGTGTAAGTGTGTGTGTAAGGGGAGAGGAGAGGACAAGGAAGAGGAAGGAAATATCCGTGGCCCGTTTGTTAGAGTACTGCTCTGGCATTCGCCTAGTGTTGATCGGAAAACCCATGGAAAACTACCGATCAGAGCAGCCGGCAGCTAGAATTCTCCTTCTAGACAGGGACTGAATTGGACCTAGCTGAAAAGCTAGTGTGGAAAATCCTGCCGCCGCCAGGACTCGAACCTAGAACCTTCCGGTCAGAAGCGCTGCAGTGATATTAGTTGATGCACTGAGCTACCACTCCCGGTTTGTCAGTTGTCGAGATACTTATCTAGGCACTCATAAAAGTATACACGCATTTCCTAACAATGTGTTTGATGTATATTCCTCGTGTGCTCCATATCCAACACACCTTGAAGGTACTTTGAAGGTACAGGGCGTTGAAGGTACCTTGAAGGTACAGGGGGTTCTCATCCCTGAGGTGGGGCCCATCCGCCGGGCCTAAGCGTCGGCTCGAGGCCCAATGGCTTTCCTCGCAGCTGCCGGAAGTATAGAACGATTTTCCTAAGGATGAGCCAAAGTGGCAGCTAGTGCTGGCAACATAACTGAAGGTTTTGTTGTGCCCTCGAGCCCATCAGACTTCCTCCCTGCATTCGTTCGTTTGCAGTTGGCTAACTTGTAAATTGCTTCGACGCTTCCTTTTGTGATATCCTTGTCCGACAAAAATATAGTGCACCGCAAGAAATAATTGAAATTAGGAAGTGCAGTGTTATGTGATCCTCTGATTTTTTTTTCTATGAACATTTCATTGATTGTACTTTTTGTGTGATAAATATTATATTTATTTTAAAACCGAAATGCGCACTGGTGCACATGTGTCTATTGTTCTGTTGCGTGGAAAGCTGCGAATGAGAGCTTTCTATTTTCATTCGTGGCAGTTTTCGTTTACTGATTGTGAGAGCATGTTAAGAGATTTTCCACATACATTATTAAATATAAATATTTCCCGGACTCGCGTACGTGCATATACCTCAACGAAACTCTTACATTTCTGCGTAGGGGTGTTTTCACAGGAGCCATAACCTAACACTTTACGAAGGGGCGTGACAGAACAGCTGTCGCGGTGGAGAAATACTTTTCTGAATTACATGTGATGTTCACTTGTTAAGCGAACTGTCGCTTTGGCTCATCCTTAGGAAAATCCCTCTATATTCGCGACGAAGCCCCTCCGCCATACCCAAGAGATTCGGGAACCGCCTTGACGAACCTACAGCCCGCGTTGGGGGACCCTGCTGCTTCACCCTCAAGCGCCGAGTCCTCAACGGGTCTCCTTTGCTGAGGACGTGAGTTCCTCGGGGGATCTGATTTACATCCCCGGTTCCCATCCTTATGGGAGCAGAACACAAGGCCGTGCCACATGCCCACCGCTGGGCACGAAAAGTGAAATGGGGTGTGTAATGTGAAACGTATGTAATGTTCGAGTCTTTAGAAACAACATCTGGGTAAAGGGGAGAAATACAAATACAAGTAGGTGCCGTACTAACACAATTTACTTAGAGAAAATATTTTATGTTATTTGAGATACATGTTTTATGTTTTTACGAAAAACCACATACAATAATGACCTACATTGAAAATAATATTGTTGATAAAATATAATTCAATTAAAACACTTTATTGAGAACACAAAAGAAATATTCTAAAAAGGAACTAAGAAGGTCTGAAAGTTGAATAGCGCATAGTTTCGTCCCTGCTTTAAGGCGCCAATGACCTCGCCTGCCTAACAAATTAAAGTAGCTCTTTACCTGCCAAATAAAAATTAAAATTTTGGGTCTATTTTGTTTTCTCTTGCATATTTGATTTCTTTATGCTTTTAGAGATTAAATAATTTTAAAAATCTATTTATTTGTATGTAATTGACGAAAATGTGGGTTTTTACATCAAACATCATAACTACAACAAATTGATATATTTTCTTTTGTAATTAATCACAAATGAAATTTCTAGGGAATGAACTATAGAATGGTAATGGTACTGTAAAAACTAAAGAGACAGGATTTGATGATATGAGAAAAATAATTGTTTATAAATTTATTCTGGACATTTCAGTTCATAAAACTGAAGTGTTTAGTGACAGATTAAAATATTCTAGTTTATTCACTTGAGTAAATCATAGGTTACATGCTGTAAAAAGAATTATATTATTATCTCTCTTAATTTATGATTAATGATGTCTGACATGCATAAGTGTGCTGAAAATTTCCAATTCGATAATGTGCATCTGAAGTACACACACTTAGGTCTTGGCAGTTCTCATTCGCTTCGAAAAACCTTTTTTCTCAAAAGAAAAAACATATTTTCTGCAGCAATAAACGTTTAGAATAATTTAAATAGAATAAAACAGAGCGTACGACCCAATACTTCTTACATAGACAGCTACGTTAATTGCCAAGATCACCACGCCCTGCGGCCGCCTCCGAAAGGTGACCCGGAGCGAGAGAGACCGCTCCATCCCGAGGCTCGGCCTCGCTACAGTGGCCCTCGAGCGTTTTGGCAACTCTGGGCGCGGGAGGAGCAGGCCCAGATGGCATGTTGCGCCACGTAGCCGCCGACAAAGGCTCGTTGCACCCACTCCGATCATCCGCCCCACTCTCCCATCCCGCCCTACTGCCCCGCCCTGCCACCCCCTGCCGCCTGCGGCCTCGCCCCGCTCCACCAACCCGCCCTACCGCCCCGCCCTACCGCCCGCCCTACCGCCCGCCCTACCGCCCCGCCCTACCGCCCCCCCCGCCCTACCGCCCTCCCCGCCCTACCGCTCCGCCCTACCGCCCCGTGTAACGTTTCAACTTCGCTGGCGGATTTGCCAAAGTTAACATGATATGTAAACAAATATTGGAAACATTGTTAAAGGTTACGATAGTAACAGAGAGTATTGATATGATATAAAAAGGTTGTTGACAGAGATTGAAAGACGAAAAAGGATGTTGATACAAAATTGGAATTAGGAATTGTACGAATCGTATGTAATCTCTGAACGGTTAAATAAATTGTTATTTTAAAAGAAAAGAATCTATCTCATGTGATATCTGAAAAGTGAAGAACGTCATACAACATAATAAACAACATGATAAAGATACAACATAATAAAGGGATGTTTTATGGATATATAAAGTTGTAACGGCCAGTTATAAAGGCAAGGTAACTTGGACGTTACAATATTGGTGGCAGCGGTGGGACGACGTGGAAATTGTTAGAAGAAATGGTTGCAACAACGTGGTGGAACAACGTGGTGTGCCTGGATTTGTAGTTCGCGGGAAAGGGTGTTCAAAGAATCAGAGTTGGTTGCTGTGGTTGGTAATCAAGACGTATTAATTGCAGTGGTGGTTCTGCGTGGAGTGAAAAATTATACGAAGGAGAACTGTGGAATGTTTTAACCATATCTGGAGATATTGAAGAAGCCTAGAAACTGTCAGATTGAAACGTGAGTGACAGCTGATGTGTGTGAAACGGGTATTTAGATAGATTAATTTAAGTGTGTTTCCTTGTCGAACTGGTCAAACAAAGATAATGGCTTTTTTAAATAAATGTAAGAAAAGTCAATTAATCAGTTTAGCTAGGGGGTAAATCCCGAGTTTAGGGTGGCACAGTTCCTTTGATTCACTGATTCGGTTCATTAGAAGAGAATCGACTCCATGAACTGAATCCTTGTTTATACGTAGTAGTCACATGTAGTTAAGCTCATGATGTTACAGCAATAAATATAATTATTTAAAAGAAAATCTATTTTACTAATTCATGCTACTTAAAGTTTTATTATTGGGGGGCTATCGCCCCCCAAACCCCCCATTTTAAGACTAAAATATCAACTCATAAAATAATATCATAAAAAGTGAACTAACGTTTCTTCTTCGCATTTCGGCAATTAATTTTTTTTCCTATTTACTGTATTTTGATTATTTTTATTTCTGAAAAAAATAATATTTTTTACGAAATGAAAGTTAAAAATGTTTAATGAAAATAAACAAATAACTCACCTCTGAACTTATGTTATATATTTTTTTAATGTTATTACAAAAATTTTCGAATTTATTACTTTTGCAGTTTCTACGCCAAATGTATTCTGCTAAATAATGATGAAAATTATTTTCCACTTTGTGGCGTGGATTGCGCCTTAATCGCCTCAAGTCCCCTCAATAGCATTTGTATGCGCTCCAGTTTCAGGATCTTAGAAAGTAATAGAATGATTAACTCTGAGATGGGTAAAACCTTCATCTTTAAGACAATCATAAGCCTTCCAGCAATCCGAAATCACAATAGATTTCGGCTTGATGTAATTCTTAATGATGTCCAAGAGTACATCCTTGCTACGACATTCAACGACCGTGAAAAAGGACCGAGAGGAACCCCTTTCAACACCACCAAACACCCATTTCCCTTCCCACTCTTTTGCCCTTATTACACTTCCTTTTACCAAACTTATTCTCATCAATTTCAACCTCAACACCCTCTCCACCCAGTGGTTGACTTTCATCTTCAAGCACTTCAAAACATAACTCTCGACAAAAACTCATCCAATCAGTAATTGTACTCTCACATACACCAGCATCCAAACATATATTTCAACCTTTGCTTCCATCACCCACAGTAGGTAATGAGAGCACCTTCCATATCTCCATGTGACTCTCCTCAAACCAAGAACCCTTTTCCCTGCAAGACATTTCACACAATGAGCATTCTCGCCTCTCCCTCTACAAATCCACTCATAACCATCATCCTATCCTTTCTCTCAGTAAATTTCAAATCTTTCTTGCACCTACATACACGTCGAGACACAAGCAAACCCACTTTCTGACGCCACTGGATCACATTCAAGTTCCTCTCGCGCAAATCATAAATATAACCAGCATTCATACCTTCCATCTCAGTAGACACACAAACCTATTTAAAGAAGACTTGAAATGCGAAAAAAACACACAATTCCACGCCAACAAACTATCAATCTCGGGACTTCTCATTAACGAAACAAATTCTCATTTAACATTGAACATAAATAATTCAGTTGTTATAGTAACAACTAAATGTGTTGATAGAAGACTGTTTAATTACTATATTTCCCCATTACTATATTTATATTTCATTTCAAGCAGGAAGCAAACTCACATTTTAACATTTTAAATGTCGTGAAATGTTTTTTTAAGTGTAATTGATATTTTGTTTCGTGATGAAATGATTCTTAATTGCAAAATGTATAGCTTTATATGCTGACCAGTAATATTGTATATTTATGCTTTGGCGTAAGAAATTTAATCAATGCCAACAAATTATTGTCGATCACTCAACCAGTGATTCAAGTGAACCGCGCAACTATAAACATAGGAATCGCGAGAAATAATGAATCATAAAGGAACAAAGGAACATGCCACCTAAACCAGGATCAACCAGCTGGAATTGAACTGCGAGGTTTCGGAGAAGAAACTATTAGAATATTATAAAAAAATATCGAAACAGAGGATTATGATGAAACTATAGTAAAGAGATTTTAGAAACAGTAGGTTGGAGAGAGGATAGATTACAAAGGGAGAAACACGAAATTGAAAGGGAGGAACGAGAAAGGGAGGATAGATTACAAAGGGAAAAACACAAAATTGAAAGGGAGGATAGATTACAAAAAGAGGAACGAGAAAGGGAACACGAAATTTAACTGGCAAAAATTGAGTTGGAAAAATGTAAAGTGATGTCGAGAAATACTTCTGAAACAAATAATATAGATAATGAAGTCAATTAACTCAGGATTACAAGTAAAATTCCTTCAAACTCACACAGTGCATGAAACATTTTCAATCAAATGAAATGATATTTCTTTATACCTTCAACAATTTGAAAATTTGCTTCGCTGTTGACATTTCTAAAGACCAATGGGACCTTTGTTAATGACACATTTGCCAGGACATGATGCGGAATATATAACGAGAGAAATGGTAGGGAAGTAAAGATTATGATGAAATAGTAAAAATTTTATTGAGTAAGTACAAAGTAACCAGAAAAATTACGACAGAGATTCCTTTCGATCAGAAAAACACCAGATAAAACGTGGAAAGATATGCTTATGAGCTAAAAATAAGTCTTAATGGTTGGTTAGAAGGCGTAAATGTATACTCATTTGGGGAAATAGGAATTACTAATAACGGAACAAATAAAACGATGCGTTCCGTTTGTAGTTAAAAGAGCATCTAATTAGAAATGGACTAAATATACAAAACCTCGTGACATAGTTGAAGAATTAGAAAATTATGACATTACCAGAGAAAATTTTAAATTGAAAACTTGTGATCAATATTTACTAGAACAAAAAATAAGATTTATAAATCAGCTGATACTACCAAATTCTATAGAAATCAAAATTCAAAAGAAGTAATAAAAAGTTGATACAAAACAGGAAATTGAGGAAGGATTCGAAGAAAGGAAGAAGTACATTGTTATTTTTGTAACAGTATAGGACATATAAAACCATTTTGCCAAAATATAAAAAGTGGTTGAAAGAATATAGGATCTGAGCACGTTAATTGTTTAAAACTTCCAGTAAAGATTTATTAGCACCTTATACATTCGAAGCTTATATAAATGGAAAAAAATTAGAAAATTCTGCATGATTCTGGTGCTTCTATAGATTTAATAGGAAAAAAAATGTTAGACAAGAACATTATATTGGAGAAAGTGTCTGGGTATGTACTCCCTTAACAGAAAATCCATATGTTTGCCTGTGCAGAAGTGAAATCTGTGACCAATTTGGAAGGTTTATGGAAAAGCGGTAGTAGTTTCAGATAAGTTAGACAGAGATGAGTATATATTAGGAAATAAAACTGCAAAATTGATAAAAGAATTGGATAGAAATCTTAGAGATGAAATTAACGTATTAAACGTTAATGAAGGAGAGGAATGTCAAAATAATGATGAAATAGAAACGAAGAAGAGTCTGAAGAGAATGGAGAATCCATGAAACAGAAAATCAAAAGTATGATATAGATGACAAGAGTAAACAATTCACCAAATTTCACGAAGATAGAGCTGTGAAAGAAAGGGATTCTGAACTATCTGTTTGCAAGACTTCAATTGATTTGGAATGTTTATCTTTGAAGGATGAAGTCAAATCTGGAGAAGAACAGATTATTGAATTGAAGGAAAGAGTATCAGTTTTGGAGGAAGAAATAGAGAACAAGAAAACATTACTTGTTGAGAAAGATAGTATGTTAGCTAAAGGAAATGATAATCAGTGAAGATAATAAAGAAATTCTTGAATTAAGGACGAATTAGCTGTCAAGAACCAGAATCTTGATGAGAAAATAGGAGAAATCAACAAATTATCTGAAACAATCAATACGTTTCAAAAAGATAACACTGATAATGAATGCAAGATATTGTATTTGCAAAATGAATTGGAAAATCTTCAGAAATCAATTAATTTAGAACGTAGATCTTCAGGAAAGAAATTGAGGAGAAAGATGCGAAACTTCTAGATACTGAGAGTAAGTGATCTTTTTAAAGAAGAAATAATTTTGAAAGATGAAGAACTTTCGTCAAAAGTGCAGTAGTTTCCAGGCTCACTGGTACTGTTCAAAGGATACGTGATGATAATTCTGAATTGCAGAAAACATTAATTCCTTGCAGGGAAATTGAATTCTTCAATAAAGTTTATAATACTGAATTGGAATCTCTTCAGAAGCTAGTTGCAGATGAAGATAGTCTTCTGTGTCAGAAATTGGAGAAAGAGTTAACTCTCAAATATATTAAAGAAAAAACAAATGCAAATTGTAAAATTTTAAGATGGAGTTTGATATTTCAAGCATATAACGTTCAGATTCAGCATAGACATGGATATGATATAAAAAAGGTTGTTGACAGAGATTGAAAGACGAAAACGATGTTGATACAAAATTGGAATTAGGAATTGTACGAATCGTATGTAACCTCTGAGAGGTTAAATAAATTGTTATTTTAAAAGAAAAGAATCTATCTCATGTGATATCTGAAAAGTGAAGAACGTCATACAACATAATAAACAACATGATAAAGATACAACATAATAAAGGGATGTTTTATGGATATATAAAGTTGTAACGGCCAGTTATAAAGGCAAGGTAACTTGGACGTTACACCCGCCCTACCGCCCCGCCCTACCGCTCCGCCCTACCGCCCCGCCCTACCGCCCCGCCCTACCGCCCCGCCCTACCGCCCCGCCCTACCGCCCGCTTACGCGCCCCCTACCGCCCCGCCCTACGCCGCCCTACCCGCGCTCCACGTCGCTCAACCGCCCCACCGCCCCGCCTACCGCCCCTGCCCCGCCCCGCCCTACCGCGCCCTACCGCGCCTACCGCGCCCTGCCGCCGCCCTACCGCCGCCCTACCGCCCGCCCTACCGCCCCGCCCTACCGCCCGCCCTACCGCCCCGCCGTTGGGCGCCAAGGAGAGGGGAGCGTTCAAAAGAGCACGCGAGCGACCGAGCGCCGCGAAGTAGCTGGGCGGAGGCTCGCGCCAGCTGCCCCTGGCCTTGCCTTGTTCCGTCTACTTCTCGCTGGAGCTTTCTGGGGCTCTCTCGTGTTTTCGCTCCTGCTTCGGACTTCTCTGTCGCTTGGCCCCTTCCTTTCCTTGGTTTTTTCTGTCTTGTCCACTTCTCTCTCGACCTCGTCAGTGACCATCTCTTCTCTTCCTCCCCTTGTCCACGGCGGGCTTGAGTGCCAAATTAGTGGTTCGTCTCAATTGTTTCTGCGTTTCCCATATTCTAACTTATATTTTTTTCTCCTTCGTTTCTTTTAATTACCCTTTCCTCGTTACGTCTCTTATGTCGTTTTCGGTGAGCTCAGTATCAAATGAGAGGCTCATAACACTTATTTCCGTCTTCCAAAGAGTTGGAACAAGAATGTTTATCAAGTCCAGAGTGTATAAAGCACAACTAATATTCTAGAGACGTGATAGATTCTCTTTGAAAGGGGGAGGGCACTGAAGAAGTGAGAGAAATTTTTGAGAATAAGGAGAGGATTATTAGCTGATGCGCGCTGAAGAATATTAATGCCACGCACTGAAGAATACTAATGACACATTGAATGTTCAGAAAACGATTAAATTAATTTATTACTTATGCGTTTGCGTCCCGGATAGAGTGACAATTTTTTGAACAAATTTCAATAAAATATAGTAGCATATTTTTTAAACTTTCGTTTATATTCTTCGTCTAGATCCTAGTGTAACTAGAAAGAAAAGAGGTAGAACCGAGTAAATAAATAGGCTTTAGACGGACCAATAAGGCTAGGAATGTGATTCAGCTGGCGGGAAAATTCTTTTCTCAATAAATTTTAAATTTCACTAGAAAAGGCCAAAGATTTCAAGAGATTGATGGCGACCACCAAAAAAACGAAAAGAGGAAGAAGGGAAGTAGCAAGAGAGGACGAGAGCAAAGGCAGCGGGGTTCAAGAGAGACCAAGGCAGAAGCGCGGCGGGGCAAGAGAGAGCAAGAGAGAGAGAGAGAAAGAGGAGAGGCGGGCAGAGGAGGGCCGGGCGGCGGGGGGGGCCTCCGCCCCGCGCGCTCGCGAAGGCCCGCCACGGAGGGGGCCAGGCGCGCCGGCTGCCTCAGTAGCGGCGTGTTTGCGGTCGCCCTCGGCCGCAAGGGCGGGTGAGTCACCGGGGCGGCGGGGGCGGCGTATGCAAATCGGAAGCGCAAACGCCCGGACGGCGGGCGGCAAACGCCCCGCGCGCTCCCATGGAGAAGGCGACGCCCCAGGGCAGCCAGCGGAAGAACTCGACGACTGCCCGAGCACTTGACGGAAGACATTCTATTGCGTAAAACACTCAACATACAACGATTTTCGTAAGGATGAGCCAAAGTGACAGTTTGCGAAAACAAGTGAACATCACATGTATTTCATACAAATATCCCTCCGCCGCGACAGCTGTTCCGCCACGCCTCTTCGTAAAGTATTTGGTTATGACTCCAGTGAAAATATCCCAATGAAGTCCAAGAGTTTTGCTGAGGTATATGAAGGTAAGTAAGTCCGGCAAATATTTAAATTTAATTACGTATGTGGAAAATCTCTTAACAAGCTCTCAAAATCAGTAAGAGAAAACTGCCACGAATGTAAATAGAAAGAAAAATGGTTTAAGCGGAAACACGTGCACCAGTGCATCTGCATTCAAATCTCAGTTTAAAATAAACACACTTTTTATAATATTCATTAGTCCAATGTCTTTTAAACTCGTATTTCTCGGAAAATCTCTCCCGTTTTGGAGATAGTACTTGAAGTATCTATTTCATCAGTCAGTTGATCAGGATCGGGACGAATAATGCACATGATAAAATCATTTTCTTCAAAATATTCACTTTTATTAACTTCATCTTCTAAAGAAGCGACAATTTCATTAATTCTTTCCATTAGATATTGATCTATTTCTGATTGAAAGATCACCGATTTGTTTATCTGTAATGATTTCTAACAATGATTCACTACGTATACTATATGAATAAAATAAAAAGTGAAACTAACGATGAGATGTGTAAATCATTATTATCTACTGCACAAAATCGTCTAGCATTACGCATTTTTGCAGTATGTAAAATAAGTCATGTTCCTTGTATGATAGCACGGTGTATTGCTAGTAAGCTAACTACATACATCCGGCCAATGCCCAAAAATGGGACGCAATACATTTCGCTCTCTGCATCCTGCATCAAAACAAGAATCAGTTGAAATCAACAATTAATTGTATGTTCATACCTTAACACAATTTAGATAAGTCACTTACAAGCACATACTTCCACCACAGATACATTTTAATTTTCCAAATAAACCAACCCCGAATTTAAGAATATATTTTCAAAACAACATTTCCTTAGGAAAAGTTGAATTTCCAACGTTAAGTTAAATACAAGATATTTAAATTAAAAAAAGTGTCCCTTAAACGGGACATTGATTGTGTTTCATGACTCTGATTTTGATTCGAGTGCCTATTATAAACAACAATTACTAGCCTGTATGTCATCTTTATGTATCATTACATCTATAAAACTTTGCAGGTGACATGCTAAATTTTTATTTTTACAAAATTTATTTCAAATCTAAGTATCTACATTTCTGGAATATGAGGTATTGAGAAAGAAACAAAGTTAATCTTTGAGCTGGCTGAGAAGACATGTGAGATTTATTTTGAGCGAATAACTCATCCTCTTCTTTTTTCCTATTTTAGTTTCAATATTAGATTAAAGACTCGATTGAGAAAGTACATTGTCTTCTGTATAAAACTATACGTAATGAGAAAACCATTACTACAACTTGGCAAAATTATCTATGTGGGAAAACAGTACGTTAATTTTGCAAGTTGTGAGTAAAATACATCTGTGCTTTGGGGAATACTATTGACCTGGTCTGCCCATAAATTTTCCTCCTTTCACCAGTGACCTCTAAACAAATGAGATTATTCTCTTCTGATATTACACTTTTATTCGTTTTACTCAATGTCTCACAATCGATTCACAGAAACTATTATAAATCATTATATTCTATATTGCAGACCACAAAACGTGACCGGCATTCCATCGTAATCGGAGTTCTTCCATTATTCTGGTACGTTTTACGTTCTGGCTCCAAGTCGTTAATCACGAACAATTACATCAATCACTGCCATCACAATTTCCATTCCCCTAATCACTACACTGAGCTTTCTGGACGAATTCGATCGTTTCACCACGCGAAACAAGGTAGTCGATTAACCCTTTCATATATCATACTCAACGCAAAATTTAGAGAATATTAAAACAAATTTGCCCTTCGAGGAAAATTGGTGATTTAGTGATAGAAATAAAAATAAACATTTTCGTTATCTAATGCGTATTCGAGTGCAATGAGTAAATGAGAAGTGCGTGCTTCATGCCACAATAAATTGACACTAAATAGGCTAAACACTTGTATAGAGCCCCACTGGTTAGAGACCTTTAATATTTTTTCCCGAAATATCGTTATAATTCTTAATTACATAAAGGGTTTAATAATATTTTTAATAGCCTTCTACAGTTTACATAAAATTTATTTTCACCAAAACAAGCATGTCATTATCCCAGTAACTTTATTTCAAAGTTTAGCAGAAACTGTCCAACTTCAAATGACATCATATATGGGAATAAGAGAATTAGAGCGGGTTTGAATTAATACACACATGCTAATTAGACATGGTTACTTGTTGGAAGTATCAATTAGATTTGCTATCATTATAATTAAAACAAGAAAAATATGCCTTTTTTGGGATTAACTATGCTTTAATTTTTTTATATTCACTTGCACTCATGTGGTACAATAAATTAAATAAAAATATAAATAAATAAATACCTTATCAACACATAAATAAATACTTATCAACACTTAAAAATTGGATATCAATGTATACCCGAGAGATCTCTTTTTCCTACTTTTTGATCCACATTGTAATAAATCCTGGCTTTCCCTTCACTCAAGCCGCAACGTAGCTGGAAGCTGCAAGGAAGAGCAGAAAGTGCCCGGGCGGTTCCCCCCCCCTCCGCCTGCTGAAATTATCGCCGGCTTCGAGACTCCCGTCAACGCGGTCCGACTTCGTCACATTGCGGCTGTCCGTGCGTCGGACTGACACGTGCCATCCATCACACGCGCACAAGGAAGTGTGTGTGCAGTGTACAAATCCCGCAGTATATATTTCAAAGTCAGTACTTATTTCAAGAATCATTTCATTCCGGATCGCCCCTAATTTCATGGACAAGTATCGTCTACTATTCGAGTTATTCATAAATTGTTGCAGCTGTTATTTATCAGCTGTAAATTATCCAACAAGACCCGTTTAATTGATTAATTTTTTCGTGTTTCCGGGCTAGTCAACTGCTTTGTCATTAGTCCCGTTAGTGTACTGCATGTTTTTTCTCGGGAGATGGAGGTGATCTTCTCCCGCTGGACGGCGAGTTCCGGCGCCGACCTACCGTCGGCTAGTGGGGTTTCCCCGTAACCAGGACACTCCCACTAGCGGGGCACCGCCCCAGCCGGGAGAAGCTCGGTCTCCCGGAATATGTGGTAGTACAGTGCATGTTCATGTAAGTGTGTGTACGTAAGGGGAGAGAATAGAACAAGGAAGATGAAGGAAAGATCGCGCGTGGTCCGTGGCCGGTTTGGTAGGGTACTGCTCCGGCATTCACCTGGTCTGAATCGGAGAAACCACGCAAAACTACCGATGAGAGCTGCCGACCGCTAGAATTCTCCTCCAGACAGACTGAATTCGACCTAGCTGAAAAGCTAGAGTCGAAAATCCTCAGGACTCAAACCTAGGACCTGTCGGTCAGAGATGCTGTAGTGACATCACTGAGCTACCGCTCCCGGTTTATTAACTAAGTTCATTTATCTGATAAATCATGACCTGTTTTTATTCATTTTTTTGAATGGTCAGTAAATTGTTTATTAACTGTGATATATTTAAATTTGAGGTGCGTAGTGTTACGTAATTGATAAGAATGTCATGAGGACTGTCTTGAAGAGAATGTCAATGTGGAAAAAGTTGAGGAAATCATGTTCTCTGAGTACCTCTCATAAAAACCAAATGTCGCTGTTTCCTAACGTCCACCGCGGGTGTGACGTTCGCGGCTGAGAGTCGGACGGCGTGTTCATCGGGGAGCATTGGCCGGGGTCAGGGCGTCATGTCTTGCGTGACGCCTCCGGCGAACACGTCCGTAATTGGAATGGAAGCCGATCGTCTGGCGCGGCGGCCACTCCAGCACGGCGGCGCACGGACGTGCGGACGCGCGGGCGGGTGTGAGGCGCGCGTGCAGGTCACGTGACCGTGCGCCTGTCGCCCTCGCCGCCAGAGGGCCCTCCAGCCCCCACACAGGGCTCCGGTTCGAGCTCCCACGGCGCCCAGGAGGGGACAATGGCTGTGTGTGTGTGTGTGTGTGAGGTTCCATGCGTCTGTCTGCGCGATCGTGCACGTGTGTGTGTGAATATCTGAATAAGCCTGTGTTCCCCGTGTATGTATGTGTGATCGTGCACTGAATTTCTACATGAAGGGCGGCTGGATCTCACAAAACGAATTTGCAATTGAATAAGCTACCATTATATTCAGAACTTTACAAGGAAGTGAACAAAATTTCACTCCAATTTCAATTTATTTAACTGAAAACATGTTAAAAACATATTTTTACATCAATTCAATCCTTCATACATGACTGTTTTTTATGGTTCTTTTTCCGTATGCAATATTTCTCAATCAGAGAATCGTCATTTGCCTGAGAGGAGTTTTTGGGTCTGGAGAGACATGTTAAAAACGGAAGCAACGAGCGTCTGTGTGTAGGTGGGTGAGAAGCAACACAAATGAGACCGTTGAGATCAAATGTTCTGTTGTAACATAAGCTCTGTTGTAAGGAAGCGAGTACTTACTACGAGTGACTTAGTACTTGTTTCTGCCTGCAGAGTCTCACAGACCCCAAAGATGTTCCCAGTTCGAGCCTGCAAACCAGACGAATGCCATAGCAGTACCCTAATAAACGGGCCACCGACCACGCGCGATCTATCCTTCCTCTTCCTTGTCCTATTCTCTCCCCTTACACACACACTTACACTAACATACACCACACTACCACATATTCCGGGAGGCCGGCCGGGACCGTAGGTTAGTGCCGGATCTCGCCATCAAGCGGGGGAAGATCACCGCCATTTCCCGAGAAAAAACATGCACTACACAAACGGGACTAATGACCGAAGCAGTTGACGCGCCCGGAAACACGAAAAAATCAATCAATTAATCAATCATTTACACGCACCAATGATTCCAAGATCGCGGCAGCCCACGTCGATGTTGATAATTAATTGAGGTTAAAGTATTACACAGAATTGTAATAGGAAGGACAGAGAATGGTCGGAATGTAGATAATCGATAAAACTGATTAATCAGGAAACTTCTAAATCTGATCTTCATTTACTAGGCAGAATATGCTCGTGACAGAACACACCTATATTTCATGAGAGAAAGAGTCATTAATGAGGATCGATGACATTCCTCTATTGCAATTACCCTTTGTGTTTGCTGACACATTGACATGCAAGACATGATGCTCGTAATGAAATTCCTACAGATCTGTGTTAATTAACTGATTCACTTAATCCTAATTACAGAACACCAGTTTGTTTGGGATGGGATTAAAGAAATATCACGTTCCCCTGGCTCGAGATGCTTTAAAATTTTTATTTTTATATCCCAATTCGATTGAATAAATATAATTTCATTGGCAAATATTATTTAATATGTAGATATGTTAAAATATGAAGAATAATTTTATTGGCTTTATAAATTTCAAAAGTTTCTTTTAAATATGACTTGTCAAAAACGAACATTAAAGCATATTTTCAGATTTTCCCTGCGATGAAATCTTCAACATTACGTTTTCACAGTGAACAAATAAACATTTCAGACATAATAACTTATCAAATCAACAATAAAAGAGCAATGCCACATCTTCCTCTGTCGAGGACTCTTTCGCTAAAAGCGATTTAGAGTTATGTTGTACTTCGATTTATTTGTAATGGCGCTTGACGTAAATTAACTACTGCCGGTGTCATCCAGTCCAGAGCTTGAACGTCAACACAGTGACGTCACTGTGATTACGTTTAAGCACCCTATTGGATGACAGTGCCAACAGCTAATATACGTCAAGCGCCACTACAAGTAAATCGAAGTATATTGATTTGTGTTCATCTGCTTCTCCGAAAGATTTGCCTTATTTTTCGTGTTCTCATCTTAGCAATTATTAAACTGTGTTAATTTGATTGTGCATTCGCAAGCAGCTAAATGTTGTTTAGCAAGCCAAGGCGTATTGTTCTCTCCCGAGTAGCTGATTCTATCCCACGGGCATGTTTTCAGGCGGGTAAGAGAATGGATTCTGGTAACCCAGAAAATTTAGTGAAAGTTTACTGGTTTAATTGGATTAGAAATGTAAAATAATACAAGCACGATAAATGGTTTAAAGTAAAATAACAAAATACAAATAATTATGACTCAGTTGTTTTGATATTTGCACCAATAAAACTACACTCTAAGAGTATTCCTTTTCATTATCGTGCATCATTAATTAAGCGCTGTATTACAGTGTTTTGAAATTTACCATATGGTTAATAGCTCAATGGTAAGTTCCTATCAACAATTTAACAGGTTGACGTTTACGTGATATTAGAATTAAAGAATGTTAATTTTCGTTATCATCTATGTCGTGGTCTGGATGGCCGCCGTTGCTCGATAGAGTGGCAGTTGCCAGGCGAGGCTTGCGATGGGTAATGCCTGTTGAGGCATTCGGCATCAAATGGGAGATGTACTACAAGGTCTACGTCACCTGGCGCACAGCAGGTGCTGGGAAGAACTACTTGGTTAGTGATTCCGGGCGCGTCAACAACTTAGGTCATTAGTCCCGTTAGTGTAGTGCATGTTTTTTCCTCGGGAAATGGTGGTGATCTTTCCCCGCTGGATGGCGAGATCCGGCGGGCGAGATCCGGGCGACCTACCGTCGGCTAGCGGGGTTTCCTTCTAACCAGGACTCTCCCACCAGTGAGACACCGCCCCAGCCAAACAAGCTCTAATCTCCCGACCGGTCTCCCGGAATATGTGGTAGTGTAGTGCATGTTAGCGTAAGTGTGTGGGTAAGGGGAGAGGGAAGGACAAGGAAGAGGAAGGACAGATCGCGGATGGTCCGTGGCCCGTTTGGTAGGGTACTGCTCCGGCATTCGCCTGGTGTTGATCGGAGAAACCACGGAAAACTACCGATCAGAGCAGCCGGCCGATAGAAGTCTCCTCCAGGCAGCAACTGAATTCGACCTCGCTGAAAAGCCAGAGTCGAAAATCCTGCGCCGTCAGGACTCGAACCTAGGACCTCCCGGTCAGAGGCGCTGCAGTTACATTTGTTGAAGCTCTGAGCTATGGGAAGAACTACATGACTGAATCTCACAGAAATATAGTATGGATTAATATTAACCATGTATGAAATCTACAATCGTATTGGAAGAATTTAAATCATTATAGTTTTTTTTAATGGTTATCAAAATAATTGAGTTTTGTTAAATAATGGATCAATTAAAGGTCATTATATGAAAGCAATATAGTTTCTAAAATAGGATAAGTATAAAACGTGTAATTACTAAGGAATTCAGTCTATTTTAGAATGCGTAATGGAAAGAAAATCATTATTTACAGTACGTTAAATTTCCAGAATCTCTGTGGATTATTGTGGGAATTCTGATGTGGTGTTGTTGACGTTTTGATGACCTCTTTTATTTCTTTTCTGTGTATTATCACAAAGTGATTTTAGCTTTGAATTCAGCTACGTCAGCATTACACGAGAGCAATCTCGCAAATATCAATGACTAGAAATTGCAGATAAACAGGTTCCTAAATTGATTTTCTCATACATTTTCTTCGTTGTTTTAAATTATAAGATTTGTTTTAAATAATAATTTATAATTAAATAATAAGATTTTACATTGTCCTAAATCAATATGTCAACTACAACAGAGTCTCAAATGGTACTAACAATTTGAATGTGTCCTCCACGTTATTTCACAAATAGAAGAGAATAAATTCAATTTTGTGGGAAACGAATAATTCTTCAAATAAGCAGTGAATATAGTACGAAATAACTAAGCTTCTAATAATGTTGCAGCTTGAAATAAGATGGAAACTGGAAGCAAAGGTTCCTATATGAGAAACTAAATATATTCAAATAAAGTAAAATAAACACAACCCATACATAATTATATCTAAAAGTATTTTTGAAAGAATTGTATACGACTCGTGAAATTTCTAGTTTCACGTGTCACGTGTTTTACTTCTCAACGTGTCAAATATTTTAATATACGAATATAGAAGTTCCGTGACAACGTATTTTTTAAGATCCGACTATTAACATTTGGATAAAGTAACCTTCTAACTTACTTGTGATGGCTTGAAGTGATCAAAGAATCGACTTTTCTTAAATTATTTTAATATTGGAAAATTTGCAATTTCATCATTTCGGATATCTAGGGGAATTTTTTAAATATACGCATGGGTTTGTAAGTAGATTAGTAGTTTCAAATAAAGGCAATGAAAAAGATTGTCAACAATATCTCGATTAATTACATTTCATAAATGGATTTGTTTAACATTAGAATGATAATTAAATGTTTTAATTACCTTGAAATTACTGAATTCCATTCGGGATAGTAGAGCAATATAATCTCCATAATGTATACATATAATTGCTCAGCTATACAAAGTCACACGTTCCTTTGCGACTTGTATAATCTAATTCCACAAATTGCTTTTTTTAGTATTGTAACATGTTATATCAGTGTTACGTGATAAATAGGTAGCATCTCTTTATTAAAACCTGGAAGTGTTATTTTTTAAGTAGATTTTTTATAATGATTTGCGGGATTATATCCAATAAAAGCAGTATAGAAAATATTTTTTTTTCTTTGACGCAATTCTTCCTTTACTGTGCGCCGCCACTATGATTATTCCATCCCCCATTCATGGAAAATTTTGCCCCAAGATATGTAAATGTGTTGACCCGGTCGATCTCCTCCTGAGCGTAAAACCATTTCTCTTTGTTACCCCAGATAAATCCATTCTTGAAGACAACTACTTTCGTTTTTTGAATATTTACTTTTAGTCCCCGTGTAAGTAAGTACATTTACGTGCACTATAAAGATTCTAAGAGAAGTGATTTATTTGTTTCTCACAATTTCAAATCACACTGTGAAGAATACATTTGCCTGATTTGAAGTGTTAAAAAGACCATTCTGATTCATGGAAATTACAAATGCGTGCCCTATTAGTTAACAATGGTACATGGGGCGAGACAATAGAAAAACCGCACATGCAAGACAATTGCCGATATAACTTTTAAGTGAGTTATAGTTAAGTTTTTACATTTCTGAGCTTTACTTTCCTAATATTAATTATTATTTTTTTTTTGGGAAATTTCCATTTTTCCAGATGTTGTCTGTACGTTTATTATTGCTTATTTATCTTTGAAAATAGATTTTATTACATGGGAGTTTTTTTGTTGTTTTTTTCTCCCTTTCAAAATTCAAAATTTATTGCTTATTTATCCTTGAAAATAGATTTTATTACATGGGAGTTTTTTTTGTTTTTCTTCTCCCTTTCAAAATTCAAAATTTATTGCTTGTTTACCCTTGAAAATAGATTTTATTACATGTGAGTTTTTGTTTTTTTTCTCCCTTTCAAAAATTCAAAATTTAAGTAGTATGACTTAGTGTAGGGATCACAGAATTTTGAAAATGTGCACACAATTCACTTTTCCCCATAGCGCGTCATACGCAGTTTTTAACTGTTTTTTTACGTAAAATAAATAAATAAATAAATACGTGGCGCGTCTAGTTATGTAAACAATTTAAAAGTTTTCATTTTTCAATGAGACGTACGCGTAGCGCTCTTCTGGATACAAATGTTGGGTTGGAATCACATTTGGAAGAACAGATCGACGATGACTCGTCAGATAATGAACCGGAAAATGTACCCTTCCCTCACAAAAATTGGCCCTTCTTCCCAACCGCGCGGAAATATGGTCGTATTTCCCTGCCGAAGGAGATACTTTGCCTCCGCGTACGCCACGACGAAAAAATATTTCTGAACGGGGTTTTCCATCCAGAATTACTTCAATAGACTAGTAAATATTTAGCATTTTAGTAACAATTGTTCTTACTTTTAGCAATCGATTTGTAACTCCTGTCAAACTGCTATTTTGATATGTTCATTTCAGGCACAATTTGCAGACCCTTCCCGGCGTTCTAACGCATATTTCGATTTTTTTATAATTATAAATTGTACAAAATTGTTAATTCGCGATTTTCGACTCTGGGACAACTGGAGACTCTCCCCCTTTAGATTTGCAAAAGTTCGAAATTGTTTATAAATTTGGAAATGTTGAAATTTATTTATTTTTACATTTGTTTACAGACAGACGTAAAACTCACGAACAGACGGGCTTTTCGCTGTCATTCGATTTTTCTGTATTAACGCTCACAAAACTTAGTTTCTGCAACAGAATTAAAGGATTTTTTTCTATATTTAAAACAGGTTTTTTTAACAGTTTTTCTCGTAGATCAACAATAATATTCGAATACTTTTGAAATAATGCTTTTAATGTGTTTTCTTATAGATTTGTGAAAAATATCAAGTAAAGAACAGAAGGTTCCTTTCTTATTGTAATTCATTATGGATTGTTAATAAATATCATTATACTATTTACTGATTATTTCACCTTTGAAACGAATTGCAAATTTTCGTTGAATAGAAGCAACGAAAAACAAATTTTTCTTACTTTCTGGTAATTACATCGTAAGAAGAGTAAGTATTTTAATCATGCGCCGTACTGAATTACTTCCTCCAATACGTTTGTAGACAGAATTTGTGGGTCCTTGTTACCCAAAAACCTATTGACGACAAAACGTCTGCCTGTCTGCCTGTAGTGAACACAAGCCCCTAAACGCCGCACGATCTTTTTTAGTCAAATCTGTGATGTGTGATACTTTAAAACCATCTTTGTGAGAGAAGAGCGTCGTAAGAGTATCTGTGGTGTAATAGGTGAGATTTCTGCTGGGGAAACTTGTGCACTCGTCACTAGTTCCGTAACTGTAGTGCATCTCTCTCTCTCTCTCTCTCTCTCTCTCTCTCTCTCTCTCTCTCTCTCTCTCTCTCTCTCTCTCTCTCTCTCTCTCCCTCCTCTCTCTTTCTCTCTCTCTCTCTCTCTCTCTCTCCCTCTCTCTCTCTCGGGATGTGGCGGTGTTCTTTCCACGCTGGATGGCGAGATCCGGCGCCGAGCGTCGGCTAGCAGAGTTTTCCCTAACCAGATATCTTCTATCAGCGGGGCACCGCCCAAGCCGGCACATGCTCTTAAGCCCCCGACTGATCTCTCAACATGTGTGGTAGTGAAGTGCACGTTAATTTGTGTGTAAGGTGAGGGGGTAGGACAAGAAAAGAGTTAAGAAAGATTGCGCGAGATCCGTGACCCATTTGTTAGGGTACTGCTCCCGCATTTGCCTGGTGTCGATCAGAAGAACTACGAAAAACTACTGATCAGAGCAATCGACCGCTAGAATTCTCCTCACTACTCCTCACCGCTAGAATTCTAACTCACATGCCAGTGACGAAAATCTTGCCACCGTCGGTACTCGAACCTACCACCTCCCGGTCAGAGGCGTTGCAGTGACGTGATGAATGATGCTCCGTTTCATAAAGAATACCAATGATGGTAATAAAGATTTCTCTATGTTACTGTAAGAACTATGGAAATAAACTTGCCAATGACTATATCGTACAGGATTAATAACGTTATTGCGATCACGAACAAAAAAATCTACTCTCTTGTAGTATCAGACTTATTTAATCTCGCGGTCGGAAGTGGTAGTAAAGAAGCAAGAGAAAGCAACGATACATTGCCTTAAAGTTAACAATCCACGAGTTTTTAAGAATAGAACCGACAATTATTAAATGATTTTCCTTTATGAACACTTATTAAATAATTTTGTTCTGGGAACAATTGTTATAAAAATACTATGTATACGAGTATTAATTGTCCAGAAGATATTACTACACATCACCTCCGCAAGTAAATAAACATTTAAATAGTATAAGCGTACTCTGCGAGAACTGTCGCGTCTTAAATCACACCCTCTTCTCTATCCTTGCACTTCCGTATTACGCCCATTATATATATATATATATATATATATATATATATATATATATATAATATTCATAGCCCTCATTCTTTGTAACTTGTTCTATTTGTCTCCTTGTAATTCTACTGACTGAAAGCATTTTAACAAAAGAGTAAAATGATCCTTGTCATACAAACTATTCTTATTTTACTTCATTATCAAACAGAGAGGTACACTCGCGCAATTAAATAGCATAGAATATTGAGTTATTAGTTTAATTTCACATACAGTTGCAGAATCTGTATGTCTCTGAAAAGATGGGGTGGAATCGAGAAGCGCCGAACCAGCAAAAGCGTAATATCCAAAAAGATCTTATCCTGTACGGTGTGAGGAACGTTTCCTGAGGCCCTTGGCCTCAAACTTTCAGTTTCTAAAGCCCTAGAACATTTACTTCATTTTGGAGTTATATAACTATACATATTTCAACAAGGCTTCCCAAGTGTTGCCGGTTTCATTTTACATGATTATTTAAATACATTTTGTTTTAATATGCGCAGATGTTTCGACTATATTAAGGTGACAAATTTAATCAAAGAACGCATGTATGTCATAGAAATAAGCAAAGGACGCTCCGAAGGAAAAGCAATCAGATAACATAAACATCACCACATCGTGAGATCACACACGTGTATCCAAACACACGTCAGTAGAGAAACAAGTGCACAAGCTGTTTCCCACGCTTGGACAAAAGCGCTAGAGCGAAGTCCGCAGTTGGCGGAGAGTAAAGGCGTCGGTAAATAACTACCCAGTTACTCCCACTAACCGAAAACATACGAGAAAATTCAATCGCAATCCTGAAAGCCAACACAACCCGCCCCCGGCGAGAGCGGATTCACCAGGCGTGAGCGCCCTCCAAATGAACGAATCCGACAGCGAGGCACGGCGCCGCCCGACAGGCGCGCGCGCGCGGGAGAATTCGTCACCGCGCGGATCACTGCAAACTCGCAGCGCGCGGAACGACCTCGTAAAGCAGCAGAACGACCTCCCCCACCCCGCCCCCCAAGCCCCACCATTCCCCCGCCCTCCCCCTCCCCATCTCCTTTCCTTCTCGCCGGGGGCGGTAGCTCAGAGCATCAACTGATGTCCCTGCAGCGCCTCTCACCAGGACGTCCTAGGCGCTGCAGGTTCGTTCTGAGGGCTTTTCAGCTAGGTTGAATTTAGTCGGTGTTTCGAGGAGAATTCTAGCGGCCGGCTGCTCTGAACGGTAGTTATCCGTGGTTTCTCCGATCAACATGAATGCCGGAGCAGTACTCTAAGGAACGGGCCACGGACCACCCGCGATCATTCCTTCCTGTTCCTTGTCCTATCCTTTCCCCTTACACACATACACTTACACTAACATGCAGTACACTACCACACATTCCGGGAGACCGGTCGGGAGCTTAGAGCTTGTCCCGTCGGGGGCGGTGCCCCGCTAATGGGAAAGTCCTGGTGAGGGGGAAACCCCACGAGCCGACGGTAGGTCGGCGCCGGATCTGGCCATCCAGAGGGGGAAGATCTCCCTAGGAAAAAAACATGCACTATACTAACGGGTCTTATGATCTAAGCTGTTGACGCACCCCGAATCACTAATCAACCAACCAACCAACCAACCAACCAACCAACCAACCAAAATCCTTTCCTTCTCCCTCTCGTCACCTTTCACACCTGACCATTCTCACTTTTCGGTTTCCCTCTCCTTACTCTCGCCTTTTCCATTGCCCACTCGTTCTCTCGCTTCCCCCTCGCTCTGCTTCGCTCCCAGACTGAATCGCCCAAGCACGCATAATTCCCCTTCCTACTCTCCCAGCACGCCCTGTCTCATTTTCACATCCCTTAAGACGCTGCTACTGTCTCGGGCAGTCAGTATGATCACCCTCATTTGACTCTCCTTTTGTTTCTTTTCAATCGTACGCCCTCGTCAATGTCTTGTCTCCGTAATACATCATTCTTCTCCTCATCTGGGTAACGTGAGACACGTCAGTTTTCGTCTTTCTCTTGTTATATTGTCATCATGATACTCCTCGGGTGTTCAATCACGACCCTTCCTTGTCCCCATCTCAAGCCGACATCTGGAGCACAGAACTGGAGCAGGAAAATCCCTTGTATCACAGGTTTACTTCTAAATTTTCTTATCTCTATCTCACTCTTCCCCTGAGACAATCTTACTGCCACGACCCTCATCTTTTCTCACTCCCTCTACCGTCTCTCACCCCGCTTTTCATTTATTCCTGCCCTCACTTCTATTCCTACTCAAATCATAACACTGGAACTTACCCTCAAAACACCTCAACAAACTCCTCCAACGCAACTTCTACCATCATCCCATCTCCACGTCAACTCAACACATTCCTCTCTATTTCTCCCCATCTCTATCATAATTACACTCCCCTCTCAATCCAAAATCCTCCTTCCCCGCAATATCAACTCCCCTCACGCCCCCCTCTACCTGAATCTCAACGCGCCTCCATCCCATTCCGGCTTCCCTCCAATTTCACTCGTGTCCCCACTCCCCTGCCTTCCCTCACCCCTTCCTCAACCCGCCCCCCGGTTGGCTGAAGGAAACGCGCCGGGAATGGCCACTGTGTCGCGAATGGAGCCGTAATAACTACAGGCAAAACGGCCCAGTAAACACGACGGTGCAAGATTGTACGTCGTCAAGAGGCGGATTATGATCGCAGTAGTTCATGAATTCAGAGTGCCGGTAGAGGCTGTAGTCCAATGAGAGATATGACATCCACCCCGCCAGGTTTCATGTCGCATCAAATCATTAGCAAGTTCACGAAGCATGCGAATAAGCTTGGAGATAGCAACAGTAAAGAAAATACTTTTGAATAACAATAGGTTGTAATGAAAAAGGAATATTTTCACCAGTGTATTGCTGTTTATTTTAAATCGTTGTACTGGTTGGTCTCTCACCTCAACTATCTAGGCCTCTTCCAAATATCGTGTGAAACAAAAGAATTGCTATATATATATATATATATATATATATATATATATATATATATACACACATATTGTGACATACCAAAAATGACGGACATTTTTGTTTTGGCAAATAAAGGTTAAAACAAATTTCGTGGGTTTCTATGGTGCAGATACGCGGAGGGTACACCATAGCAACGCGAAAAACACAAGAGGAGAAAAACACAGCGAGCTTTTGAAGGCTGGATCAGATTGGGAGAATTAAGGCATTCCGACTCGTGTCGTGGTGGTGAGCGGATCGCTTGTGCGGTTTCTCCTGAGGTTAATTATTTAATCGAGACTTCTGATATAGATTTAGATTTATTACTAATTCTGCAAATAAGTTCCAGAACTTGGTGGCAGAATACACTAACTAAACATTACAGAACTTAACTATACAACATTTTACACACTTTACAGATTAACATGAACATTTCACCGTGCAAGCTTCCATGGCACTCCACTTCACTTCACTTCACTTCACTTCACCTCGTCTCACCTCACCATACTGCCAATCACTTTTGCCAATCACGTTTTAATGTGATTTTGACTCACTCGTTTCCCTCAACTTCACATCACTGCACTACACGCCACTGCACAATAATAATAATAATAATAATAATAATAATAATAATAATGAAATAGTAATAATAATAATAATAATAATAATAATAGAAATAGTAATAGTAAATAATAATAATAATAATAATAATAGTTATAATATAACATACTTTACATAGGAAATAATAAGACACATATAAACATCTAGGAATTTAATTTATTTTTAAATTTGCTGACATCATGAGGAAAGGGATCAAAGATTGTCACAGGCAAGCCATTCCAGTCTCTAATAGTTCGATTCGCGAATGAATATTTCCCAACGTCCGTTTTCTGAATTCTTGTCTGAATTTTGTGCATGTGATCCGCTCTGCCGAAATATGTAGGTTTCCCTAATCGACTTTGAATTTCTTTCCACGGTCGAAATCCTGTGTACGCTTTATACATAGCATAGAGACGCGATTTCATTCTCCTTGTTTCGAGTGACTCCCATACTTTATTCCTGGTACCCCTGAAAGCAAATTTTGAAGCTCTACGCTGAACCTTTTCTAGATTTCTTTGCTGCAAAAGTCTGTATGGGTCCCAACATATCGCGCCATATTCTAATATGGGTCGCACTAATGATATATATGCCAGTTCTTTTTCTGTCTATCTGTCACTGAACTCTTTTGAGAATCCGCATAATAAAATGCAAAGATTTCCATGCTTTCCCTACAACGAAATTTACTTGATTTTCCCATGTCAATTTACTGTCTAGCTGAACTCCTAAATATTTGCAAGACGTGACTCGAGGTATAACATTATTATTCAATTTATACGCGGTTTCATTGTAACTTCGACCCCTACCAAACGTGATGGAATTGCTCTTTGAACTATTTATTTCCATGCCGTTTGTATCCGCCCAGATATGTAATTTCTCCAAGTCTCGCTGCAAAATATTCTCGTCCTCCTCCGAGTTAACAATTCTATAAATTACGCAGTCATCTGCAAAGAGTCGTACATTAGAAACTAAACTTGTCGGTAAATCATTTACGAAGGCAAGAAACATGAGTGGGCCGATGACACTCCCTTGTGGAATTCCTGACGTGACGTTTCTCGAAGTTGACAAGTAAGTATTTCGTGAGACTAAACATTAAACTTGAACGTAGAATATTTGCGCATTAGGTGTACAACTGGAACTTGTGAAATTTAGATGTTGTACCATTGCAAACTCGGACATGTAATATTTTCATGAGTGAACTGGAAAGTGAACTTAGAATATTTTTGCGGTGAAGTTACGAGACTCGACGTAGAAATTTTACCAGCGAATTGTGAATAGCCAGGTTAGGTGATAGAAAATAATATTAAAAGGATATTATTCCGACTTGGAAAAAAAATCAGTTTGAAATAGGTGCCCACCTGAGGAGTAAGATAAAGAGTATAGGCAGTGTTTGTGAAGTGGTTGGACGAAGTTTCGATTTGGTCGCTGATCATCGTGGACTTCATCAAGAAAGAAATTTGTTTACTCTACATGGCGACATCGAGTGACGTGTGCGCGAAGAGGCGAGAAACGATAAAAGGTTCTATAACGCTGTTATTGCAATAACGAGAAAATGGTCATGACCAAACAATAACTTGTAATAACTGATAATAGTTAACAACTTTTGGCATGCATAATAAATTGTAATTCATAGTTTGAAAGAAAGCTGATTCTCATTTGCCATTACGTGCAATCTTAAAGTAGACATTGTAGAATTATTTTCAGATTCCTCGCCACTCCCTGTGGATGGTAGATTGAGTAATTGGTTGCGGAGTAAGTAGCAACAATTATTTCATAAGAACCCGACGACCAAGCTAGAGGGATTTCCATTTAACTGTAATATATCTGATGACAGTAATCGACAATCAGGAATTCAAGTGTAAACTTTTCCTGGCGCCTAACTTGTTTATAAATTCGGCAATTGGTACGATCGACGTTTTCATTATTAGTAATTAAGTAAAATAATAAAAACTTTTCAATATATATGTATATATAAAATGGTCTAATTACCCTTTGACCTCTGTTTGACTAAGAACATGCAAAACCCTTCAATTGTGGGAATTCTGATTGGATGTTGTTGACGTTCTTATAAGAAGAAATAAAAGAAGTCATCTTCGTCAACATATCAGTTGATATGTTGACGAAGATGACTTCTTTTATTTCTTCTAAAACCCTTCAAGCCGGAGACACATCATAATTTTCTGTGAAATATTAAAGAGTGCAGATAATTCTTCATGGAGGTAACAACTTTGTTGGTGGCTTGGATTTATGCAATTGGCAGGACGTCTTATAGTATCTCAACTCGTTTACTATGACAATTAAGAAACCTTCAATTAAAAAAGACATAAGTATATTATTGAAGTAGTATTATTAAACTCTCGTGCCAATTAATTAAATAAGACAAAGTATTTCTTGAATAACAACTAAGCACTCATGAGTTCTTTAGTATCCTGAGCTTCGCATTTACTACCATGATATTGTTATTGCATGTTACTAATCACGCGAGTAGCTTCCTTTTTTTAACAGATGCCAACTTACAAAGAAGATAACAAGAACCCTAGTGTTTCTAATAACACCATCATATTTTATATTGCAATAAAATGCTGACGATAACGTGATATTTGAAACAATTTAACTTACACAAAGTTTCTTTTCTCTAATTTTTAAATTTAAAAAAAATTTCAAAATTTATGTAGTATATGACTCAGTGTAGGGATCACAGAATTTTGAAAATGTGCACAGAATTCACTTCTCCCCATACACGTCATACGCAGTTTCAACTCTTTTTTGACGTAAAATAAATAAAAAAATTAAGTATACCGTATACAATGTTATATTTTTTATGCTAGTTGAACAGACACATATTTTAACTATTATTTCTTTATTGTAGGTATTTCTATCGACTTATACCATCACATCCGTTTCCTCATTTCTTGTAAATCTATATCTGCTACGGTTACGCATTATTCCTGATATTATGCCACCTCATAATAATTCTAAGGTTCCTTGTTTCGTCCGAGTCCTCGCGTGCTCCCGTCTCCACTAGAGGTCGCTCGGCTGGCGAAGGCAACAGGGGGCCGTTTCTCCTCACGCTACCCGACAAAGCCGACTTCACTCGCCGGCCGCACTGACTACTTCGGCCGCCGACAACGATATCTTGCCCCTTTGTTGCCGCAATGAGGCGTCACACGCTCTCCAACGAAACATGTCACTGCAGCGCCTCTGACTGGGAAGCCCTAGGTTCGAGTCCGGACGGCGGCAGGATTTACGACACTAGCTTTTCAGCTAGATCGGTTTCAGTCGCTGTCTGGAGGAGAATTCGAGCGGCCGACTGCTCTGATCGGTAGTTTCCCGTGGTTTCTCCGATCAACACCAGACGAATGCTGGAGCAGTACTCTACCAAACGGGCTACGGACCGCGCGCGATCTTTCTTACCTCTTCCCTGTCCTATCCTCTTCCCTTAGACACACCCACACGCTTACATTAATATGCACTACACTACCACAATCTGGTAGGCCGGTCGGGAGTTTAGAGCTTTTCCCGGCTGGGGCGTTGCGCCGCAGGTGGGAGAGGCCTGGTTAGGGGGAAACCCCACTAGCCGGCGGTAGGTCGGCGCCGGATCTCGCAGAGAAAAAACATGCACTACACTAACGGGACTAATGACTCAAGCAGTTGACGCGCCCGGAAACACGAAAAAATCAATCAATCCATCAATCAATCCAACAAAACATAGCCCCAACGAGTAGTGCACGCTTTCACCCGCACATGCGCTTGCCACTGGTGCCCTCCGCGAATTGAATCGCGCGCACCACGCAACGTTTCAGTCTGCTCCTCATTATTACAACTCAGCTTTAGTAACTGATTATAGATTTATTATCACAAGAGGAAAGAGTTGCCTTGTAAGTTCATAATGCAGAATGTAATTCACCACGTGGGGGTCATCTATCATCAGAATCAACAACACGTGTCTAATTAATTATATAACAGACCAATTTCACTGTCGAATTCCCTTCAACTTCTGCACGATTCACACAATTCAATTCTATTGCCATCTCTGAGGTATTTGCATCAGTGGTGCCAACAATAAAATTCCACTGCACCGCCTTCGAGACCATTCGACGTGCCTTTGGCATTCCTAGTAGATGCTCACTGACGTGTCCACCAAAGGATCTCTCGTGGCCGGATAGCGCTCTTGTCGCCCGCGCCGTTCATCCCTGATTTCGCGAGCTTTCGCTTTTCTTTTGGCTCTTTTATTAATTAGGAGACCATTCGGTCCTTCTTTTTTACACATACATTTCCTTCTCTCTCCCTGTCACCCTCATTTCGCTCACTAACCCTTTTCCAGCTCACTCACCCTTTTTCCGCTCACTCACCCTTTTCCCGCTCACTCGCCCTTTTCCCGCTCACTCGCCCTTTCCCCGCTCACTCGCCCTTTCCCGCTCACTCGCCCTTTTCCCGCCCACTCACTCACCCTCTTCCCGCTCACTCACCCTTTTCCCGCTCACTCACCCTTTTCCCGCTCACTCACTAACCCTCTTCCCGCTCACTCAAACTTTTCCCGCTCACTCACCCTTTCCTCCTCCTCCACTCTTTTCCCGCTCACTCACCCTTTCCCGCTCACTCCCCTTTTCCCGCTCACTCACCCTTTTCCCGCTCACTCGCTCTTTTCCCGCTCACTCACCCTTTTCCCGCTCACTCCTCACCCTTTCCCGCTCACTCACCTTTTCCGCTCACTCACCTTTCCCGCTCACTCACCATTTCCCGCTCACTACCCACTTCCCGCTCACTCACCTCTTCCCGCTCACTCACCCATTTCCTGCTCACTCACCTTTTCCCGCTCACTCACCTTTCCCTTCACTCCCTTGCCTCCTCACCTCTTTCCTCTCCTCCTCTTGCCTCCTCCCTCTTTCCCGCTCACTGCCCTTTCCCTCGCTCCTGCCCTCTCCTTCTCTTCCGCTCACTCCTCCTTTCCCGCTCACTCACTCTTTCCTCTCTCCTCTCCTCTCACTCCTCTTTCCCGCTCACTCACTCTTTCCCTCTCACTCACCTTTGCCCTCACTCACTCTTTCCCTCTCACTCCTTTCCCGCTCACTCACCTTTCCCTGCTCACTCACCTCATTTCCCTCACTCACCCTTTCCCGCTCCTCACCCTTTCCCTGCTCACTCACTCTCCCTCTCACTTACTCTTTGCCCTCTCACTTACTCTTTGCCCTCTCACTTCCTCTTTGCCCTCTCACTCACTCTTTGCCCTCTCACTCACCTCTTTGCCCTCTCCTCACTCTTCCCTCCTCCTCACTCTTGCCCTCCTCACTCACTTCTGCCCTCTCACTCACTCTTTGCCTCACTCACTCTTGTCCTTCAACTACTGTGATCCTCTACGATGCATTGATCGTCATAGATTTGTAAAACTCATAACTTTCATATTCTTTTATTTCTCATAACGTTACACAGTAAACACAACTTTCATATACATGATATCACAGAATTGGTGTTCTCAAGGGTTCAATAAGAAATTTCCTTGGTATTCCTAGCATTGCCATAATTCAATACGTTACACACCTGTGAATTTAATTGCTTTTAAAAACTGATAAACCGGGAATGGTAGCTCAGTGCATCAACTGATGTCACTGCAGCGTCTCTGACCGGGCGGTACTAGGTTCGAGTCCTGATGGCGGCAGGATTTTCGACACTGGCTTTTCAGCGAGGTCGAATTCAGTCGCTGCCTGGAGGAGAATTCTAGCGGCCGGCTGCTTTGATCGGTAGTTTTCCGTGGTTTCTCCGATCAACACCAGGCGAATGCCGGAGCAGTGCCCTAACAAACGGGCCACGGACCTCGCGCGATCTGTCCTTCCTCTTCCCCTTATACACACACTTACACTAGCATGCACTACACTACCACATATTCCGGGAGACCGGTCGGGAGCTTAGAGCTTGTCCCGGCTGGGGCGGTGCCCCGCTGGTGGGAGAGTTCTGGTTAGGGGGAAACCCCACTAGCCGACGGTAGGTCGGCGCCGGACCTCGCCATCCAGCGGGGGAAGACTACCGCCATCTCCCGAAAAAAACATGCACTACACTAACGGGACTAATGACCAAATCATTTGACGCGCCCGGAAACACGAGAAAACCAAACCCAAGTAAAAACTGATAATGGAAATGCGTCTTGGAAATTATGAACGTCATCGTGAGTAGGAGGAATATCTAGAATCCCGGATGTCACTTTTCCGTCCCGTGAGCCTCCTCGCCTCATCGCGTGTGCTTCTGTGCGCTGGCACACATTGGAGACGCTTTGGGATCCACGACGATATGGCGGGTCGCGGCGGAGTAGCGTTTCGCGCGCCTCCCGCGCCTCGCTTTTATTTTTCCGATTCGTCGATCTCTGGTTCCGAAGCAGCGACCTTCCGGAATGAGCTTACATAGGGTAATCGCAAAAATAGAGGGCCGGCTCAAGATGGAAACCGTCGATCAATAAACGGAGTCGGAAGGTTACTTTGCATTGGAAATGGCCCATTTCTTCAGCCAGTTGCACGTTACAGCTGCAAGTTCTCTGAAGTTCACTTCCACCTTTCTTTGAACTCTTTTACAGCGATTTGACTTTCCTCTCGCTGAGCAAATGCCTTGATTTAGAAGCATCCTTTTTTATGAGTCTCGATTTGAATCTTCTGTTCTAAAATTAACGCTCCAATTCAACTGGGCCGTATCGATCGTGTATATCAAAGGCAATGACGTGTTGAATGATTTACAGGTATCTACATGGAAACCTCCCTCCTTAAAGAGATCTAAAATAAAAGGAGAATAATGATAGTCATCTCTTAGAAACAATGTTTCACATTATTTAGCATCTAAAACTTCTACGGGGATTTACTTCTACATTTGGTCAAAAATCTTTTAAAACAAAGTGACACATATGGCACTAGCCCTTGATTGTTAATATCTTTTGAAGGAACGATGTTCGCTAGGAACACGAGGTATCTTTGCATGATCACGTGATATACCCAAAACTAGAGAATAGGAAGTAGCCTAACAATCAAGAATATGACAATGGGACTCGTGCAACTAAGTTACTTGGAATATATTTACTGGGAAAAAGTGTGTAACTTCCATCCCCTACAGCCCCTGAAGTTTGAAACATTTATCTTGTGACATCCGGAAGTCATAATATGTAAACTCTTAGACGCCGACTGTAGCAAATTAGGCTATTGAGATCTACAGCAAATGCCTGCTTGTAAGTAAATAGAAAAAATAAAAATGAAATTGATTTTTATAGATTAAATCAGAAGGGAAAAAGGACAGTAGTTTAAAGGAAATGCTTTGAAGAACAATTGCAGCAGGTCATCAACGCCAATTGTCGAGGGGAATTGAAAAATAATTCTAATACGTGAGATAAATGTGAGTTTTGACGCACAAAATTGAAGAGTACATACTAACAATGTAGAGTAGCTAGATCAAGATGATCAATAAAAAACGGCAGATCAACGAAGTGAGAAAAACTCTAAATGCGAAATTTGTCACTAGCATAGCAAGTGGATTTGAAGATTGGGTCAAAGTTTATTGAGATTTCCTACTAACAGAATGACTTATTTATTTAAACAATCCTAATTATTGTACAAAAGATACTTTAGAAAATTAAATATACTTTAAACAAAAAATAGTCGGTTTTGTTGTGCCAAAAACTCTGTTAACGTCTGATAATCATCGAATTCAATTATATTTACTAAACTGAAGTTAATTAATGTCTGCAAACAGAGCGTGAATTCATAAAATTACTGAACTAGTACATTATTTACCATGACAGCATTTTCATTACATTACTGTCATTACCGTGATACATTTGTTATGAAATGTAGAACTCAAAATACATCACAAAAGATTTCACAGTATCACTTGAATGTTTGTAATGAATCAACAGATGGTACAGCTATACATAAAACAGATGTCACACACCAGTCACGTTCTGACACAATTGGATTTGAGAACGAACGTGCCATCAAGCCCGGCATTTCCTGAGCTGCAGATTGTGTGTTGAAGTTTAAGAGGTGCCGCTGTTCAAGAATGTCCAATTCTGCCTCAGAAGACAATGATGCTCTTTGCAGAAAGTTAGAAGACATGCAGTGAAGTGGACCGCGAGCGGTAGCTCAGTGCATCAACTGATGTCACTGCAGCGCCTCTGACCGGGAGGTCCTAGGTTCGAGTGCTGACGGCGGGAGGATTTTCGGCACTAGCTTTCCACCTAGGTCGAATTCAGTCGCTGTCTGGAAGAGAATTCTAGCGGCCGGCTGCTCTGATTGGTACTTTTCCGTGGTTTCACCGATTAACACCTGACGAATGCCGGAGCAGTACTTTACCAAATGGGCCACGGACCGCGCGTGATCTGTCCTTCCTCTTTCTTGTCCTATCCTCTTCCCTTACACACACACATTAACATGCACTACACCACCACATATGCCGGGAGACCGGTCGGAAGCTTAAAGCTTGTCCCGGCTGGGGCGGTGCCCCGCTGGTGGGAGAGTCCTGTTTAGGGGGAAACCCAACTAGCCGACGGTAGGTCGGCGGCGGATCTTGGCATCCAGCGGGAAAAGATCACCGCAATCTCCCGAGAAAAACATGCACTACACTAACGGGACTAATGACCGAAGCCGTTGACGCGCCCGGAAACACAAAAAAAATCAATCAATCAATGGAGTGAAGTGGGTTGAAGCCCGGGAAGAGCCTCGCGCCCAAAGCGCGCGTCATTGGAAGGCGCGGACGCGCAGAACGCATAAGTGCGCGTGGGGGGGCGCACGACGCAGCGCGGGCTGCGGGGGCTGCGGGGGGCGGCGCGGCATTCGAACCCTGCCGTGCGGGGGAGGAGAGCGCGCGGAGCGGCCTCGGAGGACCCCAGCGCCTGCGGGCGCGGAGAGACAGAAGGAAAACCACAGAAAAGGAACGCCTACCGAGATGTACTATAATATTAAAGGATTAAAAACAACTACAACAACAATAATAATAATATTATTAATAATAATAATGATAATAATAACAATAATAAGATAAAATTATGTCTATGAGCTCTGGGGTCGCGCATTATTTCATCAGACAGATGGTCAACAACAAAGATTGTCAACAACACACAGTCGGACAAAGATAATCAAAGACAAATGGAGACTAATATTAATACTAATATTTCGATATGAACGCTTCACAAAAAGTGATTTCTGACTACATAGCGTGTTAGGGAAGGTTATTTACTTCGAATAGGAACAAAAATCAACCAAAATTCAAAAAGAATTTTTCTTTAAAACAATCGCCTTTTACTGCAGATTTACAATACTTTCGCGTGTATCAGAAAATACGTAAGTAATATGCATGAAAATAAAAGCTCCTTTTAGCGGCGATCACTTGATAAAGATTTATCAGTACTCAGGCTATTCAGAATATTATAAACAAATCAGCTATAGGCGAACATGACGTTTAGAATATACACCATGGTATGAATTTTTTTCTACTAGATAGAACGAGACAAATACTGAACAGAACACTGAGATAACCAGTACGATATCAAGTACTTTTAGCATAATTTGTGTTGTTTTTTAAATGATGTTTGTGAATTATTTTACAGAAAAGAGGAGGATTTTTAAGAGGTGGTTTGATTTATTGTATCTGTAGAATTATAAAATTACTAGTATACTCGTGCGAGATCTCTCGCCTGTTAAAAGCCGCCCTCTTACCTATTCTGCCATTCCGTAATGAACAGAACGGGTTGATTTGTTTAAAAAAGTGTATAAAAGGAACTCCCAATGTACTTACAGAATACCAAATAAAAATAAAAACAATGCAATTTTTCCAATTTTCAAAAATCTAGACTTAACGTAACTTAACGTGAATATTGGATTTATGCAAGCATTAAAGTGTATTTTACTCAATACTCATAAAAATTTAAAATAAAATTGTAGCCATTTTTCAGAATATGGTTTGAAATGTCCGGAAGGCTTTATATAAAAAAAACCCAAATTTAAAGGAAGGAAGTTTTCAAAAAATTTCCAAACCTTTAACTAAAGCCAGATTCACGTTTCTTTAATTTGGAAAACATATTACGACTATTTTATGAGCGAGTGGTGTTCATAGACGGACGGACGGACGGACAGGCGGACAGGCGGACAGGCGGACAGGCGGACAGGCGGACAGGCGGACAGGCGGACAGGCGGACAGGCGGACAGGCGGACAGGCGGACAGGCGGGCAGGCGGGCAGGCGGACAGGCGGACAGGCGGACAGGCGGACAGGTGGACAGGCGGACAGGCGGACAGGCGGACAGGCGGGCAGGCGGACAGGCGGACAGACGGACGGGCGTTTTGAAAAATAAACAATTCTAATATGTATTTTTTGGAAAGTAATTGGATGTTAAGATAATGATTTTTATTAAGTCACAAAATATTATTGTTCTTATTCGTCTATGGAGTTTATAAAATCCTCCTTTTTATATTATTTCGACGAAACCTTCACATATATGTATGGAACTTATATTTCATCATTACTTTAACAAGTTGTTTCCAAATTCAGCACAATTTGTACGAAATACCCAAGAAATCAAATATGCCAGCATAAATATAACTAAAGCATTCGGTGTATTAGTCATATCATTTTATTCATGACCCCGAAATTACTTCCGGTACAGATTTACTTCATCCTGCACACGGGGATAAACAGGCCAATTCTTGCTTTGTGGTTGAATTTTTGCGAGTGGGCCAACGCTAGTGTTCCGAAGCGGCGCCGGGGGGAGCTGCGGGGCGCGGAGCGGGTGGCGGGGGGAGCTATTTATCGCCGCGCGCATCGACCGTCGCGAGCGAAAGTCCCTCGGCGGCGCAGGGAAAATAGGTCGCGGCGGAGGCTGCAGAGCGCTGCGCGCAGGGGCGGAGGCGGCGGCGGGCGAGGGTGCAATGGAAGAAGGCGGGGCGGAAGGAGCGGGGCGAGGGAGGGGCGGGCGTGGCAATGGAAGAAAGGGCAGGGCGGCAGGAGGGCGAGGAGGGGGGAGGCAGCGGGGGGGGTGCAATGGAAGAAGGCGGGGCGGCAGGAGCGGGGCGAGGAGGGGGCGGAGGGCGCAGGGAGGAGCGGCGGGGGGTGCAATGGAAGAAGGCGGGGCGGCAGGAGCGGGGATGGAGGGCGGAGGCGCAGGAGGGAGCGGCGGGCGGGGTAATGGAAGAAGGGGGGGCGGCAGGAGCGGGGCGATGAGGGGCGGAGTGGGCGCAGGAGGAGCGGCGGGCGGGTGCAATGGAAGAAAGGGGGCGGGCGGCAGAGCGTGGCGAGGGAGGCGGAGGCAGGGGCGGGGTGCAATGGAAGAAGGGGGGGCGGCAGGAGGGGGGCGAGGGAGGGGGGAGGGCGCAGGGAGGAGCGGCGGGCTGGTGCAATGGAAGAAGGCGGGGGGGCGGCAGGAGCGGGGGCGATGGAGGGGGCGGAGTGGGCGCAGGGAGGGAGCGGCGGGCGTGGGTGCAATGGAAGAAGGGGGGCGGCAGGAGCGGGGGGGCGGCAGGAGCGGGGGCGAGGGAGGGGGCGGAGGCAGCGGGGGGCGTGGGTGCAATGGAAGAAGGCGGGGAGTGAAGGAGGGGGGCGAGGAGGGCGGGTGGGCATGGAAGAAGGCGGGGGCGGCAGGAGCGGGGCGATGGAGGGGGGAGGGGCGCAGGAGGAGCAGGCGGGCGGGTGCAATGGAAGAAGGCGGGGGGGCGGCAGGAGCGGGGGCGATGGAGGGGGCGGAGTGGGCGCAGGGAGGAGGGCGGGCGTGTGCAATGGAAGAAAGGGGGGCGGCAGGAGTGGGGCGAGGAGGGCGGAGGCAGCGGGGGGCGGGGTGCAATGGAAGAAGGCGGGGGGGCGGAGGAGCGGGGGCGAGGGAGCGGCGGGCGGGGTGCAATGGAAGAAGGCGGGGGCAGGAGCGGGGCGATGAGGGCGGAGGGCGCAGGAGAGAGCGGCGGGCGGCAATGGAAAGGCAGGCGGCAGGAGCGGGGGCGAGGAGGGCGGTGGCAGAGGGGCGGGTGCAATGGAAGAAGGCGAGGGCGGCAGGAGCGGGGCGAGGAGGGCGGAGGGCGCAGGAGGGAGCGGCGGGCGTGGTGCAATGGAAGAAGGGGGGCGGCAGGAGCGGGGGCGATGGAGGGGCGGAGTGGCGCAGGAGGGAGCGGGGCGGGGCAATGGAAGAAGGCGGGGGCGCAGGAGCAGGGGCGATGGAGGGCGGAGGGGCGCAGGGAGGGAGCGCGGGCGGGTGCAATGGAAGAAGGCGGGGCGGCAGGAGCGGGGCGATGAGGGGAGTGGGCGCAGGAGGAGCGGCGGCGTGGTGCAATGGAAGAAGGCGGGGGCGGGAGGGGGCGATGGAGGCGTGTGGGCGCAGGAGGAGGGCGGGCGGTGCAATGGAAGAAGGCGGGGCGGCAGGAGTGGGCGATGGAGGGGCGGTGTGGGCGCAGGAGGAGCGGCGGGCGGGGTGCAATGGAAGAAGGCGGGGGCGGCAGGAGCGGGGCGATGGAGGGCGGAGGGGCGCAGGGAGGAGCGGCGGGCGTGGGTGCAATGGAAGAAGGCGGGGGGCAGAGGGGGCGAGGGGAGGCGGAGTGGAGGCGCAGGGGGAGCGGCGGGCTGGGTGCAATGGAAGAGAAGGCGGGGGCGCAGAGTGAGGGCGATGGAGGGGCGGAGGGGCGCAGGGAGGAGCGGCGGGCGGCAATGGAAAAAGGCGGGGCGGCAGGAGCAGAGGAGCGATGGAGGGGGTCGGAGGGGGCGCAGGGAGGGAGCGGCGGCGTGGGTGCAATGGAAGAAGGCGGGGGGGGGCGGCAGGAGCGGGGCGATGAGAGGGCGGAGGCGCAGGAGGAGGCGGCGGGCAGTGGTAATGGAAGAAGGCAGGGGCGGCAGGAGCGGGGCGATGGAGGGGCGGAGGGGCGCAGGAGGAGCGGCGGGCGTGGGCAATGGAAGAAAGGGCGGGCGGCAAAGGGGCGGGGCGAGGAGAGGGGGGAGCGGGGCGTGGGTGCAATGGAAGAAGGCGGGGGCGGAAGGAGCGGGGGCGAGGGAGCGGCGGGCGGGGGTGCAATGGAAGAAGGCGGGGGCGGCAGGAGCGGGGGCGATGGAGGGGGCGGAGTGGGCGCAGGGAGGAGCGGCTGGGTGCAATGGAAGAAGGCGGGGGCGGCAGAGTGGGGCGAGGGAGGGGCGGAGGGGCGCAGGGAGGAGCGCGGGGGGGTGCAATGGAAGAAGGCGGGGGCGGCAGGAGCGGGGCGATGGAGGGGCGGAGTGGCGCAGGAGGAGCGGCGGGCGGGGTGCAATGGAAGAAGGCGGGGGCGGCAGGAGCGGGAAGGGATGGAGGGGGAGTGGCGCAGGGAGGAGCGGCGGGCGTGGGTGCAATGGAAGAGAGGGGCGGGCAGGGGCGAGGGAGGGCGGAGGCAGGGGGGGCGTGGGTGCAAGGAAGAAGGCGGGGCGGCAGGAGGGCGAGGGGGGAGGGCGAGGGGGCGGGCGGGTGCAATGGAAGAAGGCGGGGGCGGCAGGAGCGGGGCGATGGAGGGGGAGTGGCGCAGGAGGAGCGGCGGGCTGGGTGCAATGGAAGAAGGCGGGGGGGGCGGCAGGAGCGGGGGCGATGGAGGGGGCGGAGTGGCAGGAGGAGCGGCGGGCGTGGGTGCAATGGAAGAGGCGGGGGCGGAGGAGCGGGGCGATGGAGGGCGGAGGGCGCAGGGAGGAGTGGCGGGCGGGTGCAATGGAAGGCGGGGGCGGCAGAGCGGGGGCGATGGAGGGCGGTGTGGGCGCAGGAGGAGCGGGCGGGTGCAATGGAAGAAGGCGGGGGCGGCAGGAGTGGGGCGATGGAGGGCGGTGGGCGCAGGAGGAGCGGCGGGCGGGCAATGGAAGAAGGCGGGGCGGCAGGAGGGGGAGGAGGGGCGGATGGGCGCAGGGAGGGGCGGGCGGGTGCAATGGAAGGCGGGAGGCGGCAGGAGCGGGGGCGATGGAGGGGGCGGAGTGGGCGCAGGGAGGGTGGCGGCGGTGCAATGGAAGAAGGCGGGCGGAGGAGGGATGGAGGCGGAGGGCAGAGGGGGCGGGGCAATGAAGAAGGGGGGGCGGCAAGGGCGATGGAGGGCGGGGGGCGCAGGAGGAGCGGTGGGCGTGGTAATGGAAGAGGCGGGGGCGGCAGGAGCGGGCGATGGAGGGCGGGGGCGCAGGAGGTGGCGGGCGGGTAATGGAAAAGGCGGGGCGGTGGCAGGCGGGAGGGGCAGCGGAGGGAGGCGGGCGTGGGAGCAATGGAAGAAGGCGGGGGGGCGGCAGGAGCGGGGGCGATGGAGGGGGAGGGGCAGGGGGAGAGGGCGGGGTGCAATGGAAGAAGGCGGGGGCAGGGGGCGATGGAGGCGGAGGCGCAGGAGGAGGGCGGGCGGGTGCAATGGAAGAAAGGGGGGCGGGCGGCAGGAGCGGGGGCGAGGGAGGGGGCGGAGGCAGCGGGGGGCGTGGGTGCAATGGAAGAAGGCGGGGGGGCGGCAGGAGAGGGCGAGGAGGGCGAGTGGGCGCAGGAGGAGCGCGGGCGGGTGCAATGGAAGGCGGGGGCAGGAGCGGGGCGATGGAGGGGCGGAGGGCGCAGGAGGAGCGGGCGGGTGCAATGGAAGAAGGCGGGGCGGGGCAGGGAAGCGGGGGGGGGGGGGGAAGTGTGGATCGCGAGAGGAGACCCTTTCCGGGGACGATGAGGAAGCACAGCGCGGTTGAGGCGAGCGGAGAAGGTACATGGGTTGACGAACGGCAGTGAGACCACGTGAAAATTGTTTGGGTTAATATAAGTGAAACAGAAGAATAACAAACATTTGGTGAACTCTCAGTAATAAAGAATGCAATACAGTAAAGAAATGGTTAGAAGAACCACCACGGGGTCGGTAGCATGGTGACAAGTTAGCATCGTGCCAGCCAAACTTGCCAGCATTGGCTGACGGAGGAACGGCGTCGACGAAGGAAACGTGATCGAGGCTGCAAAAGAGACACGACCACAAACAAAACAGCCAGATGCTGCGAGAGAGTCTACAAACGGAGATGACGAGCACAATCAGGCATTTATGAGTTGATAACAATACTGTGATATAGTAGTGAAGGTGAAGGTGCTCTGAGAGCGATAACACATGTCACTGTACTTAGATGTAAATCCAGTGCCCTGACGAAAAGCAATTGTTAATGTCACGAAAGAGACGATACAAATGCTCAATGTTGAACGAAAGTGGTAATATTCTGTTAAAACTTTCGACACCAGTAATGTATTGTCTTTAAGAGGAGATATGGTGCAGATATTTGGTCACCGACATTCCGTCTCTGTTTATTGTTCAGAGAGTTTGTTAATCTTCTTCTGTTATGATCGAGAATAATAATTGTAAAGGCTTTTAACAAGTAGAGTAGACTTAAAACAAATGGTATTTCTCAAAATAGTACAATTTCAAAGAAACGCCACCCTAACCTAGATACTACGGGTAATTCTCATTCGTGGATAGGGCTCAAAATTACAAACGCCGTAAAAAATACTTGTAATTCATTGATAATGCGAACAGAGTTTAGAACAGCCAATGTTTTTCGGTGTTTGATAATACGCACATCACTGCACAAATATCACCTGTAAGCTGTCCTTCTGGGTTATTCTCCAATTCTAATCTACGATCATTCTCAATTAGTTCCAAAAATTATTGCAAAACCTTCAACTACATTTGATTCTTCTCCGTATTTGCTTAACATTTCCTTACTTTTCCCCTTTAATTTCTGAAGAGATTAAAACTCCACAGTCTAATTTGTGTTTACTTCCACTTCTGCAATTGCTCTATTAATCGTTTTGTCGAATCTCATCTAATAAATCATTAGAAGCCGACTATTTTGTATGTTTATGTGAATAAGGTAATAGTTAAGTTTAATAAGTTCTGGGTCACATTCATTCAAAAATCAGTATTTGTACACTTATGAACGTAAAAGTGAGAAGTCAAACTTTCATTCATTCTCTAACTTTACTCACATATTTGTTTTCTCCGTATTTAATAGAAACCCTTCAAGTTTAATAAGTACTAAGGTAATACTGTTCGTACGTTTTTTGCAAATTTATTTTGAAAAATATAGTAATAGGGCATATGAATAAGACTTAAAATGAAAGATGCCACGAGATTCACTGTTTTGTTCAAATAAACTTCAAATATACATTTAAAGATGTTAACAAGAGTGTTGCCAACGTCTTGAAAGAAAATTATGGCATATTGAGGGAAAAATACCTTTGGGTACTGGAGTTTAATCAACGCCATGTACATCGATCTATGCAAGTGGCTTTGGTTTAATTCCCAGCGTACTCACTGAGATCGCAGCGCCAAAACAAGGAAAAACCCGTTTCTGCAAATTTATTTGAATTCTCTAGCCCCATTTTAAAAAAATGACCAGCTCCTCAGGAAATCGAGACGCGTCGAATAGCACCTCATACGTCTCAATTGCTGCACGGGAAGCGGTGTAGACGTGAGCGACCGACGTACGCACATAACGTCGCACAAACGCACAAAACGCGCAAGTCGCACATAACGCACATCTGCACACTCGAGGATTTGATTTTTTCGTGTTTCCGGGCACGTCAACTGCTTTGGTCATTAGTCTCGTTAGTGTAGTGCATGGTTTTTCTCGGGGTATACGCGGTCATCTTTCCCCGCTGGATGACGAGATTCGGCGCCGACCTACCGTCGGCTAGTGGGGCTTCCCCCTAACCAGAACTCTCCCACCAGGGCAGCACCAGCCGGGACAAGCTCTAAGCCCGACCGGCCTCCCGGAAATGTGGTAGTAGTGCACTTTAGTGTATGTGTGTGTGTAAGAGGAGAGTATAGGACAAGGAAGAGGAAGGACAGATCGCGCGCGGTCCGTGGCCCGTTTGTTAGGGTACTGCTCCAGCATTCGCCTGGTGTTGATCGGAGAAACCACGGAAAACCACCGATCAGAGCAGCCGACCGCTAGAATTCTCCTCCAGACAGCGACTGAATTCGACCTAGCTGAAAAGCTAGTGTCGAAAATCCTGCCGTCATCTGCACACTCAAGGAGTTACTCAAATGCTGTATAGGGATAGTCAACAAGTCTACATTAACCCAAAAGAAAGAAAATAGAATTTCGAATTCCGGTAAATTGTAACGGTAATTCAGGTAAATTGTAATTGTTCCCGGTAAATTGTTGACATGGTTTCAAATAATTGTACGAAGCACATCAATGTCAGGATGTGTTATCGACTATACGGATATCCTAGAGTGAAGTAATTGAAATAGCATAGTCTAACCATTAATTGATGGAGCCTAATTTAAATATTAATGCCACGTATCTGGTCTATATGTATTTCAATTTTGTACACAAAATAAAAGAAATTCAGTCACTAGTGACGTAGTTGCATATAACATTTTTGGCATTAATTATAAAGTAACAATAATAAATTATTTTACTTGCAATAATATATAAAATATTTAAAGGAATATTCTGCTAATTCAACAAAATAGATTAACAGTATTTGCACGTTAAATAATGTTTCTGTTTTCAACTGATCGACATCTCAGTGCAAAGCATATCATTTATATACCATCGAGTGTTCTCTTAAAAAAATGTAAATCCAGTCCAGCGACTGAGCCCTCGCAATTTACATTCCGTAGCAACTCGCATTGGCCCGTCCCTTTCGCATCAACTCGCAGGGGTCAGAACCGCCCCCCTTCCCTTCGCGATGTACGCACCGGTCGTTAACGCGCGAAACACGCTCCGCTGATGTAAAGCGGCGGTCGCGGGGGTCACGCCCGTGCGCGCACGCTTCGTTGGCACGTGACGGCGGGCCGCGCGATTCCATCGCCGAGCGTTTTTCCACACCGGTGGCCACGCCCACCGCCGCACACGCCGCCTCACCCGCCCCCTCCCCTACAGCTGCCTTCAAGCTCTCCTTCACACGCTCGTCCCTTCACACGCTCGCCCCTTCACACGCTCGCCCCTTCACACGCTCGCCCCTTCACACGCTCGCCCCTTCACACGCTCGCCCTTCACGCTCGCCCCTTCACACGCTCGCCCCTTCACACGCTCGCCCCTTCACACGCTCGCCAATTCACACGCTCGCCAATTCACACGCTCGCCAATTCACACGCTCGACCAATTCACGCTCGCCAAAACACACGCTCGCCAATTCACACGCTCGCCAATTCACACGCTCCAATTCACGCTCGTCAATTCACACGCTCGCCAATTCCACGATCGCAATTCACGCTCGCCAATTTCACACGCTCGCCAATTCACACGCTCGCCAATTCACACGCTCGCCAATTCACGCTCGCCATTCACCGTTCGCCAATTCACACGCTCGCCAATTCACACGCTCGCACACGCCACCACGCTCAGCCAATTCACACGCTGCCAATCACACGCTCGCCAAAACACACGCTCGCCAAAACACACGCTCGCCAATTCACACGCTCGCCAAAGCACACGCTCGCCAATTCACACGCTCGCCAAAACACACGCTCGCCAATTCACACGCTCGCCAATTCACACGCTCGCCAATTCACACGCTCGCCAATACACACGCTCGCCAATTCACACGCTCGCCAATTCACACGCTCGCCAATTCACACGCTCGCCAATTCACACGCTCGCCAATTCACACGCTCGCCAACGCTCGCCAATCACACGCTCGCATTCACACGCTCGCCAATTCACACGCTCGCCAATTCACACGCTCGCCAATTCACACGCTCGCCAATTCACACGCTCTCCTCTTGAGGTGCTCACCTTGAAGACGTCTCCCCCTTCAGGCGTTCGTCCCCTGAGGCACTCGCCGGTTCACACCCACAATTACTCGCCCACCGGGTCACTCGGGCGCTCGTTCGTTCCCCGTCCGCCCGCAGTTCTCGCTCAGGGCGCTGCCTGCCTGTCCTACCGCCCACTCGCCATCCTGCTCGCGGAAGCCGCTTTCTTGGCCGGCAGCCTGGCAGTTTGCTATCCCTCCCGCCTCGCTGCTTGCCTGAACACAAGCGCTCCGTTCCCCAAAGTAGCCTCTCGCCCCACCGCTCGCCCGCAGACCTCGTCTTGTTCGTCAGCCCCAACGTATTACGCTTCCCTGCCCCTTAACGCGGCCGCCCTCTACGCCCTTCCCCCCCCCTCCCGCCACACTCTTGCGCATCTAACAGTACACTGCGTACAATGAGTGACGCGAAATACATTACAACTGAAGTGCCTGTAAATGATTTGCAGAATTTCTTGGCCACTGAAGCCCAAAACAGCCCATACAGATGTTCCGAGAAAATTATACAAAAAGTTACAAAAAAAATTCGATACATTTCTTTCTAAAGATAAGGAATATCTGAGTATTTCTCTTCGTACATCTGTATTTCTATCCCGCAGTCGTTCTTGCATGAATATAAATTTTTAATATTGAAATTTGTATGAACAGTTTTGGTAAAATGGCGCCATCGCATCAAGTATCGAAAGAAGAATTCTGAAGGCTGTGTTTGAATTGACCAAAATGTAATACAATGGTGTATGGGTTGGTATAATATTCTTAAATAAAATAATTTCTTTTCAGTTATGGCCATATAAAAAATGTCGACTCTTGTGAATGTGATCTCTTATTAAATTTTTGGAATTTTGAAGAACGTGAAGAGAGAACTCTTATTGAACCTTTGAATTTTGATCACTTTATATAATGTACAATATTTTAATCACTTATACGCTGAGTCTTTTCCACATTTCTGAGTCTATATTTAGCGGTATCTAATATAAAGAATCTGAAATACGTGTCAAAATCCTTTTTTTCGCCGATTTAAAACTTAAGTGATCACGGAATCTACGCCGCACTGTCCGATTCAGACTACGTCAGTAATACATCGCCGATCACTCCCGATTCTCATCTCATCTACCCCTCCATTCTTCGCTCTACTCTAACCCCCTCCCACCCCGCTTCCATTCCCCTCTCCCTCTCCCTCTCCCCCGCCCCCGGCAGCGCGGATCGTTTGCACGCAACACGCTCCGCTTCGCGGACGCAAAGTAAATTAACGCACGAGTCGATGTAAACTGCGCGATAATTCCCGATTATCTATGCATATTGATGGGAAATAACAGTTGGCCCCTGAAACGGCGTTTCGCTGCCTGTCCACAGCAGCAATCCGCCCCCGTCGCTCACGACCCCCTTGTCATTTCTGGCCCTCCCCCCGTCGCCCCCGCCCTGCTCTTCTTTGCCCCCCCCCGCCTCAACAACGTCACGCCCCCCCCTTTCCGACGTCCCGCATTGCAGCCCTGGGGCACTCCGCTGCCTCAGCGGATCCACCGCCACCTTAACACCACCCCCGCTACACCGCCTGCCGACGGCCCCGGTCAGACCCTCCCACCACCCAACAACCCTGCCACCTCTCCACCTGCACTTCCCCGCTTCTACCCCGATCGCTCCTGTTTCTCTGGGCACCGGGAGCGGTAGCTCAATGCATCAGCTGTTGTCACTGCAGTGCCTCTGACCGGGAGGTCCTAGGTTCCCACTCCCGACGGCGGCAGAGATTTCGACAATAGCTTTTCAGCTAGGTCGAATTCAGTCGCTGTCTGGAGGAAAATTCTAGCGGCCGGCTGCTCTGATTCTGCGAACATCAGGCGAATGCCGGAGCAGTACCCTAATAAACGGGCCACGGACCGCGGATCTTTTCTTCCTCTTCCTTCTCCTATCCCTCCCATTACACACACACTAACATGCACTACATCACCACATATTCTGGGAGACCGGTCGGGAGCTTAGAGCTTGTCCCGGCTGGGGCGATGCCTTGCTGGTGGGAGAGCCCTGGTTAGGGGAAAACCCCGCTAGCCGACGGTAGGTCGGTGCCGGATCTCGCCATCCAGTCGGAGAAGATCTCCCGAGAAAAATCATGCACTACTGGACAATGACCAAAGCAGTTGACGCGCCCGGAATCACTAACCAACCAATCAACTGTTTCTCTGGGTGCACCAAACCCGCTTCCCGCCTCACCGCCTCCCCTCCACCGTCGCCCCGCCCCCCTTATCGCGTAGCTGCCGCACGATCTGCCGCCGTGGCTCTCACCCACGTAGCGAACGCTGGCCGGGAATGGAAATCAATGCGCGAAATAATGGCACTATTTCAGTTTAGCGTTCTTTTCGGTGTCCGTTTTAATTTAATCGCCGTTAAGTATATTTCATTTCAATTCATTAATCGGCACTCATGTTCTTCCTAAACGAGGAATGAATCAGTCCCTGTTGATACATGCGCACAGACATATTTTGTGAAACTCGCGATGAAATTTTACGTATGGCGATATCGGGGTTTTGTATGTCGAGTGCGGCTCATGGTTGCGTGATTTAGAAGCATTTAGGAAGACGGTTACTGCACAGGGTATGTAAATCAGTAACAGTAACAAGGAACATGCGAATATGATGCAATATAACGAATGTTTAAGTGAAATATAATTCGTTTCGTGGTCGAAAAAAATATAATGATAGTATACGATCACGATTAAAATTGTAATGTGTATTGACATATATGTAATCTTCGTGATTTTAATGATTTCAAAGCGTAAAGAAAAAATATGAACACATCTTAAAGTTTAGAGAAAAAGGGCAGTAAAATATTGCATAGATTACAAATATGTAAGAGCAAATAAAACCAAAATGTAACAACTCTCTTAGGTTAGAAATTACACAACATGACAGAAACTCCCAGTGAGCTGTTACTCCGAGATGTATTCTGCTATCTACGTACATCTACAAGGCTCATATTTCACCATCTCCTTCCTTTTCACCCAACGACCAACCACTCGAACCGACATCTGTTGGCTCAGAGCATCCAAGGCACCGCGAGGTCTTAATGTTCTTTCCACACTTCTTATACACTCACATAGGTTATATTTGGATTCTACTATTCTACCAGAACTAAGAAGAATTAAAAATTATTACCTTATGATTACTACACTACGAGATGCAAGATCAGAAATTCTTTCATTTCTGTAAATTTTAGAACCTTTCAAATACAGTTTTTCTTTATGAGTTAAGTGAGTTGCAAAAATACATGCAATGTCAATATCATGAAAAAGTAACAAGTGACTTAAAATATTTTGTTGTCGCTATAGTCTATTACAGTTCCAGTTTAGTAGTGTTATATTTACATTTCTATTCTTACTAATGGCGATTAAAAAATTGGATGGAGGAGGTTTTGTAATAAAGTCTTTTGGAACGAGAAATAATTTTTGATGTGTAATTTGAAGTAGAAGAGTTTTGTTTTAAGATATCAGAGTAAGAGAATTAAGATGATGTGTGACTAATACGAGATGTGGTAGTATTTGTATTTGAAAGAAGATTTTGAGTAGAATTGTTATTTGAGATTGTCGAAAGTTTTGTGCATTTAATTTTGGAGAAGCAAAGCTTTTATTTATTTCCAACACGTTGTGAAGTTACAATCTATGGTTCGTAGTTCTTTGATATCGAAAAATCAATTGACGGCAAAAGTCTCTCCACGTCTCTGTTGTCAACGGTATCGCCAAACCGTTCAGTTCATTTTCTCCAGAATTGATATTCCCTGATCCATTAACGAAACACTAGGTCCTTAATTTGAAAATAATATTTTGATTTTTTAATTGATTTTTTCTTAAATATAGCTCCATTTTTTATTGTACTTTGATTTCGGTTACCTACCAGAAAGAATCTCATTATCATTGCAATATCTGATTTTTTGCAAATTGAAAATATTCACTTTTTTTTGACTTCCTACAATTACAATATTGAAGATAATTTTTTTCCTTAATGAAATTTGCTCGTTAAGGACAGATCTTGAAATAAGGTCGTGTAGGTTTTTCGACAATGTAAATAGTTTCTGCGTAATTTTGCGTGAAATATAAGGTATTTGTAAACAATTTTACTCTCAAAAGTTATTTTTAAATTTGCTCCTCCTATGTGTCAAGGAACAATAATGTCATATTAGTCTCATTCCTGACGCACACTGTACTTTCACGAATTGCAGAAAAATTAACATTTCAAAACTACACAACATTTAGAATACAGATCATTGTGCATTTAGAATGTGATCCATGTATTCGAAAAACTAGAGGTACTAAAGCAGCACATACTTTCTCGATATTAATAATGTTTATGTAATACTATTTATACACAAATTCTCTCCGAGTTAACACATCTCAATCATAATATTTATAAAACTAAAATTTCTGAAAAATTGTGCATGACCTTATTTAAAAATCTGGCTTCAAGGAAAAATTTTCATTAGGGGAAAAATTCCTATTTTTCATATATTATTCACATATTCAATTATTATATAAGAAGACGCGAAAAAAATTTTGAACTTTTGCCATTTTCAGAAAATTATGGTTTTTAACAAAAATGAGACCTGCACCATTATCTTAAACGTCTTTTACACTATTCAATAACAAAGTTAAACTAAAAATGTTGGAGCCATTTGTTTGAAAATTTTTAAAATGTCCCAAGGGCTTCAGGTAATGTGTACCCATAAAATAAAATTTCGTTTTTAAATTCATGAGGCCATGATATAAGCTAGATCGATTGGTGGAAGCAATTTTGGAGAAAATCGGCTAAACTATTTAGCCGGTAGCGTTGTTCACAGACAGACGAATGGACGGACGGACGGACGGACGGACGGACGGACGGACGGACGGACGAACGGACGTTTTGACGTCAGTCGATTTTTCGGTATCAAGGATCTACAAAACATTATGGCTACGCCGCGTGATAGAGTTTTTTTCTAAGTTATTATCAGGATTTATCCACTTTTTTCGTTCGGGACCTTGTAATAAGAGTTTTTTTGACGAAAATTCGCCGCTTTTCGCGAAGCATTACATAACTTTCTCCTCTTAAGAAATACTTTCTTAAGGGCGATAAAGTAAAATCAGCTTTTTAAGAAGACAATATACAATTTTATGAAAAAGGAGTACTTTTTGTATAATTTCTGCTGGCTAATTCCATTTGTTTTATTTTCTCAAAAAAATGCTCACAAGTTTTTCTTTAAATTCTTTTCGCCCACAAAACAAAGGCCGTTAAAAGTAAGGACGTATTTCTCATTTTGGATGAGTACTCGAAAACTCGAAGTTTTCGAAAATTACTTGTTGGACATAGTGAGAAAGACAATTAGATTTTTAAGCGTCGGTCCGTCCCTCATAGTACGTCAGAGCGGATGCGTGGTGTGGCGGTAAAGGGCACGGCGAGGTAACTCGGTGGAGGTGAGTTCGGTTATCGGCGAAGAAAAAGTATTTTGCTGTGTGGAATACTTTTGCGGGTTCGTGTAGTAGTATAATTTCGCAGAACAGTTACCAAAAATACAACGAAATATGTGCTATTGTAGAATCACCGAAATCATAACATAACGACGATGCCTAAGAGAGAATATATCTAAAAATGTGTTATTTTGTAGAATGATTAGTTTAATTTCAGCGTAGCCTTATCTTCCGAAAGCGAAGTGATTTTTCTGTTTATGCTGGCTGTAGGTGAACATTTTTACTAGTAATAATATATATTACCAATTGCCACGTAGGGAGTACCTAGGTACCTAGGTCTCCACCTAGGGAGTACATGACCTTAACGTTGGTGGTGGAGTTTGAGTACCCCCGTGATCCTGAGAGCTATACCGACGGTAGCGTAGCTACTGAGAGGGCCTCCCTTGCCGGGCAGGTCGAAGGAGAGGGGTGAGACGAAGAAGTACTCCAGAAGAGGACACCAGTGTCAGAAGAGGACCCAATGAAGAGGGCCTGAACAGTAGTTCTGTCAGAAAAGATCTTTGACATGGCAAGGTTGCCCCGAAAGGGTGGCGGAACTCTTAGCCCAGTGAAGGCAATCCGCCTAGGAATGGTGGTCCAAAATACCACCCAGCTGGTTCGGCTGTAGGGGCAGCCCATCACTGAACTTAACCTGCGCAGCGCTCGTACCGCGGCCAGGATTCTTATTACTACTGGCCTCTTCACAATGCACAACCGGATGGATTACGGAGACAACTTGCGAGTCAAGGATAAACGATTTGGTATTGGAACGATTAAAACTAGCCACATGGAATGTCAGAGGACTGTGTAATAAAGAAGATGAACTAGATATCAAATTAAATCAAAAGGGATTGATATAGCTGTCATAACTGAAACGAAAAGAAACTGAAAGGCACGAAAGATCTTAGCTCATTACACAATGATATACAGTGGAGTAACCTAAAACAGACGGCAAGCTGTGGGGTAGCAATTATAGTTAATGGGAGGTGAAATATAGGATAGTGGAATATTCCTTTATAAATGAAAGAATCGTTACTGCAAATTTAAAATAGAGGATATTTTATACTGATAGTGTCTATGCTCCTGAAGAAGGAAGGAAAGAGGACACAAAGACATTTTATGACGAACTTCAAAACAGTTAGTAAAATCAACAAGAACAATCATGTTCTCATCTGCGGTGATCTTAACGCAAGAGTTGGTAACATTCCAATCCCGGGAGTTGTGGAGCATTTGGAGAACAACATTTGAATAGAAACGGAGAAGAACTTCGTCAATTTGCGACTTTTAACCAGCTGAAAATTACTAATACCTTTTCAGAAAAAGATATTCATAAATTCACTGAGTGCCAGAGGCACAGATCACTTATAGATTATATAATTGCAAATGATAAAATCTGTAAACAAATAGAAAATGTCCAAGTACACCGAGGAAGTGACATATACTCAGATCACTACCTAGTGATTGCATCTATCACGATGATAGCAAAATGGAAGAAAATGAGGACAAGAAGAGAGACATGTCAAGAAATCTTCAAAGTGTACTTGTTAGAACACGAAAGTATCAAGTGACTTTATCAAATCGATGACAACAGTATCTATTAGTGTACCTACTGTTAACGATGTGGATGAAGAATGGCAAAATATAAAGGATTGTATAGAAAGGCTGCAAGCGAAACAATAGGAAAGAAAAGAAGAATAGAAAAGAAAGGGACTGAGAATATGGAACGACTGTATAGCAAGGGCTGGTAAACGATAAAGAAATAGCGTACAGAAATTTCCTACAAAACAAAACACCCGAAGCAAGGGAGGAATACATACAAAAAAGGAATAATGCTAAACATTTAATTAGATCTGCACATAACGATTCATGGGATAGATTTATAAGTAATATAGAAAACGATATACATGGAAGGCAAATGTTTGCTTATAAGGTATTTCGGCATCTAAATAAGTCAGAGAAAGATGTTGCAGATATACAAATCATTAATGAAGAACAATGGAAAGAACACTATAGAAAACTTTGTGTACAGAAACCATCGATTCTCAAGAGGAAGAGCTCTGTTACAACAGTTCGTGGCCCTTTCCTCTCCTTGGAAGAATTTCAGTTAGCATTAAAACAATGAAAACAGGAAGGCATGTGGCCTGATGGTATTAATATGGAACTTTAAATACGCAGGACCTATCTGTGATTTTAGGTTGCTTCATCTGTACAATGAATGCTGAAAAGTATAAACACCTAATAGCTGGAAAACGACGGAGGTTATATCTGTCTTTAAAAGGGTCAAAGAAATGAGTGGAACTATAGAGGTATTAGTCTCATGAATGTCGCTTATAAAATATTTGCAAAATAATTAATGCTCGATTAAAAATCATTCAGAAGTTAAATTACAAGAAGAACAGTCGGATTTCGGAAAGGACGCTCATGCAGTGACAACATTTTTAGTATCAAAGGATTTTAGAAAACGACGAGAAGTCAATTGGAGACCCATTTAGCCTTATTGACTTCGAGAAGCCTTCGACAGTGTAGATCGAGTCAAATTGTGGAATGTAATGAGGAAAGTGGATATCCTAAACATCTAATAAATACCATAAAAGTTTATATACGGCACAAAATTACAATAAACACTTGGTAGAAGAAAACTGAAGAAATTTTGACAAATGGAGGACTCAAACAAGGATGTAGTTTATCTCCAACGCTATTTAATATATATGTAGATGATCTTATTAAAAATGGAAATGTATAGTGGGCCCTGAATCCAGTTAAAGAACAAACATCTAAATGTTATTCTTATGCAGATGACATAACAATACTCAAGAAAGTGAAGACGAACTACAAAAGCCGTATACAAACTACATCTACTGGAGGGCCTGAATATAATCTCCGGATATCAAAAGAAAACAAAGGTTATGGCCATTATGGTAAACACCCCCCCTGCTCAAAAATAGTAATTGACGATACAGTAATCGAACAGATTTCTAATTTCAATTATCTTGGCTGCGAGATCAGTTATGACAGAGATAAAGACATAGAAAATAAGACCAATAAATTTCAATCACTATGTGGCATAATAAACCGAACACTTCAGAACAAAACAAGGAAAGACACTAAATAAAATTTTATAAAACAATGGCTGCTCCAGTTCTTTATGGAAGTGAATCGTGGATAACAAAGAGAGAGTAAAGTAAAATCCAAGCAGTGGAAATGAGATTTCTAGGAAGTTAAAGGCTGCAGAAAACAAGATCACATAAGAAACGAAGATATCCGTAAAGAACTGGATATATATAATATAAATGAAAGATAGAGGAATACAGAGAATCATGGAGACATCACATTGGAAGAATGGGTGAAGAAAGAATTCCACGCTTAGTGATGCAATACCGACCGAAGGGTAGGAGAGATGTCGGGAGGCCCAGGAAGAGATGGAGCCGAAGTGCAAGTGAAGACGGAACAGGCATTCATGCCTAATCCCTGAAAGGAAGAAGAAGAAGACCAATTGCCAATTTCAAATAAATTGACGGAAATCTTCACAGCCTCTGGCCATATGAGAGATGTTTATACTGTTTCTGTAGATACTCTGGAAGTACGGAAAATTGCAAATACTCTTGATATTGGTTACGTTTATGCACAATTTTTTTATACCGATATTAGGACCAATTTTCACACTCGGTGCATCACTTCATACTGCAAACTTGACCTTATGCATGACGAGAAAGAAAAAAAGAAAGAATCTTGTTTTCACGTGTATCGTTCCAAAACAACCAATCTTTGCTGTTCGAGGACTCCATTTTCCACACATTCTACAGAAACAATTCTGCGGCAACAAGCAGTAGTGCCACACTGTTCATATTATAATTCACTTATTCAAAAAATGAGGCACTTCATGAGATGTGTCATGTTTCTTGTGCCCCAACTTTATGCTTCAAGCTTAACCACAGTGGAGACAGAGAGAGCGGTCTCTCTGCTTCAAGAAACCGGGTGATGGGTAGTCCCTTGGGCTGCGCCGCCGCGCGCCGGTCACAGGGCGACAGCAACGAGCTCCAACGGACGCCGCCCGGTGACATTTGCACGGCGTGGGCCCCACGTAAAAATTACTCCATGTCACGTGCCATCAATTACCCCTGACATTTGGCAGGGAGGTCGCCGGGCTGAAGCGCTTATGCGGCGGTGCGAAGGCCGCGGCGGTCAGTGGGGCCGCGCCCACCCACCCGCCCGCCCGCCCGCCCGCCCGCCCGCCCGCCCGCGCGGTCGATAAGGGCACATGGGGGGCGCGGGGAGCTTCCCTGCCAGGCAAATGCACGCCACGTTTCTGCTACTCCCAATCAAAAGCTGATTTTTTCATGATCAAAAATGGAGTTTTTCGTATTTTCGGACGCGTCAAGTGCTATAGTTGCTTGGTTGGTTGTTAGTTATTCCGAGCGCGTCAACAGCATAAGTCATCAATCCCGTAAGCGTAGCGCATGTTTTTCCCTCGTGAGATGGCGGTGATTTTCTCCCCCGCTGGATGGCGAGATCCGCCACCGACCGACCGTCGACTAGCAGGGTTTCCCCCTAACCAGGGCTCTCCCACCAGCGGGGCACCGCCCCAGACGGAACACGTTCCCGACTGGTCTTCGAAATATGTGGTAGTGTAGTGCATGTAAGAGTGTGTGTATGTGTGTGTGTAAGGAGAGAGGATAGAACAAGGAAGGGGAAGGAAATATCGCACGCGGTCCGTGGCGCGTTTGTTAGGGTACTGCTCCGGCATTCGCCTGGTGTTGATTGGACAAACCTCGCAAAACTACCGATCAGAGCAGCCGGCCGCTAGAATTCTCCTCCAGACAGCGACTGAATTCGACTTAGCTGAAGAGCTAGTGTTGAAAATCGTGCCTCTGTCGTGACGGGAACCATAGGACCTCCCGGTCCGAGGCACTGCAGTGTCATCAACTAGTGTCCTGAGGCAACTCAGCCGCAGCAGAAGTTTTGAGGTGCTAGTGAATTCCATTGCAAGCGTCTTGGTCCTTCGCGGCGCGGGGTTGGGAGCTCCGAGGGAGGGGATGAAGGGAAGGCTCTGAGGGGCTCCTCGGTCATTTATTTATTTATTTATTTTACGTCAAAAAAAAACAGTTAATAACTGCGTATGACGTGCTATGGGGAAAAGTGAATTGTGTGCACATTTTCAAAATTCTGTGATCCCTACACTAAGTCATTCGCTTGGAAGGTGCATGAAAACCATCAAAAGCGCTCATAAGAGTTGGCAAACGAATCGTTTCCGACAGGCGCAACGATTCTCCTACCATTGCCGGAGAGAAGAGGATGAGAAGCCTACTGATGATTGTGTGGTTCCATTGTTGATATTGAATCAAATATGCTTTTGTTCAAATTTCGATGCAAGCTTTATAATGCCAGTTATTTCAGCATTTTTGCCTGCGGATAAAAAAGGACTGTACAACTGAAAAATATACAATCACAATGCATTTTTGAAACATTTATTGTGCTTTAAGTCTTAGTTTTATATTTTAATACATTACTTTGTTTTTAACAAACATTTGAACAGCATTTTGTGGACACAAAAAAATTAATAGGATTTTTCATTAAATACAAACAATGTCGAGAGAAAGACTATATTTTTTCACACATATTTAATAATGTTTTCTGTTTAAATTATTGCCAACTTATATTATTAGATTCATCAATACATGAATTTATTAAAATCGTCAAAACATCAATAAAATCAAATCTTAAGTCGTGGACTCCAATTCCCCCTTTCTGTATGGTCATGCACCTGACCTTTTATGTCGTTCTTCTACTGAAGTGGAACGTAGCGAGTTAGTTTCTGAACTGTACGAACATTCATTCAGTAAACAGATATCAGTTGACTTTAAGGCTTCGGAGCAATATTAAGATACCGATTTTCATTACCGTACATTTGTAGTGATATTTAGATCAATAGCATTCTAGTTGTCTATCATTCTCTTTGTGGTATTATTAGTTCACAATAACAAGTTGTGAATGCATACTTATATTATACCTACATTAAAAATTTAATAGTTTGTTGTGTTTACATATGTTTATTATTTTAAAATCTATAAACCAACAAAATAGTTATTGTCCTTATGTGTACCAAACTATGTCCTTATGCGCGTTTGCATATCCATGTACTGGTACGAGTTGCGTTTGCACTCGCCGCCACCAATGTTCGTAGAGCCACTCACAAAGAATCCCCTTCTCGAGTTGTGTTGGGGCCAGACCTCGAAAATTCTTGGTGCGCCAGCCTTCCATGACCTCCTTCAGGGCAATTTGCGACGCCCCAAAGTGCATCACAAGACTCAGCAGAGGATGAAGTCTAGCTATGAATGAGATTTTGCAATCCCATATAAATTGCCTTGATACTAAAACCCCAGACGTCAAATACCAATGTAAAACAGTAGATTATGAATGTAGCAGAAAGTGGCTTATATTGGATGCAAGATAACCCCTACTCCGGGAAAAAGATAATAGCTCCACACTGATCAGTAACAGAACGAATACTCCCAGCGGAACATTCATTGACCTCCAACCAAGCGGTTTTTGCATTCAGCAAGCTGTCGGATAGACACTGCGTTACAATAGATATGTATAAATGTTTTATCCGGAATAGCCTTTTTTTGTTTTTTTACACTTTTTCACTAACCTTCGAACAAATCTTATTCCAAAATTACTTCATGGCACTCGAGCTATACCTTCTACAAATATCTCATTCACTTCCTGTACCCAAAAAGTATGAACAAATTGCACAAAGCCATCTTTCTGCATCACTTTCAACACTAACCCCTGCTTGTCAAGTTCTCTGACCTCTAATTCTGACACAGATTCAGCATGCCAGATATTCACTAACATGTAATTTCATAATCAAAATAATGACATGTACACCATTAATTTTATATACTAGAAAAATGGCTGACAATCCTAAACAAGATCCCTTCACTCATGTAATTAGGAACGACGATGGACTCAAATAGAAAAGATCAACATCCTCCTTCATTCATTCTCACGCTATAAAAATATCTTTATAACAATTCTTTGCTCCTTCCGTCACACTCCCAGGACATCGGGGCTTCAGATTTGGGCCGATTTTTTTAAACGTTACATTAACCACCACCAAGTATTCCTCCCTCTCTCATACTATGACTCTAAATTTTGCAATAATAATTATCGTACAATCTAAACAGTCTCTCATTATATAGGCACACACAAAAGAAAATGTCAGACCCAAAGATTTGACGAATGTTTCTCTATGTATTGCAACGCGCTGAATCCGAATCTGAAGCCAAAAGATCCTTCGTACGCCTTCCTTCGGAGGGGAAGTAAAGCCGGCTGTCCCATGCAGTAGATTTACTGCATGTAAAAGATCCTCAAGCCTAAATGAAGCCTCTGAGCAAATTGAGTTCCGCCTGTTTCGGTGCCCATGATAATACCTCCTTTCTCCGCTAGGTGGTGAAAGAGTGCAAAATTGCGTGGTTAGACGGAATATGATGTAAAATCCTTAAACATGTATCATGAACATTAATCAATGATCAATAATAAACTAAATAAGGCATTAACTAACTAAGCCGGAATTGTGCCACCACTCACCAGTTTCTTAAATCGCGAAAAAACTCCTGAAATTGTATTTTCGGTTTTTGGAGATTGATGTAAAATCCAATAACTTGTCACATGTTTATCTATGAATGATGAACATTAAACGCTGAACGCTGAATTCGTATCTGAATCTAGAAATGCGCCACCATCTTCCGACTTTCTAAAATGGCAAAAAAACATCGTGAAATTGTATTTTATGTTTTCGGTTGTTGTTAGAATCAACGACTTGACATATTTTTCTCTATGAATGTCGACGTTATAAATCCGAAACTGAAACCAGAATGGCACTACAACTCTTCAGAACTCTTCTAAACAGACTCCTTCAACCAAACCACACAAACCGCATTCAAACGCTATTTAAAGATACAACTCCACGTATACTTCTGGGAGACTTTAACAGGAACCATTTCCTAGGGCTGTAGAATCAACAGTAAAGTAGAAAAGCTCTCTTATATGAAGTCACGAACTACAGTCTACAGGTTACTAACTGCATCAATTTCCTCATTTAATTTTTAAAACCATAATATCTCATTTAGAATTCTAGCAATGTCCCCTAACCACTCAATTCACCTACGACTTCTGGCTGAATTAAACTCCGACTACATCGCAGTGCAAATCGACTTTCCTTCATCCTCAGTAAGAAATATTCCCTAGTGGACATTACCTGACGGAATTGCTGTCTTGCCGATATTCTAAGTAATATGCGCTTTCAGACACACACAGTCAGCAATCACAGCTTTTCAGATAGATAACCATATTATCAAACAATTATAATGTATCTGCGGATCAACCTATTTTACACTATTTGCCCGTTTCCTGAATGTTATCTACAGCGAACAATTGTCCCATTAAACATTGTATCAACAATCAACCTAAAACACCTTTACAGAGCTCTTGGGCAAAACCTAGGCCTTCCCTTTTTGAAGGTAAAACTCCACGAACAGGAAAATTAGTAGTTGACCTCACATTAATTCATACGGAACCTTCCTTTCCGATCTTAGCAACAAGTAAAGCACTACGGGAAGAGACTAAACGCATAAATACTTCCTCGTACCATCTTTAAATAATATCAATTCAGAATGCGATTGTGACAAAGCAAACATTTTACAAATTCAACTTTCACACCTCACTTCACGATTCCCCAAAAAGCTACTGAAATTCCGAATTCCTATCATCTCCATAAATTTTCCACAGTACCCCCCCTCCCGTCAAATTCATTTCTCCAACTGAAATATGTTTTTTATTTTCCAACTTCTAATTAATAAACCTTCAGGGCGCTATTGTGCAACATGATAATCAAAAATTTCACATCAGAACCCTCGTATATCTCACCGCAATCTATAACTTCGTACTCCCTAGGTACGTTCTCGCATTTATTTGAAAACAGATGTCATTAGACGTATAAATTAAATTGAATTGTCCTCAGTTACGTAATACAAATCGTGATATTCTACAAAGACGTTGCGGATTTCATATTGACTGAGCGGGTTTCCAATTATTTAATTAACTTTTGTGTGATACAATGTTATGGTTTCATGTATAATTTGTTAAGAGTGGTTTAGGACAATTAATATTTTGAATAAAAGGTAAAAATAGATCTATTTCATGCTGTACCGAAACAGGTATAATGGGCAAATACATAATAGTTTACTAGTGCTTTCAAAATTAAAAAGATTACAACGGCATACAAGTAAAAACGTGTTTACTGCGACTGAAGATAACGAGATGTTGAAGTCGTTGGTTATGTAATTGACAAGAGGCACTCCGACTCCGACATCGAATTGACCTTCTTATCTGTTCTCCTGAACCTGATGTTGTAACCGATGAGGAGGAAAGAAAGAACGATGATTTCATGTCTTCTACACTCTCACGAGACATTTCTGGTACTGTAGAAGTAGTTAGCCACAAAACAGACTGGGAAAGTAGTGATAGAAGTACACCGCATATTTTCCAAACGTATAATAAAAAATGGATGGGATAGACCTAATGGATCAGTCTTTCAGTAGTTACCGTACATCAGTAAAAGGTAAAAAAAATACAATTTTACTTATTTGGTGGGTTTGACAGTTGCCAATGCATGACATGTGCTGACTAGTACCAAGATAGTTTGCGTGAATCAACTTTCATTGTAAAAAACATTGGCTTATTCGGGACAGCCTATCATCAACAATGGTAGAAAGTTTAAGGATGGCAAAGTAATGGAAACAACACTGAGATAATTATAAACTTATTAAGATGTGTTGTTTTTCTTAACAGAATTTGTTGGCATCGCAAGAAATGAAAAAATCAAGAAGAAAGATCAAAATCAAGTCACAAGAAATAAAAAAACACTTTGAATTGAAAGACCATGCTTTGGTCATTTTCAACCCTGATCTGCTCGTTGTACTCGCTTGGGTACACCCCTTTATTTTAATTGTTCCTTTATTTATGTGTGTTGTGCTAATTTCGGGTGTTTAGCGTGTGTTTTAATAGTATAAATTAAACACTTTATGTAAAACATAATTATACATTTTCTTTGAGAGTTATTGGGTTAAACGTGATAAACTTTTCTTTCATCCGACGAGTTGTTGCCCAATAACCCTTTTCCATGCCCTCTAAAAAATCCACCATAAATAATCTGTACTGGTCCCCACAAATACCTAAAACAGCAAACACAATTTCCTTATTCCAATTTCGGTTTACATAAAATAGTTCAACTCCTCCTGGGACATTCAAAGCAATTGACCTCAATGTTTTACCGACGTCACCTATGTGAGTAACGGTCTTCGTAGACGATTTCATATAATGCACAGAAATTGACACACTAGTCACTTCTACAAATATTTAGGTGTTTTCCAATACTTTTACAATGTATTCTATAATTTCTTTACTGAGAGAACAGTCGCAGATCAATATTCTCACTTTCAATCTAGCAACCAATCACTACGGAGAGTGATTGATCCATTTTTATTTTACTTTTCCACACCCTCAAGTTCTTCTCATAGAGCTGCTATTACATAGCTCCCCCTTGGCTGACGATATTCTCATCTTTTTCTCATCTCAGCACACTGACGTCGTTGCGTCTACCCTTCAACAATCTCTGAATCTCAATCACTGAAATTCTGGCACGTCAAAGGGCGTATTCATCTAAATTCCTCCAAAACCGAAACAGCAATCTTCACAGTGCGTCGACTAAAATCTTTAAGTCCAATAATGCTCTCAAACCCAGCAATCCTCTAGCAGTCTCCCACGCATCCATACGTGTCCTGGAACGACAAATCATCTCGAAAACCCATACCTATGACATCCCACAAAACGCATAAGGCGCATAATTAATATCTTAGTTTTGCTCAACAGATCATCTTCACTACAACTAAAAACCGTCATGCTAATCAGAACCATAATCCACCCAACTCATACTTACTCTTCCTCACTTAGATCCACAGCAACTCCATCCAATCCTTACCCTCTTGAAGCATTCCAAAACAAATCCTCAGGATCAACACCAATGCCCCATTTGTTTGTACGCAACTCACCAATTCACAGAGAGCTCGGCATCCTTACAATAGACTCATTCATCCATGAACTAAACTTCACCTTCTCCGGCGACTACCATCTGCCCCAAACGCACCTTTCGTTCCATTGGGAAAAACCTTCTTCCGAAAGTCCACAAATGTTCCCTAGCGACCTGGCAAAATCTCGTGTCCTAAGCGCTTACTCCCCGTGACTATTTTCTTTGGTATTCACAATTATCGACTACTAAATATTACCATCTCCAGTCTTTAAACTCAGTTTTTCAGGACCCCAAGTCGATCATTCTGGAATATGTTCACCAGCTCCCAGTAGCTATCCAATGGAATCCACTCCTGGATAGCCAACGGCTGATCAGTGATGTAAGTGAAGAAGGTAGCCTAATGGCGCGCCCCGGTGTCACGGCCCTCCCACCCGCTTCCCCACTCACCCCACTCAATTAGTTGATGTGACCTGGCACGAGAGGGGCTGTGGCCATCAGGCCCGTTAGATTAGTGAATGTTGTATCCAGGAGGCGGCGCTGCTCGTCCCCGCTGGTTGGTGAGGCCCACGCGTCTACCTGTGAGGGATTTTCTCCGGGTGCGTCTCCCGGGGGAGCACCGCCACCAAACGGACAGACCGGGAGCGGTTGTACAGTGCATCAACTGATGCCACTGCAGCGCCTCTGACCGGGAGCTCCTAGGTTCCCACTCTCCACGGCGGCAGGATTTTCAACACCAGCTTTTCTGCTAGGTCAAATTCAGTCGCTGTCTGGGAGAATTTAACGCCGGCTGCTCTGATCGGTAGTTTCTGGTTTCTCCGATCAACACCAGGCGAACCGGAGCAGTACCAACCAAATGGGCTACGGACCGCGTGCGATCTTTCCTTCCTCTTCTTTGTCCTATCTTCTCCCCTTGCACACACACTTACACTAACATGCACTACACTACCACATATTCCGGGAGACCGGTCGGGAGCTTGAGCTTCTCCAGGCTGGGGTGGTGCCCTGCTGGTGGGGGAGTCCTGCTAAGGGAAACCCCACTAACCGACGGTAGGCTGGCGCCGGATCTGGCCATCCAGCGGGGGAAGATCACCGCCATCTCCCGAGAAAAAATGCACTACACTTACGGCACTAATGACCAAAGTAGTTGACGCGCCCGCAAACACGAAAAAATTAGTCAATCAGCCCAACGGACAAGCTCCGTGCTCACGACATGTGTGCTAGTGCAGTGAATGTAAGTGTAAGTACGAAAGTAAGACAAGGGAGAGGAAAGAAAGATTGAACACTGTGTGTGGTCCGTGGGTACTTCTCTGTCGTTCGTCTTATATTTATCGGAGAAAGCATGGAAAACTAACGAGCATAGCAGTCGACAGCTGAATTCTCTACTAGTCAGAGGCTGAATTCGACTTAGCCAATGTCAAAAATACAGTACCTCCTGACTGAATCCTACGACCTTCCGCCCATAAACACTGCAAACTAACGGCAATGCTGACTCAGTTAACTCAGTGAAAATTTCCAGTTCGCCGTGAGGGCTATTATTCGCAGGACGACGGTCGCAACCCCGCCCGCAGGGTGCACAAAGTAAACCTAGTCAATGTTTCATCAAGTGATGTAGCTATTGAGCTTTCGAGGCACTGCTCTTACAGACAGTTCTCCGTGGTTTCTAACTTGCCAAACTGTAATATCCATGTTGAATCGTGCCAACGAGTGTTTGGACCATTTTATTTCTCATATTTTAAACATGAAAATAATATTTAAGGTGTGTATTTTACCTGAGTTAGCTCTAAATAAAAGGTACACATGAGGACAGCATTTAGACTGCAGATATTGGATTGGAATCCAAAAAAAGAGCAGTTGTTAGTTCAAGAAAGATGAAATGAATGTTTAAAAAGATATCGCATGTAAAAGCATAGGCGTAAAATTAAATTCCTCTAAAATACTTTTACATTCTTCAGCGAGAACTAGGTTTTCAAAAAATGAACACATGTTTCCTCAATAAAAAGAAAAAGAAATAAAACTGAGACTTCTGATTTGATAGACAAGGTCTCTTCATTGAAAGAGCTTAAATAAAACGAAGTTCATTTTGAGGGAAACCAAACATCTGACGCCACAAATGCTTTCAATAATTCGTATCGGATTAATATCTTTCTAACGTTCATTTCGAAATAAGGGCGTCAACTTAAATGGGAAATTACGTTTCGTGGAAAAGCTGTTTCGAAAATACAGTTGTGCACAAATCGGTGAATACTCTTCACGATAGTTTTTTTTTAACTAAACACGGAATTTTAGTGGAACATTGAAGAGCGGAGGAGGTGACATTCCGTGAACAGGGGACGTGTAACCGAGTGACTAAAGGTGCATTGGCCAATCCGGTGGTTCAGATCGCTAAGGCAGTAGTGTCGTAGTGATCTCAGACTGAAAGGGTGCGGCGATGGTGTAGCGGTTAGCATATCGGACTGCTTTACCCAAGTTTGCGAGTTCAAACCCGATCGAAGCCGTGGATATTTAAGGGCGAAAAATCCTTCGTACGCCTTCCGGAGGGAAACTTGTCCCATTTAGTACATTACGCAAAAAGATCCTGCTAAATGACCCACTGGGTAACAAATCACCTGTTTGTCGCCAATAATACTTCTTCCCATGATTGGTGAAAGGAGTGTAATGGAATTTGCGTGGTCAGACGGAAGAGCAGGCCTCATGGCCTGAATTCAATTCAATTCAAAGGTCGTGAGTTCTAATCCCACCTCGGGAATGGTTGTATATGTGTTCTTCCTATCACCCCTCATCATCACCATATCGTTTCATCTTCATAGTCACCACAACGGTAACACCAATAATGGTCGCTAATGACCTAGATGTTAATGCGACTTTAAATAGGAAAAGCTGCATTGAAGTCCACGACAAATGTTAAATTCAATTTTGTTTTATTCGATGTTTTCGTTTATACGTTTATATACTTCTGCAAAGGTTTAATGTCTCGACTAGGGGGCGGATTTTTACTACCTAAAATATGACCAAAAAGGAATAATAATAATATTCTCTTGAAGTGGGTTAAAAATGCCTAAGCAAAGAAAGCAAAGAGCATATAATAGCTAAGCAAGCAATGCATGTAAAAGCAAAGAAAAATGATAAAAAATTAATGAAAATATGTTTAGATAAACAAATTAAGTAGTTGAATAAGTTACTTATGTAATAGAGACGGTTTCCTTTTGTTAGCGCTTCTAGGCGTGACACGAACCTTAGATTACACATTCATATCGGCTGACTTTACGATTCCTGAGTGAAGAAATCGAAAAGGACACTCAGGATTTCTGTGGAGAACATTTGTTGCATTTCTTAAATATTATTTGAAGCAAGTATCATTAAAATGAAATTCCAATCGACGAATGGAGCGAAAATTCCTTACAAATGCCGGAGAAAGGTAAAAAAATGACTTAATAATCCAAATCGACGAAAAAAGTAAAAACAAGTCATATATATGGGTAATTTCCTTTTCTCATAATTAAATTAATGTCATTACTAAAAGGCATTACTTTACAGAGAAAAGAAAAAATACACATTTCATTAAAACCCGCCCTCTAGTCACGACTATCGCAGTGACTAAAATGTATAGAAGTATTTGAATGGCATAATTGCTATGCTTATAGGATAGAGATGATTTCAAGCATGATATTTTTTGTTATCAACTTTTATTTAGAGGAAGATAAAAATTCATTTTGCCATATATTTTAAAATAATATTCATTCAAGAAAGAAATATTGTTTTTGCTGAAATTAAATCAAAGCTTATAAACAAAGGAGTGCAAATGGAGGAATGATGGGCAAATGAGAGCAGTGTTGAAAGGGATTTTACACACTTTTTCAATATTAACTAAAACTCAAAAAAAAAAAAATGTTCACAGAAGGATTTCTATTAAGTGTTGAGAGTAACTTTACAAGTAAAAGAGAATCCTGATATTTTCAAGAAATTAATTCCATTCATTAAGTACAAACATCTTTGTTGGTGTTTGCATGAAAAAGCAACAATTGCGCTGTAGTGGCGTTGGTTTAAGATTTACACACTTTGATAACAGGTTCGCCAAAACGAAGAAAAAAGGTAGTGAGTTATTCCCCTTTTAGAACAAAGCAGAAATTAACGATTAATACCAGAATATTACATATTTAATTATTAAAACCAACAAAAACATTTCATAAGCTCAATTTTTAAAGGCGAAATAAGTATAAAAATTTAAAAGGTGAAATAAGTATGAAACAATTCTAATAAAATTAGAAAATAAAGAATTAATTTGAAAAATTGTAAATTCTTTTTACTGCTGGACGTTGAAGGTTAAATATTACACGAAAACAGTTTGATTTCCGTTTACAGTTTTATATGTGACTGGAAAAATGGGACTATTTCGAAAATATGTCTTTTGATACATGTACTTAAATTCTGCTATTTTAGAGTAAAGCTCAGTTGTTTGTTCAGCTTGACCCAATTTCTCCATAATAGATGTGAACATCGAGAGTCGGATTCGGAATTAGATGGGATCCTAACTCGTTCTGTGGAAATTGCCAATGAAAATACTTCCAGCGGCGTTCGATTTGTGTGCCAATATTAACTCCACAGCATTGGTTTCAACGAGTTTCCGATAACAATGTCAGTGAGAAACATGTTAGGAATGAAATATTTACTTAAATGGTTTGAATGCAACGTTGTTTACTACAGTAGTTATCGAAAGTTTATTTCCTACAGAACTGAACGTCATTTATACATCTGTATCTCAGTAAAAAAATGCATTTTAAAATAAATATGTTCTTAGCCACTTAAGGCAAATGCTGGGAGGTTATTTCCGCCATTGTGAGTTCAAGGGCAAGGCATGTCTGTGTTGTGCATTACTTTAATACTGAGTGAATCTAAAAATTTCTTATTTTTTTATTCTTTCTCTAAACATTTTTTAATACGCGGTTAAATAGATGAGCGGGTCTGATGATCCGAGTCTGTCCACATTAATAAAATCACTATTGTTCCTCTAATTCATCAACCTGAATAATGACTGTATTGATTATTATTATTATTATTATTATTATTATTACTATTATTATTGTTGTTGTTGTTGTCTCTTATTTTATTTCAGTAGTATACATACCTATTGCGGCTCTGATACGGAACCAATCTTTATAAATGAGGTCTCTAAAGAAAGGTAATTTTACATAGACGTGACGAATTGCACTGTGATTTAAAAAACACGAAGTAATTGTTTAAAAAACGCATCTAAATATTCATGCTAAAAGCAACCCGCAACACTTGGTCAGATATATTGTTAAATAACTCCTAAACGACGTGTTATAGCGCCTTAAAACCTCAATCGTTTTCAGCACCGTAAGCTACAGGATGAGATATTCCCTTACATTCTATTAAAATATTTGCCGATTCGGCACCGATATTAATACCACATAGAGGAATACAGAATTTATTCCTCCATGGGCCCTTAGTGCAGGTGGCCACCTTTGTGGCGGCCTCCATCTTATATTTACGCATTTTGTGTACACAGTGGTTTGTTCAGATTGTCGAGGTTTATTTGCATAATTATTAAATCAAGATTCGCTCTCGCAGAAACAACTAGAAGTAATGTTATTAGTTCCTTGATACTGATAAAGAATGCTTCTAATGCGTAAAGTGCAACCATTAATTTTACGTTTTTCCGTGGTCAACAAGTGTTGTGTGCCTAATTACGGAGGGAACTACGATGGAAAACCGCTCACAAATTACCATGTTTCAGCTTTACGACATCCTCAGGAAAAATTAGGGTAGTGTTTAACGTAAGAGAGTTCTCGCATAGGTACGCTACTTCTTGTTGTTGTTGTTATTATTATTATTATTATTATTATTGTTGTTGTTGTTGTTGTTTTTGATTTAATCTTCCCCAAAATTTCCGTACATTCACCAAATTCTAAAATAATCCAAAGTTGAATGTTCTAAAGTTAAATGAAGCCCCCCATTATATTACAACAATATTACGTATTTAAAAGAAAGGACTCTAAACCTGTAAAGGAATATGGAAGCATGACCTCTTAAAAACTGGACTCGAATATTAATAGGGACTTACTGAATTTAGTTGTTGCCTTCTTGAACTTTTGTCTCTAAATAAACAAAATCAGTGCAATGTTTATGCTTGTTACGATATGTACTCCGCGTAGCCTTTATGAACGTTCTGAAATCCTGTAATTAAGAGAGCTAGTAACTTTTATTTTACGAATATCATCACGGGAGTTACATCCACGTGCGTCATAAAAACAACGTTAGAGAAAATGACCATGATACTACGCAATTTCATGCATGTGGATGGACATACTAAAGTGAAATAGAATTTTTTTCAAATGAAGAAACGGAATAGGAAAAAAAGAACATCTAAAGTTACTTTCCGGTGAGTATGAGAAACTTTATTTGCCCAATTTTGAGAGCGAGAAAAATGGAATTTACGTTTATATTGCTAATATCTTAATCATAAAATTATTCGCCGTACTCAATAACGCAGTATTGAGTAAATTGAACGTAATGATTTTAAGTCAAAAGCTAAATTGATAATTCATATCTTAATAATAATAATTAAACCAACCAAAAAATAGGATTTTTATTCGAAATTGTTCCTTTTATTAATTTGTGTTACTGTTATATAAGAATAGCAAGGTATTGTACTACAAATACAAACACCTTCAGGCAAAGACTTTAATGATTTTCAATTCAAGCCATATCAATGATTAATTTCACATTCAGTTAAATGTTTTAAAATATAATTAATTTTCATTAAAGTAAACAATGATTCCAGAATGCTATACATAAGAAATTTTAGAAAAGAATAGATAATGGGTGCTTAAGGTTAGATTTTATAGAACATATAATGAAAACAAAAGAATTATGTAGAAACTTTGCGGTTAATTATTGCAAATGCATTTTCTTTACAAAAATATGTAAAGCGTTCTCTTAGTAAATACGAGTATGCCCTTCGTATTTCGTAGGTCAGTACGGAAAGGAATAGTAATTATTTTTCAATCATAAATCTCCACTCATTTCCAAACATAGGAACAAACACGTGTTTTATTCAGTAATAACACTCATCAGTCCTAGCAAATTTCACATTTATTTTGTTTTTATAGAATCCTTAACGAACGAAATTTAACGTATTCAATGCAAAAATATGACCGATATTTGTTCCTAAATGTTATCGACTGTTGTCTGGTACGATGCCGTTTCAAAGAAAGACGACAAAATGGATGTTGGAATTTTATCAGCAGCTCTTAGTCGAGTTACAACTATAGAGTCACAACCGCCTCTGAGTCTCTGGGTGCAGAAGAGCTCTCTTCAAGAACATATCAATGACCACTGGAAAAAATTTACACAGCATCCACAGCATACGGCATACACAGCGTCCATACAAATTCTAAGGAATCTGAAAATAACATATCTTCTAAAACAGGAAAAAAGCTGAAAAGCTTAAGATTCGATGCTTTGCAAGAACTATTAATGGAGTCGTAAATATATTTAAGACTATCGTCCCCGTGCGAGAACTCACGCATTTTAAACCTCACCCTCCTCCCTATTTTTCAATTTCCATATGAGGCCTATAATGTATCTTTTTCGTCAAATTCTTATCTTCCGTCACCTATTAATATATCTTCTTGTAAATGATAACAACACGTACACCCTAGGCAATACAAACTATTCTTATTTAACGTTGTTACTGATCAGAGAAGTACATCCCTGTAATTCATTCACGTAGAATATCAAGTAGTTTAATTTCATATAGAGTTGCAAATTCTTCAGGCTCTGAACAGGTGGAGTAGAACTGAGAATCGTCGAACCAGAAAAATTGTAATAGAATGAAGATCTCATCCTGTAGATCTTGATACGAGGAACGTTTCTTTAAGGCCTTAATACTTTAATTTTTAAGGCCCTGGAACTCTTCGTACAGAAGGTATTTCATTATATATATACATATATATATATATATATATATATATATATATATATATATAAGATGTAGAAAGCAAAGAACTGATGTAGGCAAGTTCTCCTTTGTGAATCGTACTATAGTAGATTGGAACAAACTACCCGCGAAAGGACTAGAGACTCTTCCTTCTAATGTAGTGAAATTCAAAAATATACTTAATTCTATGTAGGTCATCATTATTAGCACTGGGACTTTTATTATTATTATTATTATTATTATTATTATTATTATTATTATTATTATTATTATTATTATTCTCATTATTATAATCGTTAGTATTATTAATAATATAGTCATGTCTCTTATTCAGTGAAATGAAGTGAAGTGAAGTGAAGTGGAGTGAAGTGAAGTGTTAGAAAAGCTATAAGTCAACATATAGATAACTCAAAATTAATTATAACTAGGATATTAATCTCTAATTCTAATTGTAAGTATATTTGTAAATATTCGTAATAGTTTTGTAATTGTATATCTAATTGTAATAATGTTTGCCACCGAGCATTAGCTCAAAGCGAACTTTAATAAATCTATCTATCTATCTATCTATCTATAGAAACTACGACCGAGTGAGACCTTTTATAAATATTGGTGGCGTGTGAGAGCCGCAAAATGTATCTACACTACTAAACTAATATAGGAGATTAGACAATTTGCTATCACAGGCTTGATATCTTCAAAAGTTGCTGGATATGAAACAAAGACTTTTTTGACATTTGTTAGCATTCGAATGCACTAAATAATCACTTCTTGGCTTGGTTATTTTGTATCGTGGATGAATGTTTTACTTGCAGGTCCACTCGTATTACAAAGAAAATAGCGTGGGTGGAAAGAGTAAAAACGAAGACACTTGCGCCAGCTCAGTGCAATTATTGGGGAAGTGACACTCGCACATCAATAACTGGCGTTCAGCCTCCAAACACTGCATAATCCATGACAGATATTATCGACATTTTGGTGTTCGCGGATGCAATCCCATATTGCATCAAATATGGCTCCGATTCCGATCGTATGAACGAATGCATTATCTATCCTATATCACGCAAAAAGTAAAAGAAATTAAAACGTCACAGCGGATATTAGAAATAGGTTTTAAAACTCAAATTTTCATCTCGAACTTCCATAAATATTAACAGAGCATTCTGTAATTTGTTGATTTTCATTTTATTTGCTATTATTTTTACAACCAAATTCTTCCCTAAAGAATAAATACAAAAAATACGAGAAAGTTACATTTAGTTTATATTTTGAAACAAGAACGTTTCTAAACAAAGAGGTACTATTTTACAATGAAAACAGATTTGTGTTAAGAAATCATTTACTTAAAGAGACTATAATGATTTTTTCCCATTCAGTACCTAATTTCTAGAAAGAAAAAGCTTATAAACAATTCAAATGTTCCTCCAACTTCAAATATTAGTTTATAACGAGTTTAAAATTTGTTGGTGTCTTTCAATTTGGTAAAAACGTTACACTAGTTTTAATAGAAAAATCATTAACATAAACATCGAATGGCAATCCATTAAATGATTCTTATGCTTTTTCGATAATTTATTTAACATTAAAATACATCAATTTTATTTCAGTACGTTCACATGAATACAACAAGTACTTAGACATTCCCGTACAAAAATTTAGATGTCTACATGAAAATTCATAATATCGGTAACTCATGTATAGAATTGCTTGACATGTCTCAAGGAGACAATTACACAATATTTTGTCAATGTAAATGTAAATGTGGGAATTTCATAAACAATTGGAGAAAACAACATTGAGGCTGGGAGACTTGTTCTCTGTCGACTAGCTATATTTCACGCACGTTACACTTCTAAAAGAACACAAAAGTAATTTTACTACACTATTTTTATATGCTGTAAATTCAGATCATAAAATGCTTTGTAGAAAATAATAAAACACAAAAACCTCTATTCTTCATAATAGTAATTCTTGTGTCGCCGTACGACGCGCTTACATCAATGAGTGGATTTTGTTATTTGCTGCTTTGCGATTCATGGTCCAAACTCATCTATAAGGAAGCGCGTGAATTAGTTACTAGACCTGTGTTCAAGCCCCGGAGTAATTCCCGGCCACTCCACGAAGACAAATCAAACTCTCGACAGTTTTTATCCGGGTTCTCCAGATTTTCCTGCGTAACATTAAATATAGGCATAAATGAAGCAATACACATCTTCACTTTTGATATTGAAGGCTTCCGCGGTCAGGGTTATGATCTGAAACTACCCCGGCCTGTCACAGGTTAGCCCACCTACTACACATACCGGAGCGCCCGACATCCTGGCGCAGTTCAGCCCTGAAGAGGACGGTCGAAACGTCGGCACCTCAACCTTCGACGCGACGTCACTCCGACAGCCCAGATGATCTTCACTGTTATTTATTACTGCCTTTCACAGCATCATCATCGCTATCACGTTCTCATTTAATCACTCATACACCTCCATGAACTCGTATGAAATAAGTAAATATATAGGCCGATAAGTATATAAGCCGAATGTATAGGCCGATAAGTCTCATAGGCCGATAAGTCTCACGTCAGTCGTATGCAAACTCATGGAACAACTAATTACTAACTACATCCGGAAAGAATGGGAGGGCAAGGAATGGCTTTATCAGGGTCAGCACGGCTTCCGAAACGGGTTCTCCTGCGAGAGTCAGCTTGTCTCACTTCTACAAGATCTAACCGACGAAATTGATAAAGGTGGAAGGGTAGACGCAATAGTAATAGATTTTGCCAAAGCTTTTGATGTTGTTCCTCGCGATCGTCTTGTAAATAAATTAATAGATTCGGGTATAGACACTAGGGTGGTGGCTTGGATAAACGAACTATTACGTGATAGGAAACAACAGGTTCGAATCGGAAGACATCTATCAACCTCCGCAAGTGTTACGTCAGGAATTCCACAAAGGGAAATGTCATTGGACCTCCATGTTTCTGCCTTCGTGAATGACTTGCCAAAAAATTTAGCTTCAAACGTAAGACTCTTTGCTGATGACTGTATCATCTATCGAGTTATCGAATCAGAGGAGGACGTGAATATTTTGCAGCGAGACACAGACAAATTACACTCCTGGGCAAAAACAAATGGCATGGAAATTAACAGTTCAAAAGTAAAGCCATCACGTTTGGTAGGGGTCAGAGTTATGGTGAAACTGTGTACAAATTGAACAACAAAGTCATACCTACAGTCACATCTTGCAAATATTTAGGAATTCAATTAGATAGTAAATTGAGCTGGGAAAATCAGGTAAATTTCGTTGTGGAAAAGCCTGGAGATCTCTACATTTCGTTATGGGATCCTAAAGAAGAGTACAGTGAGAGGTAAAGAATTAGCTTATATGTCACTAGTCCGACCGTATTAGAATATGGCGCGGTATGTTGGGACCCGTACAGAATATCGCAGCAAGGAAATCTAGAAAAGGTCCAGCGCAGAGCATCGAAATTTACTTTCAGAGGATCAAAAAATAGAGGTGCATGGGAATCACTCGAAAAGAGGCGGATTAAGCTGCGACTGTATGCTATGTAAAAGCATACGCAGGCTATCCTGCTTGGAATGAAATACACCGTCGTTTAGAAAACCTACATACTTCGTAGAGCGGATCACGTGCATAAAATTAAGACAAGAATGCAGAAAACGGATGTCGGAAATTTTCATTTACAAACCGAACTATTAGAGACTGGAACAGTTTGCCTGCGACAATCTTAGAACCCTTTCCTCAAAGCTTGAGCAACTTTAAAAATAAATTAGTTTTCTAGTTAATTAATTAGGTTATTGTATCAATGTTAATTTTCCACTGTTAGATTAGTAAGTTTCATACAATGTAAGTTGTTTAATTGTTAGTATAAATATCAGTTGTAGTAGTATTGTTATTATTATCTTTATTATTAATATTTTATTATTATTCATGTAGTACAGTGCAGTGTAGTGCAGTGCAGTGCAGTGTAGTGCAGTGTCGTGCAGCGCAGTGTAGTGTTATGAAGTGAAGTGGAGGGAAGGGAATGCGAGAAGAAGCGAGTGTGAAAGAAATGCGTCACAGTTAAGTGTTGTGCAGTGAAGTGAAGTGGAGTAAGGTTTGCGTGGTGATTTTAATGTACTATTTTATTATTATTATTATTATTATTATTATTATAATTAACTCCTTTTTTGTAACTTTTTGTTAATGAATGTAAGTTTAATGTATGTAAGGTCACGATATTCTGCCACCAAGTTACTACACTTAATTGCAGAATTAACAATAAATCTAAAAAATATATAAATTCAATAGCATCTTTAGAACGACAAGAATTAGATAGCAGAAAAAAATGTAATGTGTTATTGTTTGAACCAATCGTCATACCGGGAGATGGCTCAAGGCATCATCTGATACCACTGCAGTGCCTGTAACCGGAAGGTCCTAGGTTCGAGTCCCAGTGGTTCGAGGATGTAGCTTTTCAACTAGATCGAACTCACTCGCTGTCTGGAGGAGAATTCCAGTGGCCGGCTGCTCTGATCGGTAGTTTTCCGTGGTTTCTGCGATCAACACCAGTCGAATGCCGGATCATTACCCTACCAAACGGGCCAAGGACTACACGCGATATTTCCTACCTCGTCCTTGTCCTATCCTTCCCCTTTACATTCACACACACTTATACTAGCATGCACTACACTACCAAACATCCTGGGAGATCGGTCGAGAGCTTAGAACTTGTTCTGATTGGGACGGTGCCCCGCTGATAGGAGATACGTGGTTGGAGAATATCCCGCTAGCCGACGGAAGGTCTGCCCCGGAAGCAAAGAGCAAAAACACGCACTACGCTCACAGGTCTAATGACCATAGTAGTTGACGCGCCCGGAACCATTAACAATCTGTCGACATAAATACGAAAATAGCACTTTCTCAGCAGAAAGGTGTTTTCTTTTTGCATCTTGTAATTAAAGTGTGAAACAAAACGGCAACCACCGTAATCATGATCTATAACTTTCATCTACGAAAAAATATTTGAGCATTTTACAGTTTTCAATGATAAGTTCCTTATAATCGTATCTGTTCTGAGTTCTAAACATCACATTTGGGATACGATAATGTAGAAACATTTGATCGTAGCAGTCCCCACAAATTATCAAGACTAATCGCATGCCTCACCACAGGGAGAATGCTTAGACCTGTTTCCGTATTCGAAACACAATGCAGCCTAATGCGCCTAGATCGCGGGCCGGATACTGGAAGGAGAGTACGTCAACAAGATGCGAAATGTTGTTCGGTGAGATACCGACGCCATTGCGTCATGTGTTATTGCTCATTACCCAGACAATCCAGCCCAATCGCACTGGGCTTCTCCATAGGCACCGCCAAGTGCTCGTGAATACTCAAACGCAAACACCCCGTTGATCGATAGTCGGCATCCCTTCTCGGTCACCCCAAACAAGACAATCACCGGAAGGCACCCAAGCAATGAACACATCTTTAAGGATTACCCCTCACTCACGATTGGTTGACTTAACAGCTACCAACTTGAATTACAGGTTATAGGTTTTTATTATATTATAAATTAGGAAACGGAATTTATTGCAATAAAAAAAGCAAAATATATACATATATGAGTAGTTATTTTTTCAAAAATTTGTACGAAAAAATAGGAAATATGTGTAGTAAAAATTCGTTATAATGTTTAAAATTCCATTCTTCAAACGTTTTCCGAGCACAGTACGTTGCCGATCAGATCTTAATGTGGATTCAGGGAGGCTGAAAGAAAGTTTTACATCTACAGAAGCAATTATTCGCTAGTTTCATCCGAAATATATTATACTTTCGTATTATATACAATGTTGTTTACGGGGAGCCGGCGATCACGTGAATAGTACCGTGTAGCCTGTGATAGAAATATGGGGGGGGATATAAAGGGAGCATACGCCCCCCACAAACACCAACTCCAGAAAAGGGATAAGACAATGATTTGGATTTTTTATAGAGTTACGTATGAGGTCTATGATACAAGAGTAAGTACGTGGTTGAAGTTCCTTCTGCTTCACATACTATATATTCTCATCCTTGATCCCGACTACGCGGTTTCCAAGAAACAGATGGCGTGGGGAAGTAAGTTTGACAATTAATAGCGATAATCCGGCGTTAACACAAGCACATTCCGTGTTTTTTTTTTTAGTATTTCAGTAACAAAGTTAGTTTTCAAGTAACATATATTTCGAACATCGCATATGAAATGCTCATTTTTGACTTATAAATATATTAAAATGTAGGGAAATATGTAGCAATAGATATAATATTTAAAAATATGTAAAATAAAAATGGTTCCAATTAGTTCGGAATGTAAGGTCAAGTCTCAAAGAAAATTAGTGAATGGAGGTATCTTGTCTCTGTAAAAATATGTATTTCCACGAAAATCTGTTCCCTTTTTATAAGTGTTAATTTACAGTAATTTGAAATTTCTTATAATACTAAAAATTATCATTTTGTTGTCAGCATTGTAGCTATCAATGAAGAAAGATAAATATTTGTTATGTACAGAATGTCCGCGGACGAAACGACTAAAATTGGAAATTAAGCTTTTGAGACAATTTTAAGCATATTTTGTCTAATAAATTACATCGCTGTTCTGAATGGCTGTGCCGCAATAAGCACGCAAAACTCAGTGTGAAAAAATGCTTTCTAGGCAAAAATGTGCATTGCAGAAGAATGTGCTTTTTATTGCTGGGTTAAATTGTTCTTTCTGAAAAAATATATTAATTTCTTTTGTAAATAATAAGCAATTTACATGATTCCAAAGTGTTTCTACGTTTCTGCAATGCAAAGTTTCTACAATTTAGCCTAGAAAGCATTTTTCCATCCAACATTTGAGTTCTTATTGCGACAAAGCCATTCAGAACAGCCAAGTAGTTTATTAGACAAGCAAATTAAGTATATCGTAAAAAGAGCTATGTTTGCCAAAAAGCAGCAACACTCTTCAAGCCATACTCAATCATATTATTTTTTTCTGAAAACAATACGATATTGTGTGAAATACTCGCAAGTATAATACTTATTTTAAAAATAATATTGCAATATAAAAAAATCAACCAGCCATTACAGCAATCACAGCCGAAATATCTAGTTACCTAAATCAGTTTCAGAATGACCATTTTAATAAGAAAGCATTTGCCTACAAGGTTATAGCTATACGCGACATTTGTTTAATGCTCTATATGACTTCTTAGCTGATATCCAAAGGGCTGTGGATGTTCGGTGTTTTCTTAAAAGAGATAATTGAGATCTGAAGCTCTCCTGGTCAATTCACCTTACGGTGATGTTTGTTAAATGGTCGTAGTCGATGGGTCCTCCTTAACTTCTGTACAATACTTTTAAGCAATATTGGTACGCGAGTGAGTCGATTAGATTCAATTTATCATTGCAATAAATCTTGTGGAATAGGACCCATTCAATATTTTATCTGATAGAAAACAACGATTCTCAAATTCTCGAATCTCCTGAAATCTTTATTGTATGGAGCATACACAAATACAAATAAGAATCTATAAGAAAACTTGTGACACAGCTTAATTGTGAGAAACGAATTGATTTTCCATATAAATCAGAAACAATGGAAACATTAATTGAAAAATAAAGTAGTGTTATAGTATCTTAAGGCAAAGTTATGAAATGATAGTTGCTATTGTATATTCACATGAGCTGCTCATTAGAGCAGCTACCATCTGCTAGATCAGCATGTACAGAAATGTAAAAAAAATATAGTACAATGTAAATAAATGAAAATAAATAGGCTTTTAATTGTGTAAAGACTTCGAAAAATTAATCCACAGAGGTGAAGAGGAAGAATAGTTTTAGAATTTCGAGACCCATTTACATTACTTAGTAATTCTAATTCTTCTTGGGGGATAGAGCCACACATTTATATTATTATTATTCCCTAAACGTTTGCGAATGTAGAACAAAGAGTAAGATTTTTAAATGGACATCAGTAGCTGGCCGGCGAAGTCGAACTACGGACGCAATAACACTATAGAGATACACACGTTTGTTGTTGTTGTTGTTGTTGTTGTCATTCTTCTTCTTCTTCTTCTTCTCCTTATTATTATTATTATTATTATTATTATTATTATTATTTTGTTTTATTTTCTCAACTTTTACATCGGTTACTTTTGGATTATTCATATTGTTGTTATTATTATTATCATTATTGTTATTATTATTATTATCATTATTGTCATTATTATTATTGTTATTATTATTGTTATTATTATTATTATTTACTCCCTTTTTGTTGTGCATTTTATTTATTAATTTAGCAGCAATTTTTCTTCTCGGGCTATTTCTTCCATGGCCCCGTAGAATACCTTCCGAATTCTCATTTAGATGTGGCTGTTATTGTTCCTATTCCCATGACAATGCGTGTTTTGTTGTGGCGGCCCCCGGCCCCACATCCCCCCCCGACCGACCCCAAGGCCCCACCGCACCAACCGCACAGCACCACTACCACCAACACCACGCCGCACCAGCGGGGCGCGCCGGGCCACGCGCTGGCCCACGGGGCGTGCGCGTGCCGGGAGCGACTCGGAAGAAGGGCGCGTCCGGCGCGAGCGGGGTCTCGGCGCGCGCCGCACTGCCTGCCGGGGGGGAAGCGAGCCGGGTTCGGTTCCCGAAGGGCCCGCCGGGCGAGGCGTGGGCGGAGCGGGTGGAGCGGGACGGGGCGGGGCCGAGGGCGGCGGTCCTGCCGGCGCGCCGCGACCAAAGCGACTGGCCGCCCACCGAGGACCGCCAGGTGCGGGCGTCTTCGCCGCAGTCGAAGGCCCCACCGCGGCAGAGTTTCGCTGCGTGGGACGATGCTGTTGAGGCGTGGCCACCTGCGCCGGATTGAGGCACCGCGCTCCCCACAAAAGCGTGTCTAAGGAACTCCCCCGATTTTCAACACTGGCTTGTCAGCTAGGTCGAATTCAGTCGCTGTCTGGAGGAGAATTCTAGCGGCCGGCTGCTCTCATCAGTGGTTTCTCCGATCAACACCAGACGAATGCCGGAACAGTACCCTAACAAACGGGCCACGGACCGCGCGTGATCTGTCCTTCCCCTTCCTTATTCTACCCTCTCCTTTTACACACACACTTGCACTAACATGCACTACACTACCACATATTCGGTCGGGAGCTCAAAGCGTGTCCCGGCGGGGGCGGTACCCCGCTGTTGAGAGAGTCCTGGTTAGGGGAAACCCCACTAGCCGACGGTAAGTCGGCGCCGGATCTCGCCATCCAGTGGGGGAAGATCACAGCCAGCCTTCCGATGAAAAATCTGCACTACATTTCCGGGACTAATGACCTCACTAGTTGACTCGCCCGGAATCACTAACAATCAATCAATCAATCAAATAGTAGAAATATTTAGTACTACCGTATTAACAAAACATATTTTAGTGGAATAATTTTTTTAAAATATGCAGTTGTGATAGCTTGCCTGTCATGTCGAAACAACCAAAATAAAATATCATTATACAGGCTGGGTGACGTAACTTTAGCACCTCCTGTAACTTTTTAAAGGTATATTAATGGGGTCTTGCAAACTAAACACTATAAGTATAAATTATTGAGATTGTTCTAAAAAAATTGCATATTTTCAGCAAATAGTTTTTTGCTAATAAGAATATAATAACACCTTATGAAAAGAAGAAAATGCAGGAAGATAATGATAATAACTATCCCTATGTTTCTATCGCTAAATTATTATTATATGCTTATTAACGTTAAAATTCTTTGCTCAAAATGTGTAATATACTTTGTACAGTCTTAATTATTTATCCTTATTGTGTTTTGTTTCAAGATCCCAGTAACATCCTGCGATATAAAACCCCTTTAATAAAGTTGAAGTAATAAACAATTTTATTACAATACATACTTGTGACAAACTTGTATTTTCAATTAACGAAAGACAAAAAATCAGAAAACGCGGAAAGATAGGAAGCAGAGTTGAGGAGAAACTGCAAGAATTTTGTGAATATTTGCAATATTTATTGTGTCTTCAAATACTAAAATCAGCTTCCCTTCTGCGAGCGCGCCTTTGCTGGTGGAGCGTTGCGTGGTCTTGCATGACGGGCAGTTACATTCAAAATGCCCGTTAAATATGAGACGCAAAAAATCACAATTACTCAAAAAAATGCTAATGTTACATATGGCAATATGTATATCTTTGAATTCCTCTTTTTACGTTCGTCATGGTAGACTGAAAAATATGTATTGTTCCAATTGAAAAATCAAAGTTACCTCAAATATGTCGTAAAGTACAAGTAATAAAATATAAATAAATACATTTATCAATTAGCCCCATTCTCTCATGCACATTCGTGAAAACTGTATAGCAATAACTTGAACCATTCAAAGATTACAGGACTCACCATGTATTGTGTTTTATAAATGAATTAGGCTGTCACACCCTTAAACTCATTCACAAATTGTACATCTTTGTTTTAAATATGACACGAGGTATATATGCTGAAAAAAGCAAGAAAGTACCATAACGTAAACAAAATGGAATCTAACTCGAAAGTAGCAACTGAAACACAATTAGCGTCTATTCTGTGTTTCAAGATCACGGCTGTGTATGAGAAGAAAGTAATCGTACGTAGTTAACTTTAACGGAACATATGACATGTTTTTGACAAACAATGGATTTTAAAATTCAGGACAATTATTTAGTTTAAATTCGCCTTCAACTGATGTCACTGCAGCGCCTCTGACCGGGAGGTTCTAGGTTCGAGTCCTGACGGCGGCAGGATTTTCGATACTAGCTTTTCAGCTAGGTCGAATTCAGTCGCTGCCTGGAGGAGAATTCTAGTGGCCGGCTGCTCTGCTCGGTAGTTTTCTGTGGTTTCTCCGATCAACACCAGGAGAATGCCGGAGCAGTACCCTACCAAACGGGCCACGGACCGCGCGCGATCTTTCCTTCCTCTTCTTTGTGCTATCCTCTCCCCTTACACTAACATGCTCTACACAACCACATATTCCGAGAGATCGGTCGGGAGCTTAGTGCTTGTCCCGGCTGGGGCGATGCCCTGCTGGTGGGAGAGTCCTGGTTAGGGGGATACACCACTAGCCGACGGTAAGTCGGCGCCGGATCTCGCCATCCAGAGGGGGAAGATCACCACCATCTCCCGAGAAAAAACATGCACTACACTAACGGCACAATTATTTGGTTTAAATTTGCCTTCTGTTGAAATATGAACGACTTTGAAGACATACAATACTTCTCCGGAAGCATCTTACGAGCATTCGTGTCGTTCGAACATCAGTTGTTTGTAATTGGAATGCCTTAATTTTCGCAAATGCCAATAATTATTGCATTAAGAGTAGCTGGACCTTTAAAAACATTTCGAACTTAGAAATATTTGTTTAAAATGTGAAAGTACATACGTTGATGTCTGATGTTGAAGTTAACATCTAGTACTTTTGGATCTTTACGAGAAATTTTGTTGTTTCTCAGATTTTGGAATATATTAGTGGCAATCGCGAGGTGAATACACTGGCTGTGATCACCAGAGTTATCACCGAATTATTTCCATAAAATCTGCCATGTGACCTTGCTCTGATAAAGTGACTCATCAAATGACATCACCGACGTAATTTGGTTAACTTATCTCAACATTTATACCAATTATATCAGCAATCATGTTTGGAGATGCGGAAAGTAACTAGCGTTGCTTAAACAGCACATACGTTCTCGCATTATTTTTAAATCTGCAATTTTCAAAAATTCAAAGAAAATAGAACCTGTGCCATTCTTTTAAGAGTTCCATTTTCTATCTCTGTAAAAAAAGAAAAACTTGGTACGTTTGTTGAGAAAATGTTATTTTTAGAAATTGCATACATTTTATGCACAAATTACTCCCAAACGTCTTGGTTTTTCAAAACCTTATACCTGACCTTTTTGAAAGATTTGATTGGTTAGAACAGATTTAGTTCTTAAGGCAAATATCCCTTGTAATTTTGAAATGTTAGGATACTATAATTTTGTAAAATAATACATTACACGAAAATTAGCAACAACATTTACCGTTACATTTAAGTTTTCTATAACACGCAAACGAAATTATCTAGTTTTTGAAATGTTAATCTCTCACTTTTTAAAATTTATTATTACTACTATTAAAATTATTATTGTTGTTGTTAGTATTACTATTATTTTTTTATCTTTCGACTATTAATAGTTAAATTGTTGGGAAGGGATTCTGAAACTCAACGAAGCGTGCGCAGATTATATTCTCCCTCATACGTCACATACAGTTGTTTACTGTTTTTGACTAAATAAATATCTAAAATACCTAAAAACAATTTTTACTGCCCTTTTCAATTCAATTTATTTATAGGCGCATGAACAACGTGATTATCAGCGACTATTATAGCTCTTGTATTACATAATGGTGTGTTAACAGAAAATTATATTTGGCAAAAACAATATTACAATATAACTTTACAATATACTTTAACCGGTATTAGATCATACTTGGAAGGAATAAATTTGCATAAAACAATGGGGTTAAATTTCAGTAGATATATTGCTAGCTTTACAGAAGTTGATTATTTTATCTTGATCTTATGATGGCATCGTATTTGAATCCAAATCACAGCCCTTATAGTTATATCATGCACCTAATGAATTTTATAGGAATATTTTAAATTGTTAGTATGCTAGACGAAATGCATTTTGGTTGGAGTCTAGTTCACCATTAACTGGAACAATTAGATCTTCAATAGATTCGGGACCTTCTTGAACAATAAGGTCATTTTTTTAATTTTTCTTCTTTTTGTTTGGTTGCTTTTGATTCATTTCGTGATTTGTGTTCTCATTATGTGGAGAAGATTCAGGTAATGAAAGAGTCAAAGGGGAGGCTTCTTTTGATGAAGCTGGGAAAGTTTAAATTGTCCATTGATGGTGTTGAATTGGATTGTTTTACAATTTCTTCACGTGGAATTTTAATTGGTAGCTGATAATATGAGAATCTCATCAATTAAGTTCTATTGTCTCATTGTTCCCTGTCACTGAAGGGCATTGGCTGGCTGTATGCCTTCCACTTCACAAAGAAAACAGGTTCTATTGTAATGGTACAACACAAAAACGAAACGTAAAGAATTTCACTTTCAAACATATTGCTGCCCCTTGGCAAAATAATTATGCAAGGCAAAAATTTAAAACAAAATAAACATAAAATAAATTAATAAGTAATAAATGACCTTGTCCGCGACCTCAATATGCCTGCTTTAAGGCGTTCATCCTTCCAGGTGAATTTTCTTTACATCTGTCTTGCATTCAAAACCGCATTCACAATGTGTGTTACCGGTATTCTCCGACTTATTTAACGTGGCTCAAGGCCACGAGCTGGACGAAGAGGAGTGTTATGTTCAGAATAATTGCACGCTTTTCACAAACAAAGATTTATTACAATTAACCGCAGAAAGTACATTGGTCACAATTCCAAAATCCAAGAGAGCATACCAAGTCACAAGACGAAATCAAAAAACCAAAAAGTCCGGGAGATGTAGCAGAAACAAGCTATGTCGAATCAAGAAATCTACACGGTACAATCTCCTCACTCAATTCCACTCGATACACTGTCACTAGCTTTCTGTCTCTCTGGCTGGCGGCGCTCGCTTTTAAAGCGGGCGGCGCCGCAGACTCGCTGCACCGCTCCTGGCTCTCCGGCCAGCCTTCCTTCTAAGCTCGCCTTTTCCGCTTCGCCGCCTCTGCCGACTTCCTCGGTCGCCGCTGAGCGCTGCCACCTTGGCGCGCTCTTCAAAATGCGGTTATGCAGCCGCAACAAGGAGGATACTGACATCCAATCGGGAGCTCCGTTACGATTTAGATTTTTGGTATTGGAGCTACCCATTGGATGTCAATGACCCCCTCTCCACTCAACTCGTAACCTTGAGGCGCCTTGTTAAATAAATCAAAGTAGAAACACATGGGTAAGTTAAAGTAAAGCGTCCATCTCTATTATCGATAATATAAACCTATTAGTTTCAATTACCTTTGTATTAATTTTCGTATACCGAACGTGTTTATTAGATTTCTAATGAGCACCTATAAAATATAATATACTTTGATAGCAACTTGAAATTTCAGAACGTTAACAGTAATTGAAATGTTTGGATTAACGTTAATTTTTAAATTACAAATATTAACAAATTTAGATGGTAACATTTACAGAATCTATGACTAGTAATATTTTATATCAAATAATAATTATATAATTTTGACGTAGAAATGTAGATTCTTACCCTCTCTGAAAATATGTACATACACTATTTATAAAATGGATTATTTGAAAAAAGAATCGAATTTAAACACTCGTAACTTTTGAAATATCCAGGTTAACACACCAATTCTCTTTTGCAAGAAAATTTAGTGTTTCCATAACATTTTGGGCCGAAAACCGAAGATGATGTATTTTGGGAATTTAGGTTTGAAAAAAACTTCACTTTTGAGTTCGGGAGAAAAACATAGGCTAAAAATGCAAATGATAAGAAGCTCAATGCCAAAAACCTTTTCTTTGAACTATTTACTATTAGGAGAAGTGTTTTTCTTTAATTAGAAGAATTTTCACGTAAGATTTCTATTTTTTCTGAGGTTCGTCCGAAACTCTCTGAAAGTTTACTAATATTATGTATAAAGAAAAATAAGGTCAGAGTCAAGCACTAAATATGATGTTTCTAGCTTCTTTTACATCGCATTAACAAGTCAAGAAAATTTAGACCAATTGGAAGGGGTCATGCTTTTTTCAGCCGATTCGACATGTGGAATTGCCCACATATTCTATTATTAGATACGCGAGATATAAATCTGATTTCGTTTGGTTGAATTGTAGTGGTTAGCTTACAGATGGAACCCTTGATGGTGATAGTTTCGTGGGCTTCCATTATAATAGCTTGATCTTTGGTTGAGAAAATTTCACTTGCTGTGACTCCAGTTCGACTTCTGTGCAGCGTTAGGTTACATTTCTGTAGGTGGCTCTTCTGTTGCCAGAGAACTTCATCCTTCGGAGGTACAGAATTCTATTGGCGGTGCCAGTTAGTGATGCGACATCGGTAACAAAACATCGATTTTCAAAATTGTAACATCGATATTAATAAAAAATCGGACAAAAAACCATCGATGTTCTTAGACATTGTTGTGAGGTTTTCAAACGGGTGTAGTAATCTCTAAAATAAAACTCGTGAGCACATTTAATTTTACAGTGACCATGTTCATTAAGTTAAAATGAATATTTAACTCAAAACACAGAAGCCTCAAGAGGTCGCAGAAGGGGAAGGGAAGAAGAAGATAAGCCTTACGCCCTCGGTATACACCGTCTCTCCATGTGCGAAACAACACAACACGACACGACGTACGAAATACCAGGGCATCGGGGTCATCCTGAGCGAGAGATAGACTGCGCGATGAAGATAGTGCCGTTAGTGCACTCTCTAGTGAGGAGAACGTGAACTTCTGTGCCACTTCGCTTGTGGCACCATGCCGTCCATAAGAGACGCATACGATACGCTACACAGAATTGTTCATACAGCATTAAATGGACAAACCCAATTCCTAGGTGGCTCAGAGGTTAAAAAGCAGGCCGACAGATGGCACTGCGCCCTGGGCGTTTGAAGAGAATATTGACAGACCATCGAAGGATGTAGTGCTCGTTCAAATGAATGGTTTTAAAGAAAACTATTTTGAAAGAACAATAGTTTATACACAATTGTGGTATATCTTGTGTATAGCGAAAAAATGCTATTATCTTAAAATTGTGGCAAGATAGAAAAAAATACTTTTAGATCTGAAGTCAGCATACCCGATTTAGGGCCGGTGCACTTGATTTTCTTGGATAGCAATAATCACTTTAGATTAGATTCAATTTAGCTCATTTACACTTTAAGATTTTCTAATGCCAGTTCATTACATGCAGTTGACAAATACGTTGTTAACAGGTATCCTGAACTCAGAGCTACATATTTAAAATAATTTAATATTGCTCAATAACCCTAATTATAGCCACACAAAATATCGTAATTGAATAATAGGAGGTAAAAATAGACATCGAATTGCAAAATAATTTCATACACGTAACAAATGGTGCTGAAGCAGAACGTACATTATCTCATTTAGTAATGGTCATGTAATACTAATTATACCACAATCTCTTTTGGAATTACCACATATCAGTCGCCATTTTTTCTTAAACTCACTACAAGACAGCGGCATTTCATGCAATTGCATTTTTTTACTTATTGCGCATATTGAAAGAAAATGTATATAACTTTACCTATCACCAACAATAGAACAAAAGTTGCAAATTTTTATTTTGAATAATTGTATATTTCTGTTTCTTTTTCATTAACTGCATATTTTTATTTATAAGGCATATTTAAGGGCACATATTTAAGATTTTTGCGCCGAAGTGAGAGATTTTCGTTACTAAACAACCTTTTTTGTTCATTATAATGTTTTAAAACTATTATGTTTTTAAAATATTTTTCTTACGCGTTTTGTACTACAGTGAAGAATGAAGATTTATATAAATAACTGTTATCAGCAGTTCTCTATACATTTGTTTAATGCATATTCTGAGTTTAAGAGCCTTTATTGGCTATTTTAAGTGCATATATTGCCAATTTTAAATGCATTCTTGCATGCATAATTTTAATTTTTTATTCCATGAACTTTCCGGGTTTACTCATAACAATTGGTAGTGTATTTGGTGCGAAAACTAAATATTTTCAAGGAAATATCACCGCAAATTTGACAATTATAACTCAAGAGAGGAAATAAAATCAGAATCAGAATTCCCACAATTCAATTATAACTCCTTTTCATACAGCTAAATGATGTTACAACAATGAGACGTAATTCAAAGAAATTCGCGAGCGTGACGCGAATTTCAATTGTTGCATTCTCTGCATTGTAGATATTCCCTGAAAGCATGCAATTTTTATTTCATATATTTCAAAAATATTTTTAAAAAAAATTCTAATACATTAATGTGTAAATGTATAAGAAAATGTCGAATGTAAGAATGGAACAAAGAAATATGAAATAATATGCTACAAATTATAACGTACGATGTATGCAACTCTCTGGAATAACGTTCACATAGCGCAGTAAATTTGGAGCGGCCATTTATTTTTGTCACCGATTAAAACAAATTATAATATTTTCCAAAAATTCAACATGACGTTATTTGGAAATATGTTCTTGATGAACTCCTTTCATTTAGAAAAAAGTGTATCTTCGTAATTGTAGTTAAAGGAAAGCACCGACATTTTTTAATAAATTTTTAAAATTTTCGAAATGTCTGAGTTTCAACGAACATGAGACCTGTGTCTTTTTCTTAAACGTCCTTTACCATATCTAAGGTTTAAATTTAATCATAACATTTTGTGCTGGTTTTCAAGAAAAAATAGTTTAAAGAAAATACAAATTGCCTGTTTGACACCAAATTTTGCAAAAAATGCTCATGCTTTTGAAAAATTTAATATGACATTTTTAGTCTGTTTTTCATTCACATTTCGCTAAAAACTGAATGGCACAGACTTTCTCAAAACACATTTTTCTAATTTCCTTGGTGTGGGCTGTTACTGGTCTTGCTTCATTCTCTGGCCAACTGCCATCTATCGTGGCCTAAAGTACATATTTTTGCATTTCCTCAACTTTTCTGTTTCTTAATAGTGGAACCGAAATATTACTACAATAATATTAAAGAAGTGTAAAGCCTCATCCTAAATAGAAATTTTCATTGAAAAATTTGGAGCGGTTTAAAAATGTTTCTATAGTACGTATATTACTACGTATACGAGAAAGTAAAAATGATTATCTTCGTAGTCGTAGTTGTAGGAAAACACCGAAAAATATTTGAGTTTTTAAAATTTTTAAAAATTCAAGATTTGCAACCACCATGAGATCTGGGTTCTCTTAAATGTCGTTTTGACTATTCAATAACAAAGTTTAATCAAAAACGTTGGAGCCTCTTTTTTTTTTGAAAATATTCTAGAGACTTCATGTAAAGTAGCCCCAAAATTAAAATATCGGTTTCAAATTCAAGGACCGCGACATCAGACAGATAGATTGCGGAACATGAGTTCTGGAAAACATCGGCTGAACGATTTAGTCGCTAGCGTTGTTTACATACAGTCCGACGGACAGACGTTTTGCCGTCAATCGATTTTTCGACATCAAGAACTTACAAAACATGGATTCTAGCTACACCACGTTTAGAGAACTTTTTCTAAATGTAGCATCTGGATTTATCTAATTTTTTTGTTTCCAGGACCCTGTAAAAATAGTTTTTTCTGCCGTAAATTCACCGTTCTTTCCAGCAGCATTAACTAACTTTTTTGTACCGCAGTAGTGGTAGCGAGAAAGTAAACTGAATTAACTCAGCATTTTTACTTTCTCCCATATGTCCGTATATACGGAGTAATATTCGCAATATTGAGAAAGTTATGTAATACTGCGCGAAAAAAACGGCGGGTTTGCGGCACAAAAGAATTCATTGCCGAGCCCTAAAAAGAAAAAGTGGATAAATCCAGTTGCTAAATGAAGAAAAAAATAGTCTAATACGCGGTGCAGCCATAATCCCGATTTTGTGGGTCCTTGATGCCGAAAAAATAATTGAAAGCAAAACGTCCGTCCGTCTGGTGTATATGAACAACACTAGCACCTAAACCATGCGTACAATCTTTTCTAAATTGAAGAAACCCCTGTTCCTCAGGGTGTAGTTGAAGCTCTGAAGTTTTGAGAAACATTCTTTAACATTTGGGGTTACTTTACATGAAGCCCTCGCACATTTTCAAAATTTTCTCAAAAAAAGCTCCAAATATTTTCTTTAAATTTTTGTAAGAGGAGAGTTAAATGCACTTATAAAGGTGACATAGGTCTGTTTTCCACTTTTCACTCTGAAATTTTGATAATTTCAAAAGTTTGAATTGTATTCTGCGTCTTCCTAGTCTACAAAATTCAAGATAGAGATATTTCCTTCAAGTAAAATTTGTTCTTCGTATTTACTTCTTTTATTGTCATGTTTATTTATCTGAAAATTTCAGATTTCGCGCAATATTGCCTACAATATGTGTAATTTCAAAAAATAACAAAAACAACATTCCGTCAAAAGTGGTTCCAAATTTTTCTTTAAACTCTCACAATTAATCGTGCTAAATGTACGCTTTCAGATGTCATTCACGCCATTTTACGTTTCTTTTTGCAAAAATTCGAAAAATGTAGTTCTTTATATAGCATCACACGTCGTTAACACTTACATTAGAGGTGATTTGTTCATGTTATTATATTTATGAGTACATATACTTTAAATATTAGTATATACAGTTTCTTCAAAACTGAAGAGTATTCTGTGAAAACGAGCTCCCAATTTTGCATTTTGAGTAACGCTCAAATGCCATTTTCTCACAAATGGCCCCAAATTTGTTCTACGAATTCTTGCAACAGATAGTGTTAATTACACTGTTTAATATAACGTAAAGTTGATTTTGGTATATTCTTTTGTTTTAAAAAAATACACAAATGTACTTCTTTTAGATACCACACACACCGTAAATATGCACGCTTTCAGTGATTTGTAAACACTTTTGCCTTTGTGAGTTAAAATGCTTTAAATGACTTTAAATGCAATTGTTCGTAATTAAACGAATCCTCTACTTGAGAACCTATGGAAACTTGTGGTGATACAATAGCTCGTACTTTCTCACGATATTAATAAGGTCTATGTAATATTGTTCTACGAATTCTTGCAACAGATAATGTTAATTGCACTGTTTAATATAACGTAAAGTTGATTACATACGATAACAACGATATTGATAAAGGCTGTATAATATTATAACACAAGATTTTCTGCCTTACATTTCAATTATCATTTGAAAAATTCTAAAACAAAGAACTGAAAAATTCATATATTTTACTTTCTCGTACTTAAGGAGGAACTTCTTAAGATGAAAAAGATATCAAATGCTGCGGCCACACCCACTGAACACAATGTACCCGGTACTGCCGAGTGCTCTAGTTTCGTGGACGTCTACGGAGATAAGAATGTCCCGTTTTCGTTGTCTTTTGGTGACTCCGCTGACCCCTCGGCCCCTTCTCGGATTCCCAGCGAAAGTCTCCCTGATTTCGGCTCTGTTTTTCTCTCGATCGACCTTTTCAGTTCCGTAAGTGTAGTACATGTTTTTTCCCTCGGGAGATGATCTTCCCCCACTGGATGGCAACATCCGGCGCCAACCTACCATCGGCTAGCGGGGTATCCCCCTAACCAGGACTCTACCACCAGCGGGACACCGCCCCAGCCGGGACAAGTTCTAAGCTCCCAACCGGTAGTGTAGTGCATGTTAGTTTAAGTGTATGTGTATACGGGGAGAGGATTGGACAAGGATCGTGCGCGGGCCGTGGCCCGATTGTTAGGGTACTGCTCCGACATTCCTCTGGTGTTGATCGGAGAAATCACGGGAAACTACCGATCAGAGCAACCGGCCACTAGAATTCTCCTCCAAGCAGCGACTGAATTCGACCTAGCTGAAAAGCTAGTGTAAAAAATCCTGCCGCCGTGGGGAGTGGGAACCCAGGACCTCCCGGTCAGAGGCGCTAAAGTGACATCGGTTGATGCACTGAGCTACGGCTCCCGGTCCCTCCTAATGAACTTTTCTCCACCGTTGTTCTTTGTATTAACAATCACAGAACTGATGGCAGCGATATACATGATGTCAGCTTAAGTCAGTAACTGAATCTCGAGTGGTTGCGCGGACTACTTGTAATCCAACCTGTTTCGGGCGCTTATCGCCAGAGCAACAGTTATCACTTGAGCCATATTTCACTACAATTGAATTCCTGGGGCCTTCTAAAAAAGGTTCTGAAATCTCTATGGCAATAGTTTGCCACATCACGCTGTAAACCGCGAATGAATACGACAGGATTGTAATGGGAATCAACGCCGAAACTGAGGGTAAGGACTATTACCAAAAAGCTCTGGTCCATACTCAATAATCTTCGTCAGGAACTTCCTATAACCGATATCACAACTTACATGAAACAATCCATCTTGAGTTGTTTTGTCCGTTGTCCACAAGTTATCTGCTCCACATACTCTAAGAAGAAAACTTATTCCGAGAAAGCACAAGTACCTAGGTTTGTTGGATCTTACTCAACCCTCACTACTCTCGTTGGTGAAAAATATTTGTGTTAGTAAGTTTCTAATAGAAACTCTTTTATTCACAACTCTGTATCCTTTAAATTCAAATTTCTTGCAGAAGGTAGTACGTGAAGAAGCAAAAAGCTCAAAAAGATTATGAATTTGAAAATTATTAACAACGCTAGGTAATCAGAGTTCAATAGTACAGCAAAATTACAAAATGTTAACAAAATAGTTGCATTGGCAAAATAAGAAGGCTCAATGGTTTTTGTTATGTTAAGTATTAATGAGCTTTGAAGCCATTCTAAATTAGGCTTAGAATTAAAAGAAATGAAAATCATGCATTTCCGTAGAATTAATAAAAATTACTTTAAACATTTATTTAAATACTAAACCACGTCACATAGAGCAGGACATACTTAAAAAGTTTAAAACCAAATTTTAAAGTTTTAAATTCTGTGCTAGAGTTTACATTGAATCATTACATTTTTCGTAACGAGAAATAATTACTAGGTTGTCGGGAAGAAGAATTCGCATCAGTACACATAACTCTGCATTCAGTGTTTACGCTGTAGTACACGAGATGGTTTCCGAGAACCATCCTCCACAACGGTGCACAGAAGCAACGTGGAATGCCAACGGCTGTTGATCACGGAGCAGCGCGTGAAACGAAAAGAAAAATAGAGTTACGTTGTGGCATCTGCTGAATATGTAAAGTGCGTTGACATCAAGCCTGTCGCTTTATGCATTATGCATTGGCACATGCAAACAAATAAGCTATTACTGTTCTATTTTGCATATTATTATTAACAGATAATATTTTTAATTGGAATGTCCGATATGTTGTTCTTTCTTTTTGAATTCCCGTTTGAATTGTATACAATAAAAATATATGGGAGGCGTAGAGCAAAAAGAAAGAAATAATAATTTACTCAACGTCCCGTCATGTACATGAAGTAAACTTAATCTTCTTTAATTTCAGCGTCAGAAATAATATTGAAGATGATGTGGCTGAGTATTCCGAAAGGTACATATCTTCAGTCAGAGTTCACGTTTTTTACTTATTAAAAAAAGTAGTAGTTATGAAATTGCATTAAGGTATGTAGGACTATAATCAAAACGCAATTAATTACAATTACGGTATTAAAGTAATTTTGTATTATTGATGTAAATCAGATATACATCTTTTAATAAATATAAAAATATTTGACGTTTCACCGCACGCACATTAAGAATTGTTTGAATTTGATAAGTAGTAATCATGTTTAATATGTTTACAAGCATATAATTATTTTTATGATCCATAATATTTTTAATTAGAAGCTAGAAATAATTACGTAAAAATTCGCAACAGTAACTATTTCAGAGAAAAAAACTAATCTAGCCATATTTCAGTTAATCTTCTTATTTCAATCATTTATCTACCGTATAGACAAAAGAAGGGATTTGGGGTAATTTTCGAATTCCATCACAGATGTAGATTTCGAAAGTGACTTGCTAATCGACTGACACGTTCAGCAGACCCTGGGGTGCGTTGCTTGCAGGATACACTGGAAGAATACTCCGCACTCCGCTTCCATGGGGTGTCGTTGTTCGCTGCCCAATCAAATTCAATTCACAAACTGGCAATTTCTTACTTTGTATCCTATTAAAGTTTAATTATTTTATATCCTACTTTTTATGTATGTTTACGACTCCATAAGTCATCGAGACTCATGAGTAATGACCTAAGGATGGATTGATTAGTCATTCCGTGCGTCTACATTGCTAAGATCAATAGGGCATGATTTTATCGAGGTGGCAGTGATCTACACTCTAGATGGCGAAATCCGAAGCCGATGGCTTGCAGGGATTTTCCCCACCCACGCATTTCCCACCAGCGTGGCACCCTCCCAGACAGGACGAGCCCTCTGCTCCCTACTAGTCTCTCATCATGTGTGGTGCATTGTAAGTGACCCGTTTGGTAGAGAACTGCTCCGGTATTCGCCTGGGGTAGATCGAAGAAACCACGAGAAAGCTCCGATCAGTGCATTCGCCGCTGGAATTCACCTCCAAACAACTACTGAATTTGTTCTAGCTTTGTAGCTAGTGTAGAAAATCCTGCCTGCGCAGTGACTTCAAACCTAGGACCTCCCAGACAGGGGTTGATACCATGTATCATCTTTATCGGTATCTAATGACTGATAATAGCGATGACAATGCGGTGAATGATGCAGGAGAAATGGTGAAATGAGTGATGGAAAACCGAGAATCCCGATGGGTCGAGAGTTCGTCCCCTGCACCACCAATTCCGCGCGGATTGGCCACAAATCGAACCGGACCCCGCTATGGAAGGTGTGTGCACTAGCCATGAAACTAGAAGTCTACTTACACCCCAATCTAGAAAGCACATATTTCACACATATGCGCATGCAAATGAATTCTGAAATACTCGTACCATAATTTGTAGACCTACCTTAAATAACAATTTAAGTTTTAAAGGACATATTGTAGCATATAGAACATCTTTAACATAATAATCGACTGCTTGTATAATTGTAAAACATTACTTTGAATTTACTTCAGTGCTTCACCAGCAGCTGCTCATTAGGCTTCTCCCTCTCCTCACAAGCTATGTCACAAAATCACAATTTTATATTCAGCAGCACAACCAAGTGGGAAAGGAGGCTAATAGGACGTCATCCCCCTCCTTAGTCCATCAAGTCAGCCATATACACCCATATCCCTATATAGAGAGAGTTATGAAAATGTGCACAGAATTCACTTCTCCCTGTAGCACGTCACACACAGTTTTTAACTGTTTTTGACGGAAAACAAAATTTTCAAAAATGAAAATAAATCTTCGCACAGAATTCACTTCTCCCTGTAGCACGTCACACACAGTTTTTAACTGTTTTTGACGGAAAACAAAATTTTCAAAAATGAAAATAAATCTTCGCCTCTGAGAAAAATGCTGATTATATCCCTGTGTTAATTAAAAGAAGAACTAGTGATACAGAATTGCATAGACTTACTCGTATTAGTTTCCTATTTTCTTTGGTCTTGGCTAGCTTTTCGGTCTTGCCACATTACCAACATGGTAATTCAATGGGATAGCGTTCCCTCATTAAGGTGGGTGTTCATTTGGTATTGTATTGATTTTGTTTTGTTGTGTTGTTCTTTCGTTGTTTTGTATAAAAATTATAAATTTAAAAGGATCTCTTTTGTAGTAGATACATTTGATTTTGTGATAATTTTACTCAATAGATTTATACTTTTGAGACAATTGTAGTGTTTGTGAACTATTCTAGTAATTACACTAATTGATATGTACAATAACAGTTTCTGTGTCCCATTAGTTCAGCACCTGAATATGTAACAAAACGAGTTACGAAACGTTGTGAAATTACTGACTAAATGATTGTCATAAAAAACTTTGGATACTTTTATTTGCAAGACTGTAGAGGCAGTCCACAAGACGGAAATTTAAAAAAATGCACTAGGAGAAAGTCTAAGCCATGTTTTAGCATCGCTAGTCCTGAATTGAGTCTAGTTCAATCTGTATTGCTGCCTATATTATATTTGTGGAAAACTTTTTGCATCATGGAAGGGTTGGACAAATCTATTTTGTTAGAAGTAGATTTAAATTGTAATTGTTTGTAAATTTTGAAACAACAATAGAATAGAGTTATCTAGTAGAGTGCATTTATCACTACTCCAACCAAAAGTTTAAAGAAAAAATAATACCTAATACCTTCTTTAAAGAAATTTTACAAAGATTACGCCAGTGAACTAAGTGCATTCTTTGATGAAATAAAAATTTAGCATAAACTTTATACTTTCTTAGTTAATTCCTAAGAATTCTGTAGCGTGAAATTTACAGTAACGTTATTATGTTAAATCATCTTTTTTCAGTTACGACAGTCTTGAAGGAATTACACTTTCTATAGTAGTAACTTCACTCATGTACGCCACCTAAAATAACTAGTATTCTGTTCAATTTGCTTGCTAATGTATCTTCCAGCTAAATTACACCAGATATGCTAACAAGAGAAAACGGCAATGCAGTTCACAGCAGAACGTTACAACTCACTATGCCACTGGTCGTTTTAAACCTGCACGCAGTCGTCTGAAATATGGAGGTCCCTCACTACCAAGGTCAGACAGCCGAGTCTCCTGGCGAGGCGTAGTTGCCGCAGCAAATTATTTTATCTTGCACTTCGCCGCCTTGCGTAGTAATGTGGTCGCGTCGTATATTTCGTTTGACAGAACGAAAATAAATCCTCTTTCAACATCGTCACGCAGGGAAGAAAAGTAGGCAAAAGAAAAAAGCTGCTTAGAAAAACGTCACTAATTAGTCGCGAATTCACCCAAAGTTACAAGTGCATGCTACAGTGCACTGTAATTTTTCATTTGAAATTAAATGGTACCCTTCTCATGGAATTTAATGGTTTTCTTACTCCATTCAATAAATTGTAAATTCATTATCTCTAATGAGCTTTTAAGAAAATGTTATCCGTCGCTTTCCTCCGCAGTCATGTGTGCAGTACAACCTTTCTCCTCGCAGGTCACATGAGCGAGAATTCATTTCTTCATGGTAATTTGTGAGAGCTTGTTGAAGAAATTTGTGATTGGTCGGTACGTAGAAGCGAATAATTTCTGAAGCGGTGGAAGTTATCTCTGTCTTCTAGTGGTCAATGCCAGTACTCTTTTATCATAGGTACAGCGCTCCACACTGACAAGAAGTTAAGTTGCAAATATTCTTGCTTGTAAACGCGAAATATCAGTTACACTTAATCTTCATTTTTGTAGTTGTAGGAAGAAGCTAAAAAACCGTTAAAAATTTTTGAAATTTCGGAGTTATCCGTGTAAATCTGACCCAGGTCACTTTTAAGGGTACTTTGCTCTATTCTTAAAATAAACTTTTAAAACATTTGGAATCGTTTTTGAAAAAAATTGAAAATGTCTCGGGGGCTTAATGTAAAGTACCCCTAAATTTTAAAGAATGTTTTTCAAAATTTCAAAGGTGCAACTGCAGCCAGACGGACGGGGACTTCTTCAATTTGGAAAAGATCGTACGCATGATTTAGGTGCTACTGGTGTTCACAGACGGACGGACGTTTTGAAAAAAGTCACTTTTTCGGTATCGGGGGACCAAAACCTGTTTTTCCATTGAAATCTCGAAATCGACTTTCCGCAGCATTACATTACTTTCTCTATACTACGTATATTGTATACTACGTATACTATGTATACTACGTATATACTACGTATATATTCTCTCATGATTGGTGAAAGGAGTGTAACGAAATTTGCGTGGTCAGACGGAAGAGCAGGCCTCATGGCCTGAGTCTCGCCACGTAAAATAAGGCAAATTCAATTCAATTCAATTCAATTGCTCCGTACATATATACGTACGTTTACGAGCAAGTAACAAGTGAGGGGAGGATTACAGGGTCTTGAAGAAAAAGATATATTACAGGCTTAATATGAAAATGCCAAGGTAGGGAAGAGGGTGTGGTTTTATATGCGAGAGTTCTCGCTCGAGTATGCTGGTCATTAGTATTACGGACACAAATGCAAATATGGAGTAATCTTTTTATTAAAAGTTATACTTGAAATAAGTCCAACAATGTGTCATTATATGTCCTGCGGTGTAATCCATACGCCCACCCCTGCCACACGAAAATCTTGTTTTGAAGCTCAAGCACAAATCGTTTCCTAGTTATGCACGATAGTAGTGGAACATGGTGCTACGGGTTGCATTTTCTCTCTTAATTACGAAATGTGTACTAGTTGAAGGTAGCGTTGCCGACGGTGTAAACTGGTTTCAAACTTTTTTCATGTGATGAAAATTTCTAAATATTAAACGTAACTTTTTTCAAATACGTTCTTACAGCCTCTGGCATTGGACAGACCTATGAATTGTAGAAGCTAATGGTGTTATACTCTTGTTAAAAAATTGCCAACACCTAATGACCTTGCATGTTACCACCATACGGAATAAGAATTGCTAATATTGCAATTTCAAAATTGTAATGACCGTAAAAAAAATTGCAGGAATGGAAGATGCGAATAGTTAGAATTTAGTGCAGCTACATTTTGTTTGCTACTTTTTCTAATATGTATAAAAATGCACCTATAAGATCACCTGTAAAGTTTTCTGCAGCGTTAACATCTATACTTCGATTTTTTGGATGATGACGTTAGGTCATTGTTACACCTTCTGCCTGATAAAATGTATATTTTTAATTAATTTAAGAACGTCCTTCTCAACGGGGCTCGTGGCCTCAGAAATGTGCTTATCACTGTAAACAAAATTAATTTGATAAAACAGAAGGTGTAACAATGACCTAATGTCATCAGTGCCTTAAAAAATCTAATACATGTATAAGATAACTGTCAATTAGCTCCGAAAAATGTCACAAAATCTTCTACAATTATATTTAATTCTTCCCCCATATTTGCACGGTTCAGAACGTACATGCGCACTGTTCTGGTTGTATCTGTATTCACTTGGCGTTCTTCAAATTGAACACGTTTTAAGGTAACACGGCACCTAGGTGTTTTCTAATTTATTATTAAAAATATGGTAATACGGACAAAATAATTCAGTTAACCCTTAACTAACACGGTGCGGTCTGAGAGACCGCTAGCAATATTGCATTGCTTATAGTTCCCGTTGTTGCGAAGCATTCGCGCTATCTCTCCTCCTACCTTTCAAGAAACTAATCGCCTTCCGAATGACACCCCTTTTGTAACTTGATCCATCTTCCTGTTTGGTTTATCGCGCACGTTTCCCAGAACGACGCGTCAGCGGTATGAGAGACCGCGCGTGTCGGTTGCGTTACGAGAGTCAGTCTTGCGCACAGTGGCACTCAGACGTAACAGTGTATGAATATTTCGCCTTGGAAATTCTTTTCGGACTTTTTTTCCTTGTATAAATTTTCTCGTAAAGTGTGTTTATAGATGGCTACCCTAAATGATGAAGAAATTGTTCATCTTCTTCACGAAGCTGACTTTTCGGACAGTGATGAAGAAATAGGGAGTGATTTGCATAGTGACCATCAATCCGAGTCGGAGGAGAGTGAATCCGATAGTGACTTATACGATAGAAGAGAAGATGATATTTCTTCAACTGAGTTTTTTTATGGCAAAAATAAGACTTTCAAGTGGTGTAAAATGGAACCACCTCAAAACACTCGCACTCGTCGGCATAACATCATTCTGCAACTTCCTGGACTCCGTCAGAAGGCAAAAAATTTAGGTAATAATCCTAATATTGAATGCATTTGGAAATTGCTTTTCTGTGAAGATATTATGAAAGAAATAATGACTAGAACTAATGCAAAAATTGTTGAAATGAGAAAGAAATTTACTTCATCACAAGATTTATCTTATCTTGATGATCTTGATTTGATTGAGTTCAAAGGTTTCATAGGACTTTTGGTATTTACGGCAATTTTCAAATCTGGAAATGAAAACATTGACAGCTTGTTCGCAACTGACGGCACGGGCAGAGATATATTTCGTTGTACTATGTCCAGAAATAGGTTTCTGTTTCTGCTGTCAACTCTTCGATTTGATAACGCCGATGATCGGCACGAGAGAAAACAGACAGATGCAGCTGCTGCCATTACAGCAATTTTCAATAAATTCTTAGAAAATTCACAAGCCTGCCTATCCCTCGGTCCTTCAGTTTGTGTAGATGAGATGCTAGTACCTTTTCGTGGACGCTGCAAATTCCGTGTTTACATGCCAAAGAAGCCTGCAAAATACGGACTAAAAATAATGTGTTTGACTGACGCTAGAAACAGTTACCTGTTCAATGCATATATCTACACAGGAAAGGGATCTGATGGAATGACTCTGTCAGATGAAGAGAAGCTACTAAATATTCCTTCGCAAGCAGTAATCAGACTGATAAAACCAATAGAAAAATCTAGAAGAAATGTTACGGCAGATAACTGGTTCAGTTCCATACAACTTGTAAAAGAATTACAGAAAAGAGAGTTAACATATGTGGGAACCCTAAAGAAAAACAAATCAGAAATACCTGTTGAATTTCTTCCTCATAGATCCAGAACCGTTAATTCATCTTTATATGGTTTTAGTGAAGACATTACAATGTTATCGTACGTGCCTAAGAAATCCAAAGCAGTGCTCCTGATATCATCAATGCACCACTCTCGATCAGTTGATGAAGAGACAGGAAAACCTGAAATTATTAGTTACTACAATCTCACAAAAGGAGGAGTCGACAGTCTAGATCAAAAATGTGCAAATTACTCTGCAAGTAGACGAACCAGAAGGTGGCCAATGGCAATATTTTTTACTCTGATTGACATAAGCACAGTCAATGCATATGTCATTTTCCAACATTCAAAGACACTCCAAAAATGACTCGATTGGATTTCATGAAGACTCTTGCAAAAGCACTGACATATCCCGTGATGACGTATAGGCTGCAAAACAGGACATTACCTCAACAACTGTCTAGCAGTATCAAGAGAATTCTTGGTGTTGGAGAAGAAATTGCTGAACAGGAGGAGCACGAGACATTTGAAACTCGAAGAACTTGCTTCCTTTGCTCACCTAAATTAAAGAGAAAAACAAGGTACCCTTGCTTCAAATGTGCTCGTCCTATATGTTTGCAATGTGCAAAGAAAGTTTGTAAAGAATGTGCACACAAATAATGATAATAATATTATTTTACAAAAATAATAGATTCAGAAAGTAAAAACAAAGATTAATCATGCTTTTACATATGTAACATAAAAAAATAACTGAATAAAAAACTATTGAAATAATATTGTTTCCCGCTATGATTAGAAATTCATAACATTACCTCTATGCCAATCTTAGTGAAATAAAAACAAAACATACGACAGCGGTCTGTGAGACCGCGCCGTGTTAGTTACGTTACAGAAGCCGACCGTGTTAGTTAAGGGTTAAGTTCAAATCAGCATCATTATTGACAGTTCTGCCGTGTGATTGACATTTTCCAGAACATTTTCAAGGTGGCTTTGTTTTAATTCGCCATCTATACACTAAGATCGCCATGCTAAAACCAAGGCCCACTACACCTATGGTGAAGGGCGAGCACTAGCGTAATAAATTGAACATTGCGCTCTCCGCCATATTGTAGGCACATGTGGAAGCGGTCATTTAAAACCGTGTGTCTTAACGCTCTTTTTACGGGATATTACGGATTCAAAACTTCGAAAATCACATTGTTGTTGTTCCTATACACTATGATAAATAAATTACGAAACATTTAAATGTGTTTTAAAAATAACGTAATTGGAAATAGCTCGAATCGTTTGACTTTCAATTCAGCGAAGATAATTTCTTCATGATTGACTCTTATGCTGCCCTGCAAAGCTAAGGCATCGTTTCTTTTTATGAAGGAGAGATTCAAATTATTCTTTAAATTGAATATGATTTAAGTGAAGATTGAGACACAAAAATCTTCATTCTCAAGAATGCTATGAAATGACTAAAACTATTGTAATCTGTCTTCTAATTTTTACTTTCTTGTATACGTACGTATATACGCAGTAATATACGTAGCATAGAGAAAGTAATGTAATGCAGCGGCAAAAGCCGCTGATTTTTTAACAGAACAACTCGTACGGTGGGGCCCCCAGAAAAGGTGGATAAATTGTGTTCTATACTATAGTAAACTACTCCCTTTAACACGTTATGTAGTCAGATTTTTAATAATACGAACAAGTTTTCAAATTAATAAAATATTTCGGGTATTTATAACAAATATACTTTCTTACTCCGTGTACAGGTATGATGGGCCAAAATTAAAGTATACGTTTCAATTAGATGAAAAATGCTCATGTTACTAAATGAGACATGTTTTGACTGTATCATTTGGGTTATTGAAAGTGGCTTCTTGTAACCCTAATGGTTCGTTTTCTTGGCCTTGAGGTTAGAGAACCATGAAGCTCTCATTATATATTTTTATTGATGCGTAAATAATAGTATTTTTTATAGTAATATAAAAGTACTAATTTACATGTGAAATACCCACCACTCTCGTCGCATACGGACACAACACGCCTGTCAGCGCCTGCCAGGGAACTAGTTGCCTGCAATATGGAAGCCTTCAATTTGTAACGCTACACTAGCGCTACATGTGCATCTAGGTAATACTATCCAATATCTTTAGCTAAAACAAGCAAAAACACGTTTTTGAAACATTCTTAGAATGTTGTGGCCTGATCCGAAAACAATTATAAATTTCCCACCAGAAGACCGAGACGCGTCGAATGACAACCTGTGTGTTTTGATTGGTGCACGGGAAGGAAATGACAAATCCCCATACTCACACATTCGTAGTTATCCAAATACTGCATAGGGATATATAACGTATAATATAATTTCAGAAATTGTGTCCTGTATGCCGTGAAAATATCTTTGAAACGAGTTTTCTTAAACGTCTCAGTATTTCGGCCGGAAACGAGATCTCTTCAATAGAAATTACGGATTGGATTCTCAGCAGAGCAAATGTGCTGTATTCTTCAATTTAATCAGGAAAACTAGTTATAGAGAAACTATTAATTAATATTGTTACATTTGAATACGTAATATTACGTATGGTGATTTGTAATAAATATGGACAATTCTATCAGTAACAAATAGTTGATTTTGCAATAGACCAAGTTAGGCCTCAATACAAATAATAACAAAAATTAAATGTCGACTTACCGTAATTCTAGTAAAAAATCGGGAATCTGGCACGAAATAAAAGAAACATTGAGGACCTGATATAGACGACAAAGCATTTTATAATTTTTGAGAGGTATTAAAACGCTAAAAATGCTGATAGATGTTAAAGCCTTAACGAATTACAACTTAGAGTCTGCCCATTTATTTGGTGTATTATCAAACATATTGAAAATAAATTTATATCTTGCATCTAAATGAAATTTTTAATGAATTAAATGAATTTAATGAATTAAATGAATTTATTATAGAGTTTCTGAAACTAACTCAGGTGACTGTACTCCTCTCTATTATCCTACAACGCTCATCAATTCCCGTCTGTATAAAGAGTAATTTCTGATTGATTGATTTTTTCGTGTTTCCAGGCGCGTCAACTGCTTCGTTCATTGGTTCCGTTAGTGTAGAGCATGTGTTTTGTCGGGAGATGACGGTGATCTGTCCCCGCTTGGTGGCGAGATCCGGCGCCGACCTACCGTCGGCTAGTGGGGTTTCCCCCTAACCAGGACTCTTCACCAGCGGGGCACGGCCCCAGTCGGGACAAGCTCTAAGCTCCCGACCGGTCTCCCGGGATATGTGGTAGTGTAGTACATGTTAGTGTAAGTGCGTGTGTAAGGGGAGAGGATAGGACAAGGAAGAGGAAGGACACATCGCGCGCGGTGCGTGGTCCGTGGTCCGTTTGGTAGGGTACTGATCCGGCATTCACCTGGCGTTGATCGGAGAAACGACGGAAAAAACCGATGAGAGCAGCCGGCCGCTAGAATTGTCCTCCAGTCAGCGACTGAATTCGACCTAGCTGAAAAGCCAGTGTCGAAAATCCTGCTGCCGTCAGGACTCGCTCCCAGGACCTCCCGGTCAGAGGCGCTACAATGACATCAGTTGATGCACTGAGCTACCGCTATCGGTAGTAATTTCTGTACGTTACAGAACAACATTAATGCATGTTCAAATATGTGTGGTAGAAACAACATAGTTTACTTACTTTGAGAACATTAAGACTTGTTTTCTCATTATGAAACAAAAGTTTTCTTTTCTTTCAGTATTATGTATTAGGTGTTACCTTGTTCAATGACTCTGTCGTGAAAGGTACATTGCCTTGTAAAAAATGTTATTGTTGAAGTTGTCGAACACGGGGGAAATAGCATCGGATGAAGAGCTTTCAGTACAATTCGAGTTCTTACATAACTATACTTTTCGCATTTATAATACAAATGAACAAGACTGCTTCACAGGAATTCAGAACTTAATCGTTCTGCATTTCCCTTAAGTAAACAGCAGTAAAAGCAGATCCATCGCTTCGTCAGGCTGGGGAGCGTCGACTGTAGCCGTAACGCTGTCCATAAAGAGGCAACGATAAAAGGTGGGCAAATGAAAACATTGACGACTTTTGGCTCCAATGGTTCGTCAAAAACGCGCACTCAGCCGACAAGTAATGTTAGCGAGGGCATCATCCCCTACCGCGATGGGCCCCTCAGCGACGCTTCGCCCCAGGCCATAACCCCTCTCTCTCTCTCTTTCTCACTCTCTCTCTTTCTCTCTCTCTCTTTCTCTCTCTCTCTTTCTCTTTCTCTCTCTCTCTTTCTCTTTCTCTCTCTCTCTTCTCTCTTCTCTCTTTCTCTCTGTCTATTTCTCACTCTGTCTCTCTTTCTCTCTCTCTCTTTCTCTCTCTCTTTCTCACTCTCTCTCTCTCTCTCTCTCACACACACACACACACACACACATGCCCGCCTGTCGGCGCCCCGGAAAGCGCGCTCAAGGGGGGCACAAGCGTTACGGACATATGACGAGCTCGGGATGCCTGGCACTTGGGTCGCGGGTAAAACTGGCGGGAACGAAGCATTTCGGCTCCTTTTGTTCGGCTTCTCAACATCTGCGTTGTTCCGTGAAAATTTGTTTTCACAATAATGTCCTCTCTATGGCATGTCTCGAGGTTGCTCCTCATAGTTGTGGCATTCCTTCCGTGTTGATATGTGTTTACTGGCTCTCTCTCTCCCCTCTCTCTCTCCCTCTCTCTCCCCCTCTCTCTGTCTGTCTCTTTCTCGCGCGCAAACACCAGAATGCTTTTTTAGGATGTGCATTCGAACCTCTTTCCTGAAATTGGATATTTACAGAGAACGTTGTCATTAACAGGGAAATCAGAAAGTACATGTCAGATTACACTTGGGTTTTTATATCTTGGAAGCAGACGTAAATCAGCTGCTACTATGTCATCCAATCGGGAGCTAAAATGTCATGGTGACGTCTCTGTGGTGACGATTAAGCTCCCGATTGGACGAAAACATCAACACAATTTATAACTTTTAAAATAAGGACACTAATTAGAAGTTGGCAATTAGAGAGATTAAGGAATTCCTGTCATAATACATAATAACGATAGTGATTACACCGTGAACAATTGCCAATTGTTGATTGAATGAACAGATATTACCTTCGAGACCTTTCATAATCTGTTATGAGTGGACATAAACCAGAATTGTATAGTACAGAACGTTACATGAGCTGCCACAGCTTAATCGTAACCATGAAGGTGAAGATACGCAAGTTATTTATACCACGTAGTTACAAGCGTTGAAACATAGGTAGCGCTCGTGGTACCGGTAAAAGGTGAGAAGTTTCGTTACCTTCGCACGGAGTGCAAGGGAACAAATGGTTGCCTCACAAAAGGAGTGCGAGAAAGCATGTACTGGTGGTTATAACGTAGATAAGTGTTTGTAATGAATTACCACTCATGACTGCCAGCACATTCACACACTGACAGCAGTACAAGCTGCACACTGCACAATTAATGTAGTATTTGGGCACAAACATTGTCACAAATTGAAATTATACATATCACAACTGGTTTTCACATGACGCGATTGTAAGCACGTGTGTAAAAGATAATTATGTAGGACAGAATTAACCCTTAAGTAGGCGCGCGACCAATTTACACGTCAATGAGCGAGCGGCGTACAGAGTACGCCATTTGATTGGCTTCATGTAGAGCAACTAAAAATGTAACTAAATACTTTAAAATATTATGTCTTTATTATACTAAAATAGTTTTTTCGAACATTTTCTCATTACGCATTTTCTTCCAACGTAAACACAAATGTAGGCAAAACCTATTGATAGATTTATAAGATTCCAGCCTGCCAGAAAGTCTCTTTAGCATGATGTGCTTATTCGTGGACAAAACTATTTCATCTAAAATGTCTATGAAATTAATAAATGCAGGGAGTTCGTCTTTCTCGTTATTAGCCCCTTTTGTTAATGCGGAGGGAATAATTTTCTTCAAAATGTTTTCTTTGTGTTTCGAAATTTTTGTTCAGGGCATGTTTTTACACTTTTTTTTAAATTTCTCGTAATTGTTTCTTACGACACGATTTCAGAACTCATCGCTATTGCTATCACTTGTAGCGTGAAGTGTCTTCAGATTTACTATCATGATCGGACATTTGTACGTTTTCCCGTTCATTATCAGACAAGTCGTCGTTGATCTGTTCCTCCAAATGTGGTTGCAAAAGTACAAGTACAAAGTACAGAGTACAGAGCAAAATGGTGTGGATGTCATCTTATAGTTTACATTTAGCACTATTAATACCAAAAGTTAAACAAAATTTAAAACCGTTTTGGAGAAAATGTTGTTTTTGTTATTTTTTGAAATTACACATATTGCACGCATTATTGCGAGAAGTTACTAAAAGTTTCAAAAAAAAAACATGAACGTGACCATAAAAAAAGTAAATACAGAGAACAAATTGTACTTGAAGGAAATATCTCTATCTTCAATTTCGTAGATGTAGACGCCGTAAACGCCGAAAAAAATTCAAACTTTTGCAATTATCGAAAATTCAGAGTAAACCGAGGAAAACAGTCCTATGCCATTTTTATAAGTGTATTTCACTATATTCTTAAATTTATATTCACTCTATTCAACAAATTTTAAGGAAAAATTTGAAACAGTTTTGAGAAATTTTAAAAATATCCGGGGGGCTTCACGTAAAGTATCCCCAAATGTAAACAATGTTTTTCAAAATTTCAGAGCTTCAACTACAGCCACATGGACGGATTTTCTTTGAATTTGAAAAAGATGGTAGGCATGGTTTAGGCGCTAGTGTTGTTCACATACACCAGACGGGGCGGACGTTTCGCTGTCAATTGGTTTTTGACGTTTTGCTTTCAATAGTCACCACGTGTTAGAGGATTTGTTTTAAATTTAAGAACTTGATTTATCCACTTTTTCTTTGCCAGGGACCGGCAATGAATTTTTTTGTACCGAAAATCCACCGTTTTCTCGCGCAGCATTACATAAATTTCTCTACGTATACGAGAAACGAGAGATATGAGTACGTATAGGAGAAAGTAAAAATAAAGATTTGGCTTGTACGGAAAAACGTATTTATGTCAAAGAGTATATTTAATTCTCTGTATTCGTTCCTATTTTCATCCTTGTTTTACGTCACGCCATTCATTACCATTCTCCTATTTACTCTACGCTTCCATTCAAGTTGCATACATGTGGTCTTGTAACCCCCTCTATCGACAGAGAACGTCTCGACTCTCACCCTCTATTCAGAGATTTGCTTCCCGAATTCCGTTCTTTTTACTTGCTCCACAAACCCACTCGTTCGGTAGTCTGTTACAACACTCTTCCTTCTCTTGAACACGTTTTGGTTCATAACATATTTGTAAACTCTAGCTCGTTCTCTATGCAATCGCGTTTTTTTGATATTTGTTTCCCAATACGAATTATTCTCTTGCTCTTTATTTTCTCGCCTCCAAAAACTGAAACGGACCTTAGCGTTATTCCGTGGTGATCGCAAAGTGTGATTTCGCTGTAAGCGTACGCCGAAAACACTCCGCCATAGGCGCACCACGAATAATTCAAGGCCGTTTAAAATAACAGGGTACTGCTTTGGGGAGGCATGCACTAACATGGCTTCCTTCTTGCGTACTGAGATTGATTCAGAGTGTGTGAGATCGCGTGGATCTCGCGTCGAAGTTGGCGGCCCAATCTGCAGTTGGCTGCGCCGAGACCAGCGGACGGTTAACTGCGGATGACGACGCGATCGGCTGGCAGTCGAGCGCTTGGCGTTACAAACACTGTATGAAGAAGTTGTAGGAGAGAATTTTCTGAAGCGGGAGAGAGGGAGAGGGAGAGGAGAGAGAGAGAGAGAGAGAGAGAGAGAGAGAGAGAGAGAGAGAGAGAGAGAGACCTATGTATGGTAGAGTGTGTGGGCGGAGACGGGCCTGATTTTTTTTAAATATCATATACCTGTACGAAGTTGATAATGAAACGTTATTGTTGAAACGTATGTGTTTTATTCAAAATTTTCCCTATCAGACTCCTAAAAGAGTATATGCTTTCACGTTTCTATGAATTCATACTAAAAATAATGTACACATCTTGCTCGAAAATGACGTCTGCGTAACCATTTCAAAATACCTGTCTCAGCGCTATCCTCGTATACGTCTTCTGGCTACATTCCATTCATACACCAAAGGCTAACTTTCAGTAGTATTTACATATATAACGGAGCCTTGCAGTCTTCATATTCCATCCCCTTTCTCTCGTTGCTTTCGTGGGTCTGTTCACTACGTCCCGCCACCCCTGGCTCTTTGTTGTCCCCCCTCTTCTCCCCTTTATCCACTGCACCATGTTCGTGTTGTGCGTCGCCCCTCCCCGTGTCAGACCTGCGCCGCCCTCGCCCACGCGCGCTCGCACCCTCGCCCGAAAATAAAATAAACGGCCGGGGAGCGTCCTGGCGACATCACTAAAGGAGCGCTTTACGTCGGGAGTGTTTATGTATGTGTGTCGGGGATTGCGGGCTTTATGTGGTGAACTTCTCCCCGCACTTCCCTTTACGAGCTCTCGATTGCGGTCCAGCACGTGCCGATGGGGGGAGGGGGGAGGGGAGGGGAGTTGTGTGCGCGTGGAGGGCGGGGGGGCACGTCGGCTCATGCTCCACCTGAGGGGAAGTCTGCGGGAAATCGGCGTAGCGCGAAGGGAAATGGACAATGAGGAGACTGAGTTAGAAATAGCAAGACCAATGCTGACCGAAAAAAAACACCGGGAGCGGTAGCTCAGTGCATCAACTGATGTCACTGCAGCGCCTCTGACGGGGAGATCCTAGATTACACACCCCACGGCGGTAGGATTTTCGACACTAGCTTTTCAGCTAGGTCCAATTCAGTCGCTGTCTGGAGGAGAATTCTAGCGGCCGGCTGCTCTGATCGGTAGTTTTCCGTGGTTTCTCCGATCAACACCAGGCGAATGCCGGAGCAGTACCCTAACAAACGGGCCACGGACCGCGCGCAATCTGCCCTTCCTCTTCCTTGTCCTATCCTCTCCCCCTTACACACACACTTACACGAACATGCACTACACTATCACATATTCCGGGAGATTGGTCGGGAGCTTAAATCTTGTCCCGGCTGGGGCGGTGCCCCGCTGGTGGGAGAGTCCTGGTTAGGGGGACACCCCACTAGCCGACGGTAGGTCGGCGCCGGATCTCGCCATCCAGCGAGGGAAGACCACCGCCATCTCCCGAGAAAAACGTGCACTACACTAACGGGACTAATGTCCAAAGCAGTTGACGCGCCCGGAAACACGAAAAAGCCAAACCAAACCGAAGAAAACGCCTACTTCCTGTTTTGCCGGCGTTCTATTATGATTAAGCCTATGCTCATTATATTTACTCATTCATACCGGGGGCGGTAGCTCTGTGCATCAACTGATGTTACTGCATCGCCTCTGACCGGAAGGTCATACGTTCCCACTCCCCACGGCACATACTGGTTGAATCGGGCCAAAAACCTGGCCATAACGGCAAAATTCAAAGTGCACTTTCGGAATTCTGACTTATGAAATCTCGTCTGGAAGACGAGTTCGACACTAGTTTAGATCCAGAACGTTACTTCAATCATTTTTGTCGTCCTCACGGTCTCATAAAGTTACCGTTGCTCGAAACCCGCGAATTCATTGCTTCTTGTCGACTACTTTTGTTAAATTAAAAAAAGTGTTTAAAATGTTTTTCTACGGATTCTTTTCATGTTTCTGAATAGAAGACCCTTTTAACAATCAGTTAAGCAAACTTTTAAGAAAAAGTGTGTAATTATTTTATATATAGTACGGTTTTATTCTAACCTATGTAGCGTTACAATTTAAGTCATATGTATTTTGGATTATATTTTTTGTCCTACGTATTCCTGCCTCAATCATTTTTTTTATTAATCAAGTAGAATACCCTTAATCAAAATAACACACATTTCGCTGCACATTTCTGCAGCTTTTAATATAATAGCCACTATACTGCAATTCTACATAGTAAGATTGAACACTAGATATCCCGGAAGTGTCTTCGGCGCCACAGAAATTTATTTTCTTGATATACTTTTTTTAGATTTCTTCTTCTGATAATTACTTTTAATAATAAAATAACTGATATAAATTTTTGGAATGAATAAACAATATTAATCCGTGCTACCGTGCACTTTAAGATTTTTAGTGTACTTGAAGGATTTTTATTTTCTTGTCGTAGAAACCAAGACTATGAGTTCTACGGGTGTAAAAGGAACTTAATGATGTTATCTAAAACGACAGTTGATCATTTTTTCAATAACGTATAATATTTTTCAATAAATAAGTGCCGACGAAATTAGGTCTATACAGAATTGATTCCCGACAGATGAGTGGATATTGCATAACACATAAATATACACATATAAGTCATAATATTGCTTATAATATAATTATACTACTGTAAATGTATATAGCTTCAAATTTCGCATTTTCAGAAACGCTCAAATGCAATTTTCTCGAAAAGGGTTCCAGATTTTGGCTTTAAATTTGTTGTAGGGATAGTTCTAAATGGATATATATGCCACTGTGATGTATTCTTTTATTGTTGTTTTTTTAATTTAAACAATTTTTTTAAAAAATATTTCTCATGTTGTCAATATTTACTTTACGGGCATGTCTTATACACTAACGTATTTGTGAGTATAGTTACCTCAAATATTTTTTTGTAAATAATTGTTCGCCACATGATACAAGGAAATCTGTGTCAGCTGCATTTTCGACGGCCCTTTTGACCTTGAATGACAGCATGTTTTCGTAAGCATTTCCGTTCTCGAGCATCTGACTTACAGTGACGCATCGAAGTGATCTTTGTTTTCCGGTATCATGATCTTCATGCTCAATTTGGATCTTTCAGAATTCTCCAGTCGTTAGTAAATCCACTTCCTACGTGTCTCTTTCCACGGACTCTTTTCCTTTATGTCAAAAGAATGAAAGGTAGTTAGGATTTGCACAGATATTCTAAAATCATCTCGATTTTGGGCAAGATATTCCGTCAATAACGGTGTATTTAGGATAAGACGTGAAATCATACATTACCATAATAGTGTTTTTAACGCAATTAAGTTATAGTGTGAATGACAAATTGTAAAGGTTTGTTTTCAAAGGTGTCGTACCAAAAACTCCCTTTTTTCATAATTCAATTTAAAAAATAGTGTAGGAAAAGAAGGGGATAGAGATTCCAGAGCACAGGAAAAGGTGCGCAGATGCTACTTTACGACCATAATGATTATTAACTTTTTATACGTATAACCTTATTTCTACACACAATCCCTTCACTTTCAAGCTTCAATTTTTAATTTTTATATTTAATTTCGATATTCGATATCAGCGACCGCGAGAACCATTCTATCAATATTTCTACACAAATTGAGTTCTTTTTTATGAGTCAGTTAGCCATTTCGAATCCGCCATTTTGAATTTTGAAATTTCATCATGATATTCCAAATCTTTGATCTCCAGAATCTTATATGTATATTTTTTATTGAGTTGAGAGAATCCATTTGTTTATTCTTAAATGAGTTGATCCGCCACTTTGAAGTCACCATTTTGAATTTTGAAATTTCATTACGATATTCAAATTCAGCCACACCTCAAAAACCTATTAATACCTCTTTTTACGCAAATCCACTGGAATTTGCAATTATGACCACGTTTTAGGCCCGATGCAACCAGTGTGCGGCAGCAGGATTTGCGACACTTGCATTTCAGCTAGGTCGAATTCAGTCGTTGTCTGGGAGAGAATTCTAGAAGAAAAAGAAGCAAAACTGCATAGTATCAGTCCACACCAAGGTAATTAGAAAACTTTACTATGAGAAAGTCTGTGCCATTCTGTAGAACCTCTAGTTACTTTCTCGTATGCGTACGTATATGGAGTAACATACGTAGTATAGAGAAAGTTATGTGATGCTGCTGAAAATCGATTTCGAGTCATCAATGGAAATTGCTTTGGGGTCCCCTGATGCCGAGAAAGTTTTTTTTCTCTGAAAACGTCCGTCCGTTCTTCCGTCTGTGAACACTATTAGCACCTAAACCATGCTTAGTATTTTTTGAAAATTGAAGAAACCATTATCCATCCGGTTCTAAATGAAGATTTGAACACCCAACCGCTAGAATTGCCCTCTAGACAGCGACTGAATTCGACCTAGCTGAAAAACTAGTGTCGAAAATCCTGTCGCCGTGGGGAGTGGGATCCTAGGACCTCCCGGTCAGAGGCGCTACAGTGACATCAGTTTATGCACTGAGCTACCGCTCCCGGTTTAATTAAAACGTAACTGTACAGGCGACAAAAAGTGATCCAGCTAAGTGTATCTGCATTGCTCTTTACTTAAAATTAATATCTATCAATATTCACATGGTTCAATTGTTACTTTATGCATACAACTGTGATCTTTATTACTTTTCACGGCAGCATCAGACGGGCTTTCAGGAGACTTAAACAGATGACTCGGAAGCCTACACCTTCCAGTGGGCCTTCGAGAAATAATTGATGAGTTGTCAAGGAAGTGGAAAGTACGAAGCCTCAAAGCAGTGCTCAACAATTCACTACTCAGACTTGCTGCTTCACCTTCATCAAGTATATAAATTAATTTGTTTCATACCTTTTGAATTTAAGATATGCATGTACTCAAGAATGATAAAGTTTATATACGAATTTCGGATATACAAAGAAGGAACATTTTATAATTACAAGAACATTTTAAAATATCGTTTTCATCACACAAATTCACTGCATTTTTATTAAAATTTCTCCTATGAATTGAATTAAACTGGCAGTACTTCGTAAACTAGTGGTGATGCAACTGCACGTACGTCCTCGTATGCGCACTATTATAATGCTACGTGAAGCTGCAAAAGTGTTTTCAGGCAGCAAATCCACCAATTTTTGTTAGTGAAATGGGTTATTCAAAATAATACATATTTTGAAATAAAGTCATGTATAATTTTGCGAATATAAGAGAAATGTTAGCTGGATTTTGGATGAAATGGTAGGAATTTTTAAAAAAACTATTTTCTCGATAAGGTTCGAATTTTAATTTTTCTACGTGTTGTTGAAGGCGGCAAAAAATGACGTTCTTTCCCTTTTTTCTACAAACGATGAAAATTGCAAAAAAATACCCTTGTAAGTACAATATATATGATAGAGTTTTATATTATCTGTTGTAAATAAATTAAACTTATTCAACGTCTAATTTAATTAAAATTATAATTTTTTCTCAAAAACAGCTAAACATTTTTTTCTTATTCTTCCAATGCTAGAGAAAAGAACGCTTAAGATGACGCAGGTCATATTGTCTTTGAACTATCTGAATTTCGAGTATTGCTAGTTTCATTGAACTCTGAGAATTTTCGAATAATGTGAGAAGGTGTGTGCTGTTCTTGCAATTCCCGTTTTGTTATCACGTAATGACAATACTCGTTTCCTGTCGAAAAACCGCCGTTTTTGTCGCAGCATTACGATAAGATCTTTACTTCGTCCGTATTAAGGAGAGACAGTAATAACGATTATATCGTTGCAGATCATGGAAAGGAGCATTAATTGTAATACATAGTATAGGCTGCTCTGCATCATACGATGACGACTTGCATTTGCACTAGCGGAATGTTATTTCTATTACGTCAAGCGGACAGAGAAACTAACTGGTGGAATAATAATATTAAGAAATTAATTTGAAATCCTGAAAAACAATTGACTATATACAAACGCGTAATTAAACTTCTCTGTCTGAATACACGTGAATGAAAAAATGTATACCGCATTAATTTTGCAAAACTTCATGCAATCTACTCTGACAGCTGTTAAGTTCGTATGTTACAACTCTTTTCCGACAAAAAAGGTTTTGTGAAAATATTAATTTGTGCAATACAATTTGAAGCAGTTTGCGATTTTCATTTTTGAATAGCTCCGGGAATGAATGCATCCTAATGTTACTTATGTTTTAAGGTAAAAAAATAATCTACATGTTGGCACATTTGCAATGGTATTGAGTTAATTTCAGATCATCCGATAACATTGATCATTTCTTCAGAAAAAAATACAGTTAGATATATTAAGATCTGTCAGAAGATATGAATAATCTAATTGAACGTCAAAACGTGGACGCTGTAAACGGTTTTCAGATTTTTTCATGTGATGAAAATTTTTAAATGTCATGCTTAACTTTGTTCAAAGAATTTCTTACATATCCGGCATTGGACATACCAATGAATCGTAGTAGCGGTAATGTTATACTTCCGTTCAAACATTCTAACTCCCAATGCCCGGCGGCAGGATTTTCGAAACTAACTTTTCAGCTAGGTCGAATTCAGTTGCGGTCTGGAGGACAATTCTAGCGGCCGGCAGCTCTGAACGGTAGTTTTCCGTGGTTTCTCCGATCAACACCAGGCGAATCCCGGAGCAGTACCCTACCATACGGGTGACGGACCGCGCGCGATCTGTCCTTCCCCTTCCTTGTCCTATCCTCTCCCCTTACACACACACTTACACTAACATGCACTACACTACCACATATTCCGGGAGACCGGTCGGGAGCTTAGAGCTTGTCCCGGCTGGTGCGGTGCCCCACTGGTGGAAGAGTCATGGTTAGGAGGAAACCCCACTAGCTGACGGTAGGTCGGTGCCGGATCTCGCCATCCAGCGGGGGGAATATCACCTCCAGCTCCCGAGAAAAAACATGCACTACACTAACGGGACTAATGACAGACGCAGTTGACGCGCGCGGAAACACGAAAAAATCAATCAATCAATGAATCCCAATGCCCTTGAATGTAACGTTCATACGGGATATGAATTTCAAAATTGTAAAAAAATTCCTACTGGTATGAATGATGCGAATAGTTTGAATTTAGTACAGCTACATTTTGTACTAATATTTGCTAATATGTACAAAAATGCATATAAAAGATCAACTGTAAGCAGCTCTTCAGCGTAATTCTCTGATCTAAATATATTTTTAATAAGATATTCTCAAATAGTTCCGAAAATTCCGTTACAAAGTCTTCTAAAATTACATTTCCTTATTCCTCTGTTTGCTCGCTCAAGAACGTAAATATGCAAAGGCGAATACGCATGTGCTTCCGCTGTTTAGATATTTAGATATTAATTTAGTTAAAAACAGTAAAAAACTGTGACGTGTGGGGGAGAAAATCATCTGCGCACCCTTCCTTCAGTTTCGGAATCCCTTCCCAACAATTTAACTATTAATAGTTGGAAGATGAAATAATAATGATAATAATAATCATAATAATAATAATAATAATAATAATAATAATAATAAAAAGTTTTAAAAAGTGAGAGATTAACATTTCAAAAACAAAATATTTTCCTTTCCGAGTTTTCTAACATTACCCGCAGTTCTGATTTTCTCCGTATTCACTTGGCGTTCTTCAAATTTAATAAGTTCCAAGGTAATACTGTACATTGGTTTTTCAAATGTATTACTAAAAATACGGTAATAAATACAGGAATATTAATAAAAATACGGTAATAACCGAATCACTTCACTTCTCATGTTCAAAGCAGCATCACTTTGAACAGTTTTGCCCCGTGTTTCAATGTGTTCCAGGACAATTTTTGCCATCATCGTAAAAAAAATATGGAGTGGAGGGAAAATTGCCTCTCGTTTAGTGAGATTTAATCAAAGCCACCTAGAAATCTAATTAGGAAGCCTTGGTTTAATTTCCCGCCGACCTACTAAGATCGCAGCATTAAAAAAACGCAAAAACACATTTTTTAGTTTCTTCTGTCCAGATCCGAAAGCAAATATTATTTCCCCACCAGGATACCGAGACGCTTGGAAAGACCTCATATGTTTCGATTGGTGGAGGGGAAGTGGTCTAACAGTGACGGATCCAAACACTCGCATATACTCAAATACTGTCAAGGGATGTAAAAATAATGAGAAATATAAAAGTATATTTTGTAAATTAAAACATCATACACTGATAGAGAAAGTTTTGAATACAAATATTTTGAGATCGCGTGTTTTCACGCCACGTTTGTACCGGGAGCGGTCGCTCAGTGCATCAACTGATGTTACTGCAGCGCCTCTGACCGGGAGGTCCTAGGTTCGAGTCCTGACGGCGATAGGATTTTCGACACTAGCTTTTCAGCTAGGTCGAAATCAGTAGCTGTCTGGAGGAGAATTCTAGCGGCTGGCTGCTCAGATCGGTAGTTTTCCGTGGTTTCTCCGATCAACACCAGGCGAATGCCGGAGCAGGACCCTACCAAACGGGCCACAGACCGCGCGCGATCGGTCCTTCCTCTTCCTTGTCCTATACTCACCCCTTACACACACAAACACTTACACTAACATGCACTACACTACCACATATTCCGGGAGACCTGTCGGGAGTTTAAAGCTTGCCAGGCTGGGGCGGTGCCCCGCTGGTGGAAGAGTCCTGGTTATGGGCAAACCTCACTAGCCGACGGTATTCGTAAACAGTCTGAAAATTGCCGATGTATAATGAGTAAAAGTTTGCAAAAATAATCTACGTGCACTGGTCAAGTAAGAATTTAAATGCAGTAGAGAATTACGAGAAGTGCTGAGTACATTTTTAATTTTAACTGTAATGGGAAATATTTTACCATGATTCTGAAGAATGAAAATATTGGTTCCAGAATTAGCTGAAACAGCAGGTGTGTGTCTATGTGTATGTTCTGTGTATTTTTGAAGTAATAGGAACCTAAGACTTGTGTATTTTTTGAGGAACTTTATACAAAGAATTTATTACAAAGAGTGGTACTTCATAAAGATATTTTTATTGCTCCTTTGTCGCTGAGGTCGTTTTGCACCTTGCCGTTTCTAACTCCAAGACCAACTTTTACTTCTATGTGACCGCTAGGCAGAGCAGGTTATTCTTCTTGCAATTCCATCTTGGTGACCCAAACAAACTGCGCCTCGACAGTTTTTAGTTCATGGAGGACATCACTTTGTCAGCGACGAACACGTAGCTCTTTTTGTATCTCATGTAGTGATCATAGAGCAAGTTTCTGGGTCGATGTGGGCTTGAGCCTACCTTATGGCGATTAAATACAACTATAACTATACCAGAGTACAACAAACATTTATTAAAATATACATATGTTAAGTCAGAGTGAAAGAGATATGAGAAATTTTACTCAAACCAATATCAATAATGTCCAAATCTGATATAAATGCGATTCACACTGAATAAGCTCCCTCATTTTATTGCTGTTGGTGTGTTTAAAGTTCATTTTAAAAGTAAATATGAGAGACGTTAGGGACTAGAAATTAGCAGAGATGAAACCGAAGAAACATATTTCCCGTGAGAGTTATTTACAACTCTACGATTTCCCAACGGTAATCCAGTAGCAGAGTTTATGTAATCACCATTACCGCTGTCTGAAAATGAACAAAAAGCGGATCATAGTAGGTTGGACTATATAAACATGATGGATGAGGGGTACCTGAATGTATATGACGATATGGAAGATAAACTAGAGGTATTACACAATGGCACAAACTTTCTCGTGGTATAGTTTTTTAATTTCCTTGGTGTGGTCTGGCTGTAAGGTCTTGCTCCATTCTCTGGCCGGCTGCTATTTACCGTCGCCGAAAGTACATTTTTTGACATGTTCTCAACTTTTTGCTTTTCTCGTAGTAAAGCCGAATTATTACTCCAAGAACATCAAGGAAGATTAAAATCTCGTTCTGAATACTAATTTTCATTGAAAAATTTGAAGCGGTTTATAAGATAATGGCAATTAAGCATTACTGAAAATGCGAAATTTGAAGCTCCTTTCACAGTAACTTCTTAAAATTTCCAAAAAGTTCATTTGAAATCATTTAAAGCACTTTCACTCACAATTGTAATAATGCATACAAATCGATGAAAATGTCCATATTATCGGAATGAGAGGTATTTCAAAAATATTACATTTGTGAAATTTTTGACCAAACAAATGCAAACACTAAAATGAAATGTACGTCATAATAAACAGTGTAATGAGCACTACAAGAAAAATTTGAAGAAAAAATTTGGAGTTACTTTTGAGTCCGTCCGTCAGTTGTATGTGAACAAACCTAGCGCCGAAACGACACGTACGATCTTTTCAAAATTTAAGAAACCCCTGTCCATATGGCTCTAGTTAAAGCTTTGAAATTTTGAAAAACATTCTTTAAAAATTGGGGATACTTTACATAAAATTCCCCGGACATTTCCAAACTTTTCTCACATACCGCTACAAAATTTTCTTTATATTTCTTGTAAGAAAAGAGTAAAATAATCTTATAAAGGTGATTTAGGTCCGATTTCCACGGTTAACTCTGAAGTTTGGAAAATAGCAAAAGTTTGAATTTTTTGACGTCTTCCTACAACTATAAAATTGAAGATAGAGATTTTGCCCTCAAATAAAATAGGTAATAATAGCCCATAAATAGTTCTTTCATTAAGGTTAATTAACTTTTTTTATATATTTTCGTGCAATATTTGAATTAAAAAAAAAATTGTGTGGGGGGCCGGGAAGTAGTGAGAATTAAATTGACACTGTTTAAATCGTTTTTTGACTCATAATTTGTTTTCTTGACTCCCAATATTGGAATATTCTTTCCAGCTTGCACTTTCTGCTTGGCAGGTCCAATTTGATCATATTTAACTCCAGGAGCTAAGTATTCAATTTATTTCTGCAGGAATTGACACTTACTCCAATTTATTTCAAGCCCATTGGATTCAGCCACTTTTGAAACTTTGAACAATTTCACAATTTCTTCTTCTACATTTCTTGCAATCACAATCAGATCATCCGTGATGGTTATCACAATACAATCAGAAATCAAAGAGAGTTGCAAAAGTCAAAAGCTATCTCATTAAATTCATACTTACTGTCAGGAAGTATAAGTGATGTTGAATGAGTGCATGAAAGAAATCATTATTTTAAACTAACACTGAAAATACTTTTGCATCTTGTAACCTGTCAATATGTTCTTCTATTAAAGGCAATGGATAACGTTCTTTGATTACTTTCTTATTTAATTTCTGTAATCTATCTGGAACTACCATTATTTTGTTTACTAACACAACAGAGTTAACTTATGTCTGATAATACCTTCATCTAACCAATTTTTGTTATGCTTATCTACTTCTGCCTTTTCATCATACAAACAATTTTCATATTTGTCTTTACATCAGCAGTCTTTAGTGGGTTGTAATTGTATATTAATTTAGCTAATCTAACCTCTAGGCTGTCAATTATTTTGTCATGTGTCATACACATTATATCGAAATATTTCTGGCTATTTTGCACTTCTCCTCGTAATTTATTTATGATGGTTAAATCACAACTTCGCAATGTTACTTTTGTTTGCCCATAAAAATATTTTCCCAACAAAAGATCATGCTTCATAAAGATGTCTGAGACCATATACAATCTTACCTTGACTGCCTTTTCTGACACATCTTCAATGTACACATCAGCAACAAAAGATCCTAGGGCACTTACCTTGTTTTGACCAATTTCTTGAAACAAAATACCATCTTCCAGCTTAGGAGCACCCATTGTCATGTACACTTCACCTTATAACAAAGTAATATCACTTCCGATATCTAATAATGCTTCCATTTCATGATTTAACACTATTACTTTTCTTACATGCATCTCAATCAGTACACTGTTTGTATTCTGCTCACCGTCGGTTTTAACCACTGAAAGGGCAACATCTGACTTATGACACTTTGTTGCAATGTGATCAAACTCACCGCACAAAAAACATTTATTAGTACACATACAGTACTACACTTAAAGCAATTATTTTTCAATTTGTTGCGTCTGAATTGATGCGTTGAGCGCTTTGCGCTGATGCTCTCGTAACTCTCTATTGACGGCATCGGAAAATCCCGAGTTTAGGGTGGCACGGTTCCTTTGATTCACTGATTCGGTTCATTAGAAGAGAATCGACTCCATGAACTGAATCCTTGTTTATACGTAGTAGTCGCATGTAGTTACGTTCATGATGTTACAGCAATAAATATAATTATTTAAAATAAAGGTAGATCGGGAGAATAGCTACCCCCCTGCTCTAAATCCCCCCTGTACATATAAATCTCCGTAGCAACGTACTCTCATTAAGTGAACTGATTATTCGTATTTTTCACGCTACAAATTTAATTTTATAACCTACACAATTCTTTAACCAACGCATTTTTTTCACCAAGTCCGCGACGTGCTACCGCATGTCCCTACCCGACGGATCCAACGTGCTACGTTCGCGAGGGCCTTCCGGCCCTCGCTCTCGAGACCTGGTTCGCGCCTCCGCTGTCGCTCCGGCGCTCACGCTGTATTATATACCTCCCTCACTTTTAAGATAATTTATTTTAAAGGGAAAACTCACTTTTAAGAAAATGCATACTTTCCATCTGAGTAGACACACAAACCTATTTGAAGAAGACTTGAAATGCGAAAATACACACAATTCCACGCCAACAAGTTATCAGGTGACTTCTTCTCATTTAACATTGAACATAAATAATTCAATTGTTACAGTGAACCGCGCAACTATAAACATAGGAATCGCGAGAAATAATGAATCATGAAAGGAACCAAAGAAACCGTGCCACCCACGGTGTAAGATATATAGGTGTGTTCACTCCCAGCCCCAAGTTGAAGCTAGTGTGAGGCTAGTTCTCGTAGTTCTCGCATGTAAGCGCTGCGATGTTTGGGTATGACGTAGCATGACCATGATCCATTATTTCAAATTTCAAATCAGAGATTTGCGACAGTCAAGTAGAGTGAACAGTTTTGAAAATGGGTAGAAGATGTTTTGTAAAACTGTGCAGTAGTGACAGTGCAGTATGTAATTCACAGGAAACTGCTTTATTTTGTGTCCCCAAGCAAGAAGATACAAGAAAGAAATGGGTTGATATTGTTCCCCAGAAAAAAAGAAAGTTGAGAGACAGCGATTATGTCTGCGAAAAGCATTTCAACAGTGAAGAGATCATTGTTATGCGAAATGCTGTAAGTACACATTTAATAATAAAAATAACAAAAACCAATTGTATAATCACATACTATCAACGTTGAGAAATGTAACCTAAGTAAATTCATTATTTATATCAATTAGAAAAAAAAACATTCAAAATTATCCACAAGTTAAAGAACATCCACATATAATCAAAGAATATAAATAAATATTTTGTAATACTAAATTATTAAACAGTTTTCAGAAGTCACTAGGAAAAAACTTAAACCCGAAGCTGTTCCAAGTAAATTCAAACTGGATGATTCTGGGAATTTTTACAACGGTATGTATTTTAAATACCATTGAAAGTAGATAACTTTTAGAGGACATGATTTACATGACAAGAAAATAGGATTGTTCATAATTAAAATTGTAATTTTTAAGATTTTTAAATGTAAGAATTCATCTATTTATTTTAGATTCCTGTGAAACTGTTGTACTTTCAGCTGTTATTATGGATGCAGTAGATGTAAGGACTGTGGCAATGAAACACCATGCCCAGGAAACATCTGGTGACTATGATCCTCATACTGTACATGTTATTGGCATGATAAAATTCAAGTTGCTTACTGTATATTATTGTTTAATATCAATTTTTTCTAATTATAATGAATAACAAGCAATGTATAACTGCAAAAAGTATAAATTGCTATTTCATTCAATAACAAATATATTATTTTAAAACTAATGTATTTTCAGCAGATGATAATGAAAACGTGTTTGAACCAGCTGAAACTGTTCGTAATGTTCTCGATTTTTGCAAAGGTATGTGTACTTGTATATTACTTTTTAATCATTTTTTTCTTCTAATTATAATGAATTACAAGCTTCTAACAGTAAAAATTATGAAAACTAATTTTTAAGGAAAATTGGGTCTCAGGAATTCCTGAAAATTCTTTGAATATCTGTCAAGAATTAATCTTTGAAAAAATGGTTTTAAATAAGCAAATCATTCATCTTCCTGGGAAATCTTGGGACATGATGGTGAAACATGAACCAGACAATTTGATTATTTTTCACAAATTGTTGCGAAGACATAATTATAAAAAGGCTATTGATGTTATTCTTTACAGGTAAGAGGTACTATGCATAAATTTGTAAAATGAACATGATTTAACTAACACTCGACGTAGAAATCATATTCATCAGGTGACAGTATCAACAGCTCATTAAAACATTCACATACAATGCATGTGCATTATTTACAACACTTTTGCTTAGATGACATTAAACGATTAAATTCGATAACAAATTTAAATCCCAAGTAAAATCTTTTCTGCTGCATAACTGTTTCTATACAATTAGAGAGCATCAAAAGGTAAAATAATATTAATTTTGACAAGAATATATAATGCATTTTTTCAATATAATTTAAAAAACTAAAATATACCTTTAACAAGTATTGTACTGCAGCCTCCGAGTCAATGACCCCCATCTCGATCAGATTTTCGTCCAGTTTCCCTGATTCATTGAGCAAATGTTGAGATGATCCCTTGTTTTGCTTCTGGACATAAATGTAACTTCATATTCTGTGCACGTCTTCTAGAATTCAGTGGGAAATACAATTATTCAAATTATCGTTTCCATGTTAACGCGGCAGGAAGTATTATTCCGAAGGACAACATGGTTAAGAGCCAAAATGTATTGCTCATTTATCCTTGAAGATATATTTTATTACATGGGAGCTTTTGTTGTTTGTTTTTTCCTCCTTCAAACTTTAAGTAGTATATGACTTAGTGTAGGGATCACAGAATTTTGAAAATGTGCACACAATTCACTTTTCCCCATAGCACGTCATACGCAGTTTTAACTTTTTTTGACGTAAAATAAATAAATAAAAAAGCAATACATAATGTTGGTGATAAGGAGTGGATGGCCTGAAAATGTAGCCAGACGTAGAACAGCAGAAGTTACCTCTTCGTAGCATCACTATCTTAGCTTCACTATGCGCACGTTTGTTGAACTTTCCTTTGCTTATAGTGGTAAATGCAGGAAACTTGGGTGATTTCTTTGTTAATAATACAGAAAAATCAAATCTGTTTGTTCCTTTACCGTTAAAAATAAGTTTTCTATAATTTGGCAACGAAAATATCTAGTTTTTGAAATGTTAATCCTCGCTTTTTTAAATTTGTTGTTATTATTATTATTATTCATCTTTCAACTATTAATAGTTAAATTGTTGGGAAGGGACTCTGAAACTCAAGAAAGCTTGCGCAGATGATTTTCTCCCCCATATGTCACATACAGTTTTTTGACTAAATAAATAAATAAATAAATACCTCTTGCCTCCTGAAGTACATAACCTCTGAATTTTCAGTACTAAATTCGAGTGAAGAAATTTAGTGGTCTGATCAGATCTGTACTGGACAGAATAATAACTGGAAAACTTGTTTTGTATCAATATCTGCAGAATTTGAGGTAAAGCAAACATTTTTAATCACAGGCCACGATCTTTCTGGCTTGTGATCGAGATTTTGTTTAATTGGGAGAAACAAGAAGAACCACCTTATTATTGAACCGTTTGAATGGGTCAGGTATTATCAATTGCAGAACAAGTAACTCGTTTTTTTAGTTTGCTACATGCAGCAATATGATTTCATTGATCTGAAACCTATTGAAAAACATTTCAGCAAAAAAGATCCAAAATGGAAAATAACGGAGTACGTTTGGATGAGAGATATCCTCAGACTCTCCAACAGTACTTCACTGTCACAACTTCTTACAACCTTGGCACTATTCAAACGTAACTTTTCTTTCTAGAGGTAAAACCAATATTTCAGTTCCGCCTGTTATAATAAGTTTGGAGAGCCTATCCAGACTGTATGGAGGGCCATTGCCAGTATCTGCGAAAAAGAAAGCTAATCTGCTAGGCATGTGTCGATACATTCCTGAAAAATATCGAGGATTTATGAGAACCTAAAAACAAAGTGAAGTGCAAAAGCAATGCTTATTCTATCATTGCAAAACATTCTTCACTACAATTTTTTTATTTTTATTTATTTTACGTCAAAAACAGTTAAAAACTGCGTATGACGTGCTATGGGAAAAAGTGAATTGTGTGCACATTTTCAAAATTCTGTGATCCCTACACTAAGTCATATACTACTTAAAATTTTGAATGGGAGAAAAGAAACAAAAACTCCCATGTAATAAAATCTATTTTGAAGGATAAACAAGCAATAAATTTTGAATTTTGAAAGGGAGAAAAAAAAACAAAAAACTCCCATGTAATAAAATCTATTTTCAAGGATAAATAAGCAATAAATTTTGAATTTTGAAAGGGAGAAAAAAACAAAAAACTCCCATGTAATAAAATCTATTTTCAAAGATAAATAAGCAATAAATTTTGGCTCTTATTACTTCCTGCCGTGACAACATGGAAACGATAATTTGAATAATTGTATTTCCCACTGAATTCTAGAAGACGTGCACAGAAAATGAAATTACATTTATGTCCAGAAGCAAAACAAGGGGCCATCTCAGCATTTGCTCAATGGATCAGGGAAACTGGACGAAAAACCTGATCGAGATGAGAGTCATTGACCCAGCTAATAGTACAATAGTTGTTACAGGTTGTTTATACTCATTTATACAGTCCAAATGGTAAATAATGCATTATGTATCATTGTTAAAATTAATGTTACTTTTCTGGTGATGCTCAGTATAGTCTCTAATCGTATAGAAACAGTTATGCAGCAGAAACGATTTCACTTGGGATTTAAACTTTTCTATTGAATTTAATCGTTTAATGTTTTAAATAACAATATTGCTTGTGTTCAGTGAATTCTGTTACACAATGGGAAGTTCTAACAATGAGTAATGCATATTAGAAGTACGGTTTCTGTTTCATTCTTTTAATGCAGAATAAAACAATAAATAATATTAAAAGCTATACATATTGTCAGTGGTATAAACGCTGTAACCCGCAAAAATGCGCTACTTCCATTACAGTTACAACCTTTTTGCACGGACGTCCAACGATCATCTCTTATATTTCGATTTTAAAGACACACATTGACAAAATTATTATACATTAATAACTAATGAACTCATTTAAATAATTGTCAATGGCAGAATAAGCATTTACACACAATTCGAGTCTTAATTTGTTTTTCGCCTCTCCTGAAAAATTTGCATTTTGTGGGTTACAACGTTTCTGCCGGCATTCATTTGGCAACCTTCAATTCTATGGACAAGCAACTAAAATAAGAGCTTTCATATATTATTTATCATTGTTAGCATGCGAAGAGAATGAGAAAATCTTGTCAACAATAAGATAGTTTGGCTTGATAGAAGAACACAATAAGGAATATATCAGAAACTCATAGCCAATGAAGATAATAAGAACCATCTCAAGATGAGGTAAGTTGTATTAACGACTGCAAAAATTACATTTGTTGATGTTGATGTTTACATTATAATTTAAATTTCAGCACGTATCTGTAGTGGTCGCTCGCGTATCCTTAAAAGGCCCGCCACAGGGCGCAGCGGCGAGACGGCGGCGCCCCCGGAAAATGCGGACGGTGCCCGAGAGAGGTCGACACAGTCGGAGCCGGGACAGCCGTCACACTCCAGTCGGCGCGCCCGGGCACGCCACCGCCCCTACGGCCGGACTAGTCGGCGGACCTTTAGCCCGGAGAGGGCATAAAACGGTCCCCTCCGAGAATGGCGAGCATTTCAAGCTGTCCCGGTGAAGGGCAAACAATTAGTGTGAAAGTGGTTTGTGGTTCTAAGTGACAACGGCACTACGGTACAATGGACTTTTCTTTTGGACACTGGTGATCTGGCGCGTTCCTGGTACATCTCCTGGCTATTCTGTTAACCGAGCTTGCCCGTAGTTTACTCTTTGTGTATTGCATCGGTGAATAAAAAAACAATTTTATGAACTTGGCGAGATCCGGCGCCGACCTGCAAATCGGCTAGTGAGGTGTCGAAATCCCGACCGGTCTCCGGAATATGTGGTAGTGTAGTGCGTAAGTGTGTGTGTGTGTATGTGTGTGTGTGTGTGTGTGTGTGTGTAAGGGGAGAGGATGGGACAAGGATGAGGAAGGACAGATCGCGCGGTCCGTGGCCCGTTTGGTAGGGTACTGCTCCGGCATTCGCCTGGTGTTGATCAGAAGAAACCACGGAAAACTACCGATCAGAGCTGCCGGCCACTAGAATTCTCCTCCAGACAGCTGAATTCGACCTAGCTGAACAGCTAGTATAGAAAATCCTGCCACCGTCAGGACTCGAACCCTAGAACCTCCCGGTCAGAGGCACTGCAGTGACACTAATTGTTACTGAGCTACCATCTCAATACTTTAGAAATGCTTGAAATTATTGGGATTTAACTTCAAAATGGACATATTCGTTTCAAAGTGTGGTCTCGAGTTTTGTTTTAGATCGCTCAGGAATATACATTTTGAAAGAATCAACTAATGGTTTACGCGCCATCGTTGACCACCCACAGGGGGACCAAACACAGCAAATCTACATTCGTAATTATATTTTAAAATATTTGTTAAAAGGACCAATCTGCATAAAATAGGTTTTGGAGTAGAAACAGAAAGAAAATTGTGATTCTTTCAACAAATGTTGAAACAGTCTGAGTGAAGTTTATTGGCCGTGCAGAACGAAGCAGAAAGGGTAAAAGAGGAGGAATATCGCGCCCTTGTGTGCTTAGGGGCTCCTGGTCCCTACACAGAACGGCAAACCTAGCAGCCAGCAGAGACAGCCTAATTTCCCCTATTTTGGGGTCCGGCATGGCAGAGAACATTTAAGATTCATTAACAGCCCTGAAATGTGGCGGGTGCAAAACAAAAAGCATATGTTGCTCATGAGATGCTGAGATTTAATGTATAATAGTAGTTACGTAAATAGAATAAGGGATTATTGGCATTGTAAACACCTGAATGATAGAACGAATGATAATAACTTAATATTAAATTGCGATAAAATGATTCTAGGGCTGAATTAAGGTAACTGATTACTAGACTGACATACGTATTTCAAGTTATTCAACATTGTTTACATTGAAGAACATTAATTGAAATGAGATTGTTTGCTTAGAGTTCTTTTCGTTTAGCTTTAAGATACTTTGATAATATTAAAATTATTCATTACTCATTAATGTTTTAATATTTATCATTGGATAATATAGCATGACTTTTATTTGGATTTATGGCCTCGTGTTACAAGTAATATTTGTACATCTATTCGGCAATAGTGAACACAATAAAATTACACAAATTGTGTACATACTAACAAATTTAGACTTGACTTTTGGTTATCAAATATTTCTGCGAACTGACTAGTATTATTTAACATTTGTTCAATCAGTTGTTTGGATGAAGCTGATGCGGCGATTGTATACAATGCTTAATTCTAGAAGCAAGCGTCGAGGGCTGCCTCAGCTGTGTTGTTTCGCCGGGACCAGTTGAGCGCTGAAGGCATAACGTAACCGGAAGGAGTGGAGGATTCAAGCTTACATAATTCAGAATTAAGTACAAATAAAACATCTGCAGAATTTTAATGACATAACATTTTTGCGTTTTTCTCGAAAAGAATTAAAGTGGACATGTCACGTTTGCATGTTGCTCCTCATTTCGCGCTCCTTTCTATCAAGCCCAGAGCCGCCAGGGCACGCGCTCAGTGTAGTCACCCTTCTGAGCTGGAAGCAGGTCGCACCTCTGGCTGTTCTGATAGCGTGACTTTCTATGACCTCTGCAGACATCTCGCCGCGTTCTTCGGCGGGCTGCGTGCTACACTAGAACCGTTCGATATGCCCAAGCGTAGGAAGAGGGCGATGAGCAGTTCCTCAGTGGGCGAAACATTGTGCAGTGACGAAGTGGAAGTTATATTTACTATACAAGAATTAGTGGAATCCATTTCGCGTTTCGTTAATTATTAGTAACCGAGTATTATATATGAACAAAATAATAATTCAAACAATAAATAACAATTATAAAAGTATATTGATTTAATAAACATTTTGTGATCATTTTAACTAAAATAACTTATTTAGTCGGCTTATTTATGGATGAAGTAGCTATTTTTCATTGAAAATACAAAGCATATACCATATAACCTTTATGGACGTACATACCATTATAGACATCCTATTGAGGTATTTTACCAGTATAAAAGAACATCGTGTTTGAAAGGTATGTAAATAGAATTGTTTTGCCGGTATCTATATTACCTTTTCCGTCCTGCCTGTTCCTCATTTGCCAGTTTACACTCCCTGGTCATATTTCGAATGACCCGGAACATTTCTTTAGGTCTCCTTTTGTTGTTATGTTCTTCCACTTCTTTGCATTTTTCTTTATTTTTTTATTTATTTATTTAACGTCAAAATACCAGTTAAAAACTGCGTATGACGTGCTATATTTCTTGAAGAAACTTTTCTTTATCTTGTCTTGGTGTACGCTGGAATACCCTGCTGAGTTCTATTATTATTATTATTATTATTATTATTATTATTATTATTATTATTATTAATAATAATAATAATAATCACACAAATGGAGAGGAATCAGAAGGTGAAGTGTATCTCTCGTACTATATAATCCTTCAGTGTCTGAGTTTCCAAGATTTTTATAATAATTGTGAGACTCCATCTTTATATGTCACGGTGAAAATCTTGAAATCTCTACAGGTCTGATTCAGTTTGCCCATCGTGAAATCATGGAGCAGGTTGTTACTCTGTAAGAACCTCTCTAGGCACAGGCAGGCGTTCTTTCAGCGCCCGCCGCGGGAAACTGAGCTAAAGTGGCCGTGGGGAGGGTTTCGTTCCAAATCGATATAGCACTAGGACAGTCAGGCTTAAGAGATCGAGATTACACAACACTACGTGAAGGAAGAGAGAGTCTGGTATTTTTACGAAATTCCCTACTTTACACCGCTCCTATTCATCGATTGCATGATTGACGCGGCGTTGGATTCAGGAAGCGTCGTCATCGCGCTATAAAGCCCACATTTTTAATTTCTTACGGAACTATGAAATCATTTTAGAATTTGTTTTGGAAATATTTTTTTAAGAAACGGCATCGTAGCGTAAATTCTATTTTAAAAAGGAGTTCAATGCCAATTTACAGATCAGAAATGGACAATTTTTAGACGTTATCAGTCTAGTAAATTTTGCTTATTGTGGTGCTGCCACGTGGTGGCGACAAATGGAACTAGTGTCGGTACATTTAGCCTTAAACTATTTGTCTTTCGCTATAAATAATTGGAAGAAAAATCATTGATGTATATGTATATGTGTGTGTTCGTGTTCCAGCTGAACTCTTCAACGCGGGAACAAAATCATTTCAACAAAACTTGGTGTACACAATAGTATAATGGCCTAGTAATAACTACGCAATTATAATGGGAAAACATCGCCGTTTTCCGGCACACGATTACATAATTTTCTCTTCTTTCAAAGAACTTCGTAAAGCAAGATAGTAAAAAGAATGCTGCAGCGTCATGCTCAAACGCAATTGTACGGGCAACCGCGTGGCATAGGCGACGCTAAGGCACCACGCGGCAGCCTTTGTTTACGAGCGGATGTGACGTCGGCGGGAAACCCTGGAGGCAGCGTGGTAGGGAGAAGGGCAGGCGTCAGCCTGGCGAGCAGCGGAACGCTCTCTTTGGTTACTGGACGCGTTGCGACACAGATCAGTCTGTCTGGGTGGGCGCGGGCCATGACTGAGCAAGAGCCGGCAATATGTTGCCGTACAGAGGCTGGCTCGAGGTTGAGTCGTAGGTGGGTTGCGGTGCTTCACGCCATCTAATGTTTGAGATTAGTGCGTAGTGGTGTGGTAGCCGTAACGGGAAATTACTCCGTGTAGGGATATTAGTAATTACGTTATTTTGTAATAAGGTGGTGGTCTGTTAATAAACCTCTAAATTATAGCCCACATAATCTCATGTTATTATTACCAAATGCATGACGCCACATTACACTGGAGCAAAGACACTTCTAGAGAGGTGGGTGAGAAAGGGGCGATATTTTACATTTGCCTGCGTTTTGTTATTTCATTTGTAGCATTTTTGTTCACTTAGCGAATGTTTGTTTTGTAGCAGTTTTGTTGAAATAGTTTTTTAGCAAAATATTTTTAAAAATTCTTGAAATTTCAGGTCCCACTTAAGTGGGGGCCTCAGATAAACTCTGCACCCCACAGGCATCCTGATGTGCATCAATCAAATCTTTGGTGATTTAATATAACCCTCGAGGAAGAATTTTTGAATTACCATGATTGCTAAAATGTGGGATTGTCTTGAAAAACAAAAATTCAAAATCACTAAGCAAATTGCCTTTCAACTGTTACCATAAGGTGGAGCAATTTACTGTTAACGAGTTATTAAAACGTTTGACATTAAATACTGCAATATACTGGTAGTCCTGAATTACTGTTACTGAATTTACTGTAGTTTACTGATTTTCTAACAGAACTAGCTTCTTATCAAGACATTTATTTCTAGAATAAGGGGCAATTCTCAATCATCAAAATTATTCAAATATGACCGAGACTAACATGTTTTTCCTTCTTGTTTTTAGTTGGATGTGATACATTCACGGAGCGTAGACAATAGAAGGAAATATTCTACCGTGAAAACAGTGATTTGTCTGAAATATTCTTTGTAATCAGACAGAAACTACAGCAGAACAAATTGTTGAAGCAGGTGAAATATTTTTGTCGTTTTGTACGGTAAAGAATGATGAATGGAAGCACTGGACGTTCTCCGCTACCAGGTACTTTCAAAGACGATGATAAAAACCTAAGTTTTGCCTTGCCATAAATCCACATGTGATGCAGCCCGCTAACATGGATCCCGCACCTACTATCATGTTTGGAAAGACAAACTATTCTTTAGAATTTGTGCTGGTCGTCTAGCACACACGTGCCTAATTAAAATAATATGAAATGGACCGTAAGAACTCTCACTTCATATTATCAAATGGCATACCGAGGCATGTATCTGCAGAAAATCTGAATCTGCGTCAATTTATATTTAGTGTAATAAACCAGAAATGAATATGCATCAATAATTAATTGTTTTTAGCTATTTGTGCTCGTTACGCATTGCCTCAAGTTCTCATTTTGATTCTTTGTATGGTTGCATAAGGACGAGTTAAATTTTTTGTATTGGCAGAGCAATTAAATCGTATTATAAAGTAAACATGTAGTTGTTATTATCTATTAACTATTCCTAATTTTATGTGATTGTATAATTGGATTCTCTATATTTTCAATTTGAATATCTGTTGGTTCGATAACTGCCATGCAAGTTTTCAATAATGTTCATATAATTCACGGCAACAATTATTAATTTATCTTTACTGTAATATACTAGTATTGAACGTGCATTCAAATTTTAAATAGATTGTACATATTAGTTCTTGTTGGTACTCTCGCATTTCCTCTTCGAATGTCGATGAGGTTTCATAACAACGTTTTAAACATTTATTATTTCATAAATGACAAGACCAATTAAATAGTGTATAGAGCAAACAATTAGTTCTAAACCTCTACTATGTTCCTAATTTTATGTGATTGTGCTCGCTGGTTCTCTGTATTTTCGAATTTGAATATCTGGCTTGGTTCGATAACTGCCATGCAGTTTCAATAATATTTATATAATTCACGGCAACATTTATCAATTTATCTTTAGTGTAATATGCTAGTATTGAACGTGCATTCAATTAATCAATAGATTTTAGATATTAGGGCTCGTTGGTACTCTCACATTTCCTGTACGAATGTCTTTTAGGATTAATAACAAAGAAGTTAAAAAAATATTATTTAATAAATGACAAGAGCAATTAAATCGTGTATAGAGCAAACAATTAGTTCTAAATATCTGTTAACTGTATTTCTAATTTTATGTGATTGTGCTCGTTGATTCTCTGTATTTTCGAATTTGAATATCTCGTTTTGTTCGTTAACTTCCATGCAGATTCAACAATATTTATATATATCATGGCAACGTTTATCAATTGATCTTTATTCTAATGTACTAGTATTGTATGTGCATTTAATTATTAAAAAGATTTTACATAGTCGTGCTCGTTGGTACTCTCACCATTCCTGCTCGAAAGTCGATTAGGTTTGATAACAACGAAGTTTTAAAAAATGTCTATTTAATAAATGACAAGAGCAATTAAATCGTGTATAGAAAAAAAGATAGTTCTAAACATCCATTAACTATGTTCCTACAATTATGTGATTGTACTCGCTGGTTCCTCTGTATTTTGAATTTTAATATCTGGCTTAGTTCGTGCTGTACGGTTTCAATAATATACTTTATAATTCAGCAACATTTATCAATTTTATCTTTAAATATATCTACTATTAGACATTAGATTAATATTAAATAGTTTTTAGATATTAGTACTCATTGGTACTGTCGCATTTCCTGTTCCAAAGTCAATTGGTTTTCATATGTTGAAGTTTTAAAAAATATTAGTTAATAATGACAAACAATTAAATCGTGTATTGAGTAAAAAATGCTATAAACATCTATTTACTATGTTCCTAATTTTTATGTGATTATGCTCGCTGGTTCTCTGTATTTTTGAATTTGAATACGCTGCTGGGTTCGATAAATCTGGCGCATTTTCAGCAATGTTTATATAATACACGGCAACATTTATTAATTTATCTTTAGTATAGTAATAGTATTGGATGTATTGTTATTTTAAATAATTTTAGATATATCGTACTCGTTGGTACTCTTGCATTATCTATTTGAATGCCGTAGGTGGTAGCATAACTACGAAGTTATTATCTCATAAAAGAGAGGGGTAATTAAATCATGCATAGAGTAAAACAATTGTTCGATATGTCTTTAAACTATCTCATTAATATTATGTGATTGTGCTCGTTTGTTTTCTCTATATTCAATTTTTTTATTATGTTGCCGGTTTGATTCTGCCCATATGGCATTGTTTACAGTTATTTTAGACTGAAAATACGATGCCAGAATCAAATTCCAAATTGTAGCAATAATTTGACATTGCCAGTAATAAAAATGATTAGATGATTTCAGGTGAGCTCTGGCTCGAGTTAACTGATGTGTGAGCTGGCTTGATGTCAAGGTAGCATTGAATTATGTTGCAGGTTGCGCGTCATGCCTCCTGACGGTTACTTTGATTATTTTTAGACTGAAAATACGTACGAATTAATTCCCAAATTATTGGAATTAATTGCAGTCGTAACAATAAATGATTAGATGGTTCCGTTGAGCTCTAACCAGATTTAACTGATGTGTGTAGCTTGACGTCAAATAACTTTACCTCACGACACGAAAATACTTGGCAATTAATTCAAAAATGTGGCAATTAATTGGCAATTAATTAGCAATAAATGATTTCTCACAAACGGACATGTTCTAACCTCCCTAGGGCACGGAGACAACTGAGCTAGGAACTTTCGGAAAGCTGAACCTTCCCTACCTTATACAAACCGATCTGGCTGCTCTCCGACTTATAGTCGCGTCAGAAAAAAATGTGACGCATTACTTTTGGGACAAACCTTGTATACATTTTCATCAATGATTTTTGGTACATTAATATTCAGAGTTGCGCAGTATTTAAATACTTGTATTTTAAATACTTATTTTAAATTCATTTCGTATTTGAACAACTGTATTTTTGAGCTTTTTGGACATGCATTTGAAAATGTATTCATAAATCAAATGAATGTCCAAAAAACTCAAAAATACAGTTATTCAAATATAAAATGGATTCAAAACAAGTATTTAAATACTGCCCAACCCTAATATTTTGGCACTGGGTACATTTATGAGGCGATATTTACACCGGAAGGAAGTAAATGATAGTATTGTGAGTAAATGATAGTATAATAATAATAACAATTATATTTATAGGTTGCTTATAATCTCACAAACATATATGTTTGCACACATTTTTGAGAAATGAAAAAAAAAAAATTCGAAAAACCTGTAGTTTGCTTGGTAGTTGGTTTCGAAAAAATGTTTTTTACAAAATTCGTAGGAAATTTTATCCTCTTTAAAATTCATTAGAATCATTTTTCTACATGACTTAAGGTTAAAGAGCTAGAGAGAAAAGAACCGAAACAAGTCAGAAAAAAAAAAAAATAGTACCGGTCCTTCGAGTTAGCACAGTCGGGGAGGTCGAAAACTTGAAGTTTTAACTAGTGTCTGAGTACATACGACATACTCAAAGAAAGAGTTTCTTAGACCTTTTTCCAGGTAAAATGTACCAACTGGACTAATTAAAGGACCAAAAAATTGATAGGGTGGGGCAAAACCGGAAAGCTGGCCCAAATTAATGAGATTAGAAAATTAACTTGAAAGAGGAAATCTGTGCCATTCTGTACCAGCGTTAGTTTTAAAAACAATGCGCAGACATCCACCTCCGTGCGTCGCCCGCAGTCCCAGGTGACAGTGGTAGTGGTTAGTAGCAGTGGCAGTCGCAATGACAATGGCAGTGTGCCGTTGCGCAGGCCGTGCGGCGATCGGCGATGGTGATCGAGAACATCGAGATTGATAGATGATGGCGATGTGTCACAATGCAGAACGAACCAAGTAATATTTCTGATTTAAAATGTTATGGGCTTGTGACGGATAAGGTCATTATAATATGATTGACTGATCTAGCAATTTCACAACTTTAATGTTTTGATTTGACATCTGGATTTGAACTTGAGGCAAGTACGATTGCCACTCCTCGCAACTTCACTACTTACATACATTTTATAATTTGCCTTCAATATGAGAAGTTATAAAATAATACCGAAGATTTTGTTTTTCTTTTTCGTATATTAAACACTCTTCTTTAGGAAGTACTAATACTTTTCGAGACATGGAAGTGGCAGAACAGCCTTGTTTTGTGCATCCTCAAAAGCTTTTTTTGAATAAAAAATCTGAAAGCCTTACTAATCATACCCAAAATGATCAGGTGAGTGTTAAATTCTTCTTCAAGTAATATTGTGAAATGTTCAAATAAGTGGCTAACGATGCATGTATTTTTGTTAGGAAATAGGCAAGAGTCCTTCAGAGGAGAGTACTCACTCTCCTCTTGACGTTTGCAAGGATGGAGGTTCTGTCTTGGAAAATGGTGATATAATGTCCAAAAGACTTGGTGTTGTGAATGAAAGTGACAAAATTAGTGTTTCCCCTGTTGTTGAAAATGGCCATGCGGATGCTGCAAATGAAGCACTTATTATAAGAACACATCCTCTTGAACCTATTAGTTCTACCACAGGCAGTCTGAGTCAGAGTGAGCAAAGTATTGATTTTGATCTCATAAAAGAAACTGGTTCAACAAAAAAGAATAAAGCAAAGAAGCGAGTTAATATCTGCACTGATCGGGAAACTTTAGAAGAAGGTGGGCTTAATAATGTGGAAACAATAGCTTTGAGAAGAGGTTCAGAAACATCTGATTCAGTTGCTATGAGCAGTAGCACTGATGGATGTCTGACAATGACTGGAACTATTAAGCGTGGAAAAAAAGCAGGTCAGAGTGTAGATGTTAGATTGAATATGTCTCGAGAAGAACTTGAAGTATTAGAGGCTGCCCTTGCTGCCAAAAAGAGTAATTCTTCAACAGCTGTTTCACAATTTATTTGTGGACCACGAAAAGGACCACACATTATTGTATTGACTACACTGTTTTTCCCATTTGCTGTTATTATTTCAAGTATTTATTCTTTTTATGTTGGTACTATTACATGGTACAACATTTTTACATATTATACGGAAGAGAAACCTGTATTCTGTCGTATTATTGTTTCGCCATTTTTGATATTGCTATATCCGTTTGTTATTTTGATACTCACCATTGGTCTGGGATTGTACGCAGGACTTGTGCAAATTTCATGGTTTTTTGAAAGTTGGTATAAAGAAATGACAGACCTTGAAAAGGGCTTCTATGGTTGGTTATGTGCTGCACTTAAGCATGAAGATTGTTCTCCATACGAAGTTGTTGTTCTTACTGAAATACAGGGACCAGGTGACACAGGAATTACAGTACGATCTTCATCTGAAGATTCTACCACATAGGTATTTTGAGATCTTTATTTTATTCATTTTATGTTGTTCAATTTCAGTGTAATTATAAAATGATTCGTAGAAAAGAATTTCTCTTTATTAGATTCTTATGGTGTTCCTGTATTTATTATTTTGTATGCTGAAGATGATATGATGATTTCTATGAAATCTTTCTTATCCTTTTTTACTTATGCACTATGTGCAGAAGTTCATTTGTGATCAGAGGTAATAATGTGATTTATTGTAAGGATTTGTGTACTTTTAATTTATTTCTCTAAGAAGTGTTTATAATAAGTACTCAGTCATTCCAGTACACTCTTCTTTGAAGTGAAGCTGTGATTACGTTATCAAGTAGTAAGTGGCAGTTTTCTCTTCACTATGATTATGCTTATTTTTATTTTTATAATTGAATGTCTGTAAGTTAATGGTAATTTTGCTATTTTTTAATATATGTATTATGTGCTTGGAACACAGATAAAGCTTGTTAACAAATTCTTATTTACAGTGTTTTTGGTATATTATTTTTCTGTGATGTGATGACTAGAGTCTGGAAAAATATGTAGTGTTAAATGGCAAAACATGTTCATAAACATGTAATGGAAATGATCAGAATACATATGTAGCAAATACAGTAAAAAGAATGTAGTATGTAATATAAAAATACACTTTTATTTATAGAACATTTACAAACAAACAATAAATTTACTGATTTGAAAATACATTCATAAAATATTTATTAAATCAATTTCACAAGTAAATATTGCTTGTCCTTGTGGATTAACTTTTTAAGAGGACATTTTTATCTTTGAGAGCAATGATATTCATCATACATAAGAGAATTCAATGATTAGTAAGCAATTGTTATAGTATTCTCTTCAAAGTGTTGCAAATCTGTTACAACAAATACTTCTCACAGAAACAGATTAACCAAAATAGACTGCAAGCATCTGGCTAAGTCTTCAGGTGGGACACCGTGTATTGTTAGTATTCTGAATATGTGTAAGAAAAAAAAAATCAAATATTTTCAATAAAAATTATTTTTGAAGATTCATTGAATATTTTTTGCGAAATAAATTTCAAGAAAATTAGTGGAACAATGAAAAGTATTGAAAAGTGTATAAAATATGCACAAAATATGTAATATAGTACAATACATATAACATAAATTTCGATATTGTGTTAGGATTGTCATGATTTGCAAATATCACAATTTTGGGAACTGAACCTAGAAAGACAAAAAGATATGTAATTACATAAGAATCTGGACTCTAGTGATTACTAATAAAAATAAAAAATCTGTAACACATATCCCACACTGTAAATAATATACTGAAATCAGGTTAACAGGAAGAGCTTTCTTCCTCCTCTTTATTTTTTTCCCCTGAGACAACAAATTTTGTATAGCTCTGAAGATGGAAATATATTTTTCAAATCGGTGGTAAACAACCATATTTTATAAAAGTTTTTGCTACTGACCAAGCCCCGTTTACCTGGCTTCAATATATTTTGAAGTAGTAATACATCTATAAAAGTTTTGTACTTACTGTTTGTGTATGTTTTTTATACATTGTTTTTTCAAATATCATTTCCACACATATCAGAATGATGATTTAAAAAAAAATTAAGGCGGAGTAATTGGTTGGTAATTCATTATAGGAAGTTACTTTTTAGTATTTTATTATTTTGAATGTTTTATTCCAGTTTATGCCATGATTCCTTATGTCTATCTGTACCGCATTACTTTCACTTGTTTAATCAGATTCTAGTATGAGTAATTGAGGTTTTGAGTTACATTGCATTTGGTTTGTTTTCTTTGTATTTCTTTCAATGGTTGTACTGCATCTTTGTTTAAACATTGTTACAATATACAAGTCTTATTAATTTAGCTTCTCTGAAATGGAAGAGTTTTTGATTTTGTACAATATATTCTTTGAAATATACCCAAAAAAACTGTGCTTTGTGATAGCAAAATTAGTTTGTCTACAATGAATTTGACACTTTCTTAGTTCGTAAAGGCTTCAATATTATTTCTTGTAATGAGTGTTGGTTGTTTTATGGTTGAAAATGCACAAAATAAACAAGGTCTTGAACTACAATGTTCATCAATTCTGAAAATTATTCATAACGAAAATCATGTAAAAGCAGTCTTCTCACAGTCGCTGTGTAAATCTTCTTGGTCCTTTCCTTGGCCTGCTTGGTTCTCTTAGTCCTTTAGGTGTATTTTTCAAAATCTCTATTGAAAATTTATCAGATTTCTTTCTTTTAAAATATCTTTGCCACTTGTACTTTTTCTATTTCTTCTGTTTTAATTTATGCTATGGTGTCTGGTTTTGTTTCTTTGCACATGTTTCCCAAGGCACTTGTTCAATTATTTGTTTTTTTATTACTACAATAAAATATGTCTAAACCGGAACCTGTACAATCCATAAAGTTAAATGGCATTTTACACAGCAGAAAATGGAATTTGTCCAATGCAGAAATCGAATGGTTTCCCTGGTCCTTCAGGGGAGGAAAACCTTCATAAAACAGAATTTCTGTGAATTTAATGCAGTTGGCAGAGAGACACGAGATACTCTTAATGGAATAAATGCATCTGGAAGTCTGTTTTAATATCTCTGTCCATGTGATATGAGTTCCAGTTGTGAGAGTCGCACAACAAAAGAAAGGGGGTTTCAGCTGTTAGAGTAGAATTCGGCCCTGGGGTCATTTGTCTCTCAAGGCTAGGCCCTAGGGGAATTCCCTCTCTCCCAGCTCTCTGAGAATGGGAAGGTGTATGGGCCTGGCTTGTATTCAAGCATCTCCTGGCCCCGCTTTGACAATCTTAACCCCTTGACTAGAGCCACGTTGGTCAAGGTCATGCAAAGTTATCAGTACACCTAGTACACATCACAGCTCAGAGGCTGTGATGCGTTTGTACTACTGAAGATCTGAAGAAATCTGGGTGCAGCCCACTGCGCCATTAGGGTGGTGTGTTTTTATGAGTTTCACAACCAGTTTGTCAATGGTTGAAAAAAAACTCTTAATATTAACATTTTTCAACTTCAGAAAACAATTCAAAAGGTGTTAGTAAGAGAGAATGACAATAAGCAAAAACTCAAGATAAATGTTGGAAAAAATAACATTATTTTAGTGAACAAGTTGTGTTGCATTTTTCCTTTTAATTATCAGAAGTAAGTATGTTTAATGTTTGTTTATTAGTGATTTCTTCCGTAAATAAGTTTTATGTTAATATATTTTTATAATTATAATGAAGTCATGTTTCAGGACGGAAATATCAATATAACAAGTGTCATAAATCAACAACCCTGCATAAAACGGAAACCTCCCTAAACCAGAATAACTCTTTGTCCTGATTGATTCCGATTTAGACAGATTTTACTGTGATGCAGCATTCTTTCTTCAACTCTTGCTTGTTTTTGCATAGAAAATTTACTCTCTTGTTTTTGATCGGAAAATGTACGTGTTGTATTGTTTCCATATTTTATTTAAGTTAAAGGCTACGGGTTATAAGTCTGTGCTTTTCAGTTATTCAAAATTTCTTCCCGATATCTTTTGTTAAAATTATTGGCAGTATCTCTGTTGCCTGAGAACCACCAATCTGGGAATCTAATATTAAATTATAAATTAAAATTAATATTAAATTTCTAAAACTATTCAATCTGCATAGTGAATGTTTTTTATTTCTTTGCCTTGTGTAATTTTTATCCCTGTTTCCATTGCTTTTTGCTATCTCCTGACCTTATAATTCTTATAAATATTGATCAGTGCCACTGCTACTCACTAGGGGTGACTGGAAACAAAAGAACAGACTACTACTACTACTACTACTACTACTACTACTACTACTACTACTACTACTACTACTACTACTGCTACTGTAGGTCTAATTTTTCAAAGTATATATCGGTAATGTAAAGTAAGTCTCTTCAAAGCTTGAAACACATCTCGTTTGTTATTTAACAAGTCTTTTCTTTGTCAAGTCAAATGTAAACATGATGTTTCTTTTGTTATTCTATTGTTGTTTTTCTTTCCTTCTTTTTCTTCTAGTTTATTCATCTTTGGATCTTTGCAAATTTTCATATCTTTTTCTCAGAAAAGAATTACAAATATTGTATTATAAATCTTTAACCCGGGAGTGCCCACAGTATATCAAGCCACAGCAATTTTATGTTCCTGAATTATTGCAAAGCATTAGTCATCTGATACGTCATGTATTCATCCCTTGTACTTTTCTGAGAATGCCTGGCCTTCTATTTTTATCCATTTGCTGAATCATTCCAATGAGCATATTGAAACTTGATTGCTGCGCTGTACGATATCTGTCAGTGGCATGCACTGGCACCAGTGCATTGTGAGCTCCTGGCATAAGTGGCTGGCTCCAGCCATGTCGATAACAAGTGCCTATTCAGATAATGTAATCATTTATCTTATATAGGATCGACTGTCACAACGATTTAATGGGTTTTTACAAAATTATTGATAATAAGTTGGTGATAAAAACTAACAGATTAATTTATTATAATAATAAGGAACCTAAAATTGTGTATACCCATTTATACGAAATTACCCTAAAAATTTTCCCCTTAAAGATGATGACAATGATGTCTACGTGAATCATGACGTGTTCGTTTAACTTGATTTTCATTTATGATGAAGCAAACATTGATGCAATACATTTGTTGCATTTAGTAAATGCTCCGACTTCCTCTCTTGGAAGCTCGTGTCTCTTCATGTAAACCGTAATTGCTTTTGTTTCTCTCCCCGCCTTGCCTCTTTTGCTAAGCAAATGAAGTCTTTACTCACTGGAGCATCTGAAACGTTCTCTGCGCTGCACGAATTGCGTTAAGTATTCATCAAGACTTTTTCGATTTGTTCCCCATAAACACCCAACGCCTTCGTGACGGAAAGTGCTTCCGTCAGAAAGTTTGTTGCAAATTTGGGCCCCCTGAAAAACATCCACGTGTGCAATTGATAGGGTCATCATAAAATTTTTTACTACTCATTAGTTATATTGTTTGGTTTCGGTATATTACTGTTTTGAAAAAAAAGGAATTTAGGACAAAAATCAAAATTGATATTCTTAGTGAAATGGAAGTGATAAAATCTGTAAATCCATCAAACTCTAGTTCAGAACTTTGAAATTTTTAAAAAATTCTTTAAAATTTGAAAAACTTACATGATGCCCCACAGACAATTTCAAATGTTCTCAAAAATTACAAATTATTTCTTTAAATTTCTTGTAAAAGAAGTAAAATACGCTTATAAAGTAGTGTAGATCCGATTTGCAGTAACAGTAAACTGAATTTTTGGAAATTGCAAAACTTTGAATTTTCAGTATCTTCCTACAACTATAAAATTGAAAACAAATATTTTTCCTTCAAGTAAAATTTATTTATGCACAAATAGTTATTTCATTAAGACCCTGTATTTGGGAAATTTTAGTATTTTTCGTGCAATAGTGCGTGCAATTTTACAATTTTAAAAACAAATAAAAAAACAGGTTTTTCTCAAAAACGGCTCCCAATTTTTCTTTACATTTTAGTGAGGTTGAGTGCAAAGTGAAGCCTATCGATAACATCAACGCTATATTGCTCGATTCCTTTTTTTTTCTAAATTTACAAAAATGTATTTTTATCTTGTCTCTCACGTTAGTAATTTTTATATTAAAGGCAATTTCTTACATTCTTATATTTATGAGTGCATGAGCTTAAAATAATATTAAATAGGTTCTCGAAAACTCAACAGTTTTCTGTACAAATGAGCTCAAATTCCGCATTTTCAAAACACTCAAATGCCATTTTCAAAATTGGCTCCAAATGTTTCTTCATATTTTTACAACGGATAGTGCTAATTGCACTTTTACACAAATGTAATTTTTTAATTACCTCTCACTCCGTTAATATGGTCATATTCATCGATTTGTATGCATTATTACGTTGTGAGTGGAAGTGATTCAAATGATTTTAAATGAACTTTTTCAAAAACTCAATGGATTCTTGTGAAAGACTTCAAATTTTTGCATTTACAGTAATGTTTAACTGCCATTTCAAAAACCGCTTCAAATTTTGAAATAAAAAACTTCTATTTAGGACAGATTCTACTTTTTTATTCTTGAAGTAATAATTCGGTTACTACTAGGAAAACAAAAAGGTGAAATTTCAAAAAATGTACTTTGAGCGACGATAGATGGCAGCTGAAGAGAATGGAGCAAGACTTTAAACCAGACCACACCAAAGAAAAGAGAAAAATTGGTACGAGAAAGTCTGTGCCATTCTGCCCTGCAGTTTTACTGTTCATCCGTCCGCCACCTGGTCTTTTCTCTTCCGGGATCACTCCTCCCCCTTTCCCATTACCCCACACGTTTCTTTTCTATGCTTCGATTTAAACAGCAAAGTGAAAGTGAATATTTAAATTGGTTGGTTGCAACTCTTAAATGCTACGACTCGTTCGTTTGTAACAGAACACACCCCAAAGTGCTGATTATCAACTCACTTCCTGCGGTGCCTTTGACCGGGAGGTCGTAAGTTTCAGTTTCGACGGGGGGTGTTTCGACATCAGCTCGACACTGGAACTTGTTCAGCCGCTATCTGGAGAGAATTCTAACGCTGGCTGCTCTGTTCGGTAGATTTTGTGGTTTCTGCGATCAACACCTGTCAGATGCGAGCAATCTCTAACAAACAGGCTACGAACCGCGCGAAATTTCCTTCCTTTTCTTTGTCCTATCCCATCTTGCTTGCCATCCCTACATTATCGCACATGTCAGGAGACAGTCGGACCTGAATCTAGCCCCGGCCGGGGAGGTTCTGTTGGGTAAAACTCCTAGCCAACGTGTAGGGTGGCGTCGGATCTCACCAACCAGCTGAGAAAGATCACTCCCGCCTCCGCGATGCACTACCAATGGGATAACGACTTCAGGACTAATGCGCGCGGAAATATTAATCAATCAGTCGTTTCAGTAGCCTCGATTATCCCCTGTCAGATTTTGTTTTAGACTATATATATTTGTTCTCTCTTAAGGAGTTTTATTAACTTTACCCTTTAAAACATTTTTTCCGATATTTTGATTCATTTAATCTTTTCAAAAACATTGCCTCTTTATGCATCCATTTTCCTCATTAAAACTTTTGTTACTTGTACTGAGTATTTCTCACGAATCATACTACTAACCTCTTCTGAAATTCCATCCGTTCTATTTCTTTGTGATTATTACAGGACTCTTTCGGAAAATGATACTAAGTTTGGTTCCTACACGCTTTCAGTAAAATCCTTTGTTTTAATGTTTCTTAATTTCGCTCGTCCTTTCTTCATCTTTTTGTTACTCGCCATAGTGGACGGGCAGATTTCTTCTGAACCGGTCTGCCGAGGCGGATGCGTGCGAAGAAGTCGTAAACGCCTTATTAAAGCGGGGGGCCTGGCGGCCCTCCCGCCGCCCGCCTCCACCCCCCGTTCTCCGCGCGCCTCCTCGCAGCTCCACCCCCGCTTCCGCCCCACCGCCCTCCCCCCCCGCTCACCCCACCGCCTCCCCCCACCGCCTCCGCCCCACCGCCTCCCCCCACCGCCTCCACCCCCCCGCCTCCGCCCCCACCGCCTCCCCCCCGCCTCCGCCCCAGCCTCCGCCCCCCCGCCTCCCCCCCCTCACCCCCGCCCCCCCCCCCACCCGCCTCCGCCCCCACCTTTCCCCACCGCCTCCGCCTCCACCCCTTTGCCCCCACCGCCTCCCCCCACCGCCTCCGCCCCACCGCCTCCCCCCCCCCGCCTCCCCCCACCCCCGCCCCACCGCCTCACCCCCCACGCCCCCCCCCCACCGCCCCCGCCCCCACCCCTCCCCCACCGCCTCCGCCCCACCGCCTCCCCCGCCCCACCGCCTTTGCCCCACGTCCCCCACCGCCTCCGCCCCGCCTCCCCCACCCTCGCCCCACCGCCTCCGCCCCCCCCCTCCGCCCCACCGCCTCGCCCCACCGCTGCCTGGGTGCGCTCCTTTCGGTCATCTCCGCTCTCCCCCCCCGGCCCAGACAAAAGCACCCCACTTGGGGCTTTCCCCCAAAGTTTACGACCATCTCCATTAACAGAAAGGTCAGATACAATTTGTTGGGAACTCAATTAAGCGGAAGGCTCAAACAAATGTAATCATTATCGTCTGAAGAGCGATTTCGCGCGACAAATTAATGAGGCGGGGCGCTGAGCCCGACTCCCGACCTCTCGGCGCCCCGCCTCGGCGTGAAACCTCGGCCTCTTAAAGGCGCCGCCCCCCGGGCGCACTGACTGCGTCGGGACAAAGTTTTCAATTCACGACAGAACGCTCGTGGTTTCACCTCAGGCGGGAGTAACGGGCCCTGCCTTACGACTTGATTTATTCTTGTTTCTATGGTGGCAACTCCTCAAGTCATTAAACCCGTTGTACTCATTGATAAGCTGCCCAAAAACTGATGTTTTAATACGGGGATCATTGATTATTGATTTTTCGTGTTTCCGGGCCCAACGGCTGGTCATTAGTACAGTAAGTGTAGTGATTTTTTCTCGGGAGATGGCGGTGATCTTCCCCGCTGGATGGCGATTCCCGGGGCCGACCTACCGTCGGCTGGTGGGTTTCCCCTAACCAGAACTCTCCCCCCAGCGGGGCGCCGCCGGACAACTCAAACCCCCACCGGCCTCCGGAATTGGTAGAATAGTGAATGTTAAGAGTGAAAATAGGACAAAGGAAGAGGAAGGAAGATCACGCGCGGTCCGTGGCCCGTTTTGGGAGAGTACTGCTCCGGCATTCGCGGTGTTGATCGGAGAACCCCAAACTACCGATCAGAGCAGCCCCCCTAGAATTTTCCCGCGATTCAGACGCGACTGAAATTCGATCTAACTGAATGCTGGGGTCGAAAATCTTGCCGCCGTCAGGACTCAACCTACGACCTCCCGATCAGAGACGCTTCAATTACATCAGTTGATGCACTGAGCTACCGATCCGGTTCGGCTGACTTACTCAATTTGCCTCTCCCTTGTCTCCGCCAGCGGGTGTACCGCCACGGGCCCGGGGGAAGAAACAACGGTAATCAATGTTCATGCAATCACGTTCTCAACGTCCGTGGTAGTGTAGTGTATGCATGTTCAATGTGTTTATGAAAAGGGTAATCGATACGGTGGGAAGGAAAGATCGCTCTCGCTCAGTGGTCCTTTTGCTAGGGCAGTGCACCGCTATCGTCGAATTGGTCAGAAAAACACACTAAAACTACTCTTGAGCAGAACCGCTACCATTCTCAGACTAGTAAAGTGGACATCTTCAGCTGGAAATTTCTGGATTTCTTATTTTGTGGAAAAGATTCCTCCTCATGTTCCCATGTAAATCTTAATTTCATGATCCATTATCCCAAAACTATTGGAATACCGATTTGAAATTATTACTGTATATTTTCTTTTGTATTTGTTTTTACTACTCTACAATAAAAATAATTTTTGAAACAAATCTTAATTTTATTTCGGATACCCGTTTTTAAAACACTTTAGCCATAGTCAGGGATTACGAAAAAACCCCTAATATACTAATATTTCTTAAGTGAAATTTAGAAATGTAATAATTACTTGAAGAGTTAATGCAATTACTTTGTTGTTCATTCATATTCAAATTTGCTTCACCACTCCCCAAATTAATTCTTTTGTAACAGCTAAAATATTCAACTAAAACTTACAAGAAATCAGTACAATAGATAACCATATGTAACTACAATTCAAAAAAAGACAAAAAATACATGCCAAATTCTCCCTAAAATATTTCTTTCCACTTTCTTTAATCTTTCAGGAGACTTTAGATCCTACTCATGTTTATGCATTTCTTGACATTTGGGTATTTCTTTACATGCGTCAATTCTTGGACACCACGCGCCAGAATTCATTCGTGCGTGATCATCGGAACCCGGTATGTTTCTTTGTAATGAAATCTCGCCCTCGCTCACTAGTTGGCAGTCAGCTCGCTTTCTTTGGCCGCAATCCCAGTTCATTCTTGGTCAGACAGAAAATAGCGGTTTTTTCCCTTCTATTCCAGTATATTTTCTCCGAGACTGAGATCTCACTTCACTGGTAGGAAAGACCAGAATTCGGCGTGGGATGTCTTCGTGCTAAAACACGTACCCGCAAAGCCGCGGGCCAGGACGCTGCTGGTAGGATGACCGTATCGGCTCTCCCCAAATAAGTCAATTAAAATCCTCAGAGAAAATACAATAATGATGATGAACATTTCTTTTATTAACGAATTCAGTTATTAAAACTTAAAGCTTTAAATAAGATCAAGAACAATGTTCGAAAATATATGCAGATTGTGCGTAATTTTGTTTTAAAGATGAAAAACCATTAAAAGTTGTATGCCATTAATTAAATATTATGCCATTAATATTGATTTTTCTCAATTCAATCGTCTTATCAACATTAAATCTCTAAATGATTTCAAGTTCATTTTTGAACTGTGGATAGTTTTGTATTTTTATAAAAACCTCTCTGAACAAAGCATAAATGGATTCATAACTAAGTTATGTGGTATCTAATGAGTGGGGTGAGTATTTCGTATTTCGTTCCTTGAATGTTCTGCTGCAGAGGTAATACAATGGGATAGCGTTCCCTCACTAAGTTTAGCACCTGATGATGTAACAAACGGTTACAAACGTTGTGCAATTGCTGAAATAAACGATTGTCATAAAAAACTTTGTATACTTTTATTTGTAAACATATATTGACAATCAGAAGAAATATTGATTTCATAACTGATATTTAATCATATTTTTTTTGTAGATAAGTAAGAAGGAAAGCTTCAATGCAGTTTTACACGAAAAATAAACAATTACATAATTTGTTGAAAATAGAAATTCATTAATGTTACGTTAACAATATTTTGGGGTTCTCCATTCTGTCAAACCTCAATTAAACACACATTTAAATGAAATGAACACAAATTAACTCATTATGCTACCCGTTCAGAATTCTTTCAAATTCACTGCCTTCATTCAACTCGTGTATATTTCATGAACGTTTATTAATATTATGTCTGAAAGTCATATTTTGGAAAACTACTTCGTTTAGCCCAGCCTTTTTAAAATACAGAAATATTTGTAAGAATAATAAGCAAGTCCCAACGACATGATTTATGTAGGATTTTTAACCAATACATTGATTCTGATTTACGAATCTGTGCTTTTATCAAAATGACTTATTCAAGGATGGTAATATGCAAATACCGATGTATGTAACAATAACACTTGACGTAATAATATTCAACAGCTGTCAGTATCAGCAGCTCTCTACAACAAAATTCACATATACCTTGTACTACATTATTTTACCACATATGCCATTTTGACGTAATAACTCGTCTCTTCCTTTTGTTCCTAATCCATAGATGATTCAACGTAATTATTCCTTTTTATAGGGTTGCCATTTGTCCTCCTTTTGGAGGACCTTCCTTTTAGTAGCACTGCCCTCCTCCTTTTCAAAATAATGGAATGTCCTCCTTTTGATCTGTGGAATTGAAAATAATACTGGCAACTTTCAAGTAATTAAATTAATTAAAGGGACTTCATGTCTTGAATATCTACATTTTACTCAAATAGCCTCCATAATAGATTGTTAGGCATACTGTGATATAAAACGTATTTATGCTATTGTTTTGTGGATAACGATGGTGAGTGAGGCAGAGTTATCCGTCGGCAGCTTTCATTTTACTGAAGCAAAGCCTAATGTGATTTTCAAAGACTAATTGTTGAGTACATTGTCAATACCTCATGAACTATAAAAATAAAATGTCATCCTTTTCACTGAAATGTCCTCCTTTTTGGTAAAATGTCCTCCGCTGAGAAAAGTTTTCTAGTAACCCTGTTTTTATCAAATCAAAATTATTAAAATCATTCTCATCATCTTTCATCTTGCTTGTAAATATTTTAATTCCCCAAGTCAACATTTTGTACTATTCTTTCAAAGCTACTTACAAAGTAGTTATTGGCTTTGTTATGCATTTTCTTTCTGTCTTCTTCAGATCTTATCCTCAGAGTCATTACAATGCAGTTATTAATATCACAGTCATTATATCCAGTTTTTACCCTATTAATTTCTAATTACTTTTCCCCAATTCTTTATTACTATTTGTGTGTTCTTCAATGGAACTGCTATAATATTCTATTTCCTTTTCTTAACTAATTTAACTACACTAATACATACATTTAACTATGCGGCTTTTCATGTGGTGAAGGTACAATGGGTCTTATGGAGAATACGCGCATGGTGACAGAAAGGAAGCAAAGGATCGAATAGTAAATAATGAGAATACAAGGAAACAGCATAATTGATAACAGGTAAATAGAAATATATTGGTATATAAAAGAGTGAAAGGACACGTGAGCAATTTCCGTGGTGAGAAAGTAAATTGGGAAAATTATTGCGAATCAACAATCAAAGAATAAACAAATACAGAGCTAGAGTGCCAGTGAAGAGGAATGGTCTGCGCCAATGGCAGCGGGTTCGGAATTCTATTGGTGGGGCCAGTTAGTGATGCGACGTCGGTAACAAACATCGATTTTCAAAATTGTAACATCGATGTTAATAAAACATCCGTCTAAAACCATCGATGTTTTTAAACATTGTTGTGATGTTTTAATACTGGTGTAGTAATCTCTAAAATAAAATTCGTGAGCACAAAATTTTAAATTTTTCAGTGACCATGTTTATTAAGTTATAATGAAAGTAAACTGAAAACAAACTAAAAATAATAAGAACAAATAAAATACTCAGACTGAAGCTCCACAGAAATCTCAAAGTCGCAGCTTCCTAAGGTCGCTGAAGTTGGTAGGAAGAAGAAGAAAGCCTTACGCCTGCGGTATACGCCAGCTCTCCATGTGCAATCACAACGACGACGTACGAAATACCAGGACATCAGGGTCATCCTGAGCGAGAAATAGACTGCGCGATGAAGATAGTGCCGTTAGTGCACTCTCTAGTGAGGAGAACGTGAACTTCTGTGCCACTTCGCTTGTGGCACCATGCCGTCCATAAGAGACGCATACGATACGCTACACTGAGTTTTTCATATAGCATTCATGGACATACAGTTCCCAAATTTCCCTGGTGGCTCAGAGGTTAAGAAGGAGGCCGACAGATGGCACTGCGCCCTGTACGTTTAAAGGGAGTGTTGATAGACTATCGAAGGACGAAGTGCTCAATTATTACAAATAAAACTATTTTGAAGAAACAATATTTTATACACAATTGTGGTGAACGTTTTCTTTTTCTTCCTTTTGTTGGTAGTGCCCTGGCACACTGGCACTGCCCTACAAGCCGCTACTGGTTTGCGCACTAGGACGAAAGAGAAACTTGTTTGGATGCGATCTCGCGCAGAGAGGAAGACAGGCGAATGCCTGTAAAGTTACCTGTATGGTAAAGAAACGCTCAGAGGACCTTTTGGCGCGATTAGGGTGGATGGGGATGATCAGCGAGTGAAATGATATAAATATACACAGAATTATACGCGCGTGTGTGCAGGAAGCAGATGCCATTGGTCTGGACGAGATTCAGAAAACTGGAATTGCAATGCATTACTGCACGACGTAAACATCGTGAAGGTACAAGCTACACAGAAAGGGAAAATGCCTAATCAGAGACCTATTAAATTATTTATTGTAGGAATGTCTTATTTTGTAATAAATTAAAATTTCTGGATTAAATTTAAGAATGATAATGTCATGCATGCCAGAGGAACGACATAGAAACAGAAGAGTACATAATAATAACAAGGGTTTCATGATTTTTGTTTTTAACATTGTTGGACTCGACTGTCATGTTGGATGTAATGTGTATGTTTTGTTGCAGAATTCAGATGGAACTGTAGGTAACTTGAAGGAGTAATTCAAGTAACCGAGGGAAATTGAAGGAAGTTCCTGGGTAATAGTATAAAAGAGTTCCCAATCCCAAGTGAAAGGGGAATTTACTAACGTAAATTTGTCATCACCGAATATCTATAGAGACGTCTATCGGACCCAGTAATAAATTTTATCATGACAGGACACCTTGGCACACACTTTGAGCAATTGTAGGGTGAATGATTAAATAGTAATTTAGGCAGAATGAAGAAATAAACACATACCTCGTTTGTTTGTTTATTATTAACATATTTCATTACATACGATAGTTTCAGGAATATTTTAAAATCGAAACGCTAGAAATTGAGATCATATGTACAAACTCGTCGAACTTCATTTCCCTATTGATTTTATACTTCAGTCCAGTTAACTGTATTTTCTCAGGTTCTGATTTCTTTGTTCTCATTTTTCCTTTTCCATTCTAAGCAGGAATGTCTGTTTATGTATGTTGCTCTGTAAAATTTTGTTCAAACCATTGACTACATTTTTTGATGTTTTCCTTTTAAGTTCTCGAATATTTTGAATTTTTTACCACATAATTATTTCACTCTTGCCTACGATCTATTTAGATATGTTAAAATTGACAATACATGATTCACTAAATTACACTACCTACTTTTCTTTACCACCATACATCCACCATCTTTACGTACTACATCTACCTAAAATCGACTGGCCAGTTTACCCAGCAAGATAAAAATGTCGAAAAGGCTTCTTGTGATCATTCTAGTATTGATTTGGATGGTACTTTCCGCTGATGACATAATATAAACAACCACTTCCTTTCAGCTTCATGTAACTTCATTATCTATGCCGTATTCTAGAATTCAGTGGGAAATATAGTTATTCAAATTCTCGTTTCCATGGTGTCGCGACAGGAAGTATTACTACTTGATGAAGGACATCATAGATAAGAACCCAAAATGTATTGCTTATTTAGTCTTGAAAATAGATTTTATTACATGGGAGTGTTTTTTTTCATTCAAAATTCAAGTAGTATATGACTTAGTTAGGGATCAGAGAATTTTGAAAATGTGCACAGAATTCACTTCTTTCCATAGCACGTCATATACAGTTTTAACTGTTTTTGACGTAAAATAAATAAATAAAAATAAAGCCCTCGATTACATTCTGCATCTGTGCCTTGTCTTTTCGTCACGTTTCCCGTCAGCTTTACGTCGCCGTCTCAGGTCGCGCGCGCTCGACTTCAAACAAACATCAACTACACAGAAGTAATGCATCAGAAGACCTTTCGGTGATGATATAAATATGTTTATCATTTTACCCAAAACTTTGTGCTGGGAGTTTTTAATTGGACGTCAAGAACAAAAGTGACAATGACCAGATATTTTAAAGCGCAAATTAAAAATTCATACATTTTCGACGGTTAGGTAGCAGTGGTTTGATGGATCATAGCATCTACCACTAAAAAAGAAAAAGAAAAATCAAGTGAAGGTAAACCGGTAAACCATTCAGTAAATCGTAAGTAAGAAACTTTAAACGATCGACGATACAACAAGGTTATGTTAAGATGGTGGCTGTAGGAGAACCTATACACAAACACAATAGAGGCCAGCGCTACCTATCGGTTTAAGAACTTAAAGTTTAAGCATCTTTAACTTACGTACAACGAACTCTTGTGGTGTTTACTTACAACGAACTGAAGCGTTATTGTGTGGTTTTACGAGAACAGAAGAGGGCTCCATTAGCAGAATTAGCTTTGGAATATCAAGAAGAAGAAGATCGTGTGAAGGTAAACCGGCGCATTCAGTAAATCGTAAGCAATAAACTGTAAACAAGCAACGACACAGCAAGCTAGGTAGGTTATGTTAAGAAGAACTGTTCACGAACTCGCGAACGCTAATTAAAGGACAGCGTTACAGCGAATTAAGAACTAACAATTTGAGCGACGCCAGAGTACACACAACGAAGTCAGGACTAATAAGGGAGAATCGTCTCGTAGGAAATTCACAACATCTTGGAACTAGAAAAGGAAAATATAGCGCGAAACCTAAAGTGTGCAAAATTGAGAAAGATAACGAAAGAACACGTTCGTTAAACATTTCAAAAAGCACCAAAGACCTTGAAATCATTCTAAACATGCTATCAGGATTACGTGACTCAATTAATGAACCTAAGAAAAGAATAAATATTATAAAAAAACAAAAAACAAAAACAAAAAAGAGCTTGCGTCACTGAGGAAGGAATTTGAAAAAAGCGAGAAGTCATGGAATAAAGAAATGGAGAGTCAAAGAAATTCCGTGAAGAAATATCAAAGAAATGTGGATCCAATTTTACAACAGCAAGAAGTTAAGAAAGAAAAAGAGAGAAGGATAAGTTTGTGGAAGTTGCAGGCAAACGCAGAAATTAGATGAAACTTGTAAGTATACTTATTCGAAAAAAAAGCTCCTCAAAAACAAAGAGGAAGTACGCAACAGGAAAGAAAGAAGGAACAATATAATTATTAACGTTTGATGTATAAGAAAACAAAGACAACCTCGGCGACTACCTCAACCATCAGCGACACGATGAAAACAATATTCGAAAAAATGGGAGTAGATATCGACCGTGGAAACCCAGTCTATATCAGCAAAGACTGGAAAGGAAGAGCTATGCCACGGGTTGAAATAAGGACACCAGAAAAATATCTATAATGAAAAACAAATACTGCAAATTGAAAGAGTACGAATGATTCATAAGAGGACGATGTGACCAAACAAGAAAGACCGAGGAAAAATCCGAGCCAGGGGCCTAAAACAACGTGCAAAGGTAACACGGTAAAACTTGGCTTTCAAAAACTACAAGTTACAAGTTGATGCCATTAACAAGAGCAGCTTAAAGAAATCAAAGAAAAAAACTAACTCTTTCTTACTTTTAGCCCAAAAGCCATCATCACTTGAAAATAGCAACATTGAATATGAGAAGTTTGAGATGAGTGATGAATACAAATATAATGAACTTAAAACTGCTCCCACAGGAATTAAAGAATAGGACACGTAATTTAAGAGAACCTAGAAAAAATATTTAGCTTTATCAGAGAAACAAAAGGCAGAAACTGAGTGGGTTTTATCTTTTCGCAAGACATGAAACAATATATGGAAGAAATAATTGGAATATCCAAAAGAATAACTGAGGCAATAATTCTAATACAGAAAACATGACTGATCTAATTACACGCACCGACCACTGCTTGTTCGGAAAAACAAATATCGAAGGTTTTCTGAGAAACTCGACGAAATAGTGGAAAACTACAGATCACATCTCAATTTCATAATCGGTGACATCAACGGGATGATGCAGAGATAAAGCAGAGATAGCATTGCAACTGTCGGTCCTTTTGGAGTGGGAGACAGTAACAAGAAAGGGAAACGATTAATCCAGTTCGCGGTAAGTAAGAGATTGAAGACAGTGAACTCTATTTCTTCTGAAATAATCCCATTAACAGATGGGCATGGTGCACCCAGATGGTAAAACGAAAATGAAATTGATTTTATTCTAACTGACCTTTTTAGAAAATGTTTCAAAATTTACTGTATGAATGGCATGAACTTTGCTTGGGATAATAGAATGATAAAAATAAATATAAACATCAAAAAGATATCTAGTACAAAATTAATAGAAGTATTGAAACCATATTTATTACAAACCTCTGTAAATCCGGATTACAGAAAAACATGAATGATATGTATCATCCGAGCGAGAACATACAGGAAAACTACTCCTTAGTGAAGCGTATTCTAAACGCAAACGACAAAGCTAGTGGAACAAAATCCCCAAAGAAAGGGAAACTAAGCCCAAAAACTCTAGACTCACTGGAAGAAACATTACAGAAGGAAAAGAACAGATTCGAAACTAAAAAAACAGCTCAAATTTCAAAATATTAAATAAACTAACAAAAAGGAGTATAAGAGCTGACCTTCGGAATTTCACGTCAAATATTGTCAAAACACAAACGGACTCATCGCTTACCTACAATTTCCGTACGAGAAACATTAAAAAAGAACTTTCAATGGACAAACGTCTGATATTGGGCACCAAGGATACAACTCAAAAGATAGTGCACTCGCGAAAATGTATAGCTGAAATAGTGACAAAATTCTATAGAAATCTCTATTCTAGTTCTATCAGTGATTTAGAGACACAAATGAGAATACTTAAGCTTCAAAATGAAATAGATCTCCATTCTACACGGTGAAGTTCAGAAATGATTCGAACAAGAACTGAAACGAGGAAAACTTCGGGAGAATACAGAGTCACCAATGAATGTCGGAAAATTCGACTTGAAATGAGTTTAACAAAAAAATTGGATTAATTCAAAGAGAAATTTTAAATAGTATTACATAACCATTAATAAAAGCGTGAAAGTACGTGCTGTTTAATACTACTGCTTTTTTTACAATACCATTTCTTTCGTTCCATTTGGGTGAATCTTTAACGTTTTAAATGGTCCATCTCATCAGGGATTTTGCACATTCAGAGCAACTCGTCACTATTTCCATGTTTTATTTTCTAATATGAAATCATAATAATTTCAACTGTAAATTTGAATGAACTCACATTTACGTATTTTAATCCTTTCTCTTCGATTTTACTTTCTTCTTTGTAATGTGAATTAACCACTACTCAGGCATGATCAGTTACTTTGATGTGCTTGAACAGCTAATTTATTTTCTTCCCCGATTTCTACAAATTGAAACTCCCTACTTTTCACCACTTTTTGTCTTCCACTTCTAGTTTCCTGTCAGTCTCACTCCTCTTTTACAAGAAATTGTGTGTGGTTGTACAGCCACTTTTAGGATATTACATTTCAATATTTTACTTTATTAAGATTGCGGAAATGAAAAATTTACTCTTGTATAAGATTAATGATTTCCAAAGTACTTTATATCATTAATAATTAATTAGTTTCTACTTTCAAATTTATGTATTCATAAAAATGTTTATACATCAGCTTCCACAGTAGAATACTGTCGTAGAATATTCTATTTTCTATTTCTGTTTACGTTCAAGAAGTTTTAAACTCAATGGTTTTAAAATAGTGCAGCAAAACTGAAGAAGTATCGATGTTGAAGTTCTGAATCGCTTTGCAAGCAATCTAATTTCCTTATATTATATTACAAGCAGAACCTGGCAGATGTCCTGTTCTCTCTTTCTCTCTTCCTCTTTCTCTCTTCCCTCACGCTCTCTCTTTCCCATCATCTCTCTCCCTCTCTTTGTTCTTCCCTCATTTTTCCTTTTCTCTCTTTTACTTGAAACTCCTCTCTCTTTTTCTCATCTCTATTTTTCCCTCTCTCTTCCTATAATCTCTTTTCCATATTTTTCCTCATTACCACAAAATGAACAATAAAAACCTTCTAGGTGAACAAACACGTTGATGTGATAACTTTCATGGAGATTGGTCACACAGTGTCGGTGTTAACCGCTCTGATATATACCAACATCCTTTTTTATATATAAACATTTGGATTACAATCTATTGAAGTTCATCTGTTGTTTCAAGTTTCTCGAAAACTTCCTATTCTTGTCTTTCTGTTTGCCTCTCGGTTTCGAATAGGGCACGTTCTTGTCAACAGTTTCCTTTCCCAACCACGCAACCACCAACCGCAGACCGCAGTAGTCACCCGCCGTATCCTTGCTCCGCATTCAGCCAACGCGTCGCTCCGCTGTGCAGGTCTGCTAGGGCGACACTCGCGGCCATTGCGACGCCGCCTTCCTCGCAATGGCCCTCTGCCACGGCCACGCGCGCCGCACCAACGACCTCCAAATACTCTTGCAACGGTCTTGGTATCAGACGTACTGTTTTGAACCGTGATGATGATATAATAATAATAATAATAGTAATAATAATAATGTAATAATAATATGATAATATATGAATAAATAAATAACAACAACGGACGAAACAATTGAGCACATAACTGGGGCATAAAATTCTTGCTGGAACGGAATACCTGCGACGACATACAACTTGCAAAATCGTTCACTAATCTCGGCTGTTAAAACATCTTAGTGTGGAAAACGTCCATACTATCAGTACCAACCTCCACCTCTTGAAAATGAATCCATGAAAGTACTGGGATAGGAGATTTAGAACAGATAAGACCATCACCGCAAATAGACCAGACATTATAGACTAAATAAAACCAAGAAGGACGTCACATCATCATATTACAGACCATTGTCATAATCCACTCCGCTTCACGAACAAAGTCCGAAATATCAAGGCTAGCAGATGGATAAAAGATTTGGAAAATCAAAGAGGTTCAGATCCGATCCTGACAATTTCTACACCGAATATACAAATCCTCATCAAACATCTCAGAATTGAATATAAATATACTAGGAACAGTACAAAAATCCGTCATTCTAGACATGTCATTGTAAGAAAATATCTGTCACTGATGTCTGAATGTAGTGTTAGAGTCCTGGAAATAAATGAGATCTTGCTCGTTACTTGCTCTGAGCCGTACAGTGAGCCTAGCCACAATGCATCTGTGGCGGTGAATGTTCCCCGCGTGGGAGAAGTGCATAAGTAAATAATAATAATAATAATAATAATAATAATAATAATAATGTATAATGTCTTTATTTCTGGCAAGGCTCAGGGCCTGAGTCTGCTCTTCCCCTAACCATAAATATTTACATTTACATAATTACAATTGGGCGTTCGGCGGAAATAGTGATAACTGACATTTCACTTACTTATGAAAGTGAACAATCGTATAGCTAAAGAAATTGATACACATAACTAATGTAGCATAAAGTGTGAATGTATTTTCATTGTCAATTTCTGGATTCTAAAGCTAACTGTAAAGAGACCGGGTTTCTTATTTACAAAGGAGGCGTGTAAGTCAATAATTTTGCTTTCGTAAAATGTCAGAATTCTCCTATACCCGATCCTGATTTGTGACAAATTTCAAGAAAAGGGAATTTACATTTATATGTGAGATGCAGACAGGGATCTCTTCGGCATACGTCTTACGCGATTGAGTAAACCCAGAAAAACCTCAATCTCATCGTTAATCACCATACCGCTGTATTGACTCTCTTCAGGATGTTATTATATAGTAATTACTTCCTCGAACTGTTGTTAAGTCATAATCCATGTTTAAGAGACTTTGATACCGAAAAATTGACTTCAAACTTTTGTCTGTCTGTTTCAAGCTAGCCACCATCTAGATACTTTTCAAATATTAATATCTTCCATGACTAAAAAAACTCTAAAGTGTGGGTGTTTGAAACGGATATTTAATTCTGAGGATACTTTACACGAAACCTCGTTGGAACGGAAATTTCGTTGGATTTAAAAACGGTAAAAAGAATTGTCTACTTCAATTTCCAGCTACTCTCTATTTTCGAAAATAGCAAAACGTTATAATTGCATATTAATAAGACGATTTTGACAGGAATGAAATCTGTTCTAAAATTAGTAGTGCTAAAACAGCACATACTCTCTCGCGTTATTTTTAACGACTCGACAATATTATGTAATACATGAACCTACAAAGCTGACCAGCAAACTTTTTCCGCAAACGTTTGATATCTTTTAACAAACGAGCCTCTTAACATTAGTGAATCTACTATTTCAAGCTAGTGGCGCTTTGCACTATATGATTCTCAACTTGTTGGCCTCACCTCTCTGAGTTGTCCTTCACCTGTTTATCCATTTCCTTCAATTCTGATCTCAGGCACTCGTCAATTCAATCTCAGTGTTCTTGACAGATTATGTTTCTAACAAGAAGGCACATGACATTTGTCGTAATGTAACAGATTTTCGAATCCCAAATTTTTGAATCTGGAATTATCGGCTGGATTGGGGTGGAAAGAACGACAAAATACCTCTACATTTTACGATCATAGTGAGTAACTAGTGATTATGAATAATTGATAGTTATTTATAGTTTATTACTTGATTCAGTCATTATACCTTGCTAAGCAATTTGGCTTCAAAATTAATTACTTTATTTATGTAGATATTCCTAATAATAAATATATCGTTGGTCAAAATAATAATTATTTTTATTGTGAACGTTGCTTTTAAGCACAGTATCGCTTGCTAGGCATGCCAGACGATAATATAATTCCGTTATTCGACCTTATGGTTAAAATAAATACTCATAATTTCCAAAGCATTCTATCCTAGTAATTTTACTTACTAAATAAAAACATAATTACTCTGTTGAACACGCTCGCACTGACAATCACTCAAATTTATTACATCATGGACGCTTCTCTTAGTTTAAGCATCACTCAGGCAACAATCCGCTACTAGTTATTAGAATTATCTTATGATTATTAGTTTCCAGCAGTGCAGCAAAACACAGAGTCAGCTTTCCCAAATGTATCCTTAATTGAAGTGGATTTCCCTCATAATTTTCATATAGTTTTAATATTGATAGTGAGTTCATTTAAAATTCATTAAAATGTTATTTTAATATTTCCCAATTTGCCCCAAACTAGATGATATCTTACTTAATGACGGCTTAAGAGAGGAGGAAGAATAAAGAGAGGAGAGAAGGAGGAGAGAGGAAAGGGAGAAGAAAGAGAGGAGAAAGAGAGGAGCGAGAAGAGATATGTAGAGAGAAACAGAGAGACAGGAAAAGAGAGGAGGAGAGGATAGATAGATGAGGGAGAGAAGAGTGGGGCAGGCAGGAGGAGAAAAAACGAGAGTGAGAGACAGGAGCAAGCGAGAAGTAGAGAGGAAAAGAAAAGGAGAGATATCAGAGTCAGTTGGGCGAGTATTTCCAAAACAGAGCTTTAAGTTGTAGAATTCTGAAACTTTTCTATTTCTTCTTAGAAGCTGTAAGTATTGAATTTCAAGTTCTCGATTGGATAACGTTCAATTTCTCATAACTCACGAAATGGAAAGAATTTTAATAATCGAAGAATAATTATTGTAGAAATTTTCACACCAAGAAGCTTTTGTCATTAAGTAGCAGGTGTTTACATGTCGAAAATTAAACATGAAAATTCGTTAGACAAAGGCGGTCGCCTTTTATATTCTCTCAGGCTCAGACAGTTTCATTTCGCATTAACCTCATGCGCAACTCGTTCATCAGTTGGGCGATATTCGAGCATCGTCAGGGTTTTCCTCGAACAAGGTCTTCGGAGGTTGCCGGGCGTTGTCAGTTGTTCACTGCTGGAATTGCAGCAGCAATTTACTCACCAAAAAATTTTTTTAATATCGTGAGTATCTAAATTTCAACTGGTGTAAAATAATTTGAATTTAGACGAGAGCATTAATTTAAGCAATCATTCTTTGGATTGACGTCGGCTATTAAGGCCATGAAAGTAAGTAGAAATTTTCTTGATATTGAAATGGGAATGATCAGTGTGACGTCGAATTGTTGCAAAAAGCGTTCGGATGGGATTTTGTATTTATAGGTAATACCTAAGTAACAGTCAATGAGAAACTTTTCGTAGCAGGCACCTTGTGAATACACATTTTGGGAATTATGTATAACCCGTAAAAATCGGAGTGTTACTGATGAGCACGAAGGTAATGCTGATTATCTGAATAAGTGTCGTCTGAATTGTTGGATTTTGTGATTTTTGTTGTGTTCACTGTTTGTTCTTGTTTGTGTTTTGGGAATGCAAATATTATTAAGGAATTGGCAGGTGTTCAATTTTGCTATGGAGTAACGATGCATTACACCCTGAGTCCACAAAGAAATCGTGTAATTTTAGGGTTGTATATTTGACGAGCTGTCAAGATAGATTTGCCTGTAACTTTCACTCAGTTAATAAACAATTTTTGGAGCCCAGTCAAGGGAAGATGGACAACTAATGCACTCGTTCGGTGGATATAAAACTGAATTGTAGCGCAGCAGTTTCAGTCAATTATTATTTCTGCCAGCAATTTGAGATTAAATATTTGCACGATTTCTTTATTACGCATCGAAAACAAAAAAGAAATTAAGGTTCATCAGCAGCGAAACTTGAGAGCTCCTCGAGATGTGTTTGATTACTGTTAAAGATGCTATTGACCTTGTGTCCTGTCCGAATCATATTTGTGTTCTAATGACCTCTGGTATGAGCGTACTAATTAGACTGATAAAATTCCTAATATTTCAACGAAAATGAAATTTATTCTGCTCACATTCCCTTATCAAATTTATCTCGCATAATCATTGACGTTTTAAGATATATTTAGACAACAGTGTGCATATTACATTTCCTTTATCTGGAAAGACACTTATCAGAACTACTTTGAACTTAAGATACTTTGCGATATCTATCAAATCAAGTTCACAACTTTGTTATTGAAAAGAAACAATGATATGGGTACATATCGAATTCAATGAGTTTATTAATTGATATACAAAAGATGAATTACTAAACTGCATAATGTAAGTATATATTCGTAAAGAGAACGAAATACTGTTTAAATGATTTTCATTTTAACTTACAAATACAACAGATGAGTGTAGGGGTATTCACGGTTTGTTTAGCATTACGAAAACATTGATCAAGATACATTTAGTACTAGCTGAAGAGAGTGATTGAATGCGAGTCCGAATGTTTCAGAAATCTTCAAGAAATAATGTTCTTTCTTGAACGGAAAATTTTTCCTCTTCTTCTTACTGAGTTTAGCATGGATGTGTGTGTGAAGGTAACCGGAGGTACAAAAAAACTGTTGAATAATCTTGGCACATGTAAATTTCCTAGTTGACCCAAGTTCATCATATTAAGAGAGTATTACTATTCTCCACATTGGCCATTACAATTCCACACTTTGAAGATGTGTATGCTTAGGTAATTCAAAACAGACCAATCAACCATTTGTTGTGCCCATTTTATATGTTTCCAATAATTCACGGTATGGAAAGTAAAGTAAAATATTCTCAAGTAATGACTATTGAAACTTACATCTATGATTTTCATTTAAAGAAATGTCTCGCACACATGAGTGAATACAAAATCACATCTTTTAATACGCCTTCTCCCCACATGCACATCTGTACGTAAACGCGTTGACAAGTCATGAAGTAAGCATAAAAAATCCTAAAACTCATTTAGAACTTTGTGAGGTGCAATGGGAACTTCTCAGACAGCTATCAAATTGCTCAAATGGTGACATGAAGATAAAGTACTGGTGATGTTGGTATGAATTATGTTCGTCGTATTAATGTTCCCGTTAATTATTACATTGATGAAAATGTGTCCATTTATCGAACACAGCGCGTACACTTATGGCATTTATAATTATTTTATAAAATTGATTATAGATTACTATCGTTGTAAGTTGAATTATAAACCATTTTGCAAAGAAGGCAAATTCTATTTTTCAAAAGTATTGTCTACTGATTAATACACTATACTATAATAACTTCACGAACAAAATGTACGGGAACTTCATCATTCCAACACTCTCAGTAATTCGACAAATAGAGAATTGAAGCATAAATGTTTGTTCTGTCCATTTGTGTGCACGAGAAACACTCCTAGGTTTTAGTTTCTTAGTTATTTTAGTACTTCAAACGTAAATTAATTAACTGATGAATTACATTATCTTTGTAAAAAAACTCCCATTTATTCTAGACTACAATTATTTTTCCAGAGAGAATAAGATGTGCAGTATTGTCGAGCATTGACTTTCTTAAGAAGAAATAGAAATACAATGCTGAACTCAATACATTAGGTTTATTAATATAATAAAATGCATTATATTATCAAAATAACTACCAAGCACTAACCTATAAGCAAGCTACTGCCAATGAGGTTTCTCTCTCGTACAAACACGAATTTAGGCACAATTCTATTTTCGATTACTGCACGTTATGACCCCTCAAAAAAGGGAAACACAACTTAAAATTACACAAAAGATTTATTTATAAAAACAAAGACAGACAAATACAAAACACTGAACGAGAACCAAGTTTCTTAGCGAAGCCATACAACAGGTAAGGAAGTTTCACTTTACCGGCTTGCGCAAGGGTGGTACACGTTGGTGCGTACACTAGCGCGAAAGGACACTGAAGTTCAATTCACGAGAGCGTGCACTTATATGTCACTGTCACCGGAGAGAGAAACTAGAGAGAGCGAGGGAGGGAGAGGGTGAGAGAGAGAGGGAGGGAGAGGGTGAGAGAGAGAGAGGGAGGGAGAGGGGGTGAGAGAGAGAGGGAGGGAGAGGGTGAGAGAGAGGGAGGGGGAGAGGGTGAGAGAGAGGGGGAGGGAGAGGTGAGAGAGGGAGGGGGAGGGGAGAGAGAGGGAGGGGGAGGGGGAGAGAGGGAGGAGAGGGGGGAGAGGAGGAGGAGAGGGGTGAGAGAGAGGAGGGGAGGGGGAGAGAGAGGGAGGGGAGGGGGAGAGAGAGGAGGGAGAGGGGAGAGAGAGGGAGGAGAGGGTGAGAGAGAGAGAGAGCAATAAGCTTCCTATCGGCCTCCGGTTATGCATGGTAGTGTAGTGCATATAAGTGTATACCAGAAAGGAGTGAGATTAGGACAAGGAAGGAGAAGGAAAAATCGCGTGCGGTCCGTGACCCATTCGTTAAGGTACTGCGGTAACATGTACCTGGTATTGGTCATAGAAACCAAGAAACGCCAGAATTCCCGTCGAGACAGCGAAAATCCTACCACACCATCGGAAAGCGAACTTAGGACCTTCCGGACAGAGGAACTGCAGTGAAATCAGTGATGCCCTGGGGCCATCTCTCCCGGTCCACTGGGAGCGGTAGCTCAGTGTCACTGCAGCGCATCAGTGCAACTCATGTCACTGAAGCGCGCTGCAGCGCCTCTGAGCGGGAGGTCCTGATGGCGGCAGGATTTTCGGCACTAGCTTTTCAGCTCGTCGCTCACACAGCTCAGTCGAATTCAGTCTCTGTCCGGAGGAGAATTCTAGCGGCCGGCTGCTCTGATCGGTAGTTTTCCGTGGTTTCTCCGATCAACACCAGGAGAATGCCGGAGCAGTACCTTACCAAACGGACCACGGACCGCGCGCGATCTGTCCTTCCTCTTCCTTGTCCTATCCTCTCCTCTTACACACACACACAATACACCACACACACACACACACACACACACTAACATGCACTACATTACCACATATTCCGGGAGACCGGTCGGGAGCTTAGAGCTTGTCCCGACTGGGGCGGTGCCCCGCTGGTGGGAGAGTCCTGGTTGAGGGAAACCCCACTAGCCGACGGTAGTGGATCTCACCATCCACTGAGAGAAGATCACCGCATTCTCCCGAGAAAAAAACATGCACTACACTAACGGGACTAATGACCCCAGCAGTTGACGTCCCCGGAAACACGAAAAAAACAATCAATTAATCTCTCCCGGTCCCACCTGGGAGAAAACCGAGCACCACTTCTCCCCTTCTCAATGGGCGGGCTGTGAAGAGGGGCTATGGAAGCTTGTCTGTTAGTCTGCTATCTGGCGGTGACGCGGTGTCATTAGAATGAGAATGTTGAAATGGTGAAGTTCCTCAACAATTGCTTCATGAAATTGTTATAGATTTTTGTTTAACCATTCCTAAATGCTCCCATTGGACGTTGCAAATTACTATGTCTCGTCTTTTTGTTTGGCATCCCATGTCTTTATTTCATTAGTTATTTTTTATGAATTGCCAAAACGTTAACTAGTCCAAAACGTGACAAATAAATGGATCCCGACAATTAGTGCACCTACAACAGTCGTTAAATGTGCACATAACGATTTCTGAAGTGCGAGAATCATAAGAGGCAGTACAGCTCGTAACATGTGAACCAAATGAAGTCGTGAGAGCTCATTTTTTTACTCCAGTAATATACTTATTTTTTCATACATTTGTATAGAAGTGGTTATAATGACAATGAGTTGCAAAACGTTTTCATGGTTTTATTAATCTCAGTGATGAGAGAAAATAAAAAGTCTGACAAAAATAGTATTTTTAGATGAAGATAGTACGATTAAGTCAAAAATAAATATTCATAAAAATCTCTGACTTGTTACTGTGTATATGTGATCTATGTGCGATTTGAGTGTCTGCTCAGAGGCGTATCTACTAGGTTTCCAGGCGCTCATGGCAAACATCGAATTTTCAACCCTGACAGGATACTTCAAATAAATAAATAAATATTGAAATTACTATAATAAATAAATAAATACTTCAAACTAGGATGGTTACAGATTTTAGCGGGTATATTCTAAATAGCGCCCCTCATGAGTGCCGTTCGTGGCACGTCCCGTATCTGCCATACCGTAGATACGTCTCTGCGTATGCCAGAATAAGGAACTAGATCCTTACTCCGAAAGTAATGACACAAGCACCGAGTTGGGTCCACAGGTTACCTGGTGTGTACTTGTCAGGTTTGGGACCGATCTGAACAAAAGACCCACCACAACGTGATTTTCAGGGAGCACAAGTGAGTTTCTCAGCGGAAAAGGCTACTCCAGGCATGTCGAAGTCGCGGGCAAGGTAACAAGCTTACTAAAACTCGCGGGCACTGCGGTCAGGGAAATTGGCGCGAGATTTAAAAGTAAAGGTTGTACAAATGCTACGGAATGCTACTTCGCTGAATGCCCATGACAGTCTTTGGGATAAGTTACTTGACGGTTGTCACAAACCTAGCTATATTAACTTCTATTTTCTCTATAAGGCAAAGCAATGTTCCAATTAAATGAAATATTACATCAGTCCTATTTCAAAATCTCAATTGGGAGCAAAATTTAAAAATAAATTGAATCAGAAGTATCTTGATATTGTAACCCTCTTTACTTAAAAGTGCAAAATAGCATTAACTGTCTACGTTCAGGTTAGAAACTTTAAAACTCAAATTGTGTCTGTTAAAAGCGCTGTCCGTTCGTAAGAGAGAATTGTTAACTTGTGGAGATATGTTAACTTCTTTTATATTTTTGCTAAATAAAAAATAACAGAATGATTTAATAACAACACAAAACAAAAACAAGGAAAGGATTCGCCATTAAAACACTTTCTGGTCACTAAGCAAAGATGTTTATATCAGGAAGAATTTAGTAAGAAAATAAAGATCCAATAGTAATAAGTAGTGAAGAATATAAACATAATACAATTCTCGATTATTTGATAGAAAAATCTGGCAAACATATTTTCGTACGAAGCCACTATTCACCGCCTCGGGCCGCTTCAGCTGGCGCATGTATACCTCTTTCAGGATTTTAAGGGGAAATGAGTGCGAAATGACTTCCACCATGCCCGTAGGAGCGCCGGGCTCCCCAGGCGGGCAAGTTGCTCTTGGGGGCGCGGTTTGATGTGCCTGGGCTACCCGGAGAACGGTAGTGACCTTGGTAGACCCTTGAATGATTCGCAGGAGCTGAAAGATGAAACTCGGGAAGATGTCAGGTAAAACTAGACGATAGCTCCGCCCGAAAAAGAGGGGGAACATGTCTTACAATTAAAAATTTGAAATTATAAATTAGATAAAATAAGATGGCGTTAAAAATTATTTAAAGGAATTCAGACTCGCCTTCGATTTATTGACGACTGATTCATTGTTAGTTTCCGGCCGCGTCAACTGCTGAGGTTATTAGTCCCGTAAGTGTAGTGTATGTTTTTCGTCGGGAGTGGTGGTGATCTTTCCCCACTAGCGAGATCCGGCACCGACCTACCGTCGCCTAGCGGGGTTTCCCTAACCACGTATCTCCCACCACCGGGGCACCGCCCCAGCCGGGACGAGTTCTAAGTCCCCGACCGATTTCCCGGCATATGGTTGTGTTATGCATGTTAGTGTGTGTGTGCGTGTGTGTGTGTGTGTGTGTGTGTAAGGGGTAAGGATTTGACAAGGAAGAGGAAGGAAAGACCGCTCGCGGTCCGTGGCCCGTTTGTTAGGGTAATGCTCCGGCATTCACCTGGTATTGATCGGAGAAATCACGGAAAAATACCGATCAGAGCAGCCGGCCGCTAGAATTCTCCTCCAGACAGCTACTAAATTGGACCTAGCTGAAAAGATAGGTCAGAGGCACTGTAGTGATGTCAGTTGATGCACTGATCCACCGCTCCCGGTACCTGCCTTCGAGTAGAACTCTTAAAAAAACGATAAAAATTATGTATATTAATACGATGTAAAAATTAAATTTAAAATCCGAGGCTTACGGCAGTGGTGAATACTAACAGACGCTCGTTAGGCAGAGGACTGTCGTTTAGTAGCACTCGACTCCCACAGTGTGGACGAGTGCACCTAGGTATAGTGGAGCCTGCTGCTGATATCAGTCTGATGAAAGGGATTCTCCGCTCATTTGTCCACGTATTCCGCACGTGCTAAAGAAATAATGCCCCTTCGCTAAAATAACCGCACTGCTTATCAGAAAAAAAACACCTGAGCGCGTTCCCCGCCACAACACCCACCCGCCACACCCCGCGCCGCGCTCGCGACCCCACCCACCCACCCACGCCACACCCTTCAAAAAGGCGGGCGGCGCCCCGGGCCAGCGCAGCCGCCCGTCGACCGCCCACGCACACGCCCGCGCCCGCGTCCAGCCATGGCTCCGCTCCACGTTCTCGCCCTCGCACTCCTCGTCGCCACAGGTACGCCCACTTCGCACTTCACGCTCGCGCCTCGGCCGACGAGCGGCGGTGTCTCGTCAGCACCAGCCCATTCAACCCAGAGTTGCAGCTTCACCCCAGTGCGATGAAACATCTGCCGAGAGCAGACCGATTCACTGAACGCTTAACGGGGACGAATTTTTAACGGGAGTAATCGCTTAGGATGTGCCGGCAGGATAAGGATGTTTTAAAATAAACACCGTGAGATAATATAATTACTTGCTAAAGACGATTCCTAAATTATACTGAAGTATTCTGAAATAATGAGACGAAATATTAACTCAAAAGGGTGTATTTAATTTATATCTGCAAAACTAGTTTTTTTACACGTTTATATCTTTCACACAATTTTTTTTATTGTAAGTGAAATTAGGCTTCTAGTACATTTCATAATAGTACGTTATTGACAACGAAAGAAACTAAAACATCCAGGGAAGAAGCCTACTGCAATATAACCGACATTTTTCCATTTTTAAAATTTCCAACTCCAACAATTCTTTGCATACCAGAAACAAAAAAAGTTGTATCTTAATGTAACACGTTAATAGCAAATATTTAATGGACGATATCTCCTTCGGGCTTCGCTATCTCGCGAAGTCAGCTGTGGCGATTTGTGAAGGCGAATTGTCAGTGCGCACGCGGAATAAGACCCTCAAGTGTTCGCGCCTCAATAAATTTCAGATCATCTCACAGGTTAGGACACGTACTTCAAAGATAATAGAAATTGAGGCATGATTTTTTAAATTTTATTCCGGCAAATATGAACTTTATCATGTTGGCGTACGACATTGTTAATAAAAACAACCACCTTCATTTTATAGTGTTGTATAAACACCTGTATTTCAGTAAATAGGTTGTTTTATGAAAAAACCTGGCAGTTAAGTTAGGACACAAACCTTGGTTTAAGGGGAACGCCAAGCCTTTTGATGTCAAAAGACTTACTCGGTAATGTAATAAGGTACAAACAAACTATAAAGAAAACACTTTTCTAAATTTCCATTCAAATAACTTATCAATCTATTATGAAGTAATTGAAGGAGTTTCGTTACGTCAAACGAGAAGGTAATGATGTTGGCTATCAAGACTCTTAGTGATGTTTGCTAAAATCGATAACTGATTAATTATGTTTAATTTTATCTCAACCTGATAACACGTTTTCAGTTCAGGAGTCATTATTACGTAATATTTGACTCCATGTACGTGCGTACAACAACTTTTTTCTTTCAGAAATGTTGTTTAAACTCTCAGGATACCTTCGTTTATAATTGTGAATGTGTTCATTGGAGATGGTAGTCTTAGAGTCCGAACCTTCAGCGCACTATGTAAATCTGAGAGTCTTTGAGCTCCAACTTAGACTTTGTGAGCCTTAGATGCTACGCGAGTTAAGGTCTCTGAGCCTTGGGCAACATGGGACAGAGCGGATGAACCTGATAACGCTCACAGTCCTGTGATCCATATGTGGTTCACAAGACATAAAACCCTATGGTTTTCCTCCGTCCGTGAACCACTTGTTGGTAACAGACATTTACAATTTTTATGGCAAACATTTCCACTGAACTCCCTTGTAATTGCGCAGATTTTGGCGTGGACTTGCTAGGACGGTCATTCAATTTAGAATAGCACCAAGACATATGGAAATTTTTTAAAAAAATATTTATATTTTTGAGAATATTACATTAAAATTGTCTTACAGTCGGAAAGGTTTGGACGTGGAGAGATATTTGATGTACTCCTAGGGACAGGGAAAGTGTTAACACGTCAGAGTCTGGGGTCCTAAACATTCCCTTCGTTCGCAGTGGCGGCGGTGCCTGCCGGCGAGCGCTTCATGTGGGTGCCCGACTCCGAGGGCAAACTCCACATGGTGGACCTGCTGGACGTGGAGCCCGAGGACGCCCCAGTGCCCTTTTTCAACGGAGAGAAGGATGTCGACCTCATGCTCTACACGCAGTGAGTACTCCAAGCGTAGTCTCCATGAAGTTGCGAGCGATCCCTAAAAGCACACAATTGATCATTTGCTCGTGTTTCAGGAACAATCCATCTACACCTGAGTACATCCTCCAATCCGACCCGTCGAAATCTCCCAGTTTCAATCCCGCCAACCCCACGCGCTTCATCCTTCACGGTTGGACGTCCAGCCACAAACAGGATGGACCTATCCGTCAAGGTAATCCGCACTGTGCTCGTGCGTTTGCAGAATTCGTAGCATAAGAATAGCTGCGATTTTAAGCATTTACCTCTTGTTCAATTTCATTTATTTGGTCACAAAGTTTTGACAGACTACCTATTACAAAAATTCTATTATAAATTTATACACATGTATACAGAATTTGTCTGGAAATTACAGAGCGACGTTTCGGGGAACTCATTTTCCCCATACTCAGTCAAGACAATTTAAAACAAACAAATATATAAAAGAAACCAAGATAATACATTTTTGCAACAGGCGTGGAAATGCTCGTCTAGCGTGGCAGTTAGAACAGTATTGATCATGTTTAAATGCAATCATGTTTTAATTGCCATTCCAGACTTGCGTTTGCAGATGATGTATATTACTTTGATTTCTTTTTTATATTTCTTTGTTTTTAATTGTCTAGCCTGGGGATAGGGAAATATGAGTTTCCCAAAACGTCGCTCTGTAATTTCCAGACAAATTCTAAATATACGCAATAACAGAATCTTTGTAATAAGCTGACAGTCAAAAATCTTGTGACCGAATACATGCAACTGAGTTGAAGTGAACGACATACAATCTTTTGCATGTGAAATTTATCTGTTGTTCGCTTCGCAGCTTATATCAACACCGGCAAGAACTGGAACGTCGTGTTGGTCGACTGGCACGGCCCAGCCTCCAGCGAGTATTCCATCTCCAAGCGCAACTCCCGGCGCGTGGGAGAATACTTGGCGGAGGTGATCCAGCATCTCGTAGCGGACCGCGGACTCAGCCTGGATAACGTGAACATCATCGGGCACAGCCTGGGTGGCCAGGCCGCCGGCGTGGCGGGCAACCGCCTCAACGGACAGGTGGCGCGTGTTGTCGGTGAGTCATTGGCGCGACTCTTTGACTACCGTGTTTTGGATTCATCATTTAGAGGGCCTGCGCGGAGCGCTCTTCCATTTTTGGGTGGCTTGAGGTTGCTGATGTGGTTATTACTTTTGCACTTTTTGGGTGGGGTGCGGGATGGGAAGGACTACTCTGTGTACCCCTGACTAGCAGTTGTTTACAGATGCCTCTTTGACTACGATTCTTTCTGATGTATCGTGCTAAGCTCATTGGATCAAATTTATTAGGGAGAACGAACACGTACACGTCTAGTTGGTGGTACTAGATCGCCGTGCCCTTGGGAGGGGCACTTCGATCTGTGTTCTTCTTGTTGGTGTTGCTTAATCATTGTTGTTAGACTCCGCTCTCCCGCACAGGGTCGGCGATTGGGAGTCGGGGTTTTTGGAGGAAGGATTCTTTCGTTTGGGTAGATGGGTTGTTTTATTGAGGGGGTACCTGGGTGACGGGGAAAAGATGGGGAGGGATGAAGGATTAGGGGAGGATGGGTTAAGTTTTGCGGATGGAGAGGAGGGGAGAAAGGGTAGGATTAGATTTTGGGGAAGAACTAAAGAGGGTTACTGTTTTCCATAGTAGTCGTACAAATAGTTGTCCGGTGGTCGTATTCTATTGCGTTGTGGTCACGTCTGTCTGTTTACCTTCTGCCTTAGGTTATAGGGGGAGGGAGTTATAGGATATCTAGTGGGTGTTTCTTTATGCGGTGTCTGGGTGGGTTACGTAGGATGTGGTGATGGGGTAGGATTAGGTTTCGGAAGAGGGGATTGTTGACAAATTTTCGGATAGTTTCTTTGGAGGAATGGTGTAGGTAGGTAAGGATGTGGGGGATTCTGTGGGTGCGTCTGAGGTCGTTGAAGCGGGTGTACCAAGGTGGGCGGAAGATTGCTCTGAGGGTATGGTTTTCTGCTTTGGTTAGTCTTTTGTGGTTACTTTGGCTAGTGTTGAACCAGGTGGAGCCTTAGTGCAGTCTAAAGTACGTAGAAGTTGTCGTATTTATTTGTCTGTGGTCGTCCATTTTTCCTGTTGGTGTGGAGGGAGTGAAGGGGTTCTTAGGTTAGAATTACATTTTCTGGGATGGGAAGGTTGAGGGGGAGGAAGCGCACGGCTAGGGTTTGGGCGAAGGTGTCGGTGATGGTTAGGGAGAATGTCCGAAAGTTACCATATGTTGGCTTTAAGGATGGTTCCACACATTCATTTTTCTGCGAGTAGCGAGCAACCGCTCGCCGAATCACAAGTCGTGTGGATGAGTTGCTTGCAATTCGTAGAGTGATGAACACTCGGTGCTCGTCCTATCCACCGCGTGTCGGGCTTTTGGACACACGAATGGAAGCGAACATTCGCCGAACACGTCAGCTGCTCGGGATTGGGCGAGCAGTAGCTCGCTGCTCGGCGAATGCGGAATGTGTGGATCCGCTTTAAGAACATTGCTAGAATTAATGTTAGTTGAAGGAACCACAGATCCAGTAACATTACAATGTTGACAAGATTGTATTGTCAAAAGGATATAACACATCCATAAAAAATACTCCCAACCGCATTAATACAGTAAAATGTAATTAATAGCATTCGAAACTTTAGTTTCATAGGAGCGTTATACGTATATCGTCCATTACCTTTACTGAAAATATTACTTGGAGAATATTAATAAGCAATAACTCATATGCCAGCTTCTAATACAATGTATTAACAAAAGTTGTTTTGTCATGAAATGGCTTCATGAAATGGCTTCATAAAATAGCTCCATATAATAAGTTGTTCAAAAATTAAATTCTTTAGAAGCAATACCCCCCTCGCCTGCACTCGTAAAAGGCAATATAATTTATTGAATTTTACGTATTTGGAGCAAATAATTAGAAATCAGTATCGGCAGTTCATTGGATTATTCGTTACATTTCAATTACGAGATATTATTTTTTCAATTTTATTTTTCACACCTTGTATTACAAAAATGGTTTGGCTTTATCACAATGCATTTAATATTTAAGATGGAGAAGATACACATTTGGGGGCCGAAATTCTTTCAAAATGATACTTTACACCTGCCTCTTAAAAGTTGTCCCTGAGCAAAATGAGCGAGAGATGCCATTTGTTGAGAGGATAGGTGAGGCTTAACCGCTGTCACACGGCACTGGTCATTGTCGTAGGTCTGGATGCCGCGGCACCTCTCTTCGGCACCACCTCTGAGAAGAACCGGCTGGACCCCTCGGACGCCAAGATCGTGCAGGGCATCCACACCAACGGCGGCCTCCTCGGCTGGAAAGATCCGCTCGGCGATGTCGACTTCTTCCCCAACGGCGGCTCCAGCCAGTCTGGCTGCATCCTCGACGTCAGCGGTAAGTTGATTGATTGTCAGTGATTCCGGGCGCATCAACTGCTACGGTCATTAGTCCCGTAAATGTAGTGCATACTCCCCCATCTGGAGATCGCGGTGATCTTTTCCCACTGGATGGCGAGATCCAGCCCCGGCCTACCGTCAACTAGCGAGGATTTTCCCTACCAAGTGTCTCCCATCAGCGGGGCACCGCACCAGCCGGGAAAAGATATAAGCTCCCTACCGACCTCATGTGTGGCAGCGTAGTATCGGTGTTAGTGTGTGAGAGGGTTGAGGATAGGTCAACGGAGGGGAAGGCGGTCCGTGGACTGCTTTTTTAGAGTGCTGTTCCGGCATTCACTTGATGTTCACGAAAAACTACCGATCAGAGGAAGCGGCCGCTAGAGTTCTCCTCCTCCAGACAGTGACTGAATATGATTTACCTCAGAAGCTAATGTCGAAAATTGTGCCACCGTCTGAACTCGAAAGAAGGACCTCTAAGTCAGAGGCACTGCAGTGACATCAGTCGAAGCCCTGATCCATTTTTCTCGTCACTCGTATGCGCCCCGTCACCTGTGCGCCCTGTATCAGTCGCTCTGGTCTCTCGAACTCGATACCTTTGCAGTGATTCTTTATCCTTCTCTTTTGGGCCATTCTTTCAGCTCCTCGTTGATAAAACGTGTTTTCCACACCCGGCCCTTCAAAATTTTAGTTAGATTGTACAGTCCCTTGTCGACCTCGATGGTCGAGGTGAAAAGATCGTTTGTTGACTCAGCGCGTCGATCGGCGGGGTCGCGGGTTCGACTCCCGCCGTGGGCATGGTTGTTTGTTCCTTGTTTTTCATGTCAGTGTGTTGTCGCGGAAGGCCTTGTTGTTCTGCTGACCAAAGAACGAGGATCCCGCAAGTATGTCTAGTATAAGATGTTAATAAGTGCCCCCGTGAGGGACGTAGATGGTAACCAAGGCAGGTAGACGAAATCGGCATTTCCTGAAAGCTGCAAAAAGCCCCCGGAAGAAGAAAAATTAATGCTCTGGAAGCATTATTGGATCATCAACTAACGTTTTTCCCTTTTAATAAATTCATGACAATAAATTTAAAAAAGTTAATGTATCTCTCGAACGTAAAGTTAAAAATATTACATAGTACCTAGTTAGAAATTAATTATTTTACTTCCAGGGAGAAAAATGTATTCTCCATGCACACTTCTAAATAACTAGACGTTCATGAAATTATCATACTTAATTTCATACAAATCAAAGCACTTATTGGTGTGTCGATATCGCAAAAAACTGTCAACTTTCATTTTCGTATTTCTTTGATTTCGACTTACATGACGTTTGGTACCGCAGAAATTCATTTTTTTCTTTCCATATAGTCTGCGATTATTGCTGTTTACAAAAAGTCTTTGAAATACAGTATGAATCCTCGCCTAATATCGAATTACGAAGAATTAATGTGCATTAGACTGAAAAGCTACTTACACGAATATTTTAGTAGTTTTCTTACATAAGAAATAAAAATGTTTTAATGCAAAAATAAATTACGTGAATTCATAACACGACCTATGGATATTTTGAAGTCAATTTCATGCAAAGAAAGGGATAGTTTTATTCCATATTGTGTAGGCTATATGAAAGAGAAAAAGAGAATCTTTTTATTTATTGATTGATTTATTTATTTTACGTCAAAAAAACAGTTAAAAACTGCGTATGACGTGCTATGGGGAAAAGTGAATTGTGTGCACATTTTCAAAATTCTGTGGTCCCTACACTAAGTCATATACTACTTAAATTTTGAATTTTGAAAGGGAGAAAAACTCCCACGTAATAAAATCTATTTTCAAGGATAAATAAGCAATAAATTTTGAATTTTGAAAGGGAGAAATGCAATCTCTATGTAATAAAATATTACATAAATAAGCACAAATTTTGGCTCTTATTACTTCTTGATGTCACCCTGACACGTGTTGTTCGCAGGGGCCTGTGCGCACAACCGCTCCCCCACCTACTACGCCGAGTCGGTGGTGTCGCAAAACTTCGTGGGCGCCGAGTGCGACAGCTACAAGAAGTACAAGAAGGGAACGTGCAGCGGAAACGTTCACGCACCCATGGGCGAATGGACAGACCCTTCGTAAGTAAATTGCTAACGGAATTGGCTGTTTTGCAGTGAATTATTCTGTTGCTTTTTCTAAATCCACGTGTCATACACTTTTTCAGTCAGCCTAACTGGCTTTCATTTTGTTTTAATTCATATATACAAACCATTTAATAGGGTACAATGGCACATTACCGTCTGCTGAAGCCGATGCGTTCAAACGAAATTATTTGCAATTTCGAAAAATAAGGGATTTTACTGATCATGTGCTCTTTTAAACTTTGGGCGATGACATTCGAGGTAGACCTTACGAAATAACGAGATTTCCCTCAGATGAAATTGCATGCTGATTGGTTGAAGTTATAAGTGGTACAAGGCAAGATGTACTGGCGATTTCAATAAATGGCAAAGGAAAGTCAATAAGCTGACGTTTCCGAAATTAACAGCATTCAATGCAGAATTTTATCTTCTTTTAAAATAAATAGATACAAATATGCTTGTAGAAATATGTTTTCATCTTATTACTAAACGTGATTCAATTTAACTCACGCTAAAAACTTCTATTTTTTTCTCTTAAAACACGGACTCTTGAAAATCGAGTAGCAGTGGCAGTGTAAATTTTGAGTCAGTTTGGAATATGTCTTCTGGAGAGAAACTACCATGAAGCCCATTTTTTCCACTTCACTTGTGATTTTCCGAGAGACTGAACAGTTTTCGCTAGCGTTACGGGGCCGTCTTAAAATTATGTAACGCAAAACTGGAGTATTTATGACACCCCTTCTCACCCTGTAACGCATGTGTAAGGAGCGCTTGACTCTCTCGAAATAATTACGCTTGATGACACCCACCCACACACACATACACACACATACACACATACACACACATACACACACATACACACACATACACACACATACACATACACATACACACACATACACATACACATACACACACACATACACATAAACACACACATTCACTGCATTTACAGTAAGAAAATAATTACGTTGCAGTAGAAACAATTTGTGTTGTGTATAAAAATTATAGTTAATATCAGACTTAGTTGAGATGCTAGTAGTCCAGCAGTACATTTGTGGCAAATTATTGGATGAAGGAAGGACATAAATGGGCGGGAAAATTTCTGAAATGCCGTGCACACGCTGTCGCGGAAGATGTATGAGCGATAATTTACTGCGCCAATGTAATTTAATTCTATAATATATTATAACTCAGTTTTGAATACTTTGTTCGTAATTTAAGAGATTCAATCAATTTCCATTGATGAAAAAAAAAAATTTTTGATTTATTTATATTTTTAAAATGATTTGGTAATATTTTATTTTTTATCATAACTCTGAATACAATGAATTACATCAGCAAATATTGAAATTTTTAAAAAATTAGCAGAGTTAAGAAACATTAAATACACTTCTTTCTAAGCAACAGCTTTCCGCTGCCTCAAATTCCCTTCCCCTCTTTAGTGTTTTGTAAATTATGGACGACCACTAACAGATGTGTGTGTGTGTGTGTGTGTGTGTATGTGTATAGGGAGGGGTACAATTTATTTATCGTTAGTATTGCAGTGCGTTTATGGGAAAGTTGCAACAGTTCATTAAGAACACACAAAGAATGAATACCGCGTCCACTCTGCAGGAGGAAGCTTCGTTCGAACAATTTTCCAGAAACCAAGAAATAATCATACTGTACAATCATAAGAAAGGTATAGTGGAAGAAATTGATAAAAACATGAATTTTGAAAGTAGAAGATAAAAATGCTTATAGATTAGAAGTGAACAATGTTCTTGGGACAAAAGAAAACTACCACATTCTCATCATAAGATCTTAACTTTCATAGGAGATGACACAGACGTTCGTGTTTATTAATGGCATGGCAAGTACACTATTGTTTTTTTTTACTCGAAGAGAATGTATTGTGAACATGAAAAGAAGCTCTCTTTTACTTGTTGTTTACACGATGTATATTCGATTTTTTTTATGTATTCACAGCTTCTCCTTTTTGAGCGTTCTTCCCTAGGAAAGATTAATGTGCGTATCGGAAATGTAAATACAGCATAAAATTACTTAACAATTTTATTTCACACAACATGTCGTGAATATCCTTACAAACAAGTAAATAAACAGAACTATGATATTCTTTACATTTTAAACCTGAATGAGAAATAACGTAAGTGTACATTTTTGTCGTGATGAGTAGAGACCGGATTTTTATGTAATTACATTTTCTTGTCTTTCTACTAATAGTTCTAAAACTTGTAATCCTGGTGAATCTTCGTTCTCCTAACACAATATCCATTTTTCGTTAATATTTTTATATATTTAGTACTTTATTACATATTTTACATACTTGCTATTTTAATATTTTTAATCATATTTTCGTTCATTATTGGTGTAATGTAAGTGTAAAAAATATCTCTGTCGCCACGTTTAGTGACCATTAACCTTAATATCTGAGAAACCTTGGCGAATACCAAGTGTAGAACGTCGAAAAGAACTTTGCACGCTGCAGTGATTATTTGCAGGTCACAAATATCACCATGGTTTCTATTGTCTCTAGTCTAGCTGAAGGCATATAACCTTGCTTACATGCATCTTGGTCTGGCTGCTCAACTACGCTCGTAGATAACAATAGATTAATCTTTTACTACTGACGGGAAAGTAGAATGGTGCAAAGTGTGCTTCAACGCTCCCTCTTCAAATTATTTTTAAAACATGTGTATTATTTTTAAATTTTGTTTTTAAATTAATTTTTTATAAATGTGTTTTGTAATTTTTTACATATTTTATCCGATTTTACTTATTTATTCCATTTTTTTTTACATATTTATGTAATATTTTCATACTACATATTTTCCCGGTCTCTAGCGATGAGTATGAATGGGTGTGGAATACGGTCCGTACTTCAGAGTTACCGTTTTTGGCCAGGCGTTGTGGCTGCTGCGCCACTGTGCGGCGTGGCGCGGAAAGATCGAGCAACCATATCAAAAGTGCCAGGCGACATCTGTCTCCTCGCGGCGCCTGGACAATGCTCCATTGTGTTCCCGCTGCGGAGGCTGCGACACAAGAAAGCCACGCGCGGGCGGGGAGGGGGCGGGGGGGGGGGGCCGGGCGCGACTTCCGGCTGCGCGTCAGCGCCGTCGCGCGGCGGGGATAAGACTGGCGCCCCGCCCCCGCCCCGCCCTGCCCCCCCCCGCCCCTCCCGCCCCGCCCCCGTGGCGGAGCTGGTGGCGCCGCTGCCCCGCTGCTCCGCGCCTCTCTCAGAAAGGGCTCGTTGACACTGCAGCGCCTCTGACCGGGAGGTTCTAGGTTCGAGTCCTGACGTCAGCAGGATCTAGCTTTTCGCCTAGGTCGAATTCAGTCGCTGTCTGGAGGAGAATTCTGGCGGCTGGCTGCTCTGATCGGTAGTTTACCGTGCTTTCTTCGATCAACACCAGGCGAATGTCAATACCTATCAAACGGGCTGCGGACTGCGCGCGGTATTTTCTTCCTCTTTCTTGTCCTATCCTCACCCCTTACACATACACCCACACACACCTACACACACTACACTACCGCATATTCCGGGAGACCGGTCGGGAGCTTAGACCTTGTCCCGGCTGGGGCGGTGCCCCGCTGGTGGAGTGTCCTGGTTAGGGAAAACCCCCACTAGCCGACGGTAGGTCGGCCCCGGGATCTCGCCATCCAGCAGGGGATGACCGCCATCCCCCACAAAAAAACATGCACTACACTCACGGGACAAATTGGCCAAGCAGTTGGCCCGGTAACCGAAAAAATCAATCAATCAGAAAAACTGGAAGGGTTCGCGGACGGCAGTCGTGGCCACTGCAACGCTCCCAGAGTTCTGGGCACCAATTCTTTAACGTTCGTGATCATCTCGGACGTTCGTGATTGACGTCATCACGAATGAAATGCGAGTTTCCGTATTCTTAACCGCTCGACTCGTCTCGAGTGGTCGTGACTTGCGTTCGCGATATCGCGGGTGGGGTTTGGAGCAGTGAGATTCATCACGAATAGTAAACAGTATTAACATAACTTCATTTTCTTCACTTGCTGAGGAAGGTGCGTACTAAAATATAAGTAACTATTACGTATTTTTCTAATAACTTGTATGCTCTTGGATGTTACTAAATATAATATCAACTATGATTTCTATATAAAATAACTTTTTATAATATAGCTTCATTAATAAATTAAATTTCCCTCTGGGCACAGACTTTTGCCGACAGCAGCAGAGTAAGCAAAGCCTCAACTTACTATTCAATTATTTCCCCGTCTTTGTAATAACATTTGATATTAATTATTATTACTATTCCCATTTTATATATATATATATATATATATATATATATATATATATATATATTGTGACGTAACCGAATATTGGATTAAAAATAAATACATTTTTTTTTGTTATTACTATTCAGAAGCGTGCTTCCCAACCGGTGCGACCTAAATCACTTCGCACGGCCATCTACGCCGCTCCTTAGTCGCCGAGCAAGGGTGTAGTTTTTTAGATAACGCCTCCGAAAACCCTCAGGGACCACCGACCAGGCTCACGCGGGCGGGCGCGGCGACCGCTCCGTGTTTGTTTACAGGAAGTGTGCGAGAGGCGTTCTGGAAAATTCCATCAAAATTACCGACAAGACGCGTAATCTGATTGGAGCAATATTATTTTCAGCTAGTAACTTTGGGCCCAAAGTCCACGTCTTCCAAAATTTCTGTAGAAACTTCTAGAACATTCAGGGGGAAATTGGGGAAAGAGGGTTCGTGGGCGCTGAGACGCGCTGGGGACAGACAAAGGAAGGTCTTTGGACGAGAGGCGCGGGACGCCAAGTCGATGCGGACCCAGAGGCGGGGACGCTCGGGTTTACAGGGTGGGACGCGAGGTCATCCGAGTTGTGTAGGCGCTAGGATAGCGCAAAGTAGCATGATTAGAGTGCGATTTGTGGTATTATCGCCCCGCGTGTCATTAGATTGAGAAAAAAAAGCTTTATCTAGTAATTTATTTGTTTCTCTGCTCGGTTTACGCCCGCGCCGTGTATCGCAAGTTACGCGATTCAAAATTACGATCTGTCGTCACCGATCTGTCGTCACCCTACCGCCGACGTCCCAGCTGATGTCGTGGTTCCTCTTCTTGAAGGGGGAGCAGGCTGCGAGAGAATCCCCCCTCCACCCCTAAGGGCGTGCCGCCCAGAAGAAAGGCCCAGCTGTGTTGCCTTTTTGGGGGCCGTTCACTAGCGCGTCCTCCTGCCGCAGCGGTGATTCTAATAATCTGTCGAGCTCCGACAGACAAAACAAACATTCATTACGCCCTTCAGGCTTACCTGGACTTTGTCACATTCAGAAGGTGCAGGCCGCGCATTGGCCCCCTTTTTCTTTTATTTGTTAGCGCATCTCTTTTTTTGCTTTATTTGTTTTAAGTAATTTGATCGTATTAGTTTTTAAGATTGCAAAAAAAAAACAGGGTTTAAAAAACTGAGCTCAGATAATAATGTCAATTTACCATTTTTAATTTCTTTAATTTACATTTTTTTGTCTTTAAACTTACTTTCAATTGACCTCTGTCACTAGCCACGTCCGTCCACAACCTAAATTTCAGGCTCTCCCCGTCCCCTGAGCTAGCCGCAATTACAACAGGTAGGTGGGCTCGCAAATAGCTTTCAAGTGGGAGCTCAATTAGTATCTTTGATACCCAGTAAACGCCTCAAAATTTAATTTGTCTTAAAATAAATATTGTTACTTTTGAATTACTGTTATTGCTGACAAAATTAAATTTAAATTTTTTTTATAATATTAAGCAAGAAATGGATGGAAGGACGTTGCTACGAGGTTAATTATTTGTGGACTGTTGATATCAGTTGGATTTGTATTCTGTTTGTGAGGTTACTATTTTTGTCTTGTTTTGTGGAAAAATCGTGTTGCGTTTCAAGAAAAACTGTAAATCGCATAAGTTATTCAAAATGCTGGACGAATCGGTGTAGACGTGGGAGGTGATGACAGCTCGGGGGACCAGTCTGCGCATGAAATCCTTAATGATCTCATGCGAGTTCTAAGAAACAACAGAGAATTATGAAAATTTAAAATCAATTAAAGAACCAGATTTCGGAAGTAGGGGGAAATGGACGAAAATTAATTTCGATTTTCAGAACACGAAAAGTGTCAGGAAAAAATTTGATAGATTAGATAACTTTTAGATAACCAACCCGCAAACTTTAGGTGGAAAGAAGTTCGACCATGAAATCGGATCACTGAAAAATCAACTCGGGGGTAGGTGGAGAATTGAGAACACCGTTGAAAGCTAGGTAAAGAATTGGAATTCAAGGACCGAAACAAAAGAAAATTTAAAAAACCTACATCTGGAAATTCACAGAAATTACGGCATGCGACAATAAAATAGGCGTGTTGTGGTCAGTAAATGGAAACATTGCCGGTTACGGCCAAAAATGAACGGCAAATTCACTCGTTTGGAAACAAAACTTCACTCTGAAGTTAGTCAAATTCACGAAAAGGGGTAGAGAAATTAAAAAAGATGGGGTGATAGTAGTGAGGAAAGTTTCGGGGAAAGGAAACTAAACTAAAGAAAAAATAGAAAAAAATGTGATTAATCTGGTAAAGGAAGAAGTACAAAAAGAAAGGGAAAATCACCCAATTACGAACGCGTCTGCTGGTTCTGGATTAAATTTTCAAGTGGCCCCTCCTCAGAATCTTTGCTTTTCTGGAAATCGGACGAAAATCCGAAAGTTTTTGGATCGTGCCAAAAATTATATAAAATTTGAAAAAGGCAGGTACCGCCTCATTAAACCAAGATTTATGCGGAACTTTTGGGTAACCCCGCACATGGCTCACTGCTTTGCCCTTTCCGCAGACTTCGAGGAATTCCGAACTCGTTTTCTTTTCACGTTACTGGGGAGAGCAGCGACGTTGAGTTCGAGAAAAATTCTCAAAGTAGATGGGATAAGCGAAGAAACCAATCATATTTAGATTACGCCAGGGAAAAAAATTTCGGCTATTAAACTATGGATCCGACGACAGATGATAAAAGATTATCTGGCTCCTAACCACCCTTTTCCTACTTACGTCAAAACTATTAACAGTTCGATTTGACAATTTTGATCATTTTCAAGAATTGCTGGCGCAATTTGTTTGAACAGTCAAACCCTTATGAAGAGTTGGGACCGAAATCCAGGTTTTCGCCGAGGAAGATAATCGGAACAGGCAGTCGGGCGCCGTGATGTCAGGTCAGAGGAATGGGAACAACTCCCGTCCGCCACCAAACTCAAATGACCGAAATATCACAACTAGTAGGAATGGACATGATTCCATAAGACCGAGTCCGTAAAACTAGAACCGTTGGGCTTTCGGGTATCGGGGTTTCCCAAACGAATTATCTCAGAGATACCAATATTCAATCTGTTCAGTAAATTTTATGCCTTTTTGACCTAAACGACGACTTGAATGAACCTGTCAGAGAACGGCGAGAAAATGTCCGGTTGTGGAGTTTCTTATTGAAAATCTTGTGTTCAAGCTTTGATAGACCTGGCAGTGAAATCAGTGCAATTTCGGAAGTTCTACTCAAAACTATTAAGCGAGCGCATTCCCAAAACCCAAATCTGCCCACTATTAAATGTTTTGTTATTGAGTAGGAAGAAAAAAATAAACCAATTACTATCAGGCTTTGCTTTCTTTAAAAATCAGAAATTTTATTTGATGTGCCATGTTTGATCATAGAGGGTCTGAATTACGACGTAATACTTGGGGGTTTATTTTACGGGAAAATAATGGAGTAGTGGATTTTCTAGGAATCTTGTGAGCTTTGGTGAGAATAGGGGAAAATTTTAATCCAGGACGACGGTGATGACAAAATAGAAATCGGCATTTCATGCGCGTCCTGGAGTATGGGGATGACGTAGTGGGGTCATAAGCCGTGTGCCGCATAATGACTTTTCTGACCCGAACGGGCCAGCTGCAAAGAATGCTTCTCAAATATGTAAATGTTTTGATCGTCCTGTAAAGTCCTATTAAAGACTTTTTTTTTCGAATTCGGGGCACCGATGATTCACCTTTTAAAATGAAAAATTATCCCATTCCACAGTCGATGAGGGGAAGTAGATCAACTATTAAACTATGCTTAGGGGGTATAATTGAAAGATCTTAACAGCTTATTTGAACCCTATTGTAGTGGTAAAGAAAAAAGACAGGGGTAAGGATTTGTTTAGATGCTCGACGGATCACAGGTTACTATCCCAGAAAACGAGGCACCTCAGAACACTGATGAAATTTTTTGAAATTTTAATAAAACAAAGATTTTTCGGCTTTAGATTTTCAAGCTCGTATTGGGAAATTTCAATTCCCAGACGACAGAAAATTCACAGGATTTGTACAACGGGTTGACGTACGTCTGGAAAGAATGCCAGGAAGAGGAAGCCCTCGTAAGAACCCTACCACTTTCAGTAGGTGACAAAGTACTTGTCAGGACCCTAGAGTTAGTGATCAGCCTGCTGGATTATTCCATAAATTTTTTCCTCTATTTACGGACCATTTGTTATTGAAACGATTCCGTGCCCAAATGTATGCCTCTTAAAAGACTTGGATGGGCTCCCAGCAGGGAAGTACAATTTTTATAATTTGCGACCATTTAAAGGTTAAACTATTCTGTAGATTTTATTTAAACCACTGATTGACAATCTCTGACATAATTCTTCGGGACCTTTGGGGTCCGGCACAGTTTGCGGTCTTCGTGTCGCTGAGAAAAATTGGAAGAATTCGTTTAATTATTTATTCTGATTAAATAGTAGTTAATAGTTCTTTTTGCTTTTATTTAAATAAAGGGTTGCGCAGATTTTTTCTTGAATATTGAATGTTGTTTTGATTCATTTTTTTCCCTTTTAAATTTTTCACCAGTCATGAATCCCAATATTCGGTAACGTTTTTTGTTTTTTCAACGAGATAAAACTCTTAATTTTCAAAATTAAAATTCTTCAAAACTCGATTTTTATCTATCCGAAGGGAGGGCAAATGTGACGTAACCGAATATTGGATTAAAAATAAATACATTTATTTTGTTATTACTGTTCGAAGCGTGCGTGCCCAACCGGGTGCGACCTAAAACACTTCGCACGGCCATCTACGCCGCTCAGCGTCGCCGAGCAAGGGGGTGAGTGTTTGATAACGCCTCCGAAAGCCCTCCCGGGACCGCCGAACAGGCTCCACGCGGCGGGCGCGGCGGCCGCTCCGTGTTTGTTTAGGAAGTGTGCGAGAGAGCGTTCTGAAATTCCATCAAAATTACCGACAAGACGCGTAATCTGATTGGGGCAATATTATTTTCGGCGTAGTAACTTTCCCGGAGTAACAACACGTCTTCCAAATTTCTGTAAAACTTAGAACATTCATGGAAATTGGGGAAAGAGGGTTCGTGGGGGCTGAGACGCGCTGAGGGCAGACAAGAAGCGGGAGGTCTTTGGACAAGAGGCGCGGGGGCGCCCAAGTCGGCGGACACAGAGGCGGGACGCTCATTTGTACGGGGGTGGGGCGCGGAGGTCATCCGAGGGGTAGGCGCAGGGTAGGGGAAGTAGCATGATTAGAGTGCGATTTGTGGTATTATCGCACCGCGTTCATGGAATTGAGAAAAAAAAACTTTATCTAGTAATGTTATTTGTTTCTCTGCTCGTTTACGCCCGCGCCGTGTATCGCAAGTTACGCGATTACGAAAATTACGATCTGTCGTCCCGATCTGTCGTCACCGCTACCGCCGACGTCCAGCTGATGTCGTGGTTAACTCTCTCTCTTGAATGAACAGGCTGCGGAGGGGAAACCACCCTCCACCCCTAAAGGCGTGCCGTCCGAAGAAAGAGCCCCGCCGTGTTGCCTGTTTGGAGGCCGTTCACCCAGCGCGTCCTCCGCCGCAGCGGTGATTCTAATAATCTGTCGAGCTCCGACAGACAAAACAAACATTCATTACGCCCTTCGGCTTACCTGGACTTGTCAACATTCAGAAGGTGCAGGCCGCGCATTTTCCCTTTTTTTTTTTATTTGTTAGCGCACTCTTTTTTTGCTTTATTTGTTTTAAGTAATTTGATCGTATTAGTTTTTAAGATTGCATAAAAAAAAACAAGGGTTTAAAAAAAAACTGAGCTCAGATAATAATGTCAATTTATCATTTTTTAATTTCTCATTAAATTTACATTCTTTTGTCTTTAAACTTTCTTTCAATTGACCTCTGTCACTGGGCCCCGTCCTCCACAACCTAAATTTCAGGCTCTACCGTCACCTGGGCTGCCGGGGATTACAGCACAGGTAGGTGGGGCGTCATAATATATATATATATATATATATATATATATATATATATATAAAATAAATTTTGTTTTCTTTCTTTTGAATATGAGAATTATATTTCTTCATATATTTATAACCTGAAATTTGAACTGCTTGTACGGTATTAATTCCCCCCTCCGTCCCATTCATTTATCAATTTTATCTGCTATATGTTCCTTAACTTTTGCAATCATACAATGTGTCTTTCTGTATTAATTTTTTGTTTAATTTGTACTGCTACGAATCTTCCCGTTGCATTCCCCCCCCCCCTTTTTTGAAATTTTATCTGCTATCTGTAACTAAATACTTTAATATATCATTAATTGTAATTTAATTTTCTATCTTATTGTGTATTTATTTATAATATTTTTGTATCTTTCTGTATCTTGTAGACTGGATGACGCAAAGCGTCGAAAGACACTATCTTAATATAGCTAGTATGTTGACGAAGATGCCTCTTTTATTTCTTCTTAAATTGTTTTGTCTTACTCCTCTTACAATTTTGGTTAGTGTTTGATGTAACATACTGATTTTATATCAGTAATATTTTAAAATATAAATAAATAGTCGAAGAAGTATATATAGATGTAGCAGTAACGGTAGTAGCAGTAGCAGTAGTACTGATAGTACTATATTGGTTTTTTAATACTATTGGTAGTACCAGTCGGTGATAGTAGTAGTAGTACAAGTCGTGGTACTAGTAGTTGTAGCAGGGAGAAGAAGAAGTAGAAATAGTAAATCCCAAGAACTGTATTCAATATGCTATAAATCTCTTTAAACCGGGGTGAATTTGGGAAACAGTCATTGGAGTAATTTAAATGAGGGAAAATAAGCGAAAAATCAACAGAAAACGAAGAATTAAAGACGCTTGTGGAAGGGAAGCGGGAGCGGCAGGGGAGCGGATGTGGGCCGGCGCGGCGCGCTCTGCGCTGTTTGCGGGCGGCCTTGCTCCCCCCTGCGCGCAGGCAAACGGCGAACTTCATGGAACATTCGCCTTATCTCGAAGGCGAACTGTCCTGGCTTCTGCGGCGGCGCGTCGACGCCCCAGCGGCTAACAACACACACACACACACACACACACACACACACACACACACACACACACAATCTTCCCCTCCCCCCCGCTGGCGCCGTTGACGCCGCCAAACGCGGGTAGCGCACCAAATACAGTTATTTCTAGGAACGGATTTTCATGTAAATGCATATTTCACAGGGACACGTCCAACATTCACTAATAATTCTTAGACTTAACACGACATTCTGAACGAATTGGAACATATTTGACATATTTTGGTATCATTACATATTTTATCTATTGATACATATTTCGTATTTTAATATATTTATATGTCGAAAATGAACATTTCACATACGATGTTTGAAATATGTTACTTGAAAACTAACTTTGTTACTGACATACTTAAGACAATACGCTTGTATTAATGTTGGACCATTGCTATTAATTGTGAAACTTACCTCCCCCCGCCCCCACCTGCTTCTTGGAAATCACGTAGTCGGGATCAAGGATGAATGGATGTACTGAAGCAAAAGGAACTTTAACCACGTGCTTACTCGTGTTTCATATACCCCATGCGTAACAATAAAAATCCAGATCATATCCCTTTTCTGGAGTAGGTGTGTATGTGTGTGGGGGCGTATGCTCCCTTTACCCCCCCTCTTTCTATCGTAGGCTACACGGTACTACTTACTTGAGCGCCGGCTCCTCGTAAACAATGTATATAATAGAAAAGTATATATTTCGGATAAAACTAACGAATAATTGCTTCTGTAGATGTAAAACTTTCTTTCAGCTTCCCTAAATCATATTAATATCTGATCCGCAACGTACTGTGCTCGGAAAAGCTTGAAGAATAGAAGTTTAAACAATGTAACGTATTTTTATTTCACATATTTCCTATTTTTTCTTACATAGTTTTGAAAAAATAATTACATATATATGTACATATTTTGCTTTTTTATTACAATAAATTCCGTTCCCTTAGTTATTACAGAGTATCTCGAAAAGAAAAAAAAACAATAAATACTTCAAGGACATCCAAGTGGGTGGAAGGGAATCGATTTTTGCAAATAAGTAGACGGTGCGTAGTCTAACACAAGTGACATTTAACTTCCATTGATATCCAGTTGGTGGTGCCGAGATCTCTGGTATGGTCGGAGGCAGTCAGACGAATATCGGATACTTACGTAACAAACTTCAGGGTTAAGATGAGTTTCTTCATCCAACAACTAGTGGTGCTGCAAGAGCACAGGCTTTCTCGCAAAAATATATTATCGTCATGTAAAGTTACGTCTTAATTTCTACCTTTATTATACTTCAATATCACTTTATCGCGTAGAAAAAAGGAAGTGTGAAATATATATTTTTATTCAAAATTAAATGAATATGTATTATAAACATATATTTCTGGATTGAATTCGTGTATACTGCATAATACTTAAGTAAAATAACGTTATTTAGAAAAAAGGTATTCACGAACATATGGGATGCGTAGCTTTTAAATATTTTGCGTAAGCACTATGAAAGGAAGTAAAATAACGAAAACTTAATAAATAATACGATACACAGGCAGCATCTACGGCTGCTGTTGCTTCACATTTATTTGGGATATAAATTTTCTAATCCATGGAAATGTGCATATTAACAATGTAAGAAATACCTCTACAAATTTACATTTGTGATTTTTTTAAACAAAAGAATACACCGAAATAAAGTTTTTGTCATATTAAACGTCAATTATCAGCATACATTTGAAAAGTTGAAAGAAAATATGAGCCATTTTTGAGAAAATAGCGTTTAAGCGTTTCTGAAAATGCGGGATTTTGAGCTCATTTAAAAAAAATGTTGTTTCAAAGAAACTTTATTAGACATTATTTAAAGAACAGTTACTCATAGATAGACCTAGGAGGTGATACAGAATGGCACAGACTTTCTCGTAGTATACTTTTTTAATTTCCTTGGTGTGGTCTGGCTTTAAGGTTTTGCTCCATTCTTTGATCACCTGCCATTTATCGTGTCTCAAAGGACATTTTTTTGACATTTCCTCTACCTTTTGCATTCCTATTAGTACAACCGAAGTATTACTTCAAGCATATTAAAGCAAAGTAAAACTCGTCTGTATTGAAATTTTCATTGACAAATTTGATTTGTTTTTAAGAAAATGTAAAAAGAAATTTAAGCTCCTTTTCTCAGCAATCTATTGAGTTTTGGAAGAAGTTCATTTGCAATCATTTGAATCACATCCACTCACAATTGTAATAATGCATACAAATCGATAAAATGTCCTTATAAAAAAATAACTAATAAAATTATTTATTAAACAGTGCAATTAGCGCTATCCACTGGAAAAGTTTAAAGAAAAAATTTGGATCCATTTTTGACAAAATGGCGTTTAAGCGTTTCTGAAAATGGGTTTTTTTTCCAAAATCTGTCGTTTTATCAAAAAAAAGTTTAGTATTTGAGAAGTTTATTTCACATTATCTAAAGCACATGCACTCATTAATAAAATAATGTGCAGAAATCGCCTCCATGATAAGTATTATTGACGTGAGAGACAAGTCAAAAACTTTACATTTTTGTAATTTTTCAAATAACAAAAGAATAGGGCAATATGTCATATAACTTAGCGTCCAAAATCCTGCCGCAGCCGTCACGACTCGAACCTAGAACATCGGTCAGAGGCCTGCAGTGACATCAGTTGATGCACTGATCTACTGCTCCCCGTTTCATGCTTATACCAGTGGCCAATCCTGAATATTATTTCCTTTATGCAAGCTACCTCTACCGTTGTCTTTTATTTTGAGTTTTTTGAAATCCTAAACTTCGAAATTCCGACTATTACTCAAACAACTCGCTTCTGGATCATTAGCGCCTCCCTTTCACAAAAACTTGAGAGAAGCGTAGCTTAAGAACTACGAGAGGACTGCTCACCGCAATAATTTGCCGTGACTACCGACTAGTGCTGGCATGCGGGCCCTCGCCTCCGATTAATTTAATCGGAGCTCGCGATTACAGCTCTCCTCCAGTTATCTCCGATTTCTTCGACGGAGGGAAAACCGGAATCGGAGGTCCGGTTGCTTTCGTTCACACAGCAAGACCCGCGCAATTTACTGGGCCAATCAGAATGTGCTTACGTAACTGTTGCCTTCCGGTCTTAGCTTGATATAGGGAATAAAACGCTAAACAATTTAGACGCAGAATTTGTGATTCCCTTCTCCATTTTACATATTTTAGTAGAATGCAACAACAACGACGACGACGACGACGACGACGACAACGACGATTGATTTATTCATGTTTCCGGGCGCGTCAACTGCTCTGATCATTAGTCCCTTGAGTGTAGTGCATGTTTTTTCTCGGGAGATGGCGGTGATCTTCCCCCGCTGGATGGCGATATCCGGCGACGACCTACCGTCGGCGAGTGGGGTTTCCCCCTAACCAGGACTCTCCCACCTGTAGGGCACCGCCCCAGCCGGGACAAGCTCTAAGCTCCCGACCAGTCTCCCGGGATATGTGGTAGTGTAGTGCATGTTAGTGTAAGTGTGTGTGTAAGGGGAAATGATGGGACAAGGAAGAGGAAGGACAGATCGCGCGCGGTCCGTGGTCCGTTTCTTAGGATACTGTTCCGGCATTCGCCTGGTGTTGATCGGAGGAACCACGGAAAACTACCGATCAGAGCAGCCGGCCGCTAGAATTCATCTCCAGACAGCGACTGAATTCGACTTAGCTGAAAAGCTAGTGTCAAAAAATCCTGTCGCCGTGGGGAGTGTAACCTAACCTCCCGGTCAGAGGCGCTGCAGTGACATCAGTTGATGCACTGAGCTACCTCTCCCGGTGACGACGACGACGACGACGACGACGACGACTGAAGAATTTGTATGGTATAGTAATGGTACAGTACATATAATGAATAACAAGTTAAATTACATACTCTTACTAATATAATATAACTATATATGGCCACCGTGCTAGTAATCATATCCTGGGGGATGTTAGATAAATGACATGGCCATTCGTGAGTCAATATTCCGGGTGACGACGCTTCACAGGTAACCAGAGCCCCATCGTCTCAGAAGGTTATTTTTCCTCAGACATCAAATGTGTTGGTCAGCAATTCCTCCCTATTTACGAGCCCGTCGCGTTGTGAACAAAAGGTCTAGTTCACGGAAATACACGAGAATGGAAAATGTGAGAAATTTGAATTTCGTGGTCAAGAACCAACCGGAGGTCACTCGGAGGCTCCGACTGAAAAGGCGGGAGAGAATCTGAAGGAAACCTATCACTCAGTTGCCAACACTACTACCGACCGCCCAGACGCGGATTCTCCCCTCTCTCCCCATGAAACAGAGGAGCTGTAGGTGTCGCCCTGACACGCGGTGCCTTCGCCTGCGCAGAACGATTTCTCTAACAGCATTTAGAACTGTTTGAAGCTTCTCACTCCAACGAGGTTCAAAGCGCGTATGTATGCGGAAGACTGACTGGCTCTCGGTAGCAAAAGAGTGTTATATTTTCGCATCTGTTTTAAAGCTTTCAAAATCTCGATAACTTTTTAGAGAATTGTCAAACTAATTAAATATTTATTTACACTTCGAATTACTAGTATATCGACGATATACACGATGTTTCGGAGAATTCGCCACTTGCTTATACGCGGGATTGACAAAATTAATGAAGAGAATGGCTTATGCTTATACACGTTTGACGCGGTTAAGGGGTTAACATGCAACAATATTTAAATAGAGTGCAAAAAGTGCACTGTGCAAAAAGCATTGTATGCAACACGACTAAAAAGTAATTTTTTTAAGAGCTCTAACGATGTTTCTGAAAGTCATTTTCAGAAAAGTGTTTACTTTTTACTATTGATAAATAAATAACTCTTACACTCATTTTTAACGTATAAGGTAATAGACTTTTCAGCTCACAGTGACTTTATCACTTTACCTTTCATCATGTAAAATCATTTGCTACAAAGCTGTTAGAAAGAACGTGTACAAGTTTTGCACGACGTGTTGAGAGATTCGACAGAGGAACACGTCTAAGCTCATGTGCCAATACGTTCTCTTTTGAATTTTTGAATTTTGTGCCTGAAGACCCTTAGTGAGATCGGCAGCAATTCTCGAAAAGTATTGGTTAAAGAGATTAGCCACTGTTGCCGGATCGTTCACATTTATATCGTTATATTTTAAAACAACATTCTCTACGGGTTTTCTAGATGATTTGGTAGTATTTTTTATTATATTCTACATTGCTTTTGTTTTATTATTTGAGTTCAAAATATCCTGATCGTTTTTCATGATTTTAGCCTGCCTTATGACTTTTTGTGACAATGTTTTGTATTTTTTAAAGTAGATAAGGAAATCTTGAAATACGTCATGACGTTTAGAAATAAAGTAGAGAGTACGTTTATTTTTACACGATGTTCTAATTCCTTTTGTAATCCAAGTATTACTTTTTCGTGAAATGTTTAATTTTCTCTTTTTAATAGGAAAGCATGCGTTAAAGAGAAATGAAAGCTTTGAGAAAAATAAATTATATTTTTCCTGAGCAATACGTTCTCAAATCTAGATTCCAAAGGCGCAGTGCGGCAGACTACTTTGGGTAAAATAAAGAAAAACTCATTTTTAGAATGCACATATGGAAACACATGTAAGATATGGAGTCAGAAAATACATTGTACAGACGCCTTTGTAATCGCGGGTTAGCGCAACGGAATTTGCTCCCGCGAGGCTTCGTCCCATGTCGCAGCGCCGACCTGCCTGACGATTCCCTCGCAGCTGATTTAGTTGTGGGCTCCGCCGCGCGAGGCGCCCGCGGCGCCGCGTCTTCGCCGGTCGCTCGTCTGCTGCTCGCCTCCGCAGCCGCGAGGGCAGGTGATATTGAATGCCGGGCGCGGAGAACAACGCAACTAATTAATTCCCAAAGCGGCGGCAGCGCGGTGTCTGGAGCAAACGGCGATGTTATGCCGCACGCGGGCTGGGGGGCGGGGCCGCGCGAGCGGGGGACAGAGCGGGCGGCGGAACGTAAGGCAGAGCGGGGAGCGGAGGTTGGAGCGGGGAGCGGAGCGGAGAGTGGAACGAGGAGTGAGCGGGGAGCGGACGTGCGGGAAGAGCGGTGGGGAGCGGGGGTGGGGGTGGTGCGGAGTGTGGAGGGTGGGTAGAGCGGGGGGGGTTTTTGGCGGCGGAAGGAGAGAGGAGGGGGGGGGGGGGGGGGGGTAGTTGCTTCATATTGCAGAGTAATTTAGGAGCGTTGCAAATTCCTCGGCGCGCTGCGATTCATGAGCAGAATAGTGCCAGGAGGGGGGTCGTGGGGGCAGATTGGCGAGGGCGAGTGGAGATGGCGCCAAAAGCGGTGCCATGCGGCATGGGGATAAGGTGGAGGGGGAAATGGGTGGCAAAGGATTGCAAGTGTGGTGGAAGCGGCTGACTTGAGATTTTCTATTTTGATTGCTTTTGAGTTTTTGTACACAATCGCGTGTGAGCTTTCGTCATATCTTAACTGAGAGGAGACTTTTCTTAGAACGCTCCAATTTTTCTAAATACCAAAAATCTACCGAAAGGTCTTTCTTTCAAAAAGATTTTCCCTAGTGGTTTCTGTGCTCAATGATTATATGTGTAATACGGAACATTAAAACGGTAATCATGAAGAAAAACTTGCCAAGGAGTTTAAAAGCGGAAGTAAAAAAATCTGAACACACTTACCTCCACTTAAGGTTGTAAAGGAAAAAACAAGGTCGTAAATATTATTATACAAGGTACGTTGAACATAACGAATAAAGCAGTGTCCTAAAAACATTAAACCTGCACGTTCTGAGCGACGAGCAGTGTGTTCAGTACCATAAAAAAGAATGCAAAACTTTCACGAGAATCGACAGGATTTTCCGCATTCCATAGCATCAAAGCTGCTGAGAGCAGTCAAAGAGACTCCTGAAGTGGCAGGCGGGGCTCCCGCGATGATCGTCAACGATGCGGAAACGCAGAACTTCGAAAGATGGGCGAAAAGGAGGAGGCAAAATGTAAAATAAAATCCTTGAAATTATTAGGAAAATAAGACGAAGTAAAATACAACTAGCATGTTTGCAAAAGCACCAAATTTGAATGAATACAAACGACCCACACTGTATTTTCCTTATACAAGACTTAAATAGACTACGTAGAATCAGTAAAGAACTTGCCACAACCATGCATAAAGTATTTTAAAAAAATGGTAGAATGTAATGTGAGCACGTTCAACAAGTTCAAGAACACTTAAAATTCTTATAAAATTTAGTTCTCCCTCCATTTCATTTTTATTTCTTATTATAATTTTTATTTTTTCTATTTTTATTTACAATATTTCTATAAAATTTGATGAAGGCAAAATTAGTAGAAGTAGTAGTAGTAGTAGTAGTATTAGTAGTAGTAGTATTAGTAAAATTAGTAAAGTAGTAAAATTAGTAAAGTAGTTTTAGTAAAAAATAGTAAAATTAGTAGTAGTAGTATTAGTAGAAGTTCAACAATTTGTAGTAAATTAGAACAAGATGATATTTAGATAGGTAATAAGTTTATTGAAATCTCTAGATAGACTCAGAGTGAACATTTTGCATTTTGTAAATCACTGTTTTGTAAGAGAAAATAGGTGTGGTAAAAGCAACCGACAAGAGCGAATTAAATATTGATTGGATCCCTTTCTATCGGTCAGACTGTGCATTTTACAATAATATTACATTTCGAAATATAGTGGAAGAGGTACTCAATTGATGTCACAGCAGTGTCTCTGACCTGGAGGTTTTAGGTTGGAGCCTGACGGTGAAAGGATTTTCGACACTAGCTAAATAGCTAAATCGAATTTAGTCGCTGTCTGGGGGAGAATTCTAACGGTCTACTACTCTAATTGGTAGATTCCTGTTGTTTCTCCGATTAATATCAGGCGAATTCTCGAGAAGTACCCTAACAAACTGGCCACAGATCGCCCGCGATCTTTCCTTCCTCATACTTGTTCACGCTCATATTCACTACACTAGTGCACATGCCGGGAGACCAGTAGGAAGCTTAGACCGGCTGGACCTTTATCTACGACCTTGAAATATTCAGAATAGATTCTGAACAACGCCACACGGCGCACTCTCGAGTTTAAATTTTACCAGAGGTCATAAATCTTTGGTCATAAATCCTCATTGTCCTCATCGCTCGCAGAAGGAAATTAAAATTGTGATAGGTAGAGACACGTTCATAGGTATAAATAGTCTGAGGAAGGTGGAGCAAAGACATGAAAGATAATTATAAATAAAAAGATAGAAGAGAGGAAATACCACGAGAGCTTCACACTAAAGCACATCTGTTCCTTTCAGCAGTGTACATCCCATATTGTGCGTAAGTAATCAACACTGCAAACTTAAACAAACACCAAAACGGCTGAGTTTGGCTCAGAGACGCTGTCTCTGCAGAGACCCTGAGGTAAGTCACAGGGTTTGAGTCCAGATGGAAGGTATTTCCCATACTAGCTACATAGCTGAGCTGGATTCAACCGTTGTCTGGACGAGAATTCTAGCGGCCGGATACTCTGATCAGTAGTTTTCCGGGGTTTCTCCGATCAACACCAGGCAAATGACGGAGCTCTACACTAATAAATAGACCGCAGGCAGCGCACTATATTTCCTTTGTCTTCCTTATTCTATCCTCTCCTCTTACACATACATTTACACGTACATGCATTACACTACAACACATGGTGGGAGATCATTCGGAAGCTTCGAGCTTGTCTCTGCGTTGCGGCCGGAATGATAGGAAACCAAAGTATATGGCCGACCTCTTGTTCGTGCAGTGCGCTGCGGGCATTTCGGGAACCGCCCACGTTAGCTGCCGCGCCCGAGCTCCAGTCCACTCAATTCGTTGGACTGTTCTAGAAGGTTTCGAATCTGATGATCTGATTGGTCAAAATCAACTCATAATTTTCAGCCAGCATACTAAAAATAGAATGAAAATTGTCTCCGGGGCGGACGGACGCCTGTCTGCTTCTCACGTAAGGTTGTGTGCCTTTTTACAAATCAAAGTCCTATTCTATGGCAGTTCGATATTAGCACCAAACGTGCATATTATATAACGTGTATTTAAATTGTACGTTCATGGCAACATACTAAATTTTTATCCATTTCCCAACTTTTAAAACGTGTTGTTACTGCGCCCACCGAGCGAAGTGGCTCAGGGCGTCGCGCGCTGACTTCGCACTCGGAAAGCCCGGGCTTAATCCCCGTGCCGGCCATCCTGACAGGGAATTTCGTGGTTTTCCTCACTCATCCAGGCAAATGCTGGGGTAATTCTACTAAAAGTCCACGTGCGCTAAACCGGCGTCGCTAGCCGAATTCGCTACCTACGTGAAGTCACGAAGGATAAGCGAATTCGACACATCTCGGGTTCCTAGTAGAGATGGGCTTAACAGCTTTTCTTCAATAACTGTTATCACAATAACAGTTGACTTGTAATAGCAGTTATTAATAACAGTTGAAAAGTAACAGGTCCATGTCCAACAACCTAACATGGCCGACTGCTAAGAGTGAAAGTAGTTGTGGCGACTGCTAAGAGTTTAATCACGCAATACGAATAATGTTGGTAGCACCGTAAAGTTTGTGCTTGCTTGTTTCTTTCCTAAACATGTTTGGAGAGAGAAGCAGCTGGTATGAACGAGACTCTACTGCCAAGGATGAATAGTAATTAACATAATATGTAGCAAATGTGTATAGAATGTTACTAAAATAAAAGTGATTAGAGTTCAGATTTCAAATATTCTTGCAAATACGCAACGTCCATAGTGAAGTGACGGGTGCCAAAAGTAATGAAGAGAAATTGTGTTTTTGCTTACCTATAGCTAAAGTAGTAATGACTGTTGTATGTCAAGTATTATAATGCGAGTTATTAGACCACAACTCATTTTATTTTACTGGACCTAGAAAATATTAATTGATCTCACATAAGCAGCAATGGGACAGAAATAAGTTAACAAACATAACATGGACAGACTTAATTTAAAGGACAACCTCTTATTGTAGTGTATATAAAAATATTGTGGCACATGGTGTGTAATAATGACGAATTATGTATTAATGAATCTATAATTTGAACACTGGTAAATCATGATGATTAGCTGCAGTGACACGGTTATCGTAAAAAATGGTTTCCAGAAAAACTTTTAGTAGTTTAGGTTAGGTCCAGTAGATTGTAAGTCTATGCATTTTAACAGATAACCGTCAATAACAGGAGAAACGAAATAACTGTTATTTTGTATAACAGTTACGAAACTTTAACTGTTAAGACATAACAGTTTAACTGTTAAGGGCACATTCCTAGTTCCTAGTGGGATAACTGGCAAGGAACACCGGGAGCTAACGGCACGAGGCTGGTTTTCATATTTCGGCCACCAGATTTCAATCAAATTACTCTACTGAATTTTCTTAGGGTTCCGGCTATATGTGTAATCCCATCTTATTATGCAGTTAACTTTAAAATCATTCGTATACTCAGCCAGACAAGGGTCATGTACAATGTTTCGAAAATGTGAGTAGTTGTCATGTACTTTATGTAATATATAGGCAATTTTTCCACAATTACTTTTGTTAAAAGGGCCCGAAATCGTTTCATTAATTTTTTCTTAGTATGTAGGAAAGAACGTTTAATGGGGTTCTTGTTTTGCTTGCAACTCCCTGTAATTTCGAAAATTATCATCATTATCAAGATTTTTTCGTAAACGAAATCTATTCAAAAAATTTAATAAGGTCTTGCACAATTTTTTTTAAATTGTAGTGTTCACGTAGTCTCAAGTTAAAGTTAATGTAATCTATCCAACCCATTTTCCCGAAAACCTCTCCAATTGAAAAAAATCTTTCTTTGTATAAATGTCACTAAAATGGCGGAAGTCTACTTTTCGTTGAATGTTCAGTATTTTTTAAAATTGAAAATCTTAGAAATAATTCCAGAAAGTATGTGCAGTTGGAGTAGCACTTATAGTTTGGTGATTAGTACAGTTTCTACTTGTAGTCACAATGTTAAACAGCAGAAAATATTTTACTTGTCACTTAAACTCGAGTTTCAACTTTAATTGTTTAATGTCATCTTTGAAGGAGTTGTAAAATTGTATACGTACTGACCTGACTAACTCTGCCATAATAAGATGTTTCGTTGGGAATAACATACCTTTTATTCTTCTTGTAAATATTCTAATGCTTACTTAATTTTCGTTTATCTCTTATTCTGTTGACTCTTTGTGGTATGAGACGTTAGTTCTCTCTCTCTCTCTCTCTCTCTCTCTCTCTCTCTCTCTCTCTCTCTCTCTTACACACACACACACTCACACACACACACGTAGAAGGGACGGAAAAGGGGATAAGATTCGTTTAGGGTTGGGGGTGGATGCAACCTAAACTGAATGGCAATGTCATCTATGGTTTGCGGTGGAAAGGAAGATTGGATTCACATCCTCTTAAAATGGTTTGCTACAGAAACATGGAGAGGGAAAATGGATGGGAATGGAAAACTAATACTTACAACACAGAAATCCAACGCTCGTCCAGAACATATTAGGTGATAATGGGATGTCACTTTATGAAAGAATTTGGAACATTACTAGAAAAGATTCGATCTATTAGGGAAACGGTTATCAGGGAGTAGGAAACTACTGGTTACCAGTATGAGCGGAGCCTAGACTAGAGATGAAATTCAGCTATGATTGAGTTAATTAATTTAGTAAATTGATAGGTAAGTCAATAAACAAAAGAGAAAACCATCAAACAATGATTTAATTTAGGGGTTTTGTCCGAGAAGTAAGTACAGAGGCGATGGTGCGGACAATCTTCTGTGGCGCTGTTTGATTTCAGGTTTTGAGGAGGCCAAACACTGGAAGGAGAAGACTAAGGTCCACGCCAGGAAATAAATAAGTAGTTTATAAGAAGTCTGGTAGATCGTCTTCTGACGTCACGTTTTCCCCCCTCCAGGGATTTTGTCCTGAGTCGTCCCTTATGGTGTCTTTTCCGCGGCTTTGATGCGATGGAAAGACCATTTGGGGTGAATACCAGAATTCGAACGCGGTAGATTCTAGGTAATGTAATGGCTAAGATATTCGGCCTAGCCACATAGACTCATGTTGTTTAATTTATATGTATAATAATTACCAATTAAATAAATAAAAATATAAGTAAATAAATAATGTAAATAGAAGTTAAATTCAAACACTACTATTCTAATAATAGTTAATACGTAGCTGATCGCAACTTGATAAAATTTCACTTAAAATTCGCAAAGCCGATGGCATTTCGGTGACGCGCCGCGCTCTTGCAGACGTGGGAGTGCTGCTCGGTGCGCTAACGAGGCCGCGGCGCGAGCGGCTGAAGGCCATCAGCGCCGCCGTGAGCGCCAATCGAAGCTCTCTGCTGGGGGAGGGGGCGACAGCTTCCGCCCTACCAATGGGAGCAGTCGCCGGTGCTCCGAGAGAGCCTTCTGATGCGCCAGCCGGCTCAAAGGATTGTGCTCCGGCCACGTGACTCGCAAGGACCGGACGCAGCGTCAATGACCCTGTAGCCGTAATCTCTCTTCCCCCCTCTCTCACACACACACACACACGCTCGCTCTCAGTTGAGCTCTTACTCTTTCTCATCCTCCACCCCGAACGCACTCCGGGCGCAGGTAGACTGCGGCTCTTCGCTATATCCTCTCTGAGGGCCACAGCTCCGTGCAGCGCCTCTGACCGGGAGGTCCTAGGTTCGAGTCCTGACGGCAGCAGGATTTTCGGCACTAGCTTTTCAGCTAGGTCGAATTCATTCGCTGCCTGGAGGAAAATTGTAGCGGCCGGCTGCTCTGATCGGTAGTTTTCCGTGGTTTCTCCGATCAACACCAGGCGAATGCCGGAGCAGTACCCTACCAAACGGGCCACGGACCGCGCGAGATCTGTCCTACCTCTTCCTTGTCCTATCCTCTCGTCCTACACACACACTTACACTAACACGCACTACACTACCACATATTCCGGGAGACCGGTCGGGAGCTCAGAGCTTGTACCGGCTGGGGCGGTGCCCCGCTGGTGGGAGAGTCCTGGTGAGGGGGAAACCCCACTAGCCGACGGTAGGTCGACGTCGGATCTCGCCATCCAGCGGGGGAAAATCACTGCCATCTCCCGAGAAAGAAACATGCACTACACTAACGGGACCAATGACCAAAGCAGTTGACGCGCCCGGAAACACGAAAAAAACAAAAAAACAAGCCACAGATCCGCAGACAGCTTTGTTCGCTTGCATTTCCTTCCAACGTGTCGAGGAGTACCGACTGATGGAAGACAAGTAATCACACATGTTCAAGAAACTATCTCTCTGACGCAGTAAAGATATTAATGTTGGTATTATAGTCGTAATCACTACTTCATAGATTGAAAACTGAGTATTTCATGAAAATTGAGGGCGCAGTAATTAAATTCGTGTTCAGGTTGCTCATTGCCCAGATAATACTTAAATTCTTAAATATTATGAATATGTGTTTTCCATTGATTTTCGTTCTGTAATCGAAGTATTCCAATATTATAGACATAGGAAATTATTATGAAATCAAAGGGCGCCTGTATAGCGCTCTCGCTGGAGTCTGGTTGCGAGCCAACCAACGCACCGACGTCATCCTCTTGTGGAGATGAATTCGGCGCAGCATGAGATTTCTGGCTGTCCGGGCCTCTTTATACGTCAACAATTCGAGCACTAGATCTTTCCCCGTCGATGTTAGTACCGTAACGATACATAGAAAGCGCCGCAGGTTTACAGATGCTGGAGATTTCCTCAGCCTCTTGAAGAACTCGCGAGGGGAATAGACTAACCAATTTTCTGTCTTCTTCTCAATTTTGTATCCTAGTTTTATGGATTCGCGCGTTATTGAGAGTGTTCAGTCAAAGTTTTGAAGAGATTGAATACATTATTTAGGCGGACTAGGTAATTTATTTCCCTTTTAAAGTAAGTTTGTTGATTCAAAATGTACATTTGACTAGTGCAGTTTCTTTTGCAGAATCGCTGACCGCGTTGGAAGAGAGGCCCTCTTCCAGTTTATCAGTGTCAGTGCTTGCAATGCTTCCTTCGTGTTGTCATTATGTGTTGTTCTGCGTAAAAGATCTCAAACACGTTTTGTTGTTGTTCTTGTTGTAAACTTCGTTGAAGTTATCGTTTCCTTCTCTTGCTGGTGATAGTGATCTACGACCGACAAATAATTTCATCTCATGCAATCATACGTCACAATTTGTGAAGATGTTATTGGATATCTCTTTCAGAACTAAATTTATAATGTGCTAAGATTTTACTGCAATAGTGCAAACATTCCGAAAAGAATTTCCAGATTTTTCATTATTGCAAACGATATTAAGCTAGTGTAACTGCTCCAGAGAAAGTAATCTTATTTTTCCTTTGCCTTCGTAACGAACTTGCACAAAACTTGGATGTGCTTAGGAGAACTTTATGCTGAAACAGAGGGTTTCATAATAGCTATTCAGGAATAAAAATTACCGTAAGTTTATCCTGGAAAACACCAACATTCTTGATGATAAATGTTTGCTATGTGGGGAATATAGAGAACACATAGACAAGCGGATGAGCTTTCTATCACCCTCAAAATATACAAAACAACATTACGGTGTAAATTGATTCATCAGCAACAATAGCTCAATAATAACTTTCTGATGGGTAACCGGACACCGTTCTGCAAGTGCACTCCTGAACCAGCCATTGATACAAGTGATCAGAACGTGAACAGGTCCATCATAACATATAAGTCCGCATCATCTAATAAACCGAACACTGTGTGGCATGACAAGAAAAGGTGTTTATGATTGGCGTCGCTGTCCCGATAGCTCACAAACCGCAGAAGAAACCGAGTGAGAAAATTCTATAATAGCAACCTCTAGCGAAAGAGAAAAAGGGAATGTGGAGCGCAGTAAAAATGGTGACGATTATATCAATAATTCTAGATGACACACGTGAAATTCCCAAGTTCCTGCGTGAATCTGTGGCTGAAGTGCCACTGAAGAAAGGGTTATACATCTATCTGCAGAAGATTGTCATACTAGTGTGATGTACTGGGATTTAATAACACAGACAACTGCGCAATGTTCAAACAGGTGAAGTAAACATATATGTTCAATACAGAGCGACTTTTGGGTTAGGATGATTGATGCTATGAATGACACAGGGTAAGAGTTTCTTATTTAAGATATTCTACTATAAATATTAATACGAGTGTCTAAGGAATAAAAATAATTATTCGTTTATAATTTTGTATTATTCGTTCATTGATTATGTTTTTGACGTACGTAATTGCGATGTACATTTTTGTTCATATTTCATGGCCGCCGAAATACCTTGGCCACGTCTGTGTTATAGAGACACAATTTTATGATTTTGATCATTTTTCTGAGTTCTGATTGGTAGTTGTGATGTTTTAATTGCACGGCGTAGTTTTAATTGCACGCATGCAGTAAACGTAGCGATAATTATATAAATTATTATAATCAATTATTATAAAGAGCATGTTTAGTTAACTCAACGAAAAATTACATAGTATGACTAGTTTTCGCAAAGTTTACATGAAATATAGGCAACTACGAAACAATTATTTTTTCATTTGTTCTAAAAATTAGATAATTAAAAAACGCCATGTACACTTTTCGAGGAAACTAATAGTGTTTGCTAATTTATACTTGAATTTAAAGGTGTTTACAAAATGAATTTCTCAAAAAACGGTAGACTTTTTTCTTTAATTATTTTCCACGGATCGAGTAAAGGAGACTAAAAAAGGATGCACGTCAAAAAAACGAAAGTTATAAATAATTCAGAAAGTAGACGCGTTTGTTTTATCACTAGTTATTGTGAACAAATTTAGTGCTGAATATTCTAGAAAGGAATTTTAAATTTTATCTTAACATCTCATTAGTATTAATTTACGTGTCTCATAGATTACAGAAAAATGATAGCTTTTCAGGGACCCGTAGTTATTAAGATTATGTTTTTTACCTTCTACGTCACCTAATTAGCTGTCCCAACTGTCTTCAAGGACCCAATGGTAAAATCAATTTAATGACCTGTTCTGCAGTTTCTTTAGAAAGACGTTTCGAAATTTTGTCACATGCACAATGACAACCTTCCAAGAAATTTCCGATCTCCCAAGATGTTTTTTCTCAGAATTCCTTTGAGAAAACCTCAATTTTTTTCGTCCTATTGTACGTAATAGAGATAACCAAGTGATACACGATACTTCCAGCATCAAAATGGAACAACAATTATATTGTAGATTGCAACTCCATCATACGTAGCTGGTGATTGTCATGAGAAACAATTGTCAGAATGGTGTGACAGTGCTTATGCATCACATATTAATACTGAACTAGCAGTGCTTCAACAGCTCATATTTCGGCAATATTTCCAATTTATCAATGTTCAACAATTCAATAAGAAATCGAGAAATCGACGAAATTAAGACCTGCACCATCTATCTAGCGATATTACTTCAATCCCAGGAAAAATTATGATTATGATTATGATTTACTTGCTTGAAAAGCAGTTATATTTGTCAAATTTGTGTTGATATTTCCTTCAAAATATAAATTTTGCACAAAATATTATACGAATTGTAATGAGGTTGACCAAAAGTGATATTTGAGATGTGTTAATTCGGAGAAATTGGGGTATAAATAATTTAATAACAATTACTAACGGCGAGATATTACGCGCTTATTTAGTAACACTAGTTTTTATTTAAGTACATTAACTTTAGCGACCACTATAGATTTAACGTTAGTGTTCATTCCGTATAACCGAACGGATCGTTCTTGTCGGTGTGAACAGAGCATGTGTTTAAGATGATCGATATTTGCATAATTTTATAGGTATATTTTGGTATTTGAATAAGTTTCAGATTTTTATGGATGTTATTTGGTATAACTCCAGTGCACGAAATGACCAGAGGAACAATATGAACTTTTTGGAGATGCCATAGTGCCTTGACTTCAGCTGCTAGTTCTGTATACTTTGTTATTTTGTGAGAATTCTGATTTGGTGTTGTTGACGTTCTTATAGAGAAAAAATAAAGGAGTCATCTTCGTCATTTGTTATTTTTTTCTGCAGCCTTTGTTGCAGATTAGCTGTTTGTGGAACAGTTATGTCAATCAGAAGTAATCTTTTGCCGTTGTCTACAAAAGTTATGTCTGGTCTGTTATGGTGAATAGTTGTATCTGTAATAATTTCTCTGTCATAGTACAACTTAGTTTGAATTTTCAAGTACAGTATCGGGAACATATTTGTAATATGGGCAGGTCATTCCTTGTGTAGGTTGGATTTCAGCTGCCAGTTTGTGGTGAATAATATTTACCTTGATTGCACATATACATGTAATCTCTATGAGCCATTAATTTGCATCCTGATGTGATGCTTTCTGTATGCTCTCTCAACTGCTGTATGGCATTTTCTATATTTGTCATATATTGTTTGTTTGAGGATATGCTTCCTGTAACTTTTAGTGTTGATCACTTGATCCTGTATAGCCTATGAACCCTTCTGTTTCATAAACAGATTGCAATATTTTAGCCAAGTGTTTGAGTCTTTTGGTCTACGTGAGGTTGCTTGAGATCATTTGCATAGCGTCCATGGAGTTCCTTTCTTGACCACATGTCTATTTATTTTGCAGTTGTGTCTACTTAACCCCGCAGGAAATGTCCAGCTGTTTGTTGTTAAAGATTAAAAAAGAGGGTTAATTTAGTGTCTGCTTGAACTATTGCAGCGTGTAGTTCTGGGGTTGCCTGTTTCTCATAATAAAGTTCCTTAACTAGATAGTTTGTTTGTAGCACCAGTTCTTTAGATCTATTAGGCCTCTTCTCCCTCACTTCAATGGGAGTGTCCACTCGTTATATTGCGCTATTTGGATTGTATGATGTCTGAATTTGGTTAAAATTGTGCGAGCAAGTCTCTGAATATCTTCAAGGTCTGTGTCGCTCCACGGTATAATTCAAATGAGTACGTGTATACTAATTTACTGCAAATCTGTTAAGACCTTTTATCATGTTATTACTTGTTAATTGGTTTTTCAGGGTGCAGTGATTCTTGATTTGTACAGTTTTGTTAGAGATTGTTTGTTTGCCTTGTTGTCTGTGATTGCTGCTTGATCGAATCCTAAATACTTATATATTTCTTCATCGCCCATTGCCTGTATTGTCGTTTGATCACCGAGTGTGCTGTCTATCTTCTGTAACTTTCCAGTTTTGTCTACGTAAAGCGTCTTACATTTGTCATGCAAAACTCGTCTGAATGCCTTCAAAAAGTTCGTGTTATTTCAAGGAGATATTGAAGCTGTCTGTCTGTTGAACTGTAAAGTTTGTCATCCTATATACATCCAGACTGATATGGTGGGAATAGTCTTCTTATTTTTACAATTTGAAAGCCATAGTGAGTACTGTTAGGATTTATTGTTGATAGGGGAATTTAGAGCCAGACAGAACAACAATGAGCTTAAGGAGTCTCCTTGGAAGATTCCTCGCTTAATTCTGATCTCTTTTGTTGAGATTGTTAACTCTTGCTGCCTTAAGGACAATGTTGTTCTCCAATGAGTCATGATATGTTCCAGAAAGTTGATGATGGTTTCGTTAATTTTGTATATGCGGAGAACTTCAATTAGCCAACTGTGAGGAACTCTATCAAATGCTTTCTTGTAGTCAATGTATGCCAATTCACCAGAAGTTTATATGGTTTTTATGTGCTTGTTGGAGAATGACCATATCTGTTAGAAGTTGTTCTTTACATCCTTTATGTAATCGACTGCAACCTTTCTGTTGTTCTGTCATTATTCCTTTGTCCTCAATATAATCTTGGATTTTACATGTAATGCATGAAGTCAAAATGTTGGCCACACAGGAAGGCAGAGATTGAGCAGTGATGAATGGGTTCTGTTGTGTCTCTACTTTAGGTTTCATGTATGTAATGCCTTTGGTTAAAATAAAGGCATTCTTCTGGGGCTGTTAATATGACTTGTGTGAAGCACTGAGCCAACTTATGGTGAGCGTTGTAAACTGTATACCAGAGTTGTGAATATGTTCTGAATTGCAGGAACTTTCCAGTTGTGGGTTTTTGCAATTGCAGAGCTGACGTCTTTTACTGTGATCTCTTGATATAACATTGGATCTATATTTTGAACATTATTAATTTCGTCCTTAATACAGTGTGCCTCATTATTGTGATGAATAGTTTCTGACCAAATGTTTGACCAAATTGTTCTAAATTTTGTTGATCTGAATTTCCGTTGTTCTCTTGTTGGAAATTGCAATTTTGTCTGAGTTGTTGTTGTTGTTGTTATTATTATTATTATTATTATTATTATTATTATTACGTTTACTCTGCAGAAACATGAGCAGAAATTCTGTCATTTCTACAAATGTTATAATATTTTAAGTAAAGTTTTTCTTTATAGATTAGATGAGTTTCAGAAATACATGCCATGTCAATATAATGAAACGAAAAAAGAAATAAAATATTTTATATTCGCGACCATTAGAATAATGTAACTTTATTAGTGTAATAGTATTGTATTAATAGACATTAAAAATGGGAAGGATGTTTTGTAATAGTGAGAATTTTCGGAATAATTGTAAAATAATTTATTTAGTTTGTTGTAAATTAAAGATGTAGCAATTTGAAGTAGAAGAATGTTCCTTTAATATATCAATTAAGAGAATGTAGATTATATTATTTAATATATTTTGTAGATGTGTGCTGCTGCATTGGAGATTGATGGGAGATTTTGAATAGTGTTTTGATATATTTGAAAGTTGAAAGTTTTGTGAAGTACACAAATGTTTATGTATTAATGTACATTTTCCAAAATTTCTTCTTTTTTCCTTTGAAAAGAACATAATTGCTTGTAATATTTTCTTTTCTTAAATATTTATGTTGTAAAGGTACTTTTACCGTTTAAAGTAAACTGAACTTAAGATAGGTCTTTATTTTTCTTTGTTGCAAGATGCAGTGTTAAAAAATTAATACCAATTTTTTAGAAAATGCCTCCATTATTTCGACATGGGTTTATGTAGACATGCTAGAAATTGGCTCTCAATCATCATCCTGATTGAGAGAACGGGTATACTATCAATATTTTAAAATTTGCAGGCTAATATTGCAATTAATTTGTAGGATTAGCAAAATTTCTAGATGCTTATTTTTAATGATAAGTTTTAGAAAATCCATTTTAGGATTAATTTATATATATATATATATATATATATATATATATATATATATATATATATATATAGTGATCGTACTTACCTCCGTTCCCAAATTAGGGAGTTCAAAAATGCTGAGCAAATACCTACATTAAAATTTTGAATATAATATGCTGTAGTCAAATTATCAAGGACATGGGATCGTTCTAAGGGAGCGCGCCTTTATTGGGATGATGTTGGTTTTGTTTGTCGCCCTTATTGGATTCATTAGGCATCCAATTTATACGTTGCAATTGTTCATTAACTCAAGGACAAGAATTTTAATAAATAGAAAGACCTTCATCACGCAGTCGAGCTATGGCTGATTATTACAGATTATCGTTAGGTCGCGACCATTCTTATCGTTATTGCAGTAACAGCATCCGCAGAACCTTTTATCTTTCTTTGCCTTTTCGCGCGTTTGATGTCGCCACGTAGAGCAGACCGACCTTCCCTTCTTATTTAGAGTCCACGATGATCAGCGACCAAGACAGGCTTCTTCCAACCACTTCACACGCACTGCCTATACTCTTTGTCTTGCGCCTCAAGTGGGCACCTATCTCAAACTGATTAATTTTTTCCAAGTCGGAATAATATCCTTTTTATGTTATTTATATCACCTAACCAGGCAATTCACAATTAACACGTAAAATTTCTAAGTCAAGTTTTGTAACACCGCGAAAATATTCTAAGTTCACTTTCCAGTTCACTCATGAAAATATTACAAGTCCGTGTTTGCAATGGTACAACACGTATATTTTACAAGTTCCAGTTGTGTGTATGTATATGGGGTATATATTACTACTTTTGTTTCCTAAATTATACAACGCTCAAGATACATCAGATGAAATGTGTTTGAGTCCGGGCAATTGGGGATTAAAATTCTAGTAAAATTCAATAATTGGGAATATATTAGCTATGTGCCATTGGTTAAGAAAGTTTAAAGACTGCTCCCTTGCAATTTATTAACGCTTAACCACATGGTGCGCGTACGTTTACTAAATGCTTTAAGTTGGTCATATTCATCCGGTTCATTAAATTTTAATTAAATTTCAAATTTCGCCGCTTTACGACATCCTCAACAATGTGCTTTTGCGTTTCATTCCGATGAGGTTGGCGGTGCCAGATCTCGCCATGCTGGAATTTTAGGTGCTTTTCTTGTGGAAACACTTATAATGACGTCTTAATCCGGCAGCGGGGCGGCGCTGGAGCGGCGGTCAGCGCTCGCGGAGACAGAGGTCAGGAATTTGTTTGAAAGTACGTGCTTCGATGGCGTTGATGGAGCCGTGAATAAGAGACCGCGCAGACACTCCGCATAAATGGTTGTTTGATTGATTTTTCCGTGTTTCCGGGCACGTCAACTGCTTTAGTCATTAGTCCCGTTTGTGTAGTGCATGTTCTTTTCCTCGGGAGAAGGCGGTGATCCTCCCCCACTGGATGGCGACATACGGCACCGACCTACCGTCGGCTAGTGGCGTTTCCCCCTAACCAGAACTCTCCCACCAGCGGGCGCCGCCCAGCGAAACAAACTCAAACTCCGACCAGTCTCCCGGGTATGTGACGATGGCGGTGCATGTTGGTGAGTGTGTGTAAGAGGAGGATAGGACAGGGAAGAGAAGGACAGATCGCGCGCGGTCCATGGCGTTTGGTAGAATTTTTGCCCCAGCATTCACCTGGTGTTAATCGGAAACCACGGAAAGCACTGCAGTCAGAGCAGCCATCAACTAGAATTCTCTCCAGACAACGACTGAATTAGACCTAGCTGAAAAGCTAGTGTCGAAAATCCTGCCGCCGTCAGGACTCGAACCCGGTCAGAGGCGCTGCAGTGACGTCAGTTGATGCACTGAGCTACCGCTCCCGTGCTAAATGGTTTTAATACCGCCCCAGCCATTTGGGCTTTCAATGCCCGGCTGCGTGCTGGGAATGCTCTGGAACGGGCTCTGGGGTTAAACTGAAAGAAGCATACGAACGGCCGGAGGCTATGCGTGGGTAGAGGCAATTGGGGCTGCCCTGGTAGCGAATTTCATCGCGAGATTCAACAAAAGTGTCAGTAAAATATTAACAGATATTAATAACGCAAAACTTAATAAAATTATGGAAGATGTTTTCGGACAATAACATAGTTACGCTTCTAAAATTATTCTTCAATACAATACATTACTGAATATTAACGAAATTAAACAACTAAATTATTAACCTCCTTCTGTCAGTTCGTCAGTCAAACATTTTCATGATGCTAAGTAAATTAAAACCGGAACCGAAGCGTATATTTGAATATTTTCGGATGATTTCGAGTCGATATCTGACCGCAAAATGTCTATACTATACACTAATGAAATACCGCCTAACAAACCATAAATTCTTTTCCGCATGATATAATTATTTATTTTATTAATATATTGTGACCCAACGTACCCTGAACTCCTGTTTCATAAGCTCAAAATCTTGTAGAGATGAAATTACACATAAATGTCATGTTTATATGAAACATGCCCGACGTTGACTGGTGCCAATTTGAAACATAATTATTACTGATAAATGTCATTTGGGCGCCAGGAAAAGGTTACACTTGAAACCTAATAATTCTTACGTAATTTAAATATTTCTCCTTCTAAAATTATGTTGTATAGCTCCATTTAATTGGGGTTGAAGTTTACAATTGTCTTTCACTTACTCTACCACCAATTATTCAATCTGCTATCCATACGGAGTGGCGAGGAATCTGAAAATCTTATTAAAAGGGTGGATTGCGCGTAACGAACAGTGATAATCAGTTTTCTTTCAACTTAACAAATTAGGGGAATTGTGAATTGGTGTTGTTGACGTTCTTATAAGAAGAAATAAAAGAGGTCATCTTCGTCAACAAATTAGCTTTAAGATAACCGGCTTTTGTAGTGATGTGAAAAAAACTGTGCACAGTCGACCGACTTTTGCCGAAAGCAGCGAGACTGACGATGACAGCAAAGCCGTCGAAAGCCGGCTATCCGTCTAATATGTTGACGAAGCCGTCTACCCGTCTAGCCGTCAGGCTAGCCTTTCCGGCTAGCCGGAAAGCCGTCTAATACGTCTAATATGTTGACGAAGACCAGCCTCTTTTATTTCTTCTTCTTAACAAATTAAATTTATTATAGCGGTCATTCTTTGGTCATGACCAGTTTTCTCTGTGTTACATTAGTTATAAACCTTGTTAGTCATTCATGGTCTTCGCGCGCTCTACACTTTTTCGTTCTATGGCGCCCCGTAGGACCTTCTCCGTAGACGCAGCAGCATCTTGCTTCTGGATAAAATCCTCGCCTAATGTCCGTGATCTGGTTCCAAAATTCTCCCGGCGATACTATTCTAATCCGTGACTTCCCTCAGTTGCGTCTCGTGTGGACTCCTAGACACGTATTTTACTTCCTACAAGAACGCTCTATCCTAATATAAGAAACGATGGTTAATTTTATACAACTGTCAATTACAGTCTTTCATCGATATAGTAAAAGAGCCGATCCGCTCATCACCGCGTTGCTCTAGTAGTGATGTTCTTCCAAAAACTCGGAATGTTTTTTTGCCTCTCTAGAAGCAATGCTTATCCCGCCTCTGCTCAGTCATTTCAACTAACGATAATGATCATGCGGTTGTTTTATTTGTCTGGCGACCCCTCGCGATCATCACAATGACATCCTATATGCTATATCCAAATAAAATGACATTTCTATAATGCGTGGTTCATCATTTGGTATATCGCAATTCACATAGATTGGCAGATAATATTTTTAAAAAAGAACAAATTTCTTTTACATAATGAATATTATTATTAATGTAACCTTCCATTAAGTATAATCACAAGAAACATCAATTTTACTAGTACAAACAGCTTAATACTTCAAGCAAATTATGTTAAATTTCCCCGAATGATTTTTTATATGAACTCTTTAAAATTCTTGTAGTTTTCTAACTCTGATCATGATCTCCTTTACACATTGGAAATTCGAAAACGTCGATACTTCAAATACAACTTCTTCAGACAATTTTAACCCTGCGGCACACGCCAAAGTAAAAGTTATTAGATGCATCATTTGATGCGGTGATCTGTCAGATGCATCATTTGAATTTTAACTTTCCATGCTTCACAAACTGACAACTGTGTGTTTTAGCATGGTACAAGCCCTATTGTCATGATCATGAAGCCTATTGTCTTGAGCATGAAATAGAGGTACTCAGGTCTAATTATAAACATAAATTTGTATGACGCGTTTTCAACGGAAGAACAACTCGGCCATCTCAGAGATCGACCACGTGTGCTGCAGGGTTAAGCGAATTCAGCCGCTGACTGGGGAAGAATTCTTGTGACCGGCTGCTCTGCGCGGTAGTTTCCCGTAGTTTCTCGGATCAATACCTGCGAATGCTGTAGCAGTACCCTACCAAACGAACACGGGCCGCCCGACTTTTGTTTCCTAGAGCCGATTTGCCTCGGCTGGCAAGCTGTCTTTTTTGGACCAAGGACCACAGCCGCCTCGGAATATCCTGAAGATGGCCGCAATGCTGCCGAAAAAGCTTTATGCCAAAATACATTTACACGACAAAACAACGTCTCAAAGTCATTTATATGAATTACACAGGTTTATCTCTCTGCTCGGTAATATTAAATAAGAATAGTTTGTCTTGGCAAGGGCATCTTGTATTGTTATCAATTGCAAGGAGACATAGAACAAGTGACGCAGGATAAGAGGGTCTTGAAGAAAAATATATATTACAGGCTTAATATGAAAATTTAAAAATAGGGAAGAGGGTGAGGTTATGCATGCGAGTTCTCCTTGCAGGTAGGCTAGTGTTGGCATAATGTAGATTCCCATTCTTACCGGGAGAGGAGTAGCTCAGGGCATCCTTTGATGTCACTGGAGTGCTTTGCCAGGCGGTCCTAGGTTTGAGTCCGACGGTAACAGAATTTTAACACTAATAGATAGCTAAGGTCAGCTTCAATCGGTGACTCGGGAGAATTCCTGGCTGCTGGCTGCTGTGATCGGTAGTTTTTCGTGGTTTCTCTGATCGATACCAGCCGAATGCTAGAGCAGTACCCTAGCATACAGGCCGCGGACCAAGCGCGATCTGCCCTTCCTCTTCCTCGTTAGGACACGGAGGATAGGTCCTCACCCTTACACACACAGTTACTTTGTTCTTCACAACAACACATTCCGGGAGACCACCGCCTCCTGAGGAGAGAACATGTGCAACACTTACGGGATTAATAACCTTTGCCATTGACGCGCCCGGAATCACTAATCAATCATACAGTCGGAAACAACCAGCGTCGCATGTGAATTTGTTTATAACTTTCTTCCTCAGGTCTCTTGGACAGCAGATTGCACTTCCATAATCTTCATTGCGTGTCTAGTAGCGAATCGGTCGCCTTTAGTTTAAGTCACCTTATAATCAATAATATTATTCTTACTCTCCATTGGGTGTCTTCTTACTGTAACGCCAGTCACTTGTGGTAAGGTGTCAAGTGCGATTGTGTGAAGTATGTTATAAACTTCCTTTTCCACATCTTCACTTCCTATTTTCCATTCTCTCTGCTCCTCATGAAACACTGCTCCTGTCTGCTCCTAATAAATACAAAATAAAGATCATAATCAGAAGGCACACACAGAAATACCACTAAATTAAGCTCATTATGTTATGCATTCATAATTCTGCCAGCCTTCATGCAGCTCGTTGCGTGTATTTTGCAAATGCATTCCATACAGATGGCATAATATTCTGGGGAAGCTCATCCTTTAGTACCTAGTCATTTAGATTGCAAAAGAAAAATTTCCGAATGAAAAAATCCCATCCGTGATCCGTGCAAACACTCTTTTATTGAGCTTGAATCTTACACCATTGCCTTGCCCTATTTATTTATGAGTCTGTAGTGTTGTCAAAACTGACTTACTTAACGGTGTAGACTTATTTTCGCTGTGCAGTATTTATAGTTACAACATTCGACCTTAGAAATCATGTTAAAAATAAATGTCGAAATCAGCTCACTACAAAAATCCTCCTTGCCACATCAGCAATTACTTTCACAACGCATTTGCCAGATGAGAATTAAACAGGTAAAATTGTTTCAAATTTAAGCTAAAACGAAAATCTTTTGCTGCAAAACTGTTTCTATACAGTTAGAGACTATTCTGATCATCCAAAAGCACAAATAATGTTTACTTTAACAAAACAACAGTGTCATATAGCCAGATTAGTTTACATCTGCATTGTATGATTTCGCAGATTTCAATATACTGTAACAAGTAATGCTTCAACTGGTCAATGACCCCATCTCGATCAGGTTTTGTCCAGTTTCCCTGATCCATTGAGCAAATGCTGAGATGGTCTTGTTTTGCTTCTGGACATAAATGTAGCTTCACTATGCGCACGTTTTTTAGAGTTCTCCTTTTGCTAGTAGTGGTAGTAGAGCGTGATAGTGAATTACTATTTTGTTAACAATACAAAAAATGAATCTTTAGGTCGTTTACCGTTAAAATAGGTTCCATAGTTCGGTAACGAAATATCTAGTTTTGAATGTTAATCCAGCTCACTTTTTAAATTTATTGTGTATTATTATTATTATTATTATTATTATTATTATTATTATTATTATTACTATTATTTTTCATCTTTCAACTATTAATAGTTAAATTGTTGGGAAGGTATTCTGAAACTCAGAAAGCGTGCACGAATGATTTTCTCCCCACTTGTACGTCACATAGAGTTTGACTAAATAAATAAATAAGCCACCACTAATGGTACTCGGACGGCGCAATTCAGTTGTTTCTCTAGACTTCCTAGCGGCGGCTTGTGGCGATTCGTGCAGAAAACGTATAGACCGTGTATGCACGACTTTTGGCTTTTATACTTCTAGTTTGGGATCTTGAAGTTTCTGTATAGAAACTTTGCGAATCTGGACAAAGCTATAACGATGTATGCTGAAGGCACATATCTGTCCATAAACACACAGTAATGAACTAGTAAACCATACAATAATTTCGTCGTGTCTCCAAGGCATTCTAAGTTCATTCTTAAATGTTTTAATTTGTTTTGAACGAAGAACGAATTACATGTCACCCTTTCCTGCAATATATATTAACCCAATATCATACGTTTCACATCTAACAAAATTGTTCCCAATTCTCATTGTTAATCCAAGAAACAAATGTTTCGTTTCCATCTGTATTCAATTCAACATTAATATTGTCATCAGAGGCAGGGATATCAAATTTAATTGAAAATATATTTCTGACATTGAATTTGAGTGTATTCACGAACATATCAAATGCATATATTAACGTTTAAATATGCATATGCACTGAGAAGAAGTATAATAATGAAAAGTTAAATATTAGGATCCCTCATCGGCGGAGACAGCAGAGTCGATTAACGCTTCACAGCTATTAGCTGCTTAAAAGCAACAATGGGGGTTTACTTGAGATGTACATTTGACAACGCAATAACATTGATAGATTTTGCTAAGTAAATGCAAATGTTTCGAAAAATATGTAATAAAAATTATTAAGTACTATAGTATTATAATATTCTCCCAATCTTCTTCTTTTTACGCGAATTACGTTACTTCTTGTCGTCTGTATGGCTCACTAAATGTTTCTATACGTTTCACACCAAAAATATCTCTAAATTATCATTACTAATCGAGAAAAAAACGTTTCATTTCCAACATTTGATATGAAATAAGCATAAATGAAACGAAACCTCAAAAATGGTTCCATGTTAATGTTCTACAAAGAGAAAATTTAAAAAAAATTCATTTCATTAATTTTCCTTGACGCCGTCAATAGAAACTTCACAACTTCACACAATTTTTCAAATATATATTGTTCCATTGTTTCCTATGGCAGTATTAGGTAGTAATATAAAATTAAAGTAAAAAATGTTCGAAAAACAGCAGTATGACGAAAATTCACCGTTTTCTGAAACACGATTACCGACATTCTCTTCCCTAGTGCAGAAAGTAAAAATATTAAATATATCAATCTCGTTCCTTGAATATAGATAAAGCACTGCCATTACTTAATATTAATCCCTTCCTTCAAATCAATCAAAATTTTCCATCGTCATCTCATTCACTTTATAAATCAATATTTCTTCTTGATTGTCAATATATGTTTTACAATAAAAGTATCAAAGTTTTTATGACAATATATAGCAGTAATAATAGAAACAAAATGAAGTGCAAGAGACAAAAGATCAGAACATTGTAATTTATGATTTACAACGAAAGCCTCAAAATCAAGAGCCAGTAGTGGAGAAGCTATTTTAATTGATAAAAAGGTAAAACCAAAATACACAGTTCTGCCACATGAAAAAACCGGATATTAACCAAGATTTAAAATTGAAAGAGGATATCTAACCGTAATCGGAGTTTACGCTCCACAAGAGAGAGCAAAACAGATGATACAAAAGAAGTATTTTTTGTAAATACTACAAAAACATATACATATGTATAAAAATGATCACTTAATTATGGCAGAAGTTCAAGATGGTAGGGTAGGTAACAATAATTAGACATTTGTAGGATGATATGGGGAAGAATGTCAACAGAAGCGGAAAAGAATTGCGAGAATTGCCACCTACAATCTGAAAAATTACTAACACGTTCCTTTGGAAAAAAAGATATATATATATATATATATATATATATATATATATATATATATATATATATATATATATATAGAGTACACCTGGAGCGCAAGAAGTATGAATCAATTATTGGTTATGTTGTATAGTAAACAGAAAAATAGCGTCCCAAATATCTGATACGAGGTCTCTCGTGGTAGTGATGTACATTCGGATCACTTCTAGTGATAACAATCCATATTGTCAATGGAGAAAAATTAATAAATAAAACACCAATACAAATGAAGAAATATTTCAAATTCACTTATTAAACGAAGATAGTATAAACAATTTATACCATGAACGATTAAAGGGTATAAACAAATTGGATCCCGACACAAGACTGATGTAGATGAAGAATGGAAAAAATGTAAAAAATATAATAAAGAAAGCAGCTAATAGGTGTTGGGTAAAAAAGTAAAACTTTCCGAATAAAAAGGACTGAAAATAGACACAGAAATCGCTTGAAGCCATTATTAGTAAAGAAACACGCTATTAAAATGTTGCAACATATTCAAGAAACCAGAGGGTATATAAACTAATGAGCAACTACGCCAAGACAACATAAAGAGAAGGCCCATCAGAATCATTAAAGACGATTTGTTAGTAATAATGGCTTGATATTGCACGGACAGTGAAGCCTTAGCTTACAAAGTAATAGAGCATCATCTTTAAAGTCTGCAGAACTAAAGCATAATCAAAGAAAGAGTGGCTGGATCACTATAAAAGTTTATGTTTTGACTCGAATGTGGAAGAGGCAGAAAAGTGACTATGATATAACGTAGATCCATCGTTATGGAATGAATTAGTTGACTCGCTAAAGAAGCTAAAAAATCAACTGGGTCTTGATGGGATTAATCCAAGGTTGATAAATATACCGATACGTCATTAAAAATATATTTCTCCCACTTTACTGAATACACGCTGGGAGACTAGTACTATTCCAGAAGAATGGACAAAAGCAAAATGTGCCACTGTTAAAAGAAATGAAAATGCGTAAGAACTATAAAGGAATTACCTTGCTAAATTCAGCATACAAGATATATACTAAGGTATTAACAGCAAATTTACAACTCTTCTGAACAATATGGTTAGAAGAACAAAGTGGACAGACAAGGAAGATCATGTATTCTCATTGCTTGCTTAAGCAGAGGGTAGAATTTAATCCAGGAAACAGATATCGCTTTCACTGATTGCAGAAAGCATTCAACATGGCACATCGATACATTATGGAAGATAATGAATAAAGAGGCATTCCTCCATTTAATTGGAAGTAATCAAATTCCTATACAGAACTATAAATGTATTTGATTTAAATGGAAAATTATCGAAGAATTAAAAATTAATCAATTGTTAGACAAAGATGTAGCCTATCATAATATTTTATATATATATATATATATATATATATATATATATATATATATATATATATATATAGAGAGAGAGAGAGAGAAAGAGAGGGCGACGTTCAGAGAATGGAAACAGTGTATTACTGATGGCATTGTAATAAACTCGAAACCACTCTAAATACTTTTCTTTGCAGACGATCAGATAATTATCCAGAAAGTGAGGATCAGTTACAGAAGGCTCTCTATAAGATTAAATAACCTGTGACCAATATAACGAGAATCTCAACTCAGAGGCAGAGTATGGGGTTTAGAGGCAAACATCCTATACAAAGTAAAATAATAATAAATAATAAAATTATAGAACAAGTTAGCCATTTTAGATATTTAGGATGTGATATTACTTTTGAATTCAATAAAGATATTTCAATAAAAACCAAAAATTCCAAAACATTTGTGGTACAATAATAAAATACCTGAGAAAGAAAACAAAGTAAACGCAAGTTGAATTAAAAAAAAATAATGACTATCTCCATACTTCTTTATGGATGCGAGATATGGACTATGAAAAAGAAAGATTTAACCAGAATTCAGATGTCTGAGATGAGGCCCTTGAGAGATGTCAAAGGCTGCACTTCATTCAAACAGAAATAGAAAGTGAGGTAATCAGAGAGAAAGATTATAGTACTCCATTAATAAATAAAAATTTAAAATACAGGACTGTTCAGTCCCAATGCCTGCACAGGTGAGTAGTGACTACATTCCAAAACAAATATCAGAACAGACATCACTACCAGACATGGTAAAGGGGATGTCAGCCGTCAAAGGTGAAATGGCATGCTGAAGATGAAACAGGAGTCTCTCTAAACCCTGAAGAGATGATGATTAATTAATATTATATTTAATTTTATGTTAACACATTACATTAATATATTTTAAACACTTCAATTAGTGTTGGTTTAACGTTCGATTAGTGTTGGTTGATACGTTTCTAAATGAATGATAAGGGCAGTATATTTACTTATGTAAAATCATTGAAAAATATTTTATCAGAACAAATGTAAGTGTTGAAAAAATTAATTGTTGAAATGCACCTTAAAAAAAGGTTTTGTTGAAATTCATTTTACAAACAATATGGACACTCAAATAGAGATATTTAAGAAAACATTTACTACAAACCCAAAAATGAGACAGATCATAATTTAAAATACTGTAAAACAAAATAAAATAAAATTATCGTATTTTATTAAATTTTCAACATTACATTAAAAGTAGTATTATATAACGTGGTTTAAATAAAATTGATATTTTCCTCTTTCACAAAGATTTGATGTGAAGAAATTCTAGACAACGGCGGTGAATTTGCTAGTGCTATATAAAGTTATTACTACTTTCTGCCACCTGCCATTGCCATTTTTCGTTTTAGAATTTTGATAAAAATTATAATAAAGAAGTATTGATTTTAATTATTATGCGGCGAGGCACTTGTACAAAATACTCAAGATAAATGATGCGAAAGCGTAACTCTGGGAATATTCCTGATTCATAAGACCCACATTTTGTTATTTTCGTACAATTATTTGGCATTAAGTTATCTCCTCGCTTAAATCCATTTCTGTTAATTATTAATTGACCTTTGTTTCAGACATGTACAATTGGTATCAAAAGGAACCTTGATCTAATCAAGCAAGCATTCACATATTCAGCTTGGAGACTCTATTCAATGGCCTTCAATTCATTTTTCAAGTCCTATTTTCTCCCATTTTTCGCTGAATTAAATAAAATGTATCGTTATAATAATAACATTCTCAGATTGTAGTTAATCTAATAGTTACTTTACACAGAAGTTTGGACCATTTCTCTACTTCTAAAATGACTCGGAAAGGAGCAAAATCCACTCGAAAATCTCTTTTAACTGAAGACTTTGATTGAAAATCAACGCCATACACTTAGCTGTAGCATAGTGGCAAGATGCCTGCTTATGATCTCAGTTTCGAGAATACGCGAGATTTGCGAAATAAACAATCGCGAAGGTCTCGGAGCATCGTACAAAGTGCCATCATTACCATCGTACATCAAGGGCATATCGTAGAAACGAATACATCACGTAAGGGCAGCAGCTTACATCCGCATCTGTAGCATAGTGGTAAAGTGTTTGCCTGGGATGCAGAAGCTGCCGGGTTCGTATCTTATGAAGGAACGAGAACGGCATTTTTACCATGTCAACTTGTTTCTAACTGCTTGTTGACTACATATAGAATAATTAGTAGCTTTGCCTTCGTGCCCTGGTGGCGCATGGCTAGCATTGAGACCTAACAAAGCGGAGGAATCGGGTTCGAGGCTAGCCCGTGCTCCGGGACCTCCTAGCCCGCCCCGTCTGCTCTGCTTTGGGGTCCCCGGTGTGATCTTCTTCCATGCGCGGGCGATTTTGCTAAATTTTGCCATAAAAACCAGCAACACTTTTTGCAAAACGCCCCCCGATGGGGCCTCATGTATTTGCTTTTCGAAGAAGATTCAGACGCGAGCCGCCTCCCGGCGGAGGAGACCATTTTCGGAAGATTTCCGGTGGACGGTCACGTAACGAAACATAAGTTTAAATACTTATACGTTACGAGACTCGTCCCGGAACGTCGTAATGAAACTTGTAATATTTTATTACGTTAAGTTTCACTACGACATCCTCGAAAATCTCCCGGGGCAGGATTCAGACCGCATTATCCTCTTCCGCAATCGGCAAATGCATGCGGCCCCATCGTGACGCTGTTTCGTCGTTGGATTATTCTACTTTAGGTACTGGCAAGCATGTACATGAATAAAGACAGCACGCCGCCCTAGAGGATCAAACCTGATCTCGCAATACAGCGGAAAACTACTGCACTACCTTCCAAGCAAAACATGTAGTACACTAAGATTGATAGTTGAGTCGGTCTTGCTAACAACCAATGGTCAATCAATCTTCTTTTACTTCTATTAATATTCCTAAACACCTCCCAAATCCTATAAGATATAGCTCTTGGTACACCACACATCAGGTACGGTAATATGTGTGTGTGGATCCCTTCAATTGTGCCTACAAACAACAACATTCGTATTATGTTAATTTGTAAATAGAAAGTCGTACACGAGCTGTGGCACAGTGGCAAGGTGCCACTGCTTTAAGTTCAGAAGCTGCAGGTTTGATCCTCTAGGGCGGCGTGCTGTCTTTATTCCGAAGTGCACATGCGTAATTACCTAAAGTAGAATAATCCAACGACGAAACGGCGCGTGTCACGATGGGGCCATGCATGCATTGCCGATTGCGGAAGAGGAGGTCGCGGGTTCCGAATCCGCGCCCTTTTCGAGATTTTCGGAGGGCGTCGTAGTGAAGGCACCCAACGTGACAACATATTACAAGTTCATTGACGTTCGGACGAGTCTCACGCCAACATTATAAGTATTTAAAACTTATAAGTTTCGTTGCGTGACTGTCCACGGGAAATCTTCAAAATGGTCTCCTCCGCCGGGAGGCAGCTCGCGTACAAATCTTCTTCGAAGAAGCAAATACATGAGGCCCATCGAGCGTTTTGCAAAAGTGTTGCTGGTTTTATGGCAAAATTCAGCAAAATCGCCCGCGCATGGCATCACCTGGGACCTCCAAAGCAAGAACGGGCAAAAAGGGCGGGCTAGGCGGAGGTCCGGGCACGGGCTGGCCTCAGACGATTCCTCCGGCACGGTGGGTCTCAATGCTAACCATGCGCCACCAGGGCACAGAAGGCAACGCTAGTAATTGTTATTCCTTTGAAGTCAACAAGCAGTTAAGCATATGTTCACATGATAAATGCGGTTCTCGTTTATTCTGAATGAACCCGGTAGCTTCTGCATCCCAGGCAAACACTTTACCACTATGCCACAGATGCGGATGTAAGTTTGCGTCTCTACGTGATGTATTCTTTCCTACGATATGCCTTGATGTACGATGTGTACGATGGCACTTTGTACGATGTCTGTGAGACCCTCGCGATTGTTTTTATTTCGCAAAATCTCGCGTTATTCTCGAAACTGAGATGAGGTGTCGTCACATCTTTAATTTGAGGCTATTTGTGTTCTGAGTAATGGCATATCAGACGCTCTCATCTTCTCCAAATAACTAACGATTATGTTTTCAGAGCAGCGCGCAGACGCATCTTTTGCGGACTTACCTTTTGGAAGTTATCTTGCTCTTACCGATTCGTAGACATACAGATTTCTCTAATGCTTTTGATACAAATTTTTCATCGGAGCGTGTGTAGATTCGAAGGAGGACGTGAAATATAAATGTAACAGAGAATTAGATGACTTATAGATCTGTTATTTCCGTGACGACAGGTCCCGTCAAAATCTATTGTTAGTAAATTGAGAAGAATTTCTAGAAGTTGAATTATCTTGTAGATGTATTTTATTGCTTGGCAACAGATGATAGTGAAATTACTCATATAAAATAATAGTTACATTAGGTGATGTATATACATTTCTGTACTTGTGTAATGAGTTCGTTAGAGACAAAATACTCTGCAATATCTTTCTTTTAATAGGCAAGACAGTCTTTTATATAACACTTCAGTCAGCGTATTTAAAATAGTAACATCATATGGAAAATCACCACAAGATGAAAAGTAGCCTTTAAAAATAAAAGTGGCGCATTTTACTGTAAATTAGTAACCACTACGAGATTGGAATGTAGTAGTATTAAAGTAGCAGTAGCATTAAGTTTATTATCAATATTTCCACTCATATACATTTATTTACATTCAATATATGCATAATAGTGTTTAAGGAATTATACTTCATAGTAAAGAATATGAAGGTTTACCAAAATGCAGAAGATATTGACGAAATATCCTTTGAGTCTCTGATCTCAGCGCAGCATACGTCAAAGAAATCAATGAGAAAATTAATGTACATAGTTTTCCTAGGATGCATACCACAATCTGTACAAACATACAGGGTACATTTGCAGTGAGTTACAACGATTCGAATGCTTCTAATATTGTCATTTCATATGTCAAGATTTCGTAGATACACACAGAAAAAGTCACTTTGTGTACAGTCTGTTAGTTTGAATCATGTGGTCGTATGGCCAAGGTTTCTAGAAAGACACTTGAAATAGTTCAATAATATAATATTCCCCAACATAAAGTTCCGTAATGTTGACACCAAAACAACGTCGAACATTGTTGCACAATAATTACAGTGGTTGCCTGAGTATTCAGAAGCTGACAGGTTCGTATCTTGTGAAGGAACAAGGCCGCATTTTTATCATGTGAACATGCTTAACTGCTTATTGACCAGATGAATGTTACTAGCGTTGCCTTAATTACCTCATTGGCACCATGCTACTTATTAGGAACCCAGCGAATCGGGTTCGAGGCTGGCCGTGCTCCGGACCTCCGCTAGCCGCCCCGTCTGCTCTGCTGGGGTCCAGTGTATTGCCATGCGAGCGTTTGCTGAATTTGCCATACTCCAGCAACTTTTGCAAGCACCAGACCTCATGTATTTTGCTTTCGAAGATTCCGGGCGCGACCGCCTCCGGCGGAGAAGACCATTCGGAAAGATTTCCGGTGGACAGTGAGCTTATAAGTTTTAAGCTTATGCGTGCAGACTCGTCCCAGTTTGTCGTAATGAGGCTTGTAATATATTATTACGTTAGTTTCACTACGACGCTCGCAAATGCCGAAAGGCAGGATTTGTTTCCACGAACCTCCTGTCACGTCGGCGCTGGCTCCTGCAACCCCATCGTGACACGCGCACCATTTCGTCGACGAATGCACGCATTACTATGCAACGTAACACTAAAACTCAAAGGCAGCACGCGGTCAAACACTGCGGCTTTTGTTCAACTCGTACGGCTCCTGCCTGAAACCTGATATTTGATGACTGTAGGCACAGTGAAGGATGCGCTCACACACACGGCTGCCATGCCTATTATGTACCAGAGCTTGCTATGCCTGGGGATTTGAGAGGAGTGTTTAGAGAGCAATAGGCGCAAAAGGTGGTGAACACCATTGGTGTTAGCGTATTCGGACTCAGCTACTGAGGGCTCATAGTGCGCATGTTTTGCTGGAGAAAAATGGCAATGAATTCCCCGCTTTATAACACGGATCAGGGCCCCCGATACAGCTGCTGTCGCTATGCTATTCGAAATTGCACGGCTGCGCCAGCTACACAAGCAGAAACAATCCAACGACGAAGCGGCGCGTGTCACGTGAGACCATCGCTCGCCATTGCAGAAAGGAAGGTGCGAGTTCAATCCGCCCTCGGAGATTTCCGGAGGGCATCGTAGTGAAGCAACGTAATAAAAGTATTACAGAGACTCATTACGACGTTCAGGCGAGTCTCGCGGCTGTAAGCTATTTAAAGCCTGGGAACTGGGCCACGTGACTAATATCGCAGAAATCTTCCGGTCTCACCGGAAGGCTGGCTTTCGCATCTGAGATCTTCTTCGGCTAAGCACGCAGACTTTACATCGAAGGCATTTGCAAAAGTATTGCTGATTTGGCAAAATTCAACAAAAATCGCCCGCGCATCAACTATCACTAAGTTCTCCAAAACTAGCAGAGCGAGACGGGGCGGAAGCTAGGCAGAGGAATCCCGGAGCTTTGCTAGCCTCAGCATTCCGCTTATTAGGCTCGGCCATGCATATTTAATTCTTTATATGTGTTGACTGAAGTCAACAAGCTGTTTTATGATCACGCTCTGATTCTCTCCTTCACAGATACAGGCGCCATCCTTCTGAATACCGGGCAGCCACTACCATTGTGCAACAATGTTCGACGTTGTTTGGTGTCAGCATTACGAACTTTGTATTTGGGAATGTTCTCTTACGAACTATTTCGCGTCTTTCTGACCTTAAGCTGCCGACCACATGATTCAAACCAACAGACTGTACACAAAGCAGACTTTCTCTTGTGCGTATCTGAAATCTTCAACTATGAAATGTGACAATATTAGGAAGCATTCGAACGTTTCGTAACCTACTGCAAAAATGTACCTCGTATGTTTGTACAGATTGCAGGTATGCATCTAAACTATGTACATTAATTTACCATTGATTTCCTTGGACGTGTATGCTGCGCTGAGACTGCGAGACTCAGCGATATTTCGTCAATATCTTCTGCATTTTGGTAAAACCTTTCATATTCTTTACCATGAAGTATAATTCCTTAAACACTATTATGCAATATATTGAATGTAAATAAATGTATATGGTGATAATGATAATAAACTTTAATGCTACTGCTACTTTAATACTACTGCTATTCCAATCTCGTAGTGGTTACTAATTTTTACAGTAAAATGCGTCTACTTTATTTTTAAAGGCCTTTCATCTTGTGGTGATTTTCCATATGATGTTATCATTTTAAATACGCCGGACAGAAGTAAGTTATATAAAGACTGTCTTGCCTATTAAAGAAGATATTGCAGGTGCATTTTGTCTCTCTAACAGACTCATTACTAAGTACAGAAATGTATATGCATCACCTAAATGCCAGCTTCTTTATTTTTATATGAGTAATTTCACTATCATCTGTTGCTACAATAAATACATTCACAAGATGAATTCAACTTCTAGAATTCTTCTCAATTTCACTAACAATAGATTTTGACGGACCGTCGTCACCCAGAAATAACAGATCTATCGTCATCTAATTCTGTTACATTTATATTTTACGTCCTCCTTCAGATTCACACGCTCCAGTGAAAAATTTGTATCAAAAGCATTAGAGAATGCAGTATAGTTCACGAATCAGTAAGAAACAAGATAACTTCCGCAAAGGTAAGTCCGCAAAAGATGCGTCCTGCGTTATTGCTCTGAAAACATAATCGTTAGTTATTTGGAGAAGATGAGAATCCTGATATGCCATTACCTGTGAACACAAACGCCTCTCAAATTAAAGATAGACGAGACACCTCATCTCAGTTTCGAAGATAACGCGAGATTTACGAAATAAACAATCGCGAGATCTCACAGACATCGTACAAATGCCATCATTACATCGTACATCAAGGTATATCGTAGGAAAGGAGATACATCACGTAGAGACCCGCAAACTTACATCCGCATCTGTAGCATAGTGGTAAAGTGTTTGCCTGGGATACCAAAGCTACCGGGTTCGTATCTTGTGAATAAACGGAGACCGCACATTTTTATCAGTAGCAGACATAGCAACTGCTTGACTTCATATGGGAATAATTACTAGCGTTGCCTTCGTGCCTGGTGGCGCACTTAGCTAGCGGTAAGGACCAACAAGCGGAGGAATCGGGTTCGAGGCTGCCCGTGCTCAGGACCTCCGCCTAGCCCGCCCCCCGTCTGCTCTGCTTTGGGAGGTCCCAAGTCGTGATGCCATGCGCGGGCAGTTTAACTGAATTTTGCCATAAAAACCAGCAACACTTTTGCAAAACGCCCCCCGATGGGGCCTCATGTATTTGCTTTCGAAGAAGATTCCAGACGCGAGCCGCCTCCCGGCGGAAAGGGACCATTTCGGAAGATTTCCGGTGGACAGTCACGCAGCAGAGCTTATAAGTTTTAAATGCCCGCCGTTACGAGACTCGTCCCGGAACGTCGTAATGAAGCTTGTAATATGTTATTACGTTAAGTTTCACTACGACGCTCCTCCGAAAATCTCCCGAAAAGGCAGGATTCGAACTCGCGACCTCCTCTTCCGCAATCGGCAATGCATGCGGCCCCATCGTGACACGCGCCGTTTCGTCGTTGGATTATTCTACTTTAGGTACTATGCAAGCATGTGCATGAGGAATAAAGACAGCACGCCACCGCTAGGATCAAACCTGCAGCTTCGAACTTTAAAGCAGGCACCTTGCCACTGTGCCACAGCTCGTGTACGACTTTCTATTTACAAATTACCATAATACAGATATTTGTTGTTTGTAGGCACAATTGAAGGGATCCACACACATGACCGTACCTGATGTGTATGTACCAAGAGCTATATCTTATAGGATTTGGGGTGTTTAGAATATTAATAGGCGCAAAGAAGATTGATTGACCATTGGTTGTTAGTGATTCCGGACTCAACTACTGGGGTCCTTAAGTGTACTGCATGTTTTGCTTGGAAGGTGGCGGTAGTTTTCCCCCGCTGTATTGCGAGATCAGGTTTGATCCTCTGGGGCGGCGTGCTGTCTTTTTGTTCGTGCACGTGCTGCATAGCTACTAAAGTAGATAAATCAACGACAAAAAACTCTTTACTCGCAAATGTCGCAGTCGACCAGCCATGCGTACCGGTAGAAGAAAGGTCGCGGAGTTCGGAATCCGCCCGCTGGGTTTCGGAGGCGATCGTAGTGAAGGCACAACGTAAATATATTGCAAGTTTCGTACGACATTCGAGACGAGAACTCTCGTAACATCACTAATGTTAAAACTTATAGAGATTTCGTTGTGACTGTCCTGAAAATAATGTTCTCCTCACCAAGATGATCTGTCTGAATCTTCTTCGGCACAGTATGAACTTCGTCGAGAAGGCCTTTTAAGCGCTGGACTATGGCAGTCAACAAAATCTTGCTGGCATCACGCTAAACCTCCCAAAGCGAAACAGACGCGAGGCTTGAAGCAAACGGAGTCCCGGGTGTTTGCAGGTGCTCTTGCCGCCGCCTCAAATAGCAGCCATGCGCCACCGTTTGCAACTAACAATTATTCTGTTATTTGAAGATCGGCAAACAGTTAAGCGCTGTTCACATGTTCAAAAATGCGGTTCTCATTCCTTCTGAATGCGAACCCGTCAGCTTCTGAATCTTCAGGCAACCACACTGTACCATTGTGCAGCAATGTTTCGACGTTGTTTTGGGTGTCAACATTACGAACTTTATGTTGAATATTATATTACGAACTATTTCGCGTCTTTCTAGAAACCTTAAGCTATACGACCACATGATTCAAACCAACAGACTGTACACAAAGCAGACTTTTTCTCTTGTGCGTATCTACGAAATCTTGACATATGATGTGACAATATTAGGAAGCATTCGAACGTTTTCGTAACCTACCAAAATGTTACCTCGTATGTTTGTACAGATTGCAGGTATGCATCCTAGGAAAATATGTACACATTAATTTTCTCATTGATTTCCTTGGACGTGTATGCTGCGCTGGGACTTCACGAGACTCAGCGATATTTCGTCAATATCTTCTGCATTTTGGTAAACCTTTCATATTCTTTACCATAGTATAATTCCTTAAACACTATTGTATTATATTGAATGTAAATGAAATGTATATGAGGTGGAAATATTGATAATAAACTTTAATGCTACTACTACTTTAATACTACTGCTATTCAATCTCATAGTGGTTACTAATTTTTACAGTAAATGCGTCTACTTTATTTTAAAGCCACTTTTTCATCTTGTGGTGATTTTCCCATGATGTTATCATTTTAAATACGCCGGACAGAAGTAAGTTATATAAAAGACTGTCTTGCTATTAAAGAAAGATATTGCAAAGAGTGCATTTGTCTCTCTAACTGAACTCATTACACAGAGCACAGAAGTATATACATCACCTAATGTAACTATTGTTTTTATATGAGTAATTTCATATCATCTGTTGCTACAATAAAATACATTCACAAGATAATTCAACTATAGAAATTCTTACTCAATTTCACTAACAATGAATTTTGACGGACCGTCGTCACGATAACAGATCTATAAAGTCATCTAATTCTGTTACATTTATATTTCACATTATCTTTCGAATTCACACACGCTCCGATGAAAATTTGTATCAAAAGCATTAGAGAAATCCTGTATAGTTCACGAATCAGTAAGAACAGATAACTTCCGCAAAAGGTAAGTCCACAAAAGATGCGTCTCTGCGTTATTGCTCTAGCTTATAATCACGTTAGTTATTTGGAGAAGATGAGGCATCTGATGTGCCATTACCTGTAGTGAGCACAAATAGCCTCTCAAATTAAGATAGACGGATTACTCATCTCAGTTTCGAGAATAACGCCGGATTTGCGAAATAAACAATCGCGAGGTCTCACAGACATCATTACAAAAGTGCCATCGTACACATCGTGCATCCAGGCATATCGTAGGAAGAATACATCGTAGAGACGCAAAGCTTACATCACGCATCTGGCATAATTGGTAAAGTGTTTGCCTGGAATTGCAAGAAGCTACCAGCAGGTTCGTATCTTGTGAATAAACGAGAACACATTTTTATCATGTGAACATATGCTTAACTGCTTGTTGACTTCATAAATTAGTGCAGCGTTGCCTTCCCGTACTTGCCCTGGTGGCGCATGGCTAGCATTGAGACCTAACAGCGGAGGAATCGGGTTCGAGGCTAGCCCGGCTGCTCCGGGACCTCCACTTTATTTTCCAATATGCTTTGGGAGGGTCCCGGTGTGATGCCATGCGCAGAAGCGGTTATACTACGTGCCATAAAAACTAGCAACACTTTTGCAAAACGCCCCCGATGGGGCCTCATGTATTTGCTTTTCGAAGAAGATTCAGACGCGAGCCACTCCCGGCGAAAGTCCATTTTCGGAAGATTTCCGGTGGACGGTCACGTAAACGAAACATAAGTTTTAAATACTTATACGTTGCGGACTCATCCAGAACGTCAATAATGAAACTTGTAATATTTTATTACGTTAAGTTTCACTACGACGCTCCTCGAAATCTCCCGAAAGGGTGAAGTTCAGACCCGCGACCTCCTCTTCCCGCAATCCGGCAATGCATGCAGCCCCATCGTGACGCACTTTCAGTTCGTCGTTGGATTATTATACTTTAGGTACTATACCCAAGCATGTGCACCGTGAATAAAAGCCTTTTGCCGCCCAAGGATCAATACGTCTCCAATTTAAAGCAGGCTGCTTGCCATTGTGGTACTGCTTAGGAACAGCGTTGGCTTTTAGTTTCTTCTATTAAGAATGCTTTGATTTGAAACTGGTGCTTGAAAATATAATGAATCTCGTAACTTCATGCATTATTATAAGCGAAATTAAATGATCATGCACGTTACTTGATTTAACTATGACCAGTTCATATAACCCTTTTAATCCCTTCCCCTTCAATTTGTTATACGATGTCATTAATAATTAAAAATCGGAATCACAAATTTAAGTTCAAATGAAATGTTCTCTGCTACAAAACTGTTTCTGTATAATTTAAAACTACAATGATCATGAGAAAGGAAAATAATATTAATGTGCTACATTGCATTGCAGTACTTTACATTTGTGTTGTATATTTTTTAAAATACAATATATACCTGTAATGTATACCGATTCTGGGTAAATGACCCCTCATCTCGAATGTTTTTGTTCAGTTTTTCTGACCCATTGACTGAATTCGGAGATGGCTCCTTGTTTTGTTTCTAGATGTAAATGAAGCGTCAAAATGCGCACGTTTAGTTGAGCTTTACTTCTGCTAGTTTGGTACGAGTAGAGTCAGGGGTAAAGGTTTCTATTTTCTTTTAAATACTAACTTCTCGATTCTGAGTTCGCTCAGCAAATGCAAACAATTTTTCTAAAACTCAGGATCGACGGTGTCCATTCAATGTTATTGGCATTCTTTGTTAGCACGTTTAATCACCATTCAACTATTTAGGGTTAAAAGGTGAGAAGAAATTTCAGAATTAAGACAACGTGCACAGTATGTACTTTTCCCATGCGTCCACGGTTTTACTGTGCATTGACAGATGATTTTGAAAACTACCCAATATTTATATGTTGCGAGATGTTGGCTTTTCGTCCAAGAAATGGAATACGTATAACTTATAGATTCACCGGATGTGTATAGTCTACGACTTCAATGTTTATAAGGAACTGCTATTTTTTCATAAATATTTTGAAAGAATTCTCCTTATTCTTATACCATATAACAAAACTGCCAATTATTTAATTGCGACATTAGGAAGACATGGTAAATTAAAATTATGGTTTGTAGGCATGTTGCTATAGACAAAACAGTCCTCAAATTTCCAAAAAAATATTTCTAAGTTATAAAACCAAAATTAACCAATTATTCAATTATTAACAATCACATTTTCTACAAAGAAAAAAGTAGAATAAAAATAATAGATTTTACAGGTTATTTCAGTAATTCTACTTTTCATTTAAAACGAAAAATCTAACCAAAGTGTCAGAACAGCTGGATTACATTATTTTCTCTAGTGGTACCATTTAGTTACATAGTTAAGACATCAATGTTGATTGCTTGTGGGAGATAGCACTTTTATGGCAGATATCAGATCTCGAATGATAGATTTAAATGACAAAGTCCTTTATCAAAATATGCATTTGGCTAAAGAGGATAGAAATAGTTTTTTAAAAAAATCAATAAAATGCTAATTTGACGTAACTGTTACGTGATTTATTTTACATTAAAAATCAACATTTAAATGGTGGGATCATTTTCTGAAGATGTATTTTTTTACATCAGCCATATTTATTATATTAAATAGTACAATACAATATATTATACACAATTCTTTTAACATACACAGTTGATCAAATCCTATATATTAGTGTCCACATAGTAGGGTGATATTTGAAATTTTAAGACCATCTAACACGAGTAAATTTAGAGTATCTGTGGGTACTTTATTATCCTTTAGTGTTAACAATATTGTTCTACATGATGCATTACAAAACAGTAGGAAGAGTATTGTATGTTTGGATTATTTCTTAATAGAGTTTTCGTAACTATTCTACAACATCGCACAAGCTTAATTTTAAAATATTAATAATACAGAAATTAATGTGATTATTTTACTTTTTGAGCATATCCAATTTATACAAGTTTATTTTATTTCATCTTCCTTAAACAGATTCCTTTGGTATTTTTTCTTACAGATATATTATATACTTCAGTTTAAAATAGGGCATTTCAAACTATTGGGATTGAGAAATCAAATATTTATAAAACTATTGATATGAATGAAATATTTTTACAATGGAATAGAAACGTTTCCCCACGTTAAGGTTGATTCAAATCTCAGTTAATTATTTTGTTCTGCTAATTACAATATTTTCATGACAGAAATACATCCTGTTCAAAATCATATTAGAAACCAGAAACAATTAACTACAATTATCTTAAGAGATTTCATTTCTTTTGCTTGTATGTTTATGAATTGTTTCCACAGACTTTCGTTTTGTGAGTAGGAGAGATGGTATCGTTAAGTCACTTGAAAAAGATGACCTACATCATCTATCGGGGCGTCACGAGCATCTTTTACATCAGGTGTAAGGAATGTTTGTTATGTCCCCTTAATTGCTAAAAGATAGTTCTGCCGACTCTTCGCGTATTAAATATGATAGGGTGTGTAGAATTCGCAGCCAGAAATTTGCGTTTCTAAAATTAACTTTAAAATAATATTTTTACATATACAAAGAAATTTAACACCAATAGAAAAGCACCAGTTTACAAAGAAACTTAACTGCCATTTTATTTCAGTATAATTTTCTTTGAGCAAGTTCATTAATTTGTTTGAAAATATTAAAGCGTCATGTTTCTGAAATGTACATTTTTGCACAGGAAGGATCTTTTCAATCTAACTTTCGAATGCTTGTGGCTCTGTCATTTCAAGAGTACGAATGAATTTATTACACAAAATACGCTAAATTTATTTATTTATTTTCTAAGTTTCATCGTTTCCTCCCTGTGAACCTATATATTATAAATTTTAATTATACAGCCGATAATGAAATCGTTGGATTTAATACATTATAAATGTTCCTTTAAATGACAAAAGGGTCATCATCATAGGATGTAATCTATTGTGTCACACTTTAAAACTGCACCAGCAGTGAGAACACAATATGACATGAGGTGTCTCCACCGCTCGACATTCGGCGAATAGATGGTTCACTCTCAGTCACGAGTTGTCAGTGCACCAGCTGATGTTAGCTTTCTTTGACCTCTGCTTCTCAAAGCCTTTGGAACAGGGTTACTGGTGACGGATACTCCAACATTACAGACAAATTCTGAAACAAAGAAAGAAAAATTGGGTAAGATTAAGATATTGTGGCATCGGTATACACGCTGTATTAATATGAAGAACTATCCACAAATAATTAATATATTATTGCTACACGACACTGGATTTCATTCGTGGTTTAACACTGAAGGTAATCAGATTTCCATAAAGAATTGCTGACCCGACGTGCCACGTGAGAAACTAATGGAGCACCCAATTTAAGATTATAATGTTGCACCATCAAACTCCACAAGTAATACGAATCCTCCGGTCAATCCTCTTTATCGCTTTAAGGAGTTATCCGACCGCATGAAACGACTAACTTCAGGTGAGACGCCTCGTCAACCATATTACGACAAGGCACCAACACGTAGGGCTGCTTCTCAGTCGACGCTTTACTCCACGTCAACGACGCGTCTTTCAACCACCAAATCTGCTGGTATCTCCGGAATTATCAGATAACGCACACAAGTGTATCAACCGTTGTAATTTCCTCCTGGGAAAAGGATAGGACAAGAACTGGCGGTTCGTCCAACTACTTCGCTTGTTGGTGTATGATCAGAAATCATTACTTAATATTTTCATCGATGTAGGTTCTGGCGTTTCCAGTATTCCAAATACAATATCCTCTGCCCCAGAATAACTCAGGATGTACTTCTTTTGGCAGCATATGGTTCACTAATCAATACATATGGATCTCAGCATTTTGTTTTAAATTGAAAATACGGTGTCCTTTGAGTTTCCAGGTCTCCGTCGTAACCACTCCAATTTTAGTTTCGAACTGTCATTACAGATTCTTACTAGATTGTTGTACGAGCTAACTGATAAATTGAACTAATCTGTTTCGATGTCCGAACTACCATCTCACAAACTAGCGTAAAGGCTCAGTTGGAAATCCCTTCAGTACATCCAATAATATCAGACTCTCTGAGCTTTTTAACATTACCTAAACGCCTAGACCTGCCAACCATTCACTCTACATCCTTATCGTAGTAACACAGGACCTCTCTGTTTTCATTCTCGTCGCCTTTACCCGACAATCTTCAGTATCGCAAGTGAATTCAAAACTATGGTAGACGCTGTAGTATACTCCGTTCAGACAGCCCTGGTCTTTACATCTTGTGCCAAAGAAATACTATGTGCGTGGCGTCTCTGCGGTGATTACAGAAGATTAAATGCCAGGGCTGTGCACGATACGCTACCCATTCGTAGATTTCTCCGTAGGTTATGGTTCAACTGGTTTAAAAAATTTTCTCCTTCAAATCTTGCTGCTAATTTCCATAAATCCACAAATCAGTAAAACCTGATCACCCAACCCCTTTTGAAACTTTTGCTTTTAAATACGAGTTTTGCCTTTAAATATTCAAAATTATACAAAAATATATACAAAATTAAAGCGTTACTAGATTACCCACTTAAGTAAGGATCAAATGAACTATGCCCGATACTCGGGCACTCCTGAATTTCTACAGAGGTTTTACCTCCTGCCACATTTGAGGCACTACAATTAGAATTAATATGTTCGAAGGACAGATTTATCAACAATGGACATCGGAATCTAGAGTGCTGATCAGGACACAGTCATTATCATAGGAGGGGGCAGAATAACTAATTTGGGCGGTGACCCAACACAATTCAATGGTAAACAAATTGTGTACACTCAAAATAATAACATGCAATCTCAACTCTGCCTTTCCGAACACAGAATACTAAGCAGCGAGATTAAGCACACAAAACAACAACTAAAACTGCAACTGGAAGAAACTAATTTAACATGCTTTTAAATTAATTTCCTCTTAACAAAACACATCATGTTCTACGTGAACCTTGCTGGAAAGCATAGTTAACAAGGTTGCACAATACATCAACTTCAGTCCTCAGTCTCCTGCTAAAAACTCCATTCCTTTCCCCTCCTTACGTTCTCCAACCCCACCCTTATTTCGAACCCTCTTTCCTCACTCCTCCAATCCACTACCAATTCATCACACCTGCCTGTCACTGCTGGGACACATTACAACCTTTCACCGCACTCAGATAAAATGGCGTAAATATATACTTAAATACAGTCAGATACAGAAAAACATGTCGGTACTTGCAAAAGAAAAACATACTGTAACATATGTTCAATCGTTTTCAAATAAAACTGAGTTGATCAAGTCATCTCTACAGAGCGATTTAAATCAAATTTATATTCTTTGCTTTAAATCAAATGAATATTCTCTGTTTAGCGTTTTCTAAATTTCAAACTTTTACCTCGTAAGCTTTTATTGTAGAGCAAGGAAATCTCAAAGGTCCTGAATCTGGGGGTTCTTGTATTTACGTTAGAAATAATATAGATTCTATCTCCTGGACATAATTATTTATTTTATTTTACGTCAAGAAAAACAATTAAAAACTGCATTATGACGTACTATGAGAAAAGTGAATTGTACACATTTTCAAAATTCTGATCCCTACATACTCATATACTTAAATCTTGAATTTTGAAGGAAAAAAAAGCAAAAACTCCGGCTGTCAAAATCTATGTTCAAGGATAAACAAGCAATAAATTTTGAATTTTGAAAGGGAGAAAAAACAAACAAAAAACTCCCATGTAATAAAATCTATTTTCAAGGATAAATAAGCAATAAATTTTGAATTTTGAAAGAGAAAAAACAAAAACAAAAACAAAAAAAACTCCCATGTAATAAAATCTATTTTCAAAGATAAATAAGCAATAAATTTTGGCTCTTATTACTACAGTTATTACTGGGAAAACGGATTTTCTTAAATGCATATTTCACAGGGACACGATACCAGCTTCACTAATATTTTGAGACTTAACACGACATTCTAACAGTTGGAACCTATTTTACATATTTTGGTATAAAATTTCATATTTTATCTATTGATACATTTGGTATTTTAATATATTTATATGTCGAAAATGACATTTCGCATACGATGTTTAAATATTTGCCAGAAAACTAACTTGTTACTGACATACTTAAGACAACACGCTTTTTCAATGCTGGACCATTCTGTAATTTGACTTACCTCCCCCGCCCCCCCCTGCTTCTGGAAATCACGTAGTCAGGATCAAGGATGAATGGATGTACTGAAGCAAAGGAAATTTAACCACGTCTTACTCGTGTTTCATATACCCCATGCGTAACAATAAAAATCCCGATCATATCCCTTTTCTGGAGTAGGTGTGTATGTTGGGGCGTATGTCTCCTTTTCCCCCTCTTTCTTCGTGGCTACCCTACTACTTACTTGAGCGCCGTTCTAACAATGTTATAATACAATACAAATATATATTTCGGATAAAAATAACGAATGATTGCTTCTGTAGATGTAAACTTTCTTTCAGCTTCCTGAATCCATATTAATATCTGATCGACAATTTGCTCGAAAAAACTTGAAGAATAGAAGTTTTTAAAAATGTACTATTTTTTTTTCACATATTTCCTATTTTTTCTTACATAGTTTTGAAAAAATAATTACTATATATACATATTTTCTTTTATTACAATAAATTCCGTTCCTAGTTATTACAGATTTTCTCGAAAGAAAAAAAATAAATACTTCAAGGACATCCCAAATGGGTGGAAGAATCGATTTTTTCAAATAAGTAGATGGTCGTAGTCTACACAAGTGACATTTAACTTCCATTGATATCAGTTGTGGTGCCGAGATCTCTGGTATGGTCAGGCAAGTCAGACGAATATCGGATCCAAAAATTTGGGTTAAGATATTTCTTCATCAAAATTGTGCTGCAAGGACAGGCCCCCAAAAATATATTATCTCATTAAAATTTCAAATTTCTACCTTTATTATCTTCAAATATCCTTTATCAATGAAAAAAAAATTAAATATATATTTTTATTCAAAATTTAAATGAATATTTTTATAAACATATATTTCTTAAATTGTTAGTTATACCTATTCAATGTATTCGAAATATGGATGCATGCAAAATTTGCATAAGCACTAAAGAAAAGTAAAATAAAAAAATTAATAAAAAAAGATACACAGGCAGCATCTACATGCTTTTTACATTTTTGGGGTATAAATTTTTTTAATCCATGAAATTCATATTCAATTAAATCCTCTATTTTATTTGTGATTTTTTTAAAACAAAATCACCCAAATAAGTTTGTCATATTTAAAAGGTGCAATTATCAGCTCCCTTTGAAGTTGAAAAAAAATTGCCCTTTTTTAGAAAATAGCTTTAAACGTTTTTTAAAAAACGGATTTTGAGCTCATTTAAAAAAAAGTTTTTCAAAAAAAACTTTTTAGACATTATTTTTAAAAACAGTTACTCATAGATAACCTAGGTGATACAGAATGGGGGGCTTTCTGTTCTTTTTAATTTCCTTGGTGTGGGCTGGCAAAATTTTGCTCCATTCTTTGATCACCTGCCATTTATCTGTCTCAAAATTTTTTTAATTTCCTCCCACCATTCCTACTAAACCCAATTCTTTGAATATTAAAAAAAACTCTCCTGTTGAAAATTTTTATTTACAAATTCATTTTTTTTTGAAAATTTAAAAAAAAATTTAGCTCCTTTTTTCAACAATCTTGAGTTTTGGAAAGTTCATTTCAATCCCTTTTTCCCTCCACTCCTTGAATAATGCACATCGATAAAATGTCCTTTTTAAAAAAAAGATTTTAAAAAAACTTTTGTTAATTTTTTAAAAAAAAAATGAAAACCAAAAAATTTCTTATTCAATTCAATTACCTTCCCCTGGGAAAAATTTTAAAAAAAATTGGGGTCCCTTTTTTACAAAATGGGGTTTAAATTTCTGAAAAAAGGGGTTTTTTTAAAAACTTCTTTATCAAAAAAGTTTAAGTAGAAGTTTATTTCCTTATCAAAAATACCTTTAAAATTGTAAAATCCCCCCATTTAAATTTTGCTGAGACAAGTCAAAACACATTTTGTAATTTTCAAATAACAAAAAAAGGGGCAATATGTCTAAACAGCGTCAAAACCCTGCCGCCGTAACTCAACCTAAAACCCCGGTCAATCCCAGCTAGTTGGATGATCTACCCCCCGTTTAATCATACAGTGGCCAATCCTGAATATATTTCCTTTTGCTCCTCAGGTTTTTATTTTGAGTTTTCTGTCCCCAAACTTTTAAATTCACTATTCTCAAAAAACTCCTTCTGGATCATTGCCCCTCCCCTTTCAAAAACTTGAAAAAACGTAACAAACCGGAGGACTTACCGCAATTTTCCGTGACTAGACTGTGCGGCATGCGGGCCCCCGCCTCGATTAATTTAATCGGGCTCGCGTTCCCCTTTCCCCCAATTGATTTCTTGAGGAGGAATCGAACCGGAGGGGTTTGTTGCTTTTGTTTAAACAAGACCCGCCCTTCTGGGCCAATCGGGGTGTTTTCTTTGGGTTCGGCTTAAGATGGGTAAAACCAAAAGTTTGGCAAATTTGGATTCCCTTTCCTTTTATTTTAGTAGATCAACAACAGGGGGCGCGACGCGGCGCAAGCGTTTTTATTCATTTTCCCGGGGGCGTCCTGCCGATCGGGTCCCCGGTGAGTGCATGTTTTTCTCCGGGGGGAAAGGCGGTGATCTTCCCCCCCTGGATGGGAAATTTCCGGGGACGACCTCTCGGGGTGGGGTTTCCCCCAACCCGGACTCTCCCACCTGTGGGCACCGCCCCAGCCGGGACAAGCTCTAAGCTCCCGACCAGTCTCCGGGATATGTGGTAGTGTAGGTGCATGTTAGTGTAAGTGTGTGTGTAAGAAATGATGGGACAAGGAAGAGGAAGGACAGATCGCGCGCGGTCCGTGGTCCGTTTCTTAGGATACTGTTCCGGCATTCGCCTGGTGTTGATCGGAGGAACCACGGAAAACTACGATCAGAGCAGCCGGCCGCTAGAATTCATCCCCAGACAGCGACTGAATTGGGACTTAGCTGAAAGCTAGTGTCAAAATCCTGTCGCCGTGGGAGTGTAACCTAACCTCCGGTCAGAGGCGCTGCAGTGACATCAGTTGATGCACTGAGCTACCTCTCAGTGACGACGACGACGACGACGACGACGACGACTGAAGAATTTGTATGGTATAGTAATGGTACAAGTACATATAATGAATAACAGTTAAATTACATACTCTTACTAATATAATATAACTATATGGCCACCGTGCTAGTAATCATATCCTGGGGATGTTAGATAAATGACATGGCCATTCGTGAGTCAATATTCCGGGTGACGACGTCACGGTAACAGAGCCCATCGTCTCAGAAGGTTATTTTCCTCAGACATCAAATGTGTTTGTCAGCAAATTCCTCCTATTTACGAGCCGTCGCGTTGTGAACAAAGGTCTAGTTCACGGAAATACACGAGAATGGAAAATGTGAAATTTGAATTTCGTGGTCAAGAACCAACCGGGAGGTCACTCGGAGGCTCCGACTGAAAGGCGGAGAGAATCTGAAGAAACCTATCACCAGTTGCCAACACTACTACCGACCGCCAGACGCGGATTCTCCCTCTCCCATGAAACATGAGGCTGTAGGCTGTCGCCCTGACACGCGTGCCTTCGCCTGCGCAGAACGATTTCTCTGAACAGCATTTAGAACTGTTTGAGCTTTTCCTCCAACGCAGTTCAAAGCGCGTATATATGCGGAAGACTGACGGCTCTCAAGTAGCAAAAGAGTGTTATATTTTCGCATCTGTTTTAAAGCTTTCAAAATCTCGATAACTTTTTAGAAATTGTCAAACTAATTAAATGTTTATTTACACTTGAATTACTATGTATATCGACGATATCACGATGTTTCGGAGAATTCGCCACTTATACATGGGATTGACAAAGTAATGAAGAAGAATGGCTATGTATACACGTTTGACGCGGTTAAGGGGTTTAAAATGCAACAATATTTAAATAGAGTGCAAAAGTGCCTGTGCAAAAGCATTGTATCAAACGACTAAAAGTAATTTTTAAGAGCTCTAACGATGTTTCTGAAAGTCATTTTCAGAGAAGTGTTTACTTTTTACTATTGATAAATAAATAACTCTTGACACTCATTTTTAACGTATAAGGTAATAGACTTTTCAGCTCACAGTGACTTTATCACTTTACCTTTCATCATGTAAAATCATTTGCTACAAAGCTGTTAGAAAGAACGTGTACAAGTTTTGCACGACGTGTTGAGAGATTCGACAGAGGAACACGTCTAAGCTCGTATGCCAATACGTTCTCTTTTGAATTTTGAATTTTGTGCCTGAAGACCCTTAGTGAGATCGGCAGCAATTCTCGAAAAGTATTAGGGTTAAAGAGATTAGCCACTGTTGCCGGATCGTTCACATTTATATCGTTATATTTTAAAACAACATTCTCTACGGGTTTTCTAGATGATTTGGTAGTATTTTTTATTATATTCTACATTGCTTTTGTTTTATTATTTGAGTTCAAAATATCCTGATCGTTTTTCATGATTTTAGCCTGCCTTATGACTTTTTGTGACAATGTTTGTATTTTTAAAGTAGATAAAAATCTTGAAATACGTCATGACGTTGAAATAAAGTAGAGATACGTTTATTTTTACACGATTTCTAATTCCTTTTGTAATCAAGTATTACTTTTCGTGAAATGTTTAATTTTTCTTTTTAATAGGAAAGCATGCGTTAAAGAGAAATAAAGCTTTGAGAAAAAAATTATATTTTTCCTGGCAATACGTTCTCAAATCTAGATTCCAAAGGCGCAGTGCGGCAGACTACTTTGGTAAAATCAAAGAAAACTCATTTTAGAATGCACATATGGAAACACATAAGATATGGAGTCAGAAAATACATTGTACAGACGCCTTTGTAATCGCGGGTTAGCGCACAGGAATTTGCTCCCGCAGGCTTAGTCCCATGTCGCAGCGCCGACCTGCCTGACGATTCCCTCGCAGCTGATTTAGTTGGGCTCCGCCGCGCGAGCGCCGCGGCCTCGCGTCTTCGCCGAGTCGCTCGTCTGCTGCTCGCCTCCGCAGCCGCGAGGGCAGGTGATATGAATGCCGGGCGCGGAGAACAACGCACTATAATTCCAAAGCGGCGGCAGCGCGGTGTCTGGAGCAAACGGCGATGATCGCACGCGGCTGGGGCGGGGCCGCGCGGAGCGGGGACAGAGCGGGCGGCGGAACGTAAGGCAGAGCGGGGCGGAGGTTGGAGCGGCGAACGGAGCGAGACTGGGACGAGAGTGAAGCGGGAGCGGAGCGTGCGGGCAGAGCGGTGGCGGAGCGAATGGGAAGCGGGGCAGAGCGGACGGCGGAACGTAAGGCAGAGCGGGAGCAAAGCGTGGGAGAGCGGAGGTTGGGCGGGAGCGGGCGGAGAGTGGAACGAGGATGGAGGGAGCGGATCGTGCGGAAGAGCGTGGCGGAGCGAGGAGGCCGGACGGAGCGAGGGGAAGCGGAGTGAGGGAGGAGGTGGAGCAGGGGCGGGTGAGGAGGTGAAACCGAGGGCGGAGCGGGGAACGGAGAGGTGGCAGACCGAGGCCGAAGCAGAGGTGGAGCAGGGAACAGGACGGGGGAGAGAGGTGAAACAGGGGGCGGAGCGGTGGGAGCGGCAGAGCGGGGGTGGAGCGTGGGCGAAAGGTAGGGCGGAGTGGAAGGTGGAGCGAGGGTTGCGGAGCTGGGGGAGCCCGGCGAGTGGGAGGTGAAGCGGGGTGGGGTGGTGCGGAGTGTGGAGGTGGGTAGAGCGGGGGTTGATGCGGGAGCGGAGCGTAAGGGAACCGGTGTACGATGCGAGGAGATTGGGAGTTGAGAGGGGACGGAGGATGAGGCGGTAGTTGCTTCATATTGCAGAGTAATTTAGGAGCGTTGCAAATTCCTCGCGCGCTGCGATTCATGAGCAGAATAGTGCCAGGAGGGTCAGTGGGCAGATTGGTCGAGGGCGAGTGGAGATGGCGCCAAAGCGGTGCCATGCGGCATGGGGATAAGGTGGAGGGAATGAGTGGCAAAGGATTGCGAGTGTGGTGGAAACGCTGACTGAGATTTTCTATTTTGATTGCTTTTGAGTTTTTGTACACAATCGCGTGAGCTTCGTCATATCTTAACTGAGGGGGACTTTTCTTAGAACGCTCCAATTTTTCTAAATACAAAAAACTACGAAAGGTCTTTCTTTCAAAAAGATTTTCCCTAGTGGTTTCTGTGCTCAATGATTATATGTGTAATACGGAACATTAAAACGGTAATCATGAAGAAAAAATTGCAAGGAGTTTAAAAGCGGAAGTAAAATCTGAACACTTACCTCCACTTAAGGTTGTAAAGGAAAAAACAAGGTCGTAAATATTATTATACAAGGTACGTTGAACATAAAGAATAAAGCAGTGTCCTAAAAACATTAAACCTGCACGTTCTGAGAGACGAGCAGTGTGTTCAGTACAATAAAAAAGAATGCAAAACTTTCACGAGAATCGACAGGATTTTCCGCATTCCATAGCATCAAGCTGCTGAGAGCAGTCAAAGAGACTCCTGAAGTGCAGGCGGCTCCGCGATGATCGTCAACGATGCGGAAACGCAGAACTTCGAAAGATGGGCGAAAAGGAGGAGCAAAATGTAAAATAAAATCCTTGAATTATTGGAAAATAAGACGAAGTAAAATACAACTAGCATGTTTGCAAAAGCACAAATTTGAATGAATACAAACGCCCCACACTGTATTTTCCTTATACAAGACTTAAATAGACTACGTAGAATCAGTAAGAACTTGCCACAACCATGCATAAAGTATTTTAAAAATGGTAGAATGTAATGTGAGCACGTTCAACAAGTTAAAGAACACTTAAAATTCTTAAAAAATTTAGTTCTCCCTCCATTTCATTTTATTTCTTATTTATAATTTTATATTTTTCTATTTTTATTTACAATATTTCTATAAAATTTGATGAAGGCAAAATTAGTAGAAGTAGTAGTAGTAGTAGTAGTATTAGTAGTAGTAGTATTAGTAAAATTAGTAAAGTAGTAAAATTAGTAAAGTATTTTTAGTAAAATAGTAAAATTAGTAGTAGTAGTATTAGTAGAAGTTCAACAATTTGTAGTAAATTAGAACAAGTTGATATTTAGATAGGTAATAAGTTTATTGAAATCTCTAGATAGACTCAGAGTGAACATTTTGCATTTTGTAAATCACTGTTTTGTAAGAGAAAATAGGTGGTGGTAAAAGAACCGACAAGAGCGAAATTTCATATTGATTGGATCCTTTCTATCGGTCAGACTGTGAATTTTACAATAATATTACATTTCGAAATATAGTGGAAGAGGTACTCAATTGATGTCACAGCAGTGTCTCTGACCTGGAGGTTTTAGGTTGGACCTGACGGTGAAAGGATTTTCGACACTAGCTAAATAGCTAAATCGAATTCAGTCGCTGTCTGGAGGAGAATTCTAACGGTCATCTACTCTGATTTGGTAGATTCCTGTTGTTTCTCCGATTAATATCAGGCGAATTCTCAGAAGTACCCTAACAAACTGGCCACAGATCGCCCGCGATCTTTCCTTCCTCATACTTGTTCACGCTCATATTCACTACACTGAGTGCACATGCCGGAGACCAGTAGGAAGCTTGACCGGCTGGACCTTTATCTACGACCTTGAAATATTCAGAATAGATTCTGAACAACGCCACACGGCGCACTCTCGAGTTTAAATTTTCAGAGGTCATAAATCTTTGGTCATAAATCCTCATTGTCCTCATCGCTCGCAGAAGGAAATTAAAATTGTGATAGGTAGAGACACGTTCATAGAGTATAAATAGTCTGAGGAAGGTGGAGCAAAGACATGAAAGATAATTATAAATAAAAGATAGAAGAGGAAATACCACGAGAGCTTCACACTAAAGCACATCTGTTCCTTTCAGCAGTGTACATCTCTATCGTGCGTAAGTAAACAACACTGCAAGCTAAACAAACAGCAAAACGGTTGAGGCTCATAGTCGCTGTCTCCGCAGAGACCCTGAGGTAAGTCACAGGGTTTGAGTCCAGATGGAGGTATTTCCACACTAGCTACATAGCTGAGCTGGATTCAACCGTTGTCTGAAGGAGAATTCTAGCGGCCGGCTGTTGTGATTCGTAGTTTTCCGTGGTTTCTCCGATCAACACCAGGCAAATGCCGGAGCTCTACACTAATAAATAGACCGCGAGCAGCGCACTATATTTCCTTTGCCTTCCTTATTCTATCCTCTCCTCTTACATACATTTACACGTACATGCATTACACTACAACACATGGTGGGAGATCATTCGGAAGCTTCGGCTTGTCTCTGCGTTGCGGCCGGAATGATAGGAAACCAAAGTATATGGCCGACCTCTTGTTCGTGCAGTGCGCTGCGGGCATTCAGGAACCGCCACGTTAGCTGCCGCGCCGAGCCTCAGTCCACTCAATTCGTTGGACTGTTCTAGAAGGTTTCGAATCTGATGATCTGATTGGTCAAAATCAACTCATAATTTTCAGCCAGCATACTAAAAAAAGAATGAAAATTGTCTCCAGGGCGGACGGACGCCTGTCTGCTTCTCACGTAAGGTTGTGTGCCTTTTACAAATCAAAGTCCTATTCTATGGCAGTTCGATATTAGCACCAAACGTGCATATTATATAACGTGTATTTAAATTGTACGTTCATGGCAACATACTAAATTTTATCCATTTCCCAACTTTTAAAACGTGTTGTTACGCGCCCACCGAGCGAAGTGGCTCAGGGCGTCGCGCTGACTTCGCACTCGGAAGCCGGGCTTAATCCCGTGCCGGCCATCCTGACAGGAATTTCGGGGTTTTTCCTCACTCATCCAGGCAAATGCTGGGGTAATTCACTAAAAGCCCACGTGCGCTAAACCGGCGTCGCTAGCCGAATTCGCTACCTACGTGAAGTCACGAAGGATAAGCGAATTCGACACTCGGTTCCTAGTAGAGATGGGCTTAACAGCTTTCTTCAATAACTGTTATCACAATAACAGTTGACTTGTAATAGAGTTATTAATAACAGTTGAAAGTAACAGGTCCATGCCCAACAACCTAACATGGCCGACTGCTAAGAGTGAAAGTAGTTGTGGCGACTGCTAAGAGTTTAATCACGCAATACGAATAATGTTGGTAGCACCTAAATTTTGGGCTTGCTTGTTTCTTTCCTAAACATGTTTGGAGAGAGAAGCAGCTGGTATGAACGAGACTCTACTGCCAAGGATGAATAGTAATTAACATAATATGTAGCAAATGTGTATAGAATGTTACTAAAATAAAAGTGATTAGAGTTCAGATTTCAAATATTCTTGCAAATACGCAACGTCCATAGTGAAGTGACAGGGGGCCAAAAGTAATGAAGAGAAATTGTGTTTTTGCTTACCTATAGCTAAGAGTAATGACTGTTGTATGTCAAGTATTATAATGCAGTTATTAGACCACAACTCATTTTATTTTACTGGACCTAGAAAATATTAATTGATCTCACTATAAGCAGCAATGGGACAGAAATAAGTTAACAAACATAACATGGACAGACTTAATTTAAAGGACAACCTCTTATTGTAGTGTATATAAAAATATTGTAGCACATGGTGTTAATTGACAATTATGTATTAATGAATCTATAATTTGAACACTGGTAAATCATGATGATTAGCTGCAGTGACACGGTTATCGTAAAAATGGTTTCAGAAAAACTTTTAGTAGTTTAGGTTAGGTCCAGTAGATTGTAAGTCTATGCATTTTAACAGATAACCGTCAATAACAGGAGAAACGAAATAACTGTTATTTTGTATAACAGTTACAGAAACTTTAACTGTTAAGACATAACAGTTTAACTGTTAAGGGCACATTCCTAGTTCCTAGTGGGATAACTGGCAAGGAACCCCGGGAGCTAACGGCACGAGGCTGGTTTTCATATTTCGGCCACCAGATTTCAATCAAATTACTCTAGAATTTTCTTGGGGTTCCGGCTATATTTTAATCCCATCTTATTATGCAGTTAACTTTAAAATCATTCATTTATACTCAGCAGACAAGGGTCATGTACAATGTTTCGAAAATGTGAGTAGTTGTCATGTACTTTATGTAATATATAGGCAATTTTCCACAATTACTTTTGTTAAAAGGGCCTGAAATCGTTTCATTAATTTTTCTTAGTATGTAGGAAAGAACGTTTAATGGGTTCTGTTTTGCTTGCAACTCCTGTAATTTCGAAAATTATCATCATTATCAAGATTTTTCGTAAAGAAATCTATTCAAAAATTTAATAAGGTCTTGCACAATTTTTTTAAATTGTAGTGTTCACGTAGTCTCAAGTTAAAGTTAATGTAATCTATCCCAAACCCCTTTTCCCGAAAACCTCAATTGAAAAATCTTTCTTTGTATAAATGTCACTAAAATGGCGAAGTCTACTTTTCGTTGAATGTTCAGTATTTTTAAAATTGAAAATCTTAGAAATAATTCCAGAAAGTATGTGCAGTTGGAGTAGCACTTATAGTTTGGTGATTAGTACAGTTTCTACTTGTAGTCACAATGTTAAACAGCAGAAAATATTTTACTTGTCACTTAAACTCGAGTTTCAACTTTAATTTTAATGTCATCTTTGAAGGAGTTGTAAAATTGTATGCATCTGACCTGCTAACTCTGCCATAATAAGATGTTTCGTTGGGAATAACATACCTTTTATTCTTCTTGTAAATATTCTAATGCTTACTTAATTTTCGTTTAACTCTTATTCTGTTGACTCTTTGTGGTATGAGACGTTAGTTCTCTCTCTCTCTCTCTCTCTCTCTCTCTCTCTCTCTCTCTCTCTCACTCTCTCTCTCTACACACCCCACTCACACACACGTAGAAGGGACGGAAAGGGATAAGATTCGTTTAGGGTTGGGGTGGATGCAACCTAAACTGAATGGCAATGTCATCTATGGTTTGCAGTGGAAAGGAAGATTGATTACATCCTCTTAAAATGGTTTGCTACAGAAACATGGAAGGAAAATGGATGGGAATAGGAAAACTAATACTTACAACACAGAAATCCAACGCTCGTCCAGAACATATTAGGTGATAATGGGATGTCACTTTATGAAAGAATTTTGGGAACATTACTAGAAAGATTCGATCTATTGGAAGCAGTTATCAGGAGTAGGAAACTACTGGTTACCAGTATGAGCGGAGCCTAGACTAGAGATGAAATTCAGCTATGATTGAGTTAATTAATTTAGTAAATGGATAGGTAAGTCAATAAACAAAAGAGAAAACCATCAAACAATGATTTAATTTAGGGGTTTTGTCCGAAGTAAGTACAGAGGCGATGGTCCGGACAATCTTCTGTGGAGCTGTTTAATTTCAGGTTTTGAGGAGGCCAAACACTGGAAGGAAGACTAAGGTCCACGCCAGGGAAATAATAAGTAGTTTATAAAGTCTGGTAGATCGTCTTCTAACGTCACGTTTTCCCCCTCCAGGGATTTTGTCCTCAGCCGTACCTTATGGTGTCTTTTCCGCGGCTTTGATGCAATGGAAAGACCATTTAGAAGTGAATACCAGAATTCGAACGCGGTAGATTCTAGGTAATGTAATGGCTAAGATATTCGGCCTAGCCACATAGACTCATGTTGTTTAATTTATATGTATAATATACCAATTAAATAAATAAAAATATAAATAAATAAATAATGTAAATAAGTTAAATTCAAACACTACTATTCTAACAATAGTTAATACGTAGCTGATCGCAACTTGAGAAAAGTTCACTTAAAATTCGCAAAGCCGATAGCATTTCGGTGACGCGCCGCGCTCTTGCAGACGTGGGAGTGCTGCTCAGTGCGCTAACGAGGCCGCGGCGCGGCGGTGAAGCCATCAGCGCCGCCGTGAGCGCCAATCGAAGCCTCTGCTGGGGGGGGCGACAGCTTCCGCCCTACCAATGGGAAACAGTCGCCGGTGCTCGGAGAGCCTTCTGATGCGCCAGCCGGCTCAAAGGGTTGTGCTCCGCCACGTGACTCGCAAGGACCGGACGCAGCGTCAATGACCCTGTAGCCGTAATCTCTCTTCCCCCTCTCCACACACACACACACACGCTCGCTCTCAGTTGGGCTCTTACTCTTCTCATCCTCCACCCCGAACGCACTCCGGGCGCAGGTAGACTGCGGCTCTTCGCTATATCCTCTCGGGAGGGCCACAGCTCCGTGCAGCGCCTCTGACCGGGAGGTCCTAGGTTCGAGTCTGACGGCGGCAGCATTTTCGACACTAGCTTTCAGCTAGGTCAAATTCATTCGCTGCCTGGAGGAAAATTGAGCGGCCGGCTGCTCTGATCGGTAGTTTCCGTGGTTTCTCCGATCAACACCAGGCGAATGCCGGAGCATACCTACCAAACGGGCCGGACCGCGCGAGATCTGTCCTACCTCTTCCTTGTCCTATCCTCTCGTCCTACACACACTTACACTAACACGCACTACACTACCACATATTCCGGGAGACCGGTCAGGAGCTCAGAGCTTGTACCGGCTGGGGCGGTGCCCCGCTGGTGGGAGAGTCCTGGTGAGGGGAAACCCACTAGCCGACGGTAGGTCGACGTCGGATTTGCCATCCAGCGGGGAAAATCACTGCCATCTCCCGAGAAAGAAACATGCACTACACTAACGGGACCAATGACCAAGCAGTTGACGCGCCGGAAACACGAAAAAACAAAGAAAACAAGCCACAGCTCCGCAGACAGGGTTTGTTCGCTTGCATTTCCTTCCAACGTGTCGAGGAGTACGACTGATGGAAGACAAGTAATCACCATGTTCAAGAAACTATCTCTCTGACGCAGTAAAGATATTAATGTTGGTAGTATAGTCGTAATCACGACCTCATAGATTGAAAACTGAGTATTTCATGAAAATTGAGGTCGCAGTAATTAAAGTCGTGGTCAGGTGGCTCATGGCCCAGATAATACTAAATTCTTAAATATTATGAATATGTGTTTTCCATTGATTTTCGTTCTGTAATCGAAGTATTCCAATATTATAGACATAGGAAATTATTATGAAATCAAGGGGGCCTGTAGAGCGCTCGCTGGAGTCTGGTTGCGAGCCAACCAACGCACCGACGTCATCCTCTTGTGGAGATGAATTCGGCGCAGCATGAGATTTCTGGCTGTCCGGGCCTCTTTATACGTCAACAATTCGAGCACTGATCTTTCCCCGTCGATGTTAGTACCGTAACGTTTACAAAGCGCCAGGTTTTTACAGATGCTGGTTTTTCCCAGCCTCTTGAAGAACTCGCGGGGGGAATAGATAACCAATTTTCTTCTTCTTCTAAATTTTTTGTATCCTAGTTTTATGGATTCGCGCGTTATTGAGAGTTTCAGTCAAAGTTTTGAAGAGATTAATACTTTATTTAGGCGGACTAGGTAATTTATTTCCCTTTAAATGGTTTTTGATTCAAAATGTACATTTGACTAGTGCAGTTTCTTTTGCAGAATCGCTGACCGCGTTGGGAAAGAGAGGCCCTTTTCCCAGTTTATCAGTGTCGGGTTTTGCATCTTCCTTCTGTTGTCATTATGTTTTGTTCTGCTAAAGATCTCAAACACGTTTGTTGTTTTCTTTTTGTAAACTTCTTGAGTTATCGTTTCCTTCTCTTGCTGGTATAGTGATCTACGACCGACAAATAATTTCATCTCATGCAATCATACGTCACAATTTGTGAAGATGTTTGGATATCTCTTTCAGAACTAAATTTATCAATGTCTAAGATTTTGCAATGGTGCAAACATTCCGAAAAGATATTTTAGATTTTTTATTGTAAACGATATTAAGCTAGTGTAACTGCTCCGAGAAAGTAATCTTATTTTCCTTTGCCTTCTCGAAATTACAAAACTTGGATGTGCTTGGAGAACTTTATGCTGAAACAGGGGTTTCATAATAGCTATTCAGGAATAAAATTACCGTAAGTTTATCCTGGAAAAACAAACATTCTTGATGATAAATGTTTGCTATGTAGAATATAGAAACACATAGACAAGCGGATGTACTTTCTATCACCCTCAAAATATACAAAACAACATTACGGTGTAAATTGATTCATCAGCAACAATAGCTCAATGCAACCCTTCTGATGGGAAACCCGGACACCGTTCTGCAAGTGCATTCCTGAACCAGCCATTGATCAAGTGATCAGAACGTAACAGGTCCATCATAACATAAGTCCATCATCTAATAAACCGAACACTGGGGGCATGAAAAGAAAAGTGTTTATGATTGGCGTCGCTGTCCCGAAAACTCACAAACCGCAGAAGAAACCAGTGAGAAAATTCTATAATAGCAACCTCTAGCGAAGAAAAAAAGGGAATGTGGGCGCAGAAAAAAGGGTGACGATTATATCAAAAATTTCCCTAGGTGACACAGGCAAATTAAGACCCTGCGTGAATCTGTGGCTGAAGTGCCACTGAAAAAAGGGGTTATCATCTATCTGCAGAAGATTGTCATACTAGTGTGATGTACTGGGATTTAATAACACAAAACAACTGCGCAATGTTCAAACAGGTAAGAAAAATATATATTTCAATGAGCGACTCCTGATTAGGATGATTGATGCCAAGAATGACACATGGTAAGAGTTTCTTTTAACTTATTCTCTAAAAATATTAATGGTGTCTAAGGAATTAATAATTATTCGTTTATATTTTTGTTTTTCTTTTCATTGATTATTTTTTTGACGTACATTATGCGATGTACTTTTTTGTTCATATTTCATGGCCGCCTGAAATCCCTTGGCCGTCTGTGTTATAGAGACACAATTTTATGATTTTGATCATTTCTGAGTTCTGATTGGTAGTTGTGATGTTTTAATTGCACGGCGTAGTTTTAATTGCACGCATGCAGTAAACGTAGCGATAATTATATAAATTTATAATCAATTTTATAAAAAGCATGTTTAGTTAACTCACGAAAAAAATTTCATAGTGACTAGTTTCCCGCAAAGTTTACAGAAATATAGGCAACTACGAAACAATTATTTTTAATTTGTTCTAAAATCAGATAATTAAAAAACGCCATGTTTCACTTTTTAGGAAACTAATATTTTGCTAATTATACTTAATTTAAAGTGTTCACAAAATGAATTTCTCAAAACAGTAGACTTTTTCTTTAATTATTTTCCACGGGTCGATAAAGGAGACTAAAAAGATGCGTCAAAAAGCAGGATTATAAATAATTCAGAAAGTAGACGCTTTGTTTATCACTAGTTTGTGAAAAAATTTAGTGCTGAATATTCTATGAAAGGAATTTTAAATTTTATCTTAACATCTCATTAGTATTAATTTACTGTCTCATAGATTACAGAAAATGATAGCTTTCAGGGACCCGTAGTTATTAAGTTATGTTTTTACCTTCACGTCACCTATTATGTCCCAACTGTTTTTGGACCCAATGGTAAAATCAATTTAATGACCTGTTCTGCAGTTTCTTTAGAAAGACGTTTCAAATTTTACATGCTGTGACCTTCAAGAAATTTCCGATCTCCCAAGATGTTTTTTCTCAAATTCCTTTGAGAAAACCTCAATTTCGTCCTATTGTACGTAATAGAGAAAACCCAAATGATCCCGTCCCAGCATCAAATGGAACAAAATTATATTGTAGGTTCAACACATCATACGTAGCTGGTGATTTCATGAAAACAATTTCAGAATGGTGTGACATGCTTTCATCACATATTAATACTGACACGGTGTTTCAACAGCTCATATTTCGGCAATATTTCCAATTTATCAAGTTCAACAATTCAATAAAAATCGGGAAAACGCAAATTAAGATCCCCTCATCAGCGATATTACTTCAATCCCCGGAAAAAATTAGATTATGATTATGTTTTCTTGTGAAAAAGCAGTTATATTTTCAAATTTTTTGATATTTTCCCTTAAAATACTAAATTTGTGCACAAAATATTATACAATTGTAATAGGTTGAAAAAGTGATATTTGAGATGTTAATTCGGAGGCATTGGGTATAAATAATTTTTTAACAATTACTAACGGCGAGATATTCGCGTTATTTAGTAACACTAGTTTTTATTTAAGGTCACATTAACTGTTGGACCCTATAGATTTAACGTTAGGGGTTCATTCCGGCTCGACTGTCGACCGAAAGGATCGTTCTTGTCGGGGTGAACAGTGACAACCGTGCGACTTTAAAATTGTGAACCAGCGCAATCTTTGGTCTGTGGAAGCAGTCCACTAGTGAGTGCTACGAATTATGTACAATGGATCCCGAAAACCGGGCAGCTCATCAATAATGCTCTAATAACTCTCAACAGTGATTATTCCATCAAGACCTAAACACATCGATGCTGTACGAACAAGAAACGGCCCGTCAGTGACGGTTACATCAGTGGAACCTCAACCAAGTCAAACGACAATTGAACCCAGCAAATCAACAGACATCGCTGGACAGCAAACCGGATACTCTAAAAGGTAATGCTTCAGGCCAACATGCCGCAGGGCAAAATTTAAACGACCTTCAGATAATGATACCGGTCTGCGACACCAAAGGTCTAACCTGCATTCAAAACAAAACGATATAGACAGTTCAGCCCAGTTTAGTTATTCGGTCCAAACTTACAATAGATTTGAAGAACTGAACAGAATACCAGATCCAACAATCAAAATGGTTTATTTAAATTTTAATGAAAACATGAAGTGTGTCAAAATCATTTAAAAATCCATAATTTATGTACCAAATATAACTAACATCACAAATTTTAGCAGGAAATCAATAAAAAGTAACAAACAGTTTACACTTCAATTCATAAATAATAAAGTGAAAATACAGCCTGAAAAAATCAGTGATTTCAGAGACATAACCAAATATCTAATTAACACAGGAAGACAGTTTCATACCTACAAGCCCAGCAAATAAGATATTCTCAGTTGTATTTAAAAATCTACACATCCATTACAGAAAGAAATCTACACTGAATTGAAGAAACATCCATCACTCGTTAAAGTTACTAGACTCGAAAGACAAAACTAATTCAGTAATAGCCGAAATTTAACGGGAAAAAACATAGAAAATATTTTAGAAGTAAGACAAATTTGTAATCTCATTTAAACTGAAAGAAGAAAAAGACCTAAGGCCCCATTCAATGCAGGATGTCTAGAGTTTAAGCATACAAAATAATTGTAACCACAAAATAGCATGTATTTACTGTTCCAAAAATTATTATTCTGCAACCCCATACAAATGAACCATTTAAATGTTACAACTGTCAGAAATCACAGAGCAGACCTCAGAACAGTAGAATCCCTATTATAAAAAATAAGCCAAAAACTAACCTCAAAGATCCTCCAATTAGATCTAGAACCAATGGGTCGTCTACAGTACCACCTCAAAATAACCAAAACTAACTTCCCAGGCTGTCTAACACTCAAATATCCACTTACACCCCTAACACAAAACACAGAACAACATAATAATCAATTCTAAATCTCAAATCGAAAGCGTCAAACACACTCGGCGAAAATAACTTTCTCAACTCTCGATCAATACAATGCCACTCACATAATCAATATAATCAACTCAATTATCCAACCATAATAAATAACGTCCATTCATTTATCTCAGAATACATTAATAACAATTCCCCAAAAACACAAGTTAATAAGATTACCATACTAAATTTGGGAATCAATTAGTATAATCAACAAAGTTCAGAACTAAAATTTTATGGAAGATAAAAAAATTGATTTTATGTATAACTAAACACACTAAACAATGTACAAAGTCCAGCATACCAGATTATAAAGTAATCAGAGCAGATATACCAACTCTAATGGAGGGGGTAATGATACTAATAAAGAGCACAAAACCATTTTATCCAATATACCCACCAACCCCAGGTATCGAGACAGCAAATTAAGTTTATTAATAACAACTATCTGGAAACTACACTCATGGCATGTATAAGCCCCAATGTGAAATTCAGGATACCCAAAATCATTTTATTGATGAACACACCAACAATTGTCTAGTGATTTTTAAAGCAAAACATATAAAGTGGGATGTAAAAATAATAACTCAGCTGGACACACTCTACAGTTAATAAACAACAACAAATTAAGTTTCATAACCTTAATGAACCAACTGTACTTATTTGATCACTCTAGGAACCTGATCTTTAGACATAGGGCATAAAATACAACAAAGGTTTTTTCCCCAGTACCATGAAAAGGACTCAGACCATCTCCGTAATAAACACTCACAACAGTCACTTCCACATTCACCCCCCCCAACTCAATCTCACAAATTAATTGGAAAATTTAAAATAATGTTAAACAAACATCCAAGTTCAAAATTAGACCCCTCTAGAAATAATCAAGCAATCACAATACTTAATAACATTATATTAAAGAACTAGAGAAAATAAACTAAATAAATCCCTACAAATACACAGAATAAAAACAATGAACTCCAAAAGCATAAGAAATCAATTCACATAAAGAATAAAACAAGAAGGTTGTAATTACACAGCCACCCTGAAATTAAAAGGAACTAAATCTATTAACATATATTACCAAAAACACTTTTCACACAAACAGCAACAATATAACACCATTCAAACATTAGAAAAACAGGAAGAGGAGGCCTTGACTCAAAGTATCAATTGTAATAGCCTCTTACAAATTTTTTAAGATTCTTGGCGGTACGGATTTTTAAAAAGGGTAATTCGCAATTTTATGTCCTAATATTTTTCAAATTACCAACGTTAATCGAATTGGTGTATAGTTAGACATTATAGAACGATCTCCATGTTCGTAAATGGGAAGAACTATAGCTTTTTTCGTCTTAAGGGACATTGTTAATAGTAACTTCAAGGATTCTCCCTAGGTGCAGAATCACCAATTTGCCTACCAAATGTAGAATCTCCCTTAGCATTCCAGCAAGTCCCTCGGAATTTTTAACCAGTATCGCGATACGCTTCCGTAGTAAGATAATATTTGTTGTTAAAAGAAAACCCGTCTTGAATATGGAGGAAAGTGCTGTCAGACTCCCTTTTTAAGTATAAATCAAAAGGTACACTATATCGGATACGCTACTTATCCTAATGTAAGTTGTACTTACAAATACTAAGCTTTACTTTACGGTGTGACTGTGTGAGTGGCACAGAGGTAGCACGTTCAATTGTCTTCCGCAGGACCAAGATTCGAATACATTTGAGTGAAGATTGTTTCTGTTCATTAAAGGTTTTATATAAATAGAGAGTAATACACTCATGACAAAAAGCCACTTCTATTTAAACTTTAAAAATTTAACTCTGTAAACGTTTGGTAACTGCCTTAACTTTGTTAACCATAGATATCCGTTTGGTGAGGAATTTATGTGGATAGCTAGCGTTAGTAGGTTAGAAGTAGCAATCTTGTAATAGTACGCAACCGTTACCAATAATACGTGAAAGTACATTTTGCAATAGTATCACTAGTTTAAGGGGAGAGGAGGTCCATTAACTTTATTCTGACCAGATACATCGCAGTCAAATTTTATATAAGAATAAGTTTATACTAAATGGAAATACTTTTAATTTTTGCTTTTTTAAGGGATTATTGACGAGATTTGAGAAACACACGTCATACTCTGTTGGAAATGATCTCAACATATAAACAGCTGAGATTAGCTCTCGATTACACATCTATGTAAAATGTGTTTTAAGTATCGCATTTTATAGGTTGCCCTCCAGAATTCTTGCCAGACAAACAATTAACCCGCAAACATGGGTGTTCCTCAATTAATGATGTTAATCAAATCTCAGTTCACCCGATTCGGCAACAATGTCTACTAGTGTTATAATACGTGAAAGGTTTCGTTGAACCTCACCCTCCTTACTCTCTTCACCTCCCCGTTTCCGCGCCAATACTTTCATTCCAAAGTTGGTTGGCGGCCTCTCAAGGGAAGCGAGGGCGCCTTCAGACCGACTTCGGAACCTTTGAAATGGGAGTCTGCTTGTGTGGTCCCCTCAGCCCGGCATTCCGCGCCCCTTCGCCTTCTAACAGAGGTCGGCCACAAGGCAGGCACAAGCCCCCCCCTTCCCCTCCCAACACTCACGGCCGGCATCTTTCCCGCCTCCTCCTCTACCGCTTCAACCCCCTCGCCTCTTCATGTCCTCTCTTCCCCGCCTCCCTCTCCCATTCCTTTATTGCTTCATTATCTTTCTCCGTCTCTTCTTCTGCTTCGTTCACCTTTTCAAATTCCATGTCGCCTCTTCAGCCTTCTTCAACCTTCTTTTGCACCTCATACGAGGCAGCCACCGCTGCCTGTTCTTTCATCTTTTAACCCCCTTTCCTCCAATCACTGTTTCCACCTCCTCCATTTGCTCAGTATAGTTCCCCCGCCTCCGCTTCCCGTGTTTCCTCCACCTCCACTTCGGCCGCTGCCGTCGCCCCTGACCGCAGCACCTCAGAAGAGCTCGCTCCAGCGACCCTCTCCCGCCCCGGTTGCCTCAAGTTCCTCCGTATTCCTTCCACGGCCATCCCCGATCCCGGACGACTCCTGAGAACGCGGGCTCCGGGACGACCTCGATCCTTCCCGGTCCGTGCTTGTCCACCATGAACTATGGCGCCGCGCTCACCGTACCCTCCGCTCCCCCACCCCTCCGCTCCGCCACCTCTCCGCTCCCCCACCCTTCCGCTCCTCCACCCTCTCCGCTCCCCAACCCTTCGCTCCCCCACCCGTCCGCTCCCAACCCTCCAGCTCTCCATCCTCCACTCCCCCAACCCTTCACTTCCCCCTCCGCTCCCCCCCCTTCCGCTCCTCCACCTTCCGCCCCCAACCCTTCACTCCCCCCTCCGCTCCCCCACCCTCTCCGCTCACCAACCCTTCGCTCCACCACCCCTTCGCTCCTTCCACTTCTCCGCTCCTCCACCACACGCTCCGTTCGCGCCACCCTTCTCCCCTTCACCCCTTCGCTCCACCACACTCCACTCTGCTCATCCATCCTCCACACCCCACCACCCCTCCACTCCCCTCCACCTCCCTCCACACCCCCGCCTCCCCACAACCCTCCGATCTCCGGCAACCCCTCCGCTCCCTCACCACTCCCTCCAATCCCCACTCACTCCGTCCGCTCCACCACCCTGTCCACTCCCATTAGCACTCGCAGCAGTGTTCCACCAGCATTCACTAGTAGCCACTTCATGAGTTCACGACGCCTTGCTGCGCGACTCATCTGCCACGTAATTGAACCATGACTTCAGCCACGTAATTGAAACAGTACTCTAGTTTCAAGAAATGTCAAGTCTACATTTTGTGTGCTCTCATTCATTGGCGGAACATTTGTGGTAGGCGAATGCCGGAGCAGTACCCTAACAAAAGGGCTACGGACAGCGCGCAATCTTTCCTTCCTTCTCCTTCCTTATCCTCTCCCCTTACACACGCACACTTACACTAACATGCATTACACTACCACATATTCCGGGAAACCGGTCTGGAGCTTCGAGTTTGTCCCTGCTGGGGCAATGCCCCGCTGGTGGGAGAGTCCGGGTGAGGGGGAAATCCCTCTTGCCGACGGTAGGTCGGTGCCGGATATCGCCATGCGGGAAGATCGCCGCCATCTCCCGAGGAATACATGCATTACACTTACGGGACTAATTACCTAAGCTGTTGACGCGCCCGGAATCACAAACCAACCAACCAACATTTGTGGTGATACATAAATCTGCTTTTCTCTGTTATCACAACCGGGAGAGGTAGCTCAGGGCATCAACTGGTGTCACTGCAGTGCCTTTGACCGGGGAGTTCTAGATTCGAGTCCCGACGATGGCAGGATTTTCGACACTAGCTGCATAGCTAGGTCGAACTCAATCGATGGCGTAGACGAGAATTCTAGCGACCGGCTGCTGTTATCGGTAGTTTTCCGTAGTTTTGTTTTCGATCAAAACCAGGCGAATGCTGGAGCAGTACCCTAGCAAACAGGACATGGCCAGCGCGCGATCTTTCCTTCCCCTTCCTTAGGCTACCTTTACCCCTTGCTTACGCACCTACAGTTACATCCGCAACAGCAACACACGGGACGGCAGACCGGTCGAGACCTTTTCCCGGATGGGACTGTGGAAGATACCTAGTCGGGAGAAAACCTTGCAGACAGATAATCGGCGCCAGATTTCACCATGCAGAGCGGAAAGATAATCGTCACCTCGCGAGGTAAAACATGCACTACTTTTACGGGACTAATGACCTTAGCAGTGACGCGTTCGGAATCTCTAATCGATGTGAGATCTGTTGTGAGAACGATTAATGGCCTACAGTGCTGAAGTGTCATTATTTAATAAATCGCGTCAAAATTCTCTGATTTGAAATCTATAAAACCCGTAGAGTAGCCTACTTCCAACATATGCACTCATTTTCGCGAACGGACGTTTTGCTTGATTCACTCTGATCTGATTGGTCTTCGGAGAAGATTAGAATTAGGAGTGTTTACAATTCACTTCTTTTCACCCGCAATTTCCTCGACGCCGTTAGATCCCGATGTTTTTAGTCGGGATTCCAACCAGGGACCAAATTTTTCGAATTCGTTTAACTTTAGTGAGTTCACGTAGTAAAGGAATTTGCCTACCGACGCCGGTTTTGCAGTCGTGGCCTTTCAGTACAAGTACCGTAGCATGATCCTGGATGACCGAGGGAAACCACGAAAACCCCGACCAGGATGGCTGGCACAGGAATTGAAACGGGCCTCTCGAATGCGAAGTCAGCGCGCTGATCAAGTGCTGTAAATATAACATATTTTCTACGAGCGGTTTTTACTTTTTCCCCTTGCTTCGAAAGAAGAGAACTTATTGTAATCGTGCACCGGAAAACGATTATTAGACAGAATACCTCTTATTGTTGATCCCTGGCAATGAAAAAGTTGAAAATAAGTAGAAAATGTGGATAAATTATAGTCAGAATCCATGTTTTGTGTCCTTGATACTGACAAATCGTTTTACGGCAAAACGCCTGTGTGAGGAAAAAGGTAGCGCCAAAATCCTTCAGATAATATTTCTCCAAAATTGATACTCCCGGTAGATCTGAATGGAACTTCATACCTTGCGAGTTTTAAATAGATTTTTTTATTTTTGGAGACATTATATGAAGTCTCCATTCCTTTTTGAAAATTTTCTTAAAAATTATATGAAAAGTTTTTCAAAAAGGGCTTATAAATTTTGATTTAATTTAGCCGTTGGATTCGGCATCTTCCTACAATTACAACATTCAAGATTTTGTTTTACATTCTTTAATAAAATAGGTTTTTCAAATACAGATATTGCTTCAACATCATGTGCATTTTTTCGCAAATATTAGTAGTTATCGTGTTGGTAATATTTTTTTAATTTTTTCCTTGTATCAAAGAATGATAAAAAAATGAGTGGTAACCCTGTTTCCGGCAATCTGTCTATGTTCGAAAAATGCAAAAAGAAAAACATTTCAAAACCACAAATTATAAGATAGAGATTTTTGTCTTAAATGAAATACGATCTAAAAAGATCTGCTCAATATAACGTTTTCCTACGTTCAGTACATTCATTGAAGACCGTCTGGGCAGTAGTCATTGTTGTACACTTTTGCGGCTAGATAGTCATTATGCGATGATTCTGATAATAGCTTCCTGTAATGAAATTTTCCTGACTCCACTCTCAACAACTTTTAACCATGTAAGTGCTGCTCACAACGAATCAAGAAGTTTTGCATTTTATTGCGACGTTACCCCCGCGCTCGCACCTACCTGGACTCGAGTTGCCGACTAGCTCAGGAGGCGAGTAGAGCGTGAAATTTGGATGGTGGACAGACGTAGCTACGTGATGGAAGTAAAGTGAAAGAAGAGTTTAAAGAAAATGTAAAATTATATAAGAAATTGAAAAAAGAAAATTAATAGAAATGATTTGTCACATTTAGTCTGAGCTCAGCTGTAAACCCTTGGTTCTAATCAAATAGTATAAAATTAGTACAACTGAATCTTATAATTATAGCTTGTAACAAATAAAAAAATAGAGATGAGCTAATAAGATTACAAAAGAGAAGCCAATGCGCGGCCAGCCCTTCCTGAAGGTTCAATATTGTTCAGATAAAATTCTTCAATGAATTTTATGCCTGAAGGGCGTGATAATAGTTCTTTTATTTGTCGCAGCTGGACAAATTACCAAAATCACCATGTGCAGCGGGAAACTCCTTGGGGTGAACGGCCTCCAAAACGTTCGCTGGACTCCTTTCTGCTAGAGGGCGCGTCCCTTGGGGTTGACAAAGGAGAGGTTCTTCTCGTCGCCCATTCAGGAAAGCACCACCAACGGCGACATCAGCTGTGACGACTGCAGCAGCGGTGGCGACGTGATCGATGACAACACCTCACGAGTCCGAACGTCAAAAACAAAGACGCGATATGTGTCGGGAGAATTATCACCGACTTCTACTTATTATCGTCGTCGCGTAATTCGCGACACTCGGCGCGAGCGTGAACGGGCAAAGATAAAATAAAAAAATCGATTAAAGTGTCTTTTTGTGTAAACTGTCTTGCATTCCGTGAGCAAATAAAACACTGCCAACAACAAAACTGTCTCCCTAGAAACGCGCGCCCGCCCGGGAGCGTCTCCGCCCCGTACTATTCTCCGTCCTGAGAACTTAGTGCTTCCGCCCCGTGCGGCCCATACGGCCCATCTCTCCTAAGACCTCTACGCTTCTGTCTGCTCTCTGCGCTTCTCAGTGCCCACGAACCTCTCCCCCCCCAATTTCCATGAATGTTCTAGAAGTTTCTACAGAAATATTGGAAGACGTGTTGTTACTAGCCAAAAGTTACCACGCCGAAAATAATTTTACTCCAATCAGATTACGCGTCTTGTCGGTAATTTTGATGGAATTTTCCAGAACGCTCTCTCTCTCGCACACTTCCTGTAAACAATTCTGGGCGGTCGTCCCAGGTTCCTCCAAGCTGCGCAGTCTGTGGTCCCCGGGGAGGTCCCGAGGCGTGTATAATAAACATCGCGCCCCTCGCTTCTCCAGGGCGACGCCAAGAGGTCGTGTTTACAGAAACTAATTGACCCTTCGACCGCCCACGGAAGGCCTGACTGGTTGCGACATGCTCGCTGTGTAGAAGTTATTTTAAGATAAATATATTTCTTCAAGAGTCAAATATTCGGTTACGTCTCAATATTAAACATTCGTAATTTAGTTATGGCTAACCTGTTATAGATTTCGTTTTTCAATGCATACAGCGCCTTTTCTTGTAGCACCAGCCACATCTTCGTCTAGCTAAGAAACAAAGTACAATCAGCAAGCCATGTAGCAAAGATTCCATGTCAAAATATATTGAGTTAGCTTTTAATACATTCAAAACATGCACTTATCAATTTATATTTTATTTGGAACTATTTACATTAATTGTAAGTGAACAATCTATTAAAGAGCTCTTTGACGGCACTTTCCACACATTTCGGAAAAGAATGTAAGAAGCACGTTTTCTGAGACATTTTTTACCCATCTCACATCTCGCCACTTCCAACATTTCCTATGCTTTTCCACATATCTATCTTTTCATTTTAATGGAAGCAGGTCAAAAGTTGCAGCTCTTGATTTTCCTAGTATAAGGGGCAGAGTTCCCGTTACATACAGATTATCTTCTATTTGAAAATTTAATACATCGACAGAATCTGATGTTCTCGTCATCATAAAAAAAAAACAAGAAAAACGATCAACAAGTATGTGGCCATGCTAACAAAATAAATGATCGGTGATAACCACGTAAAATGTGGTTGAGTATACTTAACACATTTTATTTTAAAACTTTATTTTGACAAATTGGTGGACACATGAATGACAAGACTTAACCTCTACATTACATCGTACTTGCAAGAGAAATCAGGTACTACTGGTGGACACTGCTGTGGCCATGGAAGAACGTTGTTTCAGCGCACCCCGCGCACTGTCGTCCAGCACCACAACTAGATGGATTATATAATACATTTCATGTCAGTGATATTATTTAATTACAGGAAAACATGCATAAAAGTGGTCTCGAATAAAATATTGTACATCACACGGCAAAAGACCCTTTTCATGACTCGATAGGATTCCTGCCACGGTCAACCGGGCTCGGCTTGTGAACTCTTTTGGTCGTAATTAAAAGGTCAAATTTCTTGCCTTGTGGTGTAAAATACTATTATACTCCCAGCGAACAACGTATTTATAGCGGAAAAATGAATTGATCGTAAAACAAGATATGCATGCGTGCTTGGAAACGCACAATGCTAAGAAAGCCATGTTACTTGATGGGAAGTTAAAGGGATTAAATAAATAACTCGGATTGGATTTCATGTTATATTTTTCTTCCGTAGGGCGTATCTGTGTGATTTTCAAAAAATTGAAAGTAAACTCTCATCATACGGATTTTGTTGACTTACAATGGAAAGTAAATAGTACGCACAAAAATAAGCTTTTCTGAAAAAAATCTTCATCGTCGTAATACGCAGGACTGTCACGTGGTAGTATGCAAACCTCTCTCCCACGCTCAACGGCAATCACGTGACGGTGAGCCGGCAAGTATAAAATGGACCGACTCGCTCACGCTGGCGGGTTTTTACTTAAAATCCTCGCGCTTTACGCAAAATTTACACCCAGGATGGAGCGTGTTTGTGCGTTGCACGAGCGACGAAAGTCACAGGAGTGGCACGGTAGAAGCATGCACTCGAGGTGGGGCCTGGTAGAAGATGCACTGATAGAAGAGAAATGGGCCGATGATTTTGAATTTCATTTTTGTTGCCTCTTTTGAAGCGCGGCTTAATTTTAGCTGTTTTGAAAATATCTGTAAACGTTCCAGTGCATAAGGATGCATTAAATATGTAAGTTAACGGGTGTATAATGGCATACGCACAGGTCTTTAACAAAGAATCTGGGAATTCATCTAAACTGGACGAATATTTATTTTTTAGTTTAGCGATTATTTTGAGAATTTCATAGGAAGAAGTTTCGGAAACGAACATTGTGTCTTAAATTTTGGGTGAACTGTCTATTGTTGAGTTTTGTGGCTGAAGACCCTTAATGAGATCGGCAGAAATTCTCGAAAAGTATTGGTTAAAGGGACTTGCCACTGTTGCCGGATCGTTCACATTTATATCTTTATATTCTCTACATTCTCTACAAGGTTTCTAGTTGGTTGGTCGTATTTTTTATTATATTCCATTCTTGTGCATACTTCTATGTACTATTATTGTGTATATTCCAATTTGTGTATACTTTTAAATATCTGTGAGTTTTATCCATGACACCACACGAGAAATAGGGAAAAAAATTATTTTCAATCGATGTGAGAAATCGTATGATGAGAATGTATGACACGTTTCCATAATAATCAATGTTTTACTGCCTAAACAATTCTATCTTCATGTATCCCTTCAAGAAAAATATAAAAATAGGTATTCGACTCATTTAAACTATGTAAAAGAATTTTAAATGAGTGTGGAGTAGGGATGGAAACCGGAAAATGAAGTAAGGAAACAACAACGATGATCGTAATAGTTTTCGTTTAGTCTTCTTGATGTACAGGTATGGACTTGTATGATTTAAAACGTAAATGAATAACTATTAGTAGCCTCAACACTTGTTTATGGGATGATGACTACAACTACGCTTATATATTAAGGCAGAGCGTGTTCAGCAAATATTCAGCAGAACTCGATATTTAAATTGGTTTCAAATATCTGGAGGAATAACATGAATTATGATGATACAAAGAGTTAATGTTGGTACTAGAATGTTTATAGCTGAAGTTTAGATCGTTTCGTAACGTTAACGCTCTTGGTATTGATGTATCTTGAGACACTTGCACTCATAGAGTTACATATAGTCCGATATACAGCGTTCGCTTCTTACGTGAAAGCTGGGAATGGACCGCCGTCACGGTGGGTGTGTGGGATGAGAGACGCTCGGCCTGAAATTAGGTCAGGGAGTAGGTGGCGCGCCATGGCAGGCGGTGGTCGCATCAGGTGTGGCAATTAAATTTTCTGCTCGTGGATGTACATTGCGTTTATGAATGAAGTGCAAGTAGTTAGGTAGTTTTCTATTAAGTTGTATTCGCGCACAGTCGTCATGAAGGCATGTACGAGTTGGCGAGAAGACGTGGCGAGAATCTATGAGCGCAGCAAGTGTGTGAGAAGGCGTGGCGACGAGCAGCGAGATGTTGAGTGTCGTTATTTGGATTTCTGCAGGGAAAGGCTGCAGGTTTTGTCTTAGGAGTCCAAGGAGCGCGTAGGGACACGAACGGCACGGAATGATGAAGAACCTATTCGTAATGTTACCTGTAATATATGTGACGTGAGTCGAAAACGCATGATGTGTCTTTCGCTAGTTAAGTTTCTCCTTTGTGTTTGAAGAAGGTGCAAGGCAGCACGATGCGGTCTTGCGGAAGAGCATTCAAGGGAGATAACGGGCGCGAGGACAAATAATCCTTTTCGACCCTCCTAGGTCGTGAAGTTCTGGAAAATGGGACATCACGTGGCTTCTACAAGAATGACTAGCATTACCGAGTCGTTTCCACGAATTTCCACTCGGGATTACTCTTGGTAGGTGCCAATGTGATGCTGGGTGTTCTTTGTTTGCTGAAGGACTGTTGTGTAGTAGAATGTGCACTGAGGCGCGGAGTAAATGGGAACCGTTTCGTAAGGCGAAGCGCTCGGTGAAAGATCTTTTCCCTCCGTAAACAACACCCTGCATGGCAGCACAGACGGCTTAGCGGATTTATCTTTTCTGCTGCAAAACTGTTTCTATACAATTAGAGACTATACTGATCTTCAAAATAAAAATAATGTTTACTTTAACAATACAATGATATAGTGCAATCAATTAATTTACATTTCCATTATATAATTTTTTTTAAAAGACTTAAATGACTGTAACAAGTAATGTACTTCAGCTTCCGGGTCAATGACTCCCATCTCGATCGGGTTTTTGTCCAGTTTCCCTGATCCATTGAGCAAATGCTGAGATGGCCCTTTGATTTGCTTCTGGACGTAAATGTAGCTTCACTATGCGCACGTTTTGTTGAGCTTTCCTTTTGCTTGTAGTGGTAAGAGAGCTTGTATATTTCTATTTGTTAGCATAAGAGAAAAATCAAATCCGTTCGTTTACCGTTACAAATAAGTTTTCAATAATTCGGCAACGAAAATATCTAGATTTGGACATGTTAATCTCCCGCTTTTTTAAATTTATTATTATTATTATTATTATTATTATTATTATTATTATTATTATTATTATTATTATTATTATTATTTATTTTTTCACAGCTTTCTGGTACATGTTTGAGGAGTCATAGAGATATTTCTATCAAAGCATGATTTCCGTAGTACATTACTTTTAACAAAAATATATTTATTTTAAGACCTAATTAGAAAGTAAACATTTCTACAAATATAAATTTAAACACTTAATTTATAAATCAAAAAGTAAATAATTCTATAACACAAATTTATTTAGGAACCCATAAATCTTCTGACGAAAGAACACGTGCTCAGGATCACAGCTTTCTGTAGATTGATGATAATGTTCGTGTCGATTCCCAGTTTTTTTCTTGCAGAGAGTGTTTCAGGACGGTAGGCATCACACCTGTTGCTGAGAGTACGATCGGCACAATATCCACCCCCAATACATACCACTGCTCCTTTATAACTTGTGTAAGTTCCCTGTACTTTTGAGTTTTCTTTTTCTGTGTTGTGTCGAGGTTGCTGGAATCTACAACTGCTATGTCTATCCGCCATACTTTTCTTTTAGATTTATCCCAGAGTATTACATCCGGCCTGTTATGACGAACTGTTCTATCGGTCAATACGCTTCGATCCCCGTATAATTTGTAGATGTTATTCTCAATGACATTTTGTGGATGGTACTTGTAGTAGCGTGTATCAAATTCACTAGCAATTCCACATTTCCTTGCAAGTTTGGCGTGGATGATTCGTGCAACTATATCGTGCCTCTGTTTATGATCCGTTGGGGCCAGCATACTGCAACCCGTAGTAATGTGCTGGATCGTTTCTTGGCCTACGCCACAAGCCCGGCAGACTTTGGAAGGCCCTTCGGGGTCTTTAATAATGTGCTTGAGATAATTTTGTGTTGCAATTACCTGATCCTGGATTGCTATCAAGAATCCTTCACTCTCCGGGTAGAGATACCCTATTTTAAGCCACTTGTACGACAAGCACTTTTCCCCATAGCACGTCATACGCAGTTTTTAACTGTTTTTTTTACGTAAAATAAATAAATAAATAAATAAATAAATAAATAAATAAATAAATAAATAAATAAAAGCAGGCGTCGATATTTGATTTGGCTATTTCTGTAGGATATCTGCCATGGAGCGCTTTACCATTCTTCTAAGAGCTCGGCTTGTGTTGGTTGTTTGTGTAATACATTTTTTGTTTAAGATTGAGTGGTATATAGTTCTCGTCTACTTGCTGTATAACTCTGTATAGATTAGATAACAAGGCTTTCTCATTGAAATACTCTCTCATGTCCGTTATCAGATTTGCATGGAGATTACCAATATTTAAGATGCCCCTACCCTTTAATTTCTTTGGATAGAACCTTTGTGGATGGTGATATTTGAAAGAGTCATTTGGACCCTGATAATTCTCTTCAGTGAGTCCAAATCATTTCTAGTCCATTTTATAATGCCTAATGAGTAAGTTATCACAAGAATGGCAAATGTATTAATTGCTGTTGTAAGATTACGAGAGTTGAGGGAGGTCTTGAGTATGGTATTCAATCTGTTGGTAACTCTGTTTTAACTTCTCTTTTATCTGTGTATAATCATTTTATTTTGTTGAATCCACAGATACTTGTAAAACTCATTAATTCCCAATGCAGTGATGATCTCTCTTGATGTAGTCTCGTGCTCTGTGCTGTCCGCGAATTTTCCCTTTTGAATACTTTGTAATTTACATTTTTCTATGCCAAACGGCATGCCTATATCACTAGAGAATCTTTCAGTGATATATACACACACACACACACACACATTAGTTTCTTCAGACCCTGTAGTGAGCCAGAGTATAGTTTTATGTCATCCTTATTATTATTATTATTATTATTATTATTATTATTATTATTATATTTGTTCATCTTTAAACTATTAATTGTTAAATCGTTGGGAAGGGATTCTGCAACTCAAGAAAGCGCGCAGATGATTTTCTCCCCCATACGCCACATACAGTTTTCGACTAAATAAATAAATATCACTACATTGTACACTAACAAAATATATTAAAAGTGTTCATCGTGAAGAGTAATATCATAATTTTCTTTTCCAGGTCAGTGCGCTACTAGGAGTTTCCGCGAATGAATCTGAAGCATCAGTTTGGTAATGTATTTTATATTTCCTCTTTTAATGAATGTTTATTTCGTCGACAGAAGCAACGTCGTTTCTGAAAATTGAAATGTTTTTGTTACAATCAAGTGAATTTTCAGAAAACAAAAGTTGTTTTCACTTGTAAAAGAAATCGCTCTTTTTCGCAACACAGTGTCGAGTGGCTTCTGGAAAAATGGTATCTCAGTGTGAGAAATCTTGTTAGCTTAAAATGCAATTAGCTGAAGAACCTCAGTCGCTTGTCAATCATCTCCTTCCTTGGAAATCTCTCCAACCCTATTTCATCCTCATTCCCTGTTACTGCATCTTAGATCCTCTCCCTTCATTTTCCCCTCAAATGTTCATTCCAAATACTGTAAAAAGCCTACTTCTGCAGATGGATCTCAAAGTCAGGTTTCAACTTCATGAGCTGATGATGTACCACGCACGATCGTAGACCGGATTAGGTGTATTAGAGCCTCAACTGATGTCATTGCAGTGCTTCTGATTGTGAAATCCTAGGGTTCGAATCCCGATGCTGTAAGATTTTCGACACAAGTCAAATAGCTAGACAGTGTTCAGCCGCCGTTTGGAAAATCCTTCTGGCGGTCAGGTTGTCTGATCGGTATTTTTCTGCAGTTTTTTTCGATCAACACATGGTGAATGCCTGAGCATTACCCTAGTAAACGGGCCACAGACCACATGCGATCTTTCCTTCCTTTTCCTTGTCCTATCCACACTCTATACTCACACACACTTATACAGAGGGGCTTTTTTTATCGTTCGCCGAAGAATCGGGCCGCGTCGCCCGGGCAATCGAGGGCTCACTCGCCGGGAGAAATGCTGATTCACCGCCCGTGCTGCCATACGAGAACTATCGCTACCGCGTAACTTACCTTAAAGAAGATGCTGAAAGTGGTGTCCTTCGGCTCGCATGCATTCTTGGCACCTCCGGAATAAATTATGATTAACTCTTTGAAGTAAATCTCGAGGAATTGCGGTGATTTTCTCTTCAATAGAGCGCCGGAGCTCTTCCTCCGAATGCGGGTTTTCTGCATATACCTGATCTTTCAAGTATCCCCAAAGGAAAAAGTCACAAGGAGTCAGATCAGTGATCTAGGAGGCCATAACCCACGACTAATTATTCTATCATCACTATAAACATTATTTAAGAAGTTCATGGATCGACCAGCAGTGTGAGCTGTTGCCGAATCCTGTTGAAAATAACCATAGAGCCTTTCTTCTGGTGTAAGTTGTTTGAAGAATAATGTCAATATCTGATTTATGTAAACATCAGCAGTACCTAACGGTGATGTTGAAAAAAATAGGTCCGATAATGCTTGTGAAACTCAACGCACACCACACTCCGATCTTTACGTCGTGAAGTGGTTCTTCGTGTAACAGGTGAGGGTTTTCTGCACTCCTACAGCGGCTGTTTTGGCTGTTGACGTATCCACTCAGATGAAACCACGCTTCATCAGAAAAACGTCAAAGCAGGATCAAGATCACCGTCATGTATGCTCTGCGAAAAATATTCCGCAAAACGTACTCGGGATTGTGGGTCACGAGGCTGCAACGTATGAACAACAGTGGTCTTGTATGGCCGAAGCTTTAAAAGCTTAGTGTCTGTTCTGGCTGATCTCGTGGATACACGAGTTATGTATTCCATTGGAAACATCAACAAGGAAGATCCGCACCCCGCGACCTCCAGACGGCGCCGCCCAGCCGAGCGCCCCATCTGCTACTTGCTTCACGTTTCCAAATGTACAATAATATGTTTTGACGATTCAGTGATAAACATGCTACATCCTGAAACGTTCTGGAAACTACCTCTGTGAAATCTGTAAAACCTTGTTCTAGTAATTTCTTGTAAATACGTAAAATCATGTATATTGAGAGCTAATGACGGCCAGCAGCGTATTCCGCTTGGGCAAGTCACTGAGCTCATAACATCTTTCGGCCGTTCCAACTTGTACAGAGCTATTGCCAAATTAAATGTTGTAATATCTTCTTGTGAGTTTTACTTCACTGGTCATCCTGTGGTATCGAACCCGATACCTAGCAGATTGTCAGTCTCTACCCTGACTGCTGGTTTGCAAATTTAACTGGGGGCTCGTCCGAAATAGGCAAGCGTCCTTACATTAGAGGACCTAATTGGCCAGCCAATCATCAGTAAGAGCTTCTTCACCAATTAAGAAGTTTTCAAGACTGCTTTTGGTTGCGCCCTGCTGCCTATCTACAAAACGGTATTTGGCAAGCGTCTTTCCCAGCCAGAAAGACAACGCTGTCGGAGTCTACTGCCAACTTCTTCACACATTAAGAAGCCTTCAATTGACTACCGATCGCCCGGCTGCCATTTCCACATCTAAAGGACCAGTTCGACACCGTAACAAGAAGACAAGCCACTTCTACTGCAAGATGCTGACGTGGATCTTCATCCTTTCAGTACTGTAAGTGAGAACTTTTATATTATTGTGAAGTGCAGAAGTAGCTATAGTAGTGAAACAGCTATTTTTGGCTGCATCGTGCACCTTTCATTTATAAATGCAACGTAAAGTGTAATTTCTCTGAATGTGTATTAATTAATGCAGTAGTCAATATAACTATTTTCATATATACACATTCACAAGTTGTGAAGCAAGTTCAAAATTCCAAAGTGACTATAATCAAAATTCGTTAGATTTATCTTAATATTAAGAAATTCATAGTATAAAAATTGGATGCAAGTAAGGTATAGTAGTAAAATAAGTATTTTTGCATTTCCTGCATTCATCGATACATCTGTGAACAAATATTAAATTTATAAGATTCATCTTATATTAAATTCTTATTTTATTTTAATTTTAAATTAATTAATTATAATGGCTTTAGCTCAAAGTCCTGAGTTGCTCTCAAAGTGGGAGATGGCTCATATAAACTTATTGCCTGAATTTGATGGATCATCAAACTGCAATCTTGATTACTTCTTGATTCAATGTGAAACATTTCTTCGAAATTTTCAAAAAGCACCTGAGGTCCCAAACGCGGAATTAACAAACACTTTTTTGTTTAATGTAGTCAAATCAAAAATTAAAGGTGAAGCTCAAACTGTCCTAGATATCGAAACAAATTCAAATTTTATTAAGCTAAAAGAAAAACTAATTAGGAAATACGGGGATGTTCGTGATGAACACATACTTTTCCGAGAAATTTCAAATTGCTGTCAAATGCGCAATGAAAACTTCTTACAATATCACGACAAGATAAACCAATTATTAATTAAATACATCAGTACTATTAAACTAAATTACCAATCACCAATTCTTGAAATGAAACTGAAAGAAGCCGAAACCAAAGCCTTGAACGCCTTCCGTGCTGGCGTATTATCTCCTTACAGAGAATATCTGAGATATGCGCACCTTACCGATCTCTCACAAGCTCTTCGCGCTTGTCGTGACTTTGATAACGAACGTGCCTATGAAACATATATGGATTCCTTGCGTAATAATCAGAAACCTGTGTCCACACCAATTTTTCAAAAACCTCACAACTCACCCGATTTTGATTCTCAAAATAAAAATTCTCTGCCTTTTGATAATTTTGCCACACATCAGTTTTGCCACGATATCAACAACCGCCAAATAGATTTCAAATTCACAATCCTTTACCAAATCGACAAGAATCTGCCCAATTTATACCACGTCAACCTAACTACTTACAAAATCGACTGTCACAAAATTCACATCGCTCTCCCTTGATTAGACCTACTCAATTTCGATCACCGCCGTACCCACATCCTCAACAGCTAGGTAGAATGCATTCTCCACAGAATGCTCTGCAAAGAAATCATTAACCCAATCTGTCAGGCGTGTCGACCATCAGACATGGCGCGCTAACAACAAAAAAACGAAAATGACAATCAATTTTATTCATCTGACTATGACGAACAACTTTATGGCAAAATAAGTATGACATGTCCTATCAGGAGGATCATGAATACGAAAACAATTACCTCCCAGAAATTGACAGCACTGAACCTCTTCAAGACCAATATCAGGATTTTCGCGAGGCAACACAATCACAGCCCAAGACTTAAATAATATATACAATGCGCCACAGCTTCCATTTATAACGCTTTTTGGATTGAAAATTCTTATTGATTCCGGAGCTTGTAATTCAATTATGAATCCAAACCCAGCTTATTCATTATTTTCCGATTACCTTTTTGAAGAACCTTTTTGTATTCAATCAGTTCACGCACAAACAATAGGTACTGAGAATGTACAATATCCAGTATTCTTGGAACACGGTCTAAATGTTCCCATAAATTTTAGAATTATGCAATGGCATAAATACTTTGACGCTCTCATCGGATCTGCCGACTTCGCTCGACTAAAAGCAAAAATTGATTATAACAAGAATACTATAACTTTAGGCAATAACGAAATTCCGTTCAATTTTCATTCCGGAATTAAACACAAAGATTTTAAAGCCGATCAAAATCCAAATTTTCTTTCAATACCGGTCAACATTAAACAAGGAGAAGTTTATGTTCCCTCTTTTACATATCAAGATCTTTATTTTTCTGATGCAATTTTATGTGCAGATAACTACACCGTCAAATACCCCACAGATTCTCTTATCAACCTAGCATTTGATGAACCCATTTTAGTAGAACCAATTGATAACGTCATTATCCAACCAGTTGAAATAAATTCAATCTCAGAATCTGACCTTAGCGATTTCTTCCGAACACAACATATGAATGATTTAGAAAGAAGTGCTATTTTCAAAATTTGTTCTCAATTTTCTGATGTATTTTACTACCCCGGTTGCGACCTTTCATTTACTAACGCTACGAAACATTACATTAGAACAACCTATTTAAAAAGCCCTGTCTATAAGAAAAAATTACAGATATCCACCTCTTGTTAAAAAAAGATGTTATTAACAAAGAAATTCAAAAACTGCTTGATCAGGGTATAATTACACCCAGTGAATCACCATACTGTAACCCAGTATGGATTGTTCCTAAGAAAATTGACGCATCCGGACAAAAGAAATGGAGGTTAGTAATAGACTTTCGCGAACTAAATAAAAAACCATTGAAGACAAATATCCCTTACCTAAAACAAAAGAAATTCTTGACAATTTAGGTAAATTCCAATATTTTAGTACCCTCGACCTTGCTCAAGGATTTCACCAAATTGAGATGGATCCTCGGTCTTTAGAAAAAACTGCCTTCACAGTAGATAATCAACATTTAATGTTTAAGAGAATGCCATTTGGTTTAAAAAATGCCCCAGCCACATTTCAAAGAGTCATGGATAATGTACTCAAACCATATCTCTTTAAATTCTGTTTTGTTTATATTGATATAATTTTTTACTCAAAATCTTTAGATGAACATGTTCACCACTTTTCTCTGGTTCTGAAAAAGCTTAGAGAAGTAAATCTAAAAGTTCAGCTAGACAAAACAGAATTTTTATATAAAGAGGTAGCCTTTCTTGGTCATTTAATGACACAAGAAGGTATAAAACCGAATCCCGAGAAAATAAAGGCACTAAAGCAATATCCAATACCGACAACAACAAAAGAGATAAAACAATTCCTTGGTTTAGCTGGTTATTACAGAAAATTTATAAAGGACTTTTCTAAAATTGCGTTTCCCCTTATTCGCTGTCTGAAAAAAGGTACCAAAATCGATATCAACGACTCTTCTTATAAGAACGCCTTTGAACAAATTAAAGTACTTCTCTCAAACGCACCCGTTTTGGCATACCCAGATTTCTCGCAACCTTTACTTTAACTACCGACGGCTCTAATTTTGCCATAGGTGCAGTTCTTTCACAGAAGGGACAATTCTATTGCATTTTATCATGCATTTAAACTAAGTGAATGCAACTATCTACACCAAAGAGAGCTTCTTGCAATTATCAACAGTTGCAAACATTTCAAACCATATCTTTGGGGACGCCACTTCACCATCGAATGCGACCACAGACCTCTACAATGGCTATTCTCATTAAAAGACCCTTCCTCACTCTTGTACCGCTGGAAAATCAAGCTAGAGGAGTTTGACTTTGATATCAAGTATGTCAAAGGAAAGACTAATTACGTTGCCGACGCCTTGTCTCGTATTGAAATTAACGCACATGATGATGACATAAAATCAGACGTTGCCACCATCCCAAATGAAAATTATCAACAAGAAATAGATTCTGATACAATTCATTCCAATGAAGAAAACCCACTTTACCCCCTGGTGGATGTCCGTGAGATCTAAATCAGAAATATAATCAAATTTTTGTAACTTACGGAAAAACACCTGGCCAGTCAATTCGACCTATTTTCAAAAGAAATAAAATTATTAAACTGCGCGTCACCGAACAAAATCTATTGAAAGATTTACAAGATCTCCTTCTCGAAATTATTACCCCTTCTGAAAAATATGCAGTGTACTTTAATGACATTACAATCGAGATTCCCTTTATACGAGTTTGCCAAAAACTCTTCACTTCTGAATTAGTAATTCTTAGGTGCACGAAATTATTAGAAAACATCGAAGATAAAGTTCAACAACAACAGTTAGTCGCTCAGTATCACAGTATTAACCATAATGGAATAGCTGAAACCGTGGAACACCTTAAACAAAGATATTACTGGCCTAACCTAAATACTTTAGTTAGTGATTACATCAATAAGTGCGAACTTTGCCAGAAAAACAAATACGAACGACATCCAAACAAAGTCGCAAATGAGGGCCCTATCACATCAAAAGCACCCTTTTCACTTCTTCACATTGACACTTTTCATTTTGAAGGAAAAAAGCTCCTAACAATAATTGATGTATTTTCAAAATACGGCCAAGCATATCTACTAAAAGATGGTACAGGCTATTCAGTTCTTTGGACTTTAAAACAATATTTTTCTCACCACGGCTTTCCCTCTCAAATTACTCACGACCAAGGCACAGAATTCCATAACAAACTAGTCGACGACTTCTGCAAATCTCATAATATCACATATCATGCCACGACACCGTTAAATTCTTCATCCAACTCTCCAGTAGAACGTTTCAATTCAACTTTGTTAGAAAAACTACGTATTCTTCGCAGCGGAGACCGAAATAGTCCTTTAGAGCACCTCGTAATTGATTCCATTACATCGTACAACTCTTCCATTCATTCCAATTTACTAAAAAGACTCTCTTTCAGCTACCATAGGCGTCCATTACGACGCACTAGGTCACGTTTTTACAACAACTCCTCAATTAGAGGAATATCTTCTTGACAAGGAAAAACAAATCCAAAAATTAGCCTCTCAAAATCTACCAGCAAATAATACTCCATTTTCACACAAATACCAATTAAACGACACACTACACTTACCGACCCTTTGACCAGAAAAACAAAAAAATCTATGAACTTGTATCGGAAGGAACAATTATCAAAATTGAGAAACACAGAATCCACTGTAAAATGAAAAATGGCAAAATTCATATAAGACATTTTCGGCATGTCAAAGCTAAAAGACAGTGTTCTGTTTCAGAAATACCATCAGATGTGAAGGAATAGGACACAAACCAATCGAAACACAAGGCTTCTACGCAGATTCACTCGATCCGGCAGTAATAGTCAACAACTATCACAAGTTCATGTTTCATTTCAATATTACCAGGTTGGAAGAATCATATGATGCAATTCAAAATACCAGCAATGCTTTAGAAAAACAAAGTAATAACACTTTCCCGTTTTTATTCTTGGAATTGTCAAAATTATTGAAAAGTACTAAAGAAGACCTTTCTAAATTGCTACCTACAAAACCTAGAAACAGAAGAGGCCTCATTAATGGACTCGGAAGCCTAATCAAATTTGTATCCGGTAACCTGGATCAAAATGATTATGACAAAATTGAAGGACAAATCAGAGCTTTACAAACGGATCGGAGTATCGAAATCCAACATATCAATCAACTCGTTTCATTCAGTAACTCAGTTTCACAGAAATTCTATAATGAGATGAATCACGTAAATTTAAATTTGGGAATAATTCAAACTATGTTAACAAAACAAGAATTTCAAATAAACATTCTAGAACAATATCAATACATTGTAATGTGTCTAAAAAGAGTTTCAAAAATAGTACAGACACTGGAAAATACTTTAAGTCTATCTTTTAATGACATGACCAACGTACAGCTATTTTCACAGGAAGACATCTTAAATATAGTTAATCATGTTCGTGTTATATATCCAAGCAAAGCAATTGTCCATACTGACCCTTATCACATATATGAAAATTTAAAATTTACTAAAACCCAAGTTATAATGATAGAAAAGGGTCTAGTAGTTATTTTATCAGTACCTACTACCGACGGTAACAACTATCAATTATACTCAATCACTCCAGTACCTACTATTGATAATATTGTTCTAATACCATCTGAAAGATATTATCTACAGGGTTCTACATCAAAATGGTCAACCAACTCCTGTGTAAAAGGTACTACGACTTATGTATGTCTGCACTATAATATTAGGACAACCCCATGCAATTTAACAAAAACTGTGAATTGTAATTTTGCAAAAATAATCAATGATATCAAACTTTTTCAATTACTGAATAATGCTAATATCTTATTCTTTTCTACTAGCAACGAAATTGTTTTGCAAACATGTGAAAATAGTCAAGCCTCAGTTCAATTACAAGGCCCGCATCTGGTATATAGCAACTTAAGTTGTTCATTATCTTCCATGGAAACTACTTTAGAACCTAAACCAACAAATTATATAAAGAGTTTTCCTCTTGTATTTATTCACAGTGAACCTATAGTAAATCAACAAATACAGTTTCACTATTCTCATCTCGATGTAAACAAACTCAAATTAGATTTAACACCTATAGTACCAAATTACACTGTTTGGAAGAAATTAAATGTATTTAACGTAACTTCTTTGGTACTCAGTCTATGTATTCTGTGCTATGCATTTAGAAAATTCATTACCAAAAATGTACGTATACTTTGGTATCACTTTCGGCCTAAACAAGTTAACGTGGACGTTAACTTCGAACCGGGTGTGAAGGAGTTATGTATTCCATTGGAAACATCAACAAGGAAGATCCGCACCCCGCGACCTCCAGACGGCGCCGCCCAGCCGAGCGCCCCATCTGCCACTTTGTTTCGACGATTCAGTGATAAGTATGCTATAACCCTGAAACGTTCTGGAAACTACCTCTGTGAAATCTGTAAAACCTTGTTCTAGTAATTTCTTGTAAACATGTAAAATCATATATATATATTGAGAAGCACGACGGCCAAAGCAGCGTATTCGCTCACAAGTCACTGAGCTCATAACATCTTTCGGCCGTTCCAACTTGTACAGAGCTATTGCCAAATTAAATGTTGTAATATCTTCTTGTGAGTTTTACTTCACTGGTCATCCTGTGGTATCGAACCCGATACTGTGACATACCGATATGTCACGTTAAAATAAATTAACATTTATTTGTAGACAATATAGTGGAACATGCATTACGAAATATCACGAGAGTTAGAGCTTAGCAACGGACCGTGAATAAAACAATGTAGTTTTTGTTTTTTCTAAATGCATTAAGAGATGGGTTGATGCCGAAAGTAGAAACTTTGGGATTGGGCGAAGCTGACGGTCAAATGTTATGAAAAATGAAGGTAGCGTTTATCACGAAGTCTTCGAGGGATGAATCATGCAGGAAGATTTCATTCTGCTCTGAAAGGCGCTTCGGAACTGATCGTAGATATTTTGCCATGTGGAAGCAATATTGAAGTATAAATAGAACTTTGTCGGAGTGGTAATCGTTCGGGACTATGTCATAGGACGTAATCGGGACTGGTAATCTTGATAGTTTGAGACCAGCTTGGATAGGGCAGAAAAGAGGGATTTCGTTGGAATTTTTGGACTACGGCAAGCTCGCAAGATATTTCGACTGAGAAGTCACGAGGGACATCAACGAAGAAAGATATTAACCGCGGTGTGTAAAAATTGTAAATTGAAAGAGATCATGATCAAAGGCCTAATTTAAATTTTGTTCTATAGAAAAGCAAAGTGATTTTTCATTTAGTCAATCCAAACAATGAACTAGGAATAGAAACATTCTATTTCAGATTCCCAGCTGCGCTGTATAGTCGGCGATCCTATAACCACGGTAGAGGTAATAAGGATTATAATTATATCGTGACCCATTGACCCAGCAAGCCGGACGCTAAGATCTTTAGCACAGATATAAATGTAGAGAGAGGGAGGAAAATTTTTGGTATATCTCAAAATGGCGCTCCTCAACGTGATGTACTGTTATAATTTACAACAATTGGTGACACGGATAAAATTAGTCTTATAAATTTTATAATATAGTGATCCAAAGGGAATCTGAAATTTATGGATTGACATTTGAAATTAATTGTTAATTATAAGAAAGGGCCAAGACCATTTCATTGGTGTGTTTTTTAAAATAATTTAACAGAGATTTTAATTTGTATTAGAATTCAAAATGGATACTAGGAGCAGAAATTGCGTATGGAGAATGTTAATGTAGATGATATGGCGTCTGCTAATACTAACCTCAGAGGGAGAAATTCATGTGAAATTATTGAGATTGAACCACAAGAAAAGGAAATAATGGCTGCACTGTTAGGGAAAATATGGACCTGAAGAATTTCAATTCTTAAGATGTTACAGAATGAACGCAAAACTTGAGCATATTAATACTAAATTAGATGGAATCACTTCAGATATGAATACAACAGGGATCACTTCAGATATGAATATTGGATTTGAAAAAATAGCGCTAAATTGGCTAATTATCGGAAATGTCATTAGAATTGAAGGATTTTCGTCAGGAAATACACAAGGAATAGTGTGCAATTACGTGGTGGATACCGGCTGAATTTAACGATTATTCATTGTAAAATTGAATCTTTTAATAATCAAGTCGACTGAACGTAGGAATTAAAAGAATCTGGCGACAAAAATTAATTCCAAGTTAATGATTCACAGGCACGTACATTAGGACATTTACATGACCAACAATGCGAAAAAGTTGACAACGTCGAATCGCGTGTAGATAATTTAAATGCAATGTCGCTTCAACATGGCGAAAACAAATGAAATATGTAAATCTAAATTAGTTAATCGGATTGTAAATTAGAAAAACGAATACATTAGAAGCGACTTAGAAACATTAAAATGGTGCAAGAACTGAATTCGGGAAATATGTCGGACATTAAGGACAAGATTGAATATTAGAAAAAACGAATTCATGATGCCACAGGAAATATACTAATGCATGCATCGGCGCTTGTAACAAGCCACTCTAAAATTTCATGGTGATTTGAAAGAACAACCGTGGTCGTTTATTTCAAAATTAGAGAATTATTTTAAGATAAACAATATCCCTGAAAAATTGAAATTGTATATACTAGAACAAGCCGTCGCCTGGGCAAAGCACATCTGGTTGACCTCTTTAGTACTGGAACCGACTAATTATAAGGAATGGAAGGATAAATTCTTAAAAGGATATTGTAACGAAAGCCAATAGTTTGATCTAAAATACAAATTAATGAGTGAAAGGTATGGAAGGGTGGAGCTGAGAATATGTGTGACTTCGCAACACGTAAAATAGCAGCTAAAAAGAAAGCTAAACAGAAGCTATTTTATAAATTTTCCCGTTGTATAAAGGACCTTACCGAATTTGTAAATATTAGCAAGAATGCCGCGATTTTGAATGATGAAAATGGACGGCAAATGGGAACATATAACTACAGGAACATGAAGCCGTATATAAGGGACGACACGCATGATTAAATATACTGGTCATAACAGAGATTTGTAAATAGTTGTAAATATTAGGTGTAATAGTTTTTTCTTTTGTTATTGTTTTGTCATTATGTATTTCTTGTCAGTTTGTGTAGGAGTTTAATTTAAAGTGTATGTATTCAATGATGTTAATGGGGAGCAAATATTAGGCAGATACGGCTATTAGAATACCTGGATAAATGGTTATTGCTGGCACATTCCGGAAAGGAAAATAGTTTCATGCGCAATACACCTAGTGCAGCGCAAAGTGTAAAGTACTAATGTCGTTTAGTGTGAAGTTGTGCCAAGAAAGTGTTCACTTAGTCTTGTCATTTAGTTAGGTTGTAGCAAACCAAATGACGCTTGAGAGGGAAGCTGTGACATACCGATATAAACACGTTAAAATAAATTAACATTTATTTGTAGACAATATGTGGTGAAACATGCATTACGAAATATCACGAGAGCTAGAGCTTAGCAACGACTGTGAATAAACAAATGTAGTTTTTGTTTTTCAAATGCATTAAGAGATGGGGCTGATGCCGAAAGTAGAAACTTTGGGATTTAAGTAGAAGCTTTAGACGGTCAAATGTTATGAAAAAATGAAGGTAGCTTAATACGAAGTCTTCGAGATGAATCATGCAGGAAGATTTCATTCTGCTCTGAAAGGCGCTTCTGAACTGATCGTAGATATTTTCATGTAGCAATATTGAAGTATAATAGGAAACTTCGTCGGGAGTGGCAATCAAGTTCGGGGACTATGTCATAGGACAATCGGGACTGGTAATCTTGATAGTTTGAGACCAGCTTTGATAGGGCAGAAGAGGATTTCTGTTGGAATTTTGACTACGGCAAGCTCGCAAGATATTTCACCGGAGAGTCTTTACGAGGGACATCAACGAAGAAGATAAGTTAATCGCGGTGTAAAATTGTAAAATTGAAAAGAGATCATGATCAAAGGCCCACTTAAATTTTGTTCTATAGAAAAAGAAAGATTTTTCATTAGTCAATCAAACAGCGTAAATAACTGTAATAAAGATTGTCAGATTCTCACGCTGCAGGAAGTCATGATCCGCAATCCATTGTATATTATGATTATAATTATATTCATGACCACTAATCAGCGCTATTGCTAAGATTTCGGGGCAGATATAAAATGTATAACAAAAATTTGGTAGGTCTAATAATTTAGCAGATTGTTAGCTCCACCTGATTATTGTATTTTGCAATTAACTTCACGTCATTCACTCAAAGATTTTCATTGTTGTAAACTGCAAATTTCTTCCTCAATTTCTCTGCGTCATGGCGCTGATAATCTGCGCCATTCATTGAAACACCGGCAAAGTTTACAACTTCAAAACGTTGACCGAGCGAACATTCACGCCTGGAAACGCTGTTCATAAAACGCCAGGTATATACGTATTCTAACTGAACAGTTATGTCGTAAATAAAACATTTCGTCAGCGAAATTTCATGCTACGCTTGATCGTTTCAGGCGATTTGGTGATCGCTGTTAAATGGAATAATAACGCGCTGGATGAACGGGGGCCTTGTTGACAACCGCCGCGGGGCGGAGGGCCTGATCGCTGAGGCAAACGGTGCGTCATCTTCGGCGAAAGATACAAAACACCCGGTACTTACACATTCACTACATTCCCATACATGTCGGGTCATGAGACGGAATCTTAGAGCTTGTCTCGGTTGGGGCGGTGACCCGCTGATTGGAGATGCCTGGTTGGAGAAACCCCTGCATGTCGATGTGTTGGTCGGCGCCTGATCTTACCATTCAACAGGTAATGGTCTCCCTAATATAATGTGATAGAAACATGCACTACATTTACGGGACTAATGATCCTAGTTCTTGATGTACCCGTAAATAATATTTAAGTAAGCAAGGACAGCCACTTGAAATGTAGGCTTTGAAATTTATCTCTAAACACAGACATCATGGCTGTGGAATTCAACGTGCTGCTGCAGTAAACTTAATTAATTTGTACAATTCTTATATATGATTTATAAAGGGAACCTGGTCGTAAAAATAATTCCACTGACGATTCGATAATTACAAACTTAACATTCGATAAACACAAACTTGACCCACTGAAATCTGAAAAAAATTTGAGTCTCATCAATATGGCATTTAGATTCAATAATATTTGACGATACTAATCTCAATTTTGCTATTAAACTAAAATATCTTCGTGCAATAATTTGATGATATAATAACATTGACATTTACGGAGGAAAAGGCGGCTTAGGTGACTCACGGGATCAATCAATGTCACTGTAGAGCCTCTGACCGGGAGATCCTAGGGCTCTAGTCCCGACAGTAGTAGGATTTTAGCTGCTAACAGCTACAGTGTTTGGTTCATGTGCTGTCAAGTGTAGGATTCACCGGCTGACTGCTCTGTTCGGTAGGTTTCTGTGGTTTCTCCGATCAACGCCGCTCAAATGCCGGAACAAACTGGCCACAGACAGTGAGATACTTTCCTTCCCTTCCGCGTGTCTTACCATCACTTAGTTACACATGCTTCTACGTACATACGCTACACCACCACACATGTCAAGAGAGCAGTCAGGAGGTTATAACGTGTCCCGGCTGGGGCGGTGCGCCGATGATGGCAGATGTGTTGGAGGGAAAACCACGCTAGCCTTTTTGGTCGACGACGGAACTCGCCATCCTGCAGAGGAATATCATCGCCACCTCCCGCGATTAAACATGCACTATACTTCCGGGGCTAATGGCCTTAGAAGTTGACGCGTCCGGTATTACTAATCAATCGGCGAATAACTGCACTGCAAAAATCTTAGATATTTCTCTGCCTTCTACTACTCTTCAACAATATCTGAAATGAGCGTTGCCTCGCCTGCCTTGAAACAAAGGAGACTGCCGTAATTTTAGTCTGTCTCGGGGCTGAACTTCGGAGTTCGATCTGCAGTAAAGAATGCAGTTTCGGGAAGAGAAAAGGCCGCCGGTTGGGAGGCGGGGGGTGGGGCTGAGCGGGGAGGCGCCCACCGCGGGATTCAATTACTCGCACGTCAGAAAGTATTCCGAGCTTTCCGTTCTGTTCCGATCCGCCGGCGCGCCGCTCCATTATTCCGGGTTGACTTGTGGTAATGAACACTTCGTTAGTTGGCTAAGACGTTACACAATGGCGGCGATGGGGGCGTGGCGGAGATAGATTGGGAAGGAGGCGGAAACTTCGTGGCACGTAGCCGGTGCCACGAAGGTGGAGGCGGCTGGCGTGGGTGGTGGAATGCGGACCCAGAGCGTCGGGAGGCCCAGGCGGACCGCGGGGTGGGGGAAAGAGGGATGGACACGACGGGGAGGGAAGGGGAGGTGGCGACTGGAGTGGGCGGTAGACACGAATAAAGCAGTGAAGTCGGGTGGAGGAGAGACAGAGAGATCTACAACCGAGGCTGTGAAAGGCCGTTCAGTCCCTAAAGAAGAAGTTGGTCGACAGGATGATCATGGAGCAGTTGGGTGATCGAAATGGTTTGTCTTCGGGTGGAAGAAGGTTATGTTCGATTTCCTCTTCTCGTGCTACGTCTGGGCGATGAGACATGCCCTCCTTCACGCTCGAACATTTGTTGCATCTTCATTGAGCAAATGTCTGAGCGTGAAGGAATTGAACCTACTGATAATGAGGGTGAAGCTACGAGCAGAGGATGCAGCGAATGATGTGTGCGTGCTCAAGGAAGAACGTGCGGTGACACGGCGAATTTAGGGCTGGGACAGGAGGCGGACGATTAGAACGGGGATCGGGGGACTGGCGGGGACGGAGCGAGAGCCGGGCGTAGAGAAGGGTGGGGGCTGAAGAGGGCTGAGCAGATATTGGGTGAGGTCTGAACGGGGCTGGAAATGGCTGGGAGGAGTGGGCGGGGCTGAGCGAGGTGTGCGCGGTGACACAATGGCGCAGGGCAGGTAAGAGTAGAGAAGCAGCAACGCCTCTAGAGAACTCGCGAAGACATTAGCAGCTGTCCTTTGGCAGATGAGCCAAATGCTGCGGATATTATTCGACCGCTTAGCGAGGTATTTCCGCAATGGATTCTCCTCCAACAGAGATTTCAACTTCGTCCGCGTTGAGCCTTCAATTTTCCGTCTGAAGTTCCCAGCAGCCAGTGCTCTCTCGCTCCCTGCACGCTCTCTGAGTCTCATCGCCCGCACCTCCCACATCGTCCGAAACAGCAACTTTCTACTTTCACTCCCCATTCTGCCTCCTTGATGACAATTGGCCAACTCATGATGAGCAATGAAACACCAATGATGTCTATCACTGTTCACTTTCAAGGGGCGATATTCAGTGAGTTCAATGTTTCTACGAGCAGAATGGAGTTTCATTGCATTTATTTTCAAAGTTAAAATCCTTACTACTTTGTACTATCTGATGGCAAAAGCTAAATTTAATGTTGCGAGCCAAATCAAGAAACGATGTCAGCTATTAGATAATCAAAAGAAAAAGAAACCACAGATTGATCTTTGATTGTGATTTATTTTCTTAGTTCGTGACGTACGGAATAAAAGTATAAATAAATGCACTTTTTTGAGCTGCTGAATCTCTTTACCAACCATTTACTATTCACAATTAAATCATGGATAAAACCATCAAACGTGAGTCAGTAAAGTTTGAAAGCAAGCCATTTTTGCTTCAGAGTTATAGGAAAATTATTTGTATTCGTAAACAAACTAGAGATTGTATTTTATAGAATTTCTAACAAAATAGCCACCCACAAAACGTGAACATAGTGAACCTACATTAATGTCCAAAAGCAAAACAAGCGTCCATCTCAGCATTTGCTCAGGATCAGGCAAACTGGAAGAAAACCTAACCAAGATTGGGGTCATTCATTCAGAAGCCGTAGTACATTCCATGTGACAAACTATTCAATATTCAAATAACAATACGTTATCATATTATTCTTACAATGTTGTTTTTCATTATTTATCTTTTTTAATAAACATAAAACAGAAAAACTACGAAAATTAATCAAACAAGACGTAATTTTAAGAAAATGAATAATACACTATTGAATTCCTGTTTTATTTATATTGAGCTGTCGGGCGCAAATTACAAGATAAAACCATAAAATTTTGAAAACTGTTAAGAATTTACAGGATTACAATTTGTATTTAGCTCTTTATATATCTGCGTCAGAACATGAAATATTCTTAAAAACGAAGGATCGAAATCGGATATAAATGCCTGAAAAACTCTCAAAACATCTTTATCATCTACCGAAAACCACAAGGGTAATTTAAATCAATATTCAGAGGCGGATGTGGTTAAAAAATTTAAACATATATAAGAAGCTGAAAAATATGTTTTTTCATTCGTAGGATGTACTCAGAATAAATTGATTTAAATCCGAAAAAAAGTTTGCTTTTTTCGGATAAAAAAAATGTAAAATGAAAAAATCCGAAAAAAAGCTTGCTTCAATTATGATTTTCAACATTATTTTTTTATAACTAGGGCAGATTTGCACATCTTATTCCGCTACCCCCTTTCTTGTAGTGAGCTGTCGATACTGTGAATATGATTCCAGTGTCGATACGCGGTGGATATGATTCCTTGGAGTGCGTAATTATAAATCTATGTATTGCATGAAAATAAGTTTCTATCCTTAAGGAAGTCAGTTTTGAGACGAACCACTGATTCGTAAATATATAGGCAAGGTAATGGAAAGATTCAAAATTGCATTAATTGATGCTTGCAGGACTCTCTTAGATATATTTTCTTATAATTCATACTGTTACCACCAAATCCACAGGCTTGCAATATTAAAAGGACAAAAAATAAACATAATGAAGAAAACTGCAACTACAACTCACACACTTAACACATGATAGTATAATTCAGGAACTTCCAAGTAGAATTAGGCAAATCCAACCGTAAATATTAATGGTAATTTAAAAAAGTTGTATAGTTATATTGGCATGAAGCCTAGCTGGCTCGTACTCATTCATATGTAGTACATACGTTTTTACTAAATGTTTGATAATATATGCACACAATGTGTGGTATACATACAGTTCTTCTTGACTACTGATACACATGTTACCCTGTTTGAATAATCATGTGCAAATATGCCTGAGTTCACTATATATTGAAATCCATACATATGAATGCACCCCTTATGCACACACAAAACGTTCATATACACATTTCCACATAATATGCATGTATAAATGCATATATTAACATACGTCACAAGGGGTTGAGTCACGTAACTTCAGCACCTCGAGGAATTTTTGAACGGTTGAAGCTGTTGCAATGTAGTTTTCACGGAAGTGCGTAAGGGAATGGGGGCTAATTGATGTATGTATTTGTTTCTATTTTATCACTTGTATTTTGTGAGATATTGAGGCAACATTTTTTTTTCAAATGGAACTATAAATATTATTTTTGCCTACCATGGCGAGCATTCAAAGACAAATCCAATGATATACATATTGTCATGAGTTAGATAAGCATTTTTTCAGTGATTTTGATATTTTGCGACTCATATTTAATATTTTTAATGTAACAGTCCGCCAGCCAAGGCCATGCAGGGCTCTCCCTGCTCAATCGCGATCGGGGCGTTACAAATAATTCACTTCACTAAACTACATCACACTACTCTACACTACTCTACACTCCTTCATTTTAATTATTGCTTAACGACTTAACTAAATGACAACATTTCTATTGTTCTATTATCTATCTTTCTACTAAATCAGTTACACTAGAAAGTGGGGCGAATTTATAACAAAACAATAATTATACTAAATTGAAATATCAGGTGTAATATTATGTAGAAATAAATGAAGAAATACTTCATATGAAAGTATTAATACTTTACAATGAAGGACTTTCATGGAAGTATCATAGTATATAATAATTCTGCATAAAGCTGTTTTGAACGTATTGCCACCATCTTCAGTGCAATTCTCTGAGAACCGCAGGCCTGATTAAGATGAAACAGCTGCTTTATTATTTCACTGAACGTCTGTAATAACATAATCAGTCATCAAGGATAAATTAGTTTATTTTCGCATTATGGGAGATGGTGAACCAAAATTGTTAGTCCCTAGAGGTTCAGTGATGACTGTAATTATCTTCCCGAATTGAAATCCGATGATCTAATACGATAAGATAAATAGATATGGTCTCACCGTTTCCTCTCCATGAAACAATTTTTTTTATGTTCTCATTTATGTGTAAATATTTAAAAAAATTGTGGCAGCGATTTTTATGGAAATACATGTTTTGGATCTGCAAAAAAATAGCAGATTTGAATTTTCATAGAAATGGATTCCACTTATGCTATGGTAGTTATGTCGCTGCTCTTGGAATTTGAAAAGTGTCTTTTAATTTTGAAAGTGACGCAATGCTCCTGCGATATGATCGAAAGTTCGTGAATAATTCTGCAATTTTTTTAGTTCTATCCAAATAGCTGTGCATTATCGTTTATGCAATCACATGAGCAGAACTCTACAATTTACAAACTTTGAAATTAGAGCTGAGTGCTTTCGGTGCGACTAGTTTGAGTTTAATTTCAAATTTTGTTTTATATTTCTTCGAGCGTACATTTCGATGATACTTTCTTCATATTTTGTTTTGCGAAAAGCAGTGCGAAAGGTCACCATTTAGAACGCTAGATTAATTCGCGCCTTTGCGTAACGTCTGGCACGCTTCATCTGCCTCGGTAATCGGGGGAAGAGCGTTGAGAAAGAGTTCATTGAAAGGTGAAAGAGAGCACTTTTGTCGTTTATCTTCCTTGCAATATAAGTTTTGAAATATTTCGTTAGTTATCTTCTCTTTCTCAAACTTTCCCGTAACTAGTGGCAATTAGCTAAGTTGGATCTTTAAAAATGAAGAATGTTCGTAAACTGAGAAACGCAAAATCAATTTGTTAAAGCCGAAGAAGTGTCAGTTTCATTGAATATTCTAGTAGACATATGAATTCAAAATGTTGGTCGGCCACTGCAAGTTAAAAATTGTTATGATTTATGTGAATATTCACAAATATCTGTTAATATAATTGGTTGGCCGTGGGAGCTTATACACAGTGCATTAGGAAAACGTTGTGTGGAGATATTGCAAACTAGAGAATTTAGCCTGCCTGAGCAGTCATTCTGCGAAGAAATGAAACACGAAACTCAACTGCTGCTGCTACAACAGTGCATGCCAGTGCACATCAGTGCTTTCTTGCTTTACTTCTCGATTTGCAATTTTCGAAAATTTAGAGTGTTGAACGAAAACGAGAACTGGATCATTCTTTTAAGTGTCCCTTCTATCCGTGGAATCAATATGGAGCAATTTTGAGAAAATGATTTTTTCATAAATTGCATTAATTTCATGTCCACATTATGCGAAATCTATTCTTTAAAAACAACGGTACAGGACGTTCTTTAAAGAACTGACGTTTTGGAACAGACTTTGTCTTCGGTAAAAATATCAAGTTTGTAGGTTTAAAATGTTAACTTTTTGCGATTTCCGAAAAGACACTGTGGGGAAAATGGGACAAGCACCTTATTTTTTACCGTCCCTTGATACATACGAGGAGAAAATTTAACGAAAAAAATTGGTTCTGTTTTAGAGAAAAAATGTTTAAGAAATTAAAAATTGCTTATATTTCGCCTAAAATTATGCGAAAGTTAGTCATATTTTTGAAGAATAGTACATAGCCTTATTTTAAGATATGTCTTTAAGGAACAGATTTCATTAAGGACAAATATCCATCTTAAATATTATAGATGTAGGACGACGCATATGAGGAATTCAACGAACCTGAGGCCTGCACTCCATCTCTTAATTTATGCTATCCGAGGACAAAAAGTTAATAAAAATATTTAAATAGAGAAAAGATTTAAATAGAGAAAAAAATAATTTTTATAAAATTTTGAAAATATTTTGGAGGCTTCATGGCTTCACCCTAAAAATAAAAACATTCAGTAGAAATTCCCAAAGCCTTGAATTCGTTGAGATCGATCAGCGAATATTAATTTTGGAGAAAATCGGCTGAATGTTTTACGTGCGAGTTGACCACAGACGGACGTGCAACCAGAGAGGCGTTCTTCCGTCAATCGGTTTTTCCATATCAACGACCTACATACCATAGATTCTGGCTACACCACCTGTATTAGAGGAAGTATTTTACTTCATGTATAAACAGAATTTATCTCCTTTTCGTTAAAAGTGCTCGGGAATGAGTTTTTGCCAAAACATGTCATTTTCGAGTGTCCGATTACATTACTTCCACTTCTTACGAAGTAAGTGCGAGGAAGTAACAACTAAAGAAAGGCAGAAGTGACTGGCGTTGCCCATGTATTTATCAACACAGTCATACAATGTGCAGGAAAAAGAATGATTTGTCTGTAGCGTGTAAATGGAAGTTAGTCTGCTTTAATCTCCGCTCTGCTCTGCCCCAACCTCCTCCCTGTTCAGGGGCGCCCCGCCCGACCAGAGCCCCCCCCCACACTCTCCCCCCTCCACGTCGCGCCATCCCCATCATCCCCCACACAACTGCACTCCGCTTGCAATTCCTAGCGACATCGCTCGGCCGTTCAGGCGATTTTCTCCAAATCCGATTTTCCCTGATCGAATTAAATAAATTCTAGGGTCTCTGAAATGGATATTTTGATGAACGGAAACGTATTAAAAGGATATTTTCGTTTTAGGGTCTAAAAGTTTTCAAAATTTTCTCAAAAATGGCTTAATTAATTAAAAAAAAATTTCCTAGTTTGTTTCAAAGGACGAAAAAAGCAGTGTCAGTCTCATTTCAGGCGACTTCTCGATTTTCAAAAATTGCGGAGTTTTAACATTTAATAATATGCAATTGAAGATAGAGATTTTTGCCTTAAACAAAATCTGTTCTAGAAAAACAGCTCTATAAAAAAGATCGTGTACAGTGTATTGAAGAAAAGAATAGTACATAATTTGTATTTAAAATATATCCAATGTATAAAAATACATTTTCTCAAAAACCGCTCAAAATTTTTTCTTCAATTTTTTCCCCCGGATAGAAAAAGGGACGCTTAAAATAATGGTGCAGGTCAGAATTACATTGAACTCTCTGAATGTGCTCCATTACTTTGTTATGAAAATCGAAAATAAATAAATAAATACTTTTGTGATTTGTAAAGTAGTATTCAAGATTCTGCACTTAAACAATGTTTTTAACTATGTAGGAGATAGAGTATCTATTTTGTATTGTCTTTCTACGTTAATTTAGTATAAAATGTTATACCTAAGTAATGTACTGGTTTTATTTGTGGGTTATCATTCAATAGATGAATTTGTAATAGCGGCGGTGAATACATTTTTCTTAGAGTGAATATATGGATTGAGGAATGCATACTGGGAGGGGTAGATGGGTCAAGGGATAAGTTAATTGGATAAGCGAGGGTGCAGGGGATGGAAGAGACCTAGGAGGCATGGGTGGAAATGGGCCTTGGACTGGTCACTGCGGAACAAGTGAAAAAAATGTGTTTGGTAGCTCTGAAGTAACTGGAAGGTTAAGGTAAAGATCGTGTAGGGTAAAGTGTTTTTCTGAAAGCAAGTTTAGGTAAAATAGATCAACTTGTCTCTCGCGAATGCAGTGCGGACCGTTCAGTTGAACCGCGTAGAAATTGCAGTTGCAGCCAGGGATATTTTATTTTAAATCGTCTGACGCTTGTAAAATATTAATTATCCTCTCTCGGTTTCTTGCCGCGCAGTCATAGCACCACCAGCCCAAATGTTAAGCACCGGCGGATTTGGTCAATGGCGCAGTTACACGTGAGAGGAGAGAGTGAATAAATGGAAAAGGTGCCACTGGTATAACATAATATAACTTTAAATATATTTTTAAATAAATTAATAATATACAAAATAAACATTTATTATATATAAATTTACCTTCTATAGCGGTGCCATCTTCAGATATTTAATTGCTACTTAAGGTACTATACGTATATAATAACTTAATATATTAACATGTAATTCTTAATAAAAGCTTCTCAAATCTAGACCTAAATCTGTTGTCTTTATTCAGTGATGTAGATGTCACACCTGTCGATTGTTCCATCACAAACTACTTCAGATTAAAATTCCGCTGTACATAAGCGAAAGTTTCCGATTCGTTGTTGCTTAGATGGCAGGACGTGCGTTTTCCCTTTCCCACGAAGTGTCAATTACTGCCTTCGCGCATTCGTAGTGTCAGGTGTTTTCTTCGTAGCTTGTTAATAATCAACCACTATCGACTTATATTCGTAGTATAAAGCGTTTTCATCCAAGCTTATTAATAATTTCCTGTAAATAAAAGTGATAGGAAGGCGCGGTATTTGTGGCCACGAGGCCAGGGAGCGAGCACCCCCCGCGGGCGTTCCTTTCGGGGCGAGGCCTGCAACGCGCTGGGCCGCGCTCGCCCGTATATTTGTGTTTGCTTTTGAGTGGAGAGCGGATTCCGCGCACGGCGTGGGCGCGGGCGCTCTGCGGAGAAGGGCGGGAGAGGCCAGGGGCGACCCGCACTCCTCGCTGCGCGCGTGCCACCCGCTGCGAATCGAAGGCGCAGGGGGAGGAGCCCTTCCGGAATCCGAATGGTACTCACTGGCGCAATCGCCCCCCCCCATCCTCCCCAATTTTCTTCGACGTCGCTCCTCGCCGTCGCCCTCGCCCTCGCCCTCGCCCTCGCCCTCGCCCTCGCCCTCGCCCTCGCCCTCGCCCTCGCCCTCGCCCTCGCCCTCGCCTCGCCCTCTTCCCCCAGCTCCCGCCCTCGCCCCCTCGCCTCGCTCCCCGCCCTCGCCTCGCCCTCGCCTCGCCCGCCTCGCCTCCTCGCCTCGCTCCCCGCCCCTCGCCCCTCGCCTCGCCCCGCCCTCGCCCTCGCCTCCCCTCGCCTCGCCCCTCGCTCCCCCCGCCTCGCCCCGCCCCTCGCCCCGCCTCTCCTCGCCCTCGCCCCGCCCTCGCCCTCGCCCCTCGCCTCCCGCCTCGCCTCGCCCTCGCCCCCTCGCCCTCCCCGCCCCGCCTCGCCTCCCCCTCGCCCGGCCTCTCCCCTCCCCTCCTCGCCTCGCCCCCGCCTCGGCCTCTCCTCCTCGCTCCCCCGGCCTCTCGCCTCGCCCCTCGCCTCCCCGCCCCTCGCCTCCCGCCCTCGCCCCTCGCCCTCGCCCTCGCCCTCGCCTCGCCTCGCCCTCGCCTCGCCTCGCCCTTCGCCCCGCCCCCGCCCCGCCCTGTCCCGACCCCGCCTCGCTACCACCAACGCCCCCGCCCCGCCTCCTCCACCGCCCACGCCCGCCTCACCCCCTCCTCGCCCCCGCCCGCCCCGTCCCTGCCCCGCCCTCGCCCCGCCCCGCCCCGCCCCTGTCCTCGCCTCGCCCCCCTCGGCCTCGCCCCCGCCCCCGCCTCGCCCTCGGCCTCGGCCCTCGCACCGAGTCAGGGCACTCCTTCCTCCCATAACACGATACACCAGCAAACAATCTTGTCAGGCAGTATTCTTAGCTCACACTTACTCGTTTACCCTTGAATTTTTTTTCATTTTATTTATTTTTTTGTTTATTTATTCCAAGTTAAGCACCGAGGTGCTTTACAAGGTGCTATATGAGAACTATATAAGGGAATATTGCAAAAAAATATTTTATTTCTGTGTGATGATACCACATAATGCACCTCCCCAAGATTTGCGGTAATTGTTAAAAGAAAATTATAATTCGGCGATAGTGTTCAGTTGTTTGTGGAAAGTTATTTTTCATTAATTAATTTTTAATTAGTTACATTAAGATGGCCGAAATTTGTCTTTAGCAAATTTGGACTTGAATCTGGTTGTGTTGGTGGTGGTTTCTAAATGAAAGTGTGCGGATAATGATAAACTAGATATTTTTTATTAAATGCTAAGTCTAATGTTGCCTTGCAGGTAGTCTTGTAGGGGTTATTTAAATTGTTGTGGATTTGCACAATGGAGACATACCAAGGTGCTTTTAAGATATTGTGGAGAGTTCTACTTTGAATGGTCTGCGGTTTTTAATGTTCGATTTGTCAGCACTACCCCATATGGGTGAGGCGTATAGCATAATTCTTATACTTGATTTATAAGTGGAACGTGATGTTTTTATTTGTAATGAGAATTTATTGTTTAACAATGGATATAATTTTGAAAGTTTTCTTTAATGTTAGCGAGGTTTTGTTGATATGTGATTTACAATTTAATTTTGTGACGATGGAGACGCCTAAATATGTGATGGGTGAATTTGGATCAACATACCGGATTGTTACACCAGTACCATTTAACGACGGAATATTGGGTATTTTTCTATGTGATAATATTTTTTAGACAGGATTTGGGTGGGTTGATTTCTATTTTCCATTTCTTAACCAATCTATGAAAACGAAGATATCTTCTTTAAGTCATCCAATTCCTTCATAAATATCAACAGAATTTAAGAAGAATGTTGTGTCATCGGCGAAAAAAGCTAATTCTGAGTGGGATAATTGCAGGAAATCGTTAATAAATGTAGAGAATAATAGGGGGTGATAGGAAGGAAGCCTGAGGGACTCCTGCAATTATTTTGTACGGAGAAGATTCTGCGTTGTTGATCCTTACAGAAAAGGTTCTGTCCGATAGGAAAGTTATAATTAAATTTTGTAGTTATAGCGGTATCTCTAGTATTCTTAATTTATATATTAGACGTGAATGCCAAATGCAGTCAAATACTTTAGTGATGACTACAAATAACCCAATCTGTGTCTTTTCAAATGAATCTGCGATAAATTAAAATAGATCGTCGGTTGAATATTCCTTCGGAAGGCAAATTGAGTAGCTGGAATACCTTTAAACTGATTATATACATTTAACATTTTTATCAGTGATTTTTCGAAAACCTTACTCAAATTTCATAAAAGAGATAGGGGTCTGTAGTTACTTGGGACTGAATTGTTTTCCTGTTTTTCTGTAGGTGTGATATGAGAATGTTTCCATGATTTTGGAAAGCGACCCAACTCAGTTAAACAAAGCTGCTAAATAAATACCGGATATTAGGGGTAAATCTTTCAGAACCTTGTTAAGTATTATATTATTCCCGGTTGAGTAGGTTGGTCGTCGGTTTTATTTCAAGTTCAATCTCATTGAGAGAAATGAATTTGCAGGGTTTTGCAGCTGTCAGAATGAGCTTTGTAATTTTATTCTTAATGAAACTCATGTATTTGCTGGCAATACGTAAATGAGGTTTGAATGTATATGACAACGTTTTACAAGAACGTTTGCTTTATCTTGATCATATTCCCCAATACTATTACGGTATTTAAGTGGGGGATTTGCTTTGTTTGTAATTATTTATAGCTTTCCATAGAGACCTAGTGCCTGAGGCTATTTTTTGCAAAATATCGTCGAAATTTGCTGTGTATCTGTGATGCTCAAGATGTACTTTGATGAGTCTCCCTAATTTATTGATTTCGCTCTTACAGTTTTGAGATGTATTTTGTCAGATATCCCTTAAACAGCTTTTTGTTTTAATTAGGTTTAATATAAATTTTTGAATTTCATTTTTTTTTGCCTGGGTGAATTTAAATTAATTCTTTAATCTGCAAAAGCTTTGTAAATGATGTTAAATTTTTCTGTAATAATCGATCTTACCCGGAATGCCTACTTGTTTTCGTAAGTGTAATTCATTACTTGTAATGGTCCGAAATTTCGTCCGATCTATTCCACCATTTATCAGTTTTGGTCGGTAAGTTGTTTATGCCATGAGTGGTGCTATTTCTATGAGTTGCATCCAAACTAGGTAATGCGTTTTCGAGGTCAGGTAATACTTGATTTTTGAGAGTTTAGTATAACGTGAAACGTTGGATCTCTTGATTAATTTTTTGATTGGACACTTGCCGTTATTTGCAGTGTGCATCCCTAAGCAGTTCACAAGTTCATCTCTCGAGATTTCTTACACTTTGAGGAACGGCGTGGCTCAATATATTTTATACATCTGGGTTTACGATTAAAATTAGCTTGGGTGTGACCGTGTCTCTATCATCTCTTGCATTAAAACGGGGTTTTCGGTCCGTTCTTTTGTTCAACCTTGACAATTGCTATAAATAACTGGTTTAATTTGAATATTTCCTTTATGTCAAAATTACAATCGAGGTGGTTAAATGATAATGAGATTATGATTGTGTTTTTGCACAATCTGTTTTGTTATTACAACGAAATAGCTAAAGGCACTTGTTATTTCTTCGTAACTGTAATCGATTGGTATTCCTCTAATTATTACTTATTTAAGTTTTGTCGATGGATCTTGAAACGAGTGAAAATCTATGTTTTTCTTTACAAAAACGAATCAGACCTCTAAAGACCTCTCTTCTTGATACTGAATATGTTAATTTTTACAGCTTTGTTGATGATTTTAGCAGTAAAAATTGTTGCAATCAGTTTAACTTTTTACGTCCGTTATTAGCATTTTGTAATGATCGACATTATGAATGAGAATAGGTGGTGTAGCTACTGGAATTCAAGAAGTATTATCGTCTTTGTTGGATAAGAGAGCTTCGAATCTGTTCCTAGTTTCATTGTAACTGCTTTCATATTTTCCCGGCATAACGTAATTATTCGAGGTCACTGAGACGAATCTTTTGGTCCTTTTTAAATTTTTGAAGTTAACGTCGTCGGTAGGTCAGCTAGTCTCTTGCACGAACCATTGTCGGGCACACCATTTGAGATACGATACCTTTAAATAGTTAATAAATGGCGAGATAGCTGGATATTCTTCTAACAGGTGCGTATCTGTGTCGTAAACATAGAGGCGTATTGTCTCAAGTAACAATATACCCACATTTTCAATGTCGCGACTGAAATTTGAACATTATCTACAACACCACTCTGAAGCCATCATATCAAATATGGAGCTTAAAATATAAATTAGATGCCCCATCGAATAGATATCCCATTCGAAATGTTAACTGATATAACAGAAATTAAGGAATACATTTGAATATGGTAATTATATTGATAAAATTAGCCTTCTAGGGCACATGCCATCAATATTATTTTCTTCCGTCAATACAAATGGTTTTACAGCATTTAATTGGCCCAATCATGCATCAGAGAAAATGCCTTCACATTTTCAAGCGCCTCAATTGCGTTTGCAATTGCTCCACTAAAAACCCTTGCCATCAATTTGAAACATTCATAAATTGGGAGATGCAGTTGAGTGGTGTTGGAGATAATTGAACTTAAACTATGCAATTATAATTAATTGTGTTTCATTTAATTTGGAATGCCAAATACTGGTATAGAATTCAAACCATGCCAATTTTCAGTCTTGTTATATAAGTTAGTAGAGTTGAATGAATATTAACTTTTATTATTTAAAAAATCAACTTGAATGTAGAAGTTTTTTGTAACAATATGTTACTATCAACAATTGTTACAAAGAATAAAGAAATTAATGTAATCCTTCAAGCAATTAATGCTAACATTTTGACGAAAGTACACTTACTGAAAAACCGTGATACCGAAGAGGTGTTTTTTTTAGTCTATCCATCCGACCCTCCTCACAAATCTCACAATTTGCCAGTTCATCCGTCTGTCAGTCGGTCCGTCTGTTATATTCGTTCTTCTGAATATCCGTCTCTCTCTCTCTGTCCGTCCGCCTGTCTTTACGTCTCTGGCTTTCTGTTTGCCTGTCGATCTGTCAATCCCTCCACCTGTCTGACCAAAGTCAGAAGAAAGGTTAGCGGAAGAGCTAATGCAAGTATTGTCGTCAGGAATCAAAAAAATAAGATTGGGGTCAAAGGAACCAAAAGAATGAGAATGCCCAACTTCATGTCTCTAGCGGAATTGAATTTGCTTCCACACCAGAATATATATTATTAAGGATCTTACTTAGATGGAAAAATACGGTCTTGTTTGTCAGCAGTAATACACTGCACAACGATCTTGCAGTACGTTTATTGTAATCATTAATATATTATTGCGTGAAAATATGTTCCCACCGTGAAGTAAGTCACTTAACAGAATAAAAATACAGGTTCATAAATAAATAGGCAGGGCAACTGTAAGATAGCAAGCTCAATGAAGGAAGCCTTCCAGGAATTACGTCAAGGACATTTGCTTATAATTCCTATAATTTTTACTGAAAACTAAACGTCTAGATACTATAGGACGAGTTTTCCAAAATATTATGCCATGTCTCAAACATGAATGTATGTTATACTATTGCTATGCAAATAACATGCAAAGAGCTGCACGAAGGCAGAAAGAATTTGAAAGAATGCGTAACATAATTTAGTGTTTGATTTATATTGATTTTCAATTTGCTGTTTGAATGAAGTGAGAGACCAAGAAATTTTGTTGCCTTCACATTACCCAAAAGAATATTGTCCATTTTCTGTGGCGCATTCGATTGTGGTTTTGAAATGCAAAAATCCATTGAAACCTGTTTTCTAACTTTAACTGGTTTTTTTTACGGAACCAATTTGAAATTTCTGAAATCGTACTATTTATTGTTTCTTCGGTGCCAAGAACATTCGTCTCATCAGTAAAGGGAACTGTCCTGTTTCTAGCAGACGAGGTCATATCGTTTACGTGCAAAAGAAAGAGGATAAAATGTAAGATCGAATCCTTCGGAACCTCCAATTGTCGAAGAAATATGAAAGATGAGTAAAAAATGTTATGTGCCAGCACGGATTGGACAATCGAAGTTTATGATACGAAGATAAATAATATTATGTATATAATATGTACGTTTGCACAATATTGTTGCATAGGTATGCATGCTCATTTTTGTTGTAAATATTAGGTACTTGTTATGTTTACTAAGAATTTCAAAAAATGTAAAAAAAAAACTGACAGGATGCGCTTTGCTAAGCAATTCCATGTTTTTCCCCTTTCAAATCTTTTTCATTATGATTCAGAACTGTATATACGCCAGTGGCGTAGCTAGGGGTGGAGGCAGTGCGCCCCGAGTGACACCATTTAGGGGTGACACAAATTGAAAAAATGTATAGTTCGAATGATATAATTTTAATGATTTATTTGAAAATTATATGTATATATATTAATTTAATAGTTATACAATTAAATCATATATACTAGAAAGAAAAAATATGTAAAGTAAAACACGAAACTATAAACAGTGAGCCCCAATTCTTCAGTGGTCCAAGAGTCTCGATTTCGGTGATTATCTTATCTTATCGTTAAATCTTGATAAAATAATCTGCAAATTATCTTTAATATCTTGCAAATATACTTACATTTTTATTAAATAATGTATGACCTATTCAGATATAGATATTTTTATATTTAACTTAGGAGAGTTGGCACCATTAGTTTTCTCCCGAGTGACACCAACGTAAGCTCCGCCACTGGTATACATTTCAACTCCAGTGATTTCAAACCATCCTATATTACTTTGCATATTTAAACAATAAACATGTAATTTTTGTTAAACTTACGAGATGGAAACGAGAAACACAAAAATAGTACTGTGACTTTTCGCGCACTGTAGAATTGTTTTAATGCAATTCTGTAAATCGTTAATGAATATAATTATTTTAATCGTGTAGTTTTGTGCCTTGCACTTTCAGATTTAATGTTTTATCATTTCATTTTCCAGTTCCTGATTGTTTTCGATTTAAATCTTAATAATAAAAATTAAATGAAGTAGCTTATCGAATTATAACGAGAATTGTAGATGTATACTTTTTCAAACCTCTTGTTCCGTACACTCTGCTCATTAATTGTGGCTATCTTCTGTTAGCTCGGTCCCTGCTTCTATCGTGAGAATGGCCGCTGTTTCCGAGCGCGCCGCTGTAGACTCTCGTCTGAGAACCCCGCCCCCCGCCCTGCGAGCCACGGCCTGGGCGTTAAATGTCGCCCTGTGCGCACAATGGAAGTAAATTTCGTTCCCAAAAATCTCTTCGGTGGCGCACAATTAAGTCGGCGACTTTACGGCGGCCTCGCGATAATAGCGGCGCGCGCCTCGGCCCCCGCCCCGCCCGCCCGCCCCGCCCCTCCTCACCCCTCCCCCTTCCCCCCTCTGGCCCAGCACGGCCTGCGCCGCGTCGTTCTTAACACGGGAACTTTATTAGGAGCAACTTCGCGTAGCTCTCCGCTGCGGCGCACAGGGCGCTACGAAGAGGCAGGGTTCGTCGGGGTGGGGGGGTGGCAAGGGAAGGGGAGATCGCGGGACGTGAGGCGGTTGCCGCAGCGCTCGCCCCAGAACCCCCTTCCCCCTCCCCCCTTTGACCCTGGAGCTGCGTTCGACATCATTGGAGCGACAGTGGGAATCCTTGGAATGGGCTGCTACAAATGCATTCGCCCGTCCGTGGAGCCGGTCTGGATGTGAAGGGTACTCAATCGTTCACTAGGAAGAGACGGCATGCACTATTTTGCTCTCATTTGACTGTCGCTTGATATAACCCGACTTTTGTTCTAGCTCGGGCACGTCAAACCACGCCCGCACGAGCTACTTGCCCGCCTGGGGAGCCCCGCGCTCCTACGGGCAAGAGCACGGGTACGGAGAACTTCCCCTGATTCCACACTCATTTCCCCTTAAAATCCAGAAAGAGCGCTACTTGCGAAAGCTGAAGCAGTTTCCTTGGAATGGGCTGCTACAAATGCATTCGCCCGTCCGTGGAGCCGGTCTGGATGTGAAGGGTACTCAATCGTTCACTAGGAAGAGACGGCATGCACTATTTTGCTCTCATTTGACTGTCGCTTGATATAACCCGACTTTTGTTCTAGCTCGGGCACGTCAAACCACGCCCGCACGAGCTACTTGCCCGCCTGGGGAGCCCCGCGCTCCTACGGGTGCAGCACGGCACGGAGAACTTCCCTGATTCCACTCATTTCCCCAAACTGCAAAGAGCGCTACTTGCGAAAGCTGAAGCAGTGAATAGCTTTATACGAAAAATATATTACACGATTAAACGTAATATATTATCATGATGTTCTTCACGACTTATTACTTTTTGAAGTTTATTTTATTACTAAATTCTCCCTCATAAAAACACCTATTGCTGTGACAGTAATATGTTTGGATAGCGTATGTATGGAATATGTATTGTTTTGTGTTATTAAATCATTCAGTTATTTGCTGTTTTTGGCAAATATATGAAATAAATTGGTCTCTATAAGTTAATAGGTGTTGCTTACTTACGGATAGCGCTTTTAACAGACAAGAATATTTGTCTCTTCAACTTTCTAACCTGGACTTTGAAAGTTCTTGCTTTTGTATCACTCTTAAGTAAAAATTATTACAAAATCTAGATACTTACGTTACTATTGATTCAATTTTTTAGAACTTTACTCTCAATTGAAAATTTTAAATCGGATCGATGTAGTATTTCATTTTAATAGATAATTTCTTTGCTTTAAAGAGAAAATGGGAATTAACAGCCAAATTTTGACGATAATTAGCAAGTAACTTCTCCCAAAGACTATCAAAAGACAAGGTATTCAGTGACGTACCACTGCTCCGTAGTATTTGTACAACCCTTAATTTAAACCACGTGCCAATTTCTCTGCATGCAGCCCCCGCGAGCTCCAGTAAATGTGTTACCTTTGCCCGCGACTCCTGGCGCAGGCGCTTGTTGTAGCTGCAGTCACCCAGTTACCGGTACATGGTTGTTCTTTCGGCGAAATCGTAGGATTCCGCGGCCAAAGTCATGTCAATGATCTTTGCTGCCCGGGTGACGCCGCGTCGAAGGCTGTGTTGCCGACGTTTCGGCCATTTGTCGTGCTACCCTCTTCCTCCTCGATCTTCGTCATTTTAGAATCATGAAATGGAAACTAGCGTTTTCTAGTTGGTTTCTTCGACTTCTTTTCCGACTTTTCAGTAGTATCCTATTTAACCCATTATTTCATAGTGTTGTCAAAAAATTAATATCAGTTCGAAGCGTTTGCCAGTTATCTATAAATTCTTTGAAATTAAAAAAACTACACAAAAGTAAATTTTCTTTATTAAACCTGACAACAGACCTAACAAAGAGCCCTTTTTCATCATTTATCCTGTGGACTCATCATGACCCCTCAATTTCCCAGAATGTCACCCTTCCCCCCAAAATTATATTAAACTATTCTTAGACTACGCAACAATAAATGAGAATACTGAATAGAATTCCAAATGAAAAAAATCAAAGCAAATGTAGCCTACTGTTAGTTATAGACTCTTCATTCACCAAAGCGTGGATCAATTTGGACCAGGATACACGGATTTTTAGAGGGTGAGCGCAGGCAAAGGTACCAAGGAAAATATTGTTTTACAGTGGGGTTACATGTTTCTTTTCCATAACTTCAGTTCTCTTATTTGATGAACATTTCAAATACTTGCAGAAGAATTACACGCTTGAAATGAAGAAAACTTCTTGCAATTAAAAAGATTTAGGACTTTTTAAAATTTCGGTTGATTGCAAAATTATTTTAATCTCGTATTCAAGTTTTGGTAGCAATTCTCACAATATATTTTCAGAAGTGTGAATGTGCAAAAAATTCAGTAGAAAGCCATATCTTGGATTATATATTTTATCTGTTCACATTAATTTGTAATGGAATTAATTTCACTAACGGCTGGATTAGTTTTCTGCTTGGCAAGGGGTCAAATATCTACATTGAGCGACGGATTGCTTTTGTAGAAATGAACAACAAATTATCAAATTTATGTGTTGCTGTTATTATTATAATTTATTTACATCAGTAAACAGCACGAATTGAATGTGACATTTGGGGTGGAGTACAGCTGCATTTACAGCTACGATGCAAATGAGGATTCGTGCCCTGCCTCATTCTGTAGATCTCTACGGAATTGTTCAACAATCATGGCAATGAGTTTAATTCACTATAGAAATTATGAAAGTCAATATCGTAGTTTTATTAGCAGTTATATCATTACTTAAGAACGTTTTAAATCTTTCTCGAAGTCAGTCACCATAAGTCAGGGTTCATGAAGGAAATAAACGGAGAATAAGGAAGAAATTAAATGAACCAATTAAGTAGAGCAAAAATTAATCCGAATAAAATTTAACTACTTTATTGAATAACATTACAATTAATGTATTAAATATTATCACCTTTTTATGAACTTTTTTGTGTATATGGCTGACATATTGTTAATTTTTCTCTTAGTGTCAAACCTGTATGTTGCATCCCCTCAGAATTAGAAGTGGATGTGGTAAATATATTCTTATGGCAGATATATTCTCATTAAAATAAACTCTTTATCTAGCTTTCCGACGTCTGTGTATGAGTAATCTATGAAATCTATAAATGTTATTTACTTAATTAAATTTATCCAACTACAGGGTTTTTGTAATAATACCCGAAACTCACTCAACTGAAAGAAAATTGACACAAATAAGATTGATGTAAAAGTTTGGAGTAGGCTTATACCTACGTCTATCGAAATTTATTTTGTCTTTTCTTTTATTCGTAATTGACTCAAAAAACAAATTACCAAATATACTGCTTTCTTATCTAAGAACATGAAATCCGATTGTAATATACCAATATTCTGGAATCGATCATTAAAAGTATTGTTCATTATTTCGTGCACTCATTTCACAAATTTTTCGAACACGTGTTACTTTTGTTATTGCTTCCTACCCTCTACTGGTTTTTCATAATTTTACGTGATCGCGCTCGTATGTTTTATGGTCCAATAATTAATTTCTGTCAGAGCGAATTTGGAACAATGTATCGTTCAACAAACAACATTCTCATGGGGATAATATCCTAAAGCTTTGCATTAAACATGCCAGCCTGCATATTCATATATTAGCATTTAGCTCAAATGCGAAGGCATTGTGAAAATTGTTTCCGAGCGTAATATCTGCAGTTCCTTCTGCCTTAGTGGAAACTGGGTACAAGAGATATTCACTTATACCCATTTGCTTAAGAACAGAGAATACTATAGAATGTCTTTGAATTTTCTGAATTTTACTTACATCGAAAAAAGAGTTTGTCGGAGAAGGAACGTGTCGCATAGAGTTTAAAAGCCATTTGATGCTCTCATTTATAGGAGCTAACACAACACTTTTTAATCGTTAGATTGAGGTATTTTAATTCCTTGGGTTATCATCAAACTTGTATGCAATATTAACCATAGCGGACGATGTTGTTTCTGAAACAAAGATATACGCAACATACATATACGCAACGTTTTTGTCTGAACATTTTAAAACTATATTGAAATCATTAGTTATTTTGTAAGCTTGGGTCTATTGCAATGTTTCCTTCATTCCTCATACTTTTGTACTCTTCATTCCTCAACGTTTCGTTCATACCTTTTACCGATAAAAATCATATCCATTGCGGATGTAAAGAAAGCTTCTCACTATCCAGGTTCTTCAAGGTGACTCTCTCTCTCAGATGAATAGTTTTAATACATCTATTATATTTATATTTATATGCATTATATTATTATTTTGTTTATATAATATATTAGAGTATTTCAAGTAAGTTAGAGTTTAAGTTAAGTTAGTCAAGAATTTTTTTTATTAGTGTTTGGTAATTTTTTTTTGGCAAGTATTAAAGATGATTTGAAAAGTAGCTATCGTTTCACAGGTATGAATAGGAAAGTTATTTTGGAATCTGTATCTGTATGTTCTGTCATTAGCTACTATTGAAAAACCTCTTCTCCTCTTTATTGCTAAGCCATCTTTATTGTGAAATCCTTTTCGTCTCTGCTATTATTATGGATATTATTGTCTCTACTGCTGCGCTGCTACGCTCACGACTTTTTCACACTAATTTATTAAATTTAACTTCAATTTCACCATGGGTTCGCCGTTATCCCTTACCGGTTGCATGTGCACGTGCAATTTTATACAGAATCATGATTCCTGGAAGTTATATTGTTTGAAATCAATTATTAAATTGATGGCAGCTAATATAAATTGTCAGTCTTTCTCAACAATAAAACTTTAACATTCGTATATTTATTACAAATTCTTTCCAGCTCATGAGAATTACTTCCTCTATGTAGAACATTAAAACACCGTACAGGTTTGAGTACAGTTCGTAAGTTTACTACAATATTTTGTTACAGCTGAACCGCTCGCCAAAAAACCATCATGGCGGACGTACCTTTGCTAAAGTCTCGGAGGCTGCCCCTACCCTGTCGCATCTGAGATTTCCCCTCTCGGCGATAAGGAAGCGCGTAGGCGACAAGGAGAGGCGACTGCAAGACGCAGAGATCGCCAATCGTCATCACTGCCCTCTTCGCCGAAAGAGGAACTCGCCATCACATTATCTGAATTATGATGTCGCCTCCATTCCCTACACATGCTCGTAGGATTTCTTCCATTTTTCAGCACTGTATTGTGCAAACGCTTCTCTGCAAAACGTTTCCTTTTCTTTTGGGCGACGCACCAATTGTTTCTGCTGCCTCGCGCCCTTATAAATTCCCAAACAAGTTCTATTGGATTCAGATTTGATGGTACGGTGGAAGACAGAGAGGGATGTGGCCATGTTCAATGATTCTTTGATCAACGACCTAACGTTTTTCATTGGATATACTTTGAATTATTTGTAATAATTGGGTTTTTGTGAATAACAGCAGCTTCTGTGTAAAGCACACTATCACTGCTCACTAGCCACGGTAAAACGAACTGGAGACCGAAACTCTTCAAGACACGGCTTATTCTCTGTTGATCGTTTGGACAACCCCTACTGTAGAAACACGTAAGCTGCCTTCCGTCTGATCGTTCTCACTCATCAGTTTATCACCAAACTCGCAGTGTTGAATTACCGCGCGACCTACGAGAGAAAGACAGAGAGAGATAGAACTATGTGGTGACAAAGAGCGCAGGCAGACGGGGGAAATATTAGGAGCTTTGGAGGACAGGCCACGTTCCGGCATGCGCAGTGGAAGGTTTTTTTTAGAGTGGTAGAACGTATGTGGTGGTAATAGGTAATAGGTGGCTTTCCGGTTGACCAGCAGAATGTCCATGGAATGTCCTTTGTATTCCTATTCTCGCGTTCTTGCCTATTATTCAAATAAATTCAAAATTTTCCGGGATGCCCTCAACGATTTCATATTAATATAATTTAATATACCCATAAATCAATACGCGAACGCACCATTCCCTATCTGTTTTGTATGAAACACCAACACGCAACTAACTTCAGCTACTTATCGAAAAATTCTTCCATCTACGCAGCTATCCTAATATACATTCCCTCGGAAACACGAAGTATATTTTAATTCAAAATTCCAACTACCATATTAATAAAATCTACAATTATAATTCAATACTACTATTTAAACAATACCAATCATTTAGATAATACCCCAGCCTATGCTGAAAATTCGTTCGCACCTCACCAACCGCTTCCGTGTGCACGCTTCAATATCTTTTTAGAGAATAATTCCTTGCGCCCTTCTGCAAGATCACGGCTTGCAATGCCTTCTCCACACCTTTTTCAAATGTTTTTAGAGGCTGTGTCCATCTGCAAAGCGCCATGACACCAAGCATGGAATATTGCACAATGTTGTGTTATTTGAACAACGCGTTTTCTTTGACTTTCGAGCTTGTCAACGATGCCATTATTACTAACGCTGGTTACCAATTTTCTTCTGTAATATCCATTTGTGTTTCATTGTAGTGTATCCATTACTTGTTTTTACAATATAATTTCCTGAATCTTTGTTTATTGGCGATCACTAGCTGAAGGTTCACTTGTTACCTGATTGTTGTTATTTCTTAATTGTTGCAATGTTTTGAAAACCGAGTAAATTTGTTGGTTCATTTTCCGATCTAAATCTTTACGCATCCTGATTAAGTCTTCAGTTTTATCTGTCTATTCATCTAATATTTGTTTGTATATTGATTTTCGTTTGTTCTCTCCATCAGACAACTAAATTGGTCTATATTAAGAGGATAACTTTTTTTTCTGGATTGGTTGAAATTTGTTATTTTCTTCCCACAGTTATTCTGTTTGGTTTACAGCGTCTTTTTTATCTCTTTTTTCTTTTTACTTTGTATTGTTTCCTTTACTTCATCACTTAATGAATTACTAAATATATATTCTGTTTCATCTGATCAGTAAATGGAATCATCAAATGTATCACTAAGATCTTTAGTGTTTACATCTATTTTTTTGTACCTTTGTATTGCTTAGAAGTGGAAACTTTTTCTTTCTCATTAGGCTCAGTATCTTTGGCGATAATGACGTTAATTTGATCAGATGGTATTGTAGTAGTAGATGCTAATGGTGTCTTTGTGGGTTTATTTTGATTAATGGAATGGGGTAAGATCTTCATTTTGAGGGATGGACTGATCGGTAAAATTAGGATATTCAATATTATATTTTTTGTTTACTATAGGATTGGTGAGGTTATGTAAAGTCTTAATGAGAGGAAATAGTGTCTCTTTAGATTTACAGTCTTTGGGTATGTGACTAACTTTTTCGCAGATAAAACAGGAAAAAGTATATTTAGATAGGTAGTTTCAAAACATAGTGTTTTCATATTCTGTTTTCATTATTATTTCCGGAGTTTTATTCTATAGTTGTCTTCAGGATGCGTGTATATCTTTCCTCTGAAGCTTAGTATGTGAGTAAATCTAGGTGTTACCAAAAAGCCGAAATGTCATTGAGGATCCTATTCTTATTTTTTGATTTAGTAGCATATTTACAACATTTTGGAGGATGATATGGAATACGCTGGAAAGATTTTTTCTTCAATATTTGGTAATTAACAGCTTGATGTCTAGTAGAGTATTATTAAGCTTGCTGCAGGTTTTATTTTCAGTGAGATTGTTCAAAATTTGTTTAGTAGCTAAGTAAATACAAATATGACTTTTTGAAATGCGTGATGCAAATCTAATGTTACTGGGTTGTACGATCTTTGCAACTTCTTCTATTACTGTTTTAGAAAATAATCATCCACAAAATCAATAATATTGGCTTATGCTGTTGATGGTAAAATTGCGTATATCTGCGTTATATTTGCGTAACTTTTGGTGACATTTCCTGGATGGTCGATTTCTTGTTTATTCCTTGGAGAGGCAGAAGTGGCGTCTTGATACGAAACCATTTCTTGCCTTCACAAGGTTTGAGAACTGTCGCGAAAACACACCACATTGCGGACTAATATAATATCACTTAAATTGTTTGTGGACGTAACGGCCCGTATAACCGGTCTCGAAACTTGATCTAAATATGTTGTGTAAGTATGATGTTCTCGGTAGTAGTAGTTTTTGTTAATGGTGTTGTTAATGGAGTGATCTGGAACACTTTTTATGCAGATTCTTAATGATATTCGAAATTTCAACAGGAGATTAATTTATTCTCTTGACGACCAAAGAAGTTTAACTTGGTAGCCTGTATTATAGTGTTATAATGCGGATGGGCACTCATGTTCTCACAGAATGTGCTTTCGAAATGAGTGGCCAGGGGACATAATTCAAACAAAGGGTATTCAAAGAAAGGGTGTTCAAAGACAGGGTCAGTATTGAGATATTTGTGTCTAAATAACACACATGTTCATAAATTATTTTTATTTACATTTACATGATTAAAGTTACTTTTTTTTATCTATGATCCCATTCTAGTTGGTGCAATTCGGGTTTCGTATGTTCTCCCTATGATTTCTATTGCAATTTGCGTATACGGGAGTTAAGTCCTTGCGGCAGAGCACTGAATAATGTTTACCCATACAGGACTCACAGGTGATGTAGTGATTACAACTTTTTTGCAATGGTCATAGTACAAATATCTTAGGCGTTGAATGACACTCTTTATGTTTTTTCTCACCTTTCCGTGCTTACTCGGCATTGTGATTTGCTATATGGTTAAGATTACGATGATTCTCAACCGTTAAATTCGCAGACTACTTTCACTGATGGCCACCTTTTTGAAGTCTGGTAACTCTGATTACAGAAGCGTGGCACTGTTGTAGGTCCGGTTCTGATATGGATTGGGAAATGTTTTTAAATATGACTGACAACTTTTTTGTTTGATGAATCATTGAATGAATCTAAATTACATTGCGTATGAATCAGGTATCTGATGATTATTTTTCGGAAGACTTGCATTTTTGGCATTAAACTTAACTTTCTTATTTTTAACATGTGTAATGGTATTGTCTGTGACATTAGATTTGAGTTCTATGATGCATTTACGCACAGAATATATCCGACACAAAAATTGGTGGAATTGTGGCTGGTTGCGACGAGTGATCGTCCGTAGTTACATGCAAGTATACGCACCGTTTATCTTCGGAGTTAGGGTGCACGTTGGCAGCCTTCATCGGTATCTGTTCTTTTCAGGGTCATTGTACTCTGAGTCACTGTACTATGGGTCATTGTTTAGATTAGAGTTCACATTAACGTTTCTTAAGTCGGCATTTTTCTTCTTTGTTTCGTTGGGGTTTCGCAGTCACCGTGTTAATGTCTGATATTGATGGTTAAGACTGAGTGCTGGAGTTTGTTGAGGCGGCTTCCTGGCTGCCATCGAAGCATTGCTCGTCGATTACAGCAGGTGCGACGACCTCCGTTTCTACTTCAGGTGTAATATTCTGCAACTCTAAATAATGATTTACATGATGAGAGTAAGAGGAGATTGGGTGATTGCCTGCCCTGTTGAGTTTACGTCAAGCGACGTGCACTTAACTGCTGCTGGTACTACACAATGAGTGCTGTGTGTAACAACAACAACAACAACAACAACAACACGTAGACTGCGCACAACGGAACTTCGCGATACTGTATTACTCTTGGTTCGCCCTTAGAAAAAAGCTGATGTAAAGAAACCCGACGTATTCATCCGCCTTGCTCCGATTCTCAATTGCCGACTCCGCTCGCACTACTTTTGGCCACGAGCACTCGATATAGTCAGTGGTAGCTCAAAAAGAGAACCCGACATCTGCAGATCAACAGGCGATCATTAACATTTTTAATAGCTCCGCAAACGCATGCTCATAAACATTAACAAAACTACGTGATTTAAAAACAATTAAATCATTCTTAACTACCAGTTTGCAAAGGTTAAATTTAAAAAATATAAACAAGAATAATGTGAACAAGTGAATTTCATTATCCAATTTACATTATTTCGACTTATTAACTAATATTCACCCTTTACTCTCATGCCAACAATTTACTTACGATCTCTCTGCTTCAGGAAGAGGTAAAATTCCTTTCATTTCTGAAGCAGATGATTTGGTGTAGAAAGAGGAAACTTCGGTGAGGACTACCTTGTCCACGACACTGTCACTAAAGCAATCTATGTCCCACATCCTCTGTTTCTCTTTAATAGTGTGCTCTACACCAGCGTTCTGGCGTCACTTTAGAAATACCTTGCTCGAGAAGTTCTGAGAAATGTTAAAAATGTATTTAAAACTTTCAATACCACACGTTTCTCACCACTCCGTAATAGTTTAGCACTGTAGTGTTTCATTACGGAAGGACCTGCACCGCTCTCCGACATCTTCAAGCGAACGTTTCGAACTGCTTGACAAAAACTTCTTAAACTGATCTGCTTCGCTTCGCATGAGCATACCGCCTCCCACCGTGCGTGACCGAACCTGCGTCTGTCATCAGTTCTTACGAAATCAACAGCTCCAGTTACTGCTGCCCGTGAGTGTGATACAGTTCGCCTCTTGACTCTCCGGATCCGTTCGGGAAAAAATCAATCATCACTTTAATTCTCAATATAGCACCACGTATTTGCAGGCAGCATCCATTCATGTAAGTGATGCATTTGGATCATTGAATATTGCAGCAATATACTGCCCTCCGAAGCATAAAATCCAGAGTTCACAATTCGCAAGCTTCTTCAGAACACATGCACCATGATTTATTTCTGGCGGTGACTACAATTCTAAACATCCATTGTGGGGCTCCAGACTAACTTCCCCGAAATGTAAATCTCTATTTGAAACTATAATAAACGAAAGATTATCCTCGTACTCTTTTGGCCAACTCACTTATTGGCCGAAAGACACTAACAAAATTCCTCATGTATTAGATTTCTTTATTGTAAAAGGAGTAAACCAAAGTTACATTCACACCTACTGGTCAGCAAGATCTATGGTCTGGATTCATTCACCAGTTCTACTAGTCATTAGCTCACCTATTGAAGACAATAAGCAAACCTCAATCCACAACAATAGAACATATTGGAAATATTTCTCAGAATGGCTAATTAATAACAGCACAGCTAATCTACCATTGAAAACTGCTTTCAACATAAATGACGCTATAGTATATGTAACCTGACAAATTCATCAAGTTGTATGGCATTCTACACCAGAAATAAAGCAAACCAAAAAACTATATATCCCACTAGTAATAAGAGAAAAGGTGAAATCGAAACGTAAATTAAAGAAACAATGGCAAATCACTAAAGACCCAGCAGTCAAAAGAAGACTAAATTCAGCTTCACGAAACCTCAAAAGATTCCTCTTCTGAGAATGCTCAAAACTACGCCCAACGAGATAAACTCTCAAAACTGATTCCGAATTCGAATGCAGAGCATTTTCTTTCAAAAACTATTAAATACTTGATGAGACCGATGCAACATATTCCTCTCGTCAAAAAAACCGACAGCACATGGGCTAAACCGACGAAGAGAAAACGGAATGCTTCGCGTCCCATTTCTCTAACATCTTTCAACCATTTCCTTCACAAATATCTGCAAGAGAAGAGGAAGAAATTTACAACTTCTTAGATTAACCATTGCAACTAGCTCCCCAAATCAAACCCGTCAGTGCTCAAGAAGTTGAAACAACAATCAAGAACTTACCAACTAAAAAAGCTCCCGGATACGATATGATTTCTGCAACAATCCTACACCATCTACCAAGAAAACTAATAGCCTTACTTACTTTCATCTTCAATGCCATTCTAAGACTAGGACACTTCCCTTTTTTTTATAACACACGTTTATTCATTTTGGAAGATTTATATTGTTCAGTACAATTACTTTACAAGTGTATTTTTTTCGGACTTATTCTAGTTAAAATAGCTAAGCTATCTAAGTCTATAGATTGGAGAGGATACTCTAGGGGAGAACCTCCGTGTTAAGAATTGTGGTTGGCTAAAATTTTGAGGAAGCCTTCAAGCGGAAATCTAATTCGTATTCGGATGTGGGTTGGATTTTTTGCTAGTTGGTAATGGGATGCTGCTGGTCTGTCTGTTAGGTTTTGGTAAAAGTTGTGTGATATATGTACAATTTAGTTTATTGTATTGATGTTTAATTTTGAAGTTGTTATTAATTAGTGAAACCAGGGGTATTTGTGATTAATCTTAAAAATTATTTTGCATTACTTGAATTTTATTGACATTTGTGGGGGCTGCGTTTATCCATATGGGGCATGCATAAAGCAGTAGTGGTCTGATTATTGCTTTGTATAGTGTTGTACTGTTTGTGTATGACAGATTTATGTTTGTTGATTAGTGGCCGGAGTTGAAATAATTTATTTCTTGCTTGTTTAATTTTGATATCTATGTGGGTTTTCCCGGTTAGTTTTGTGTCCAGATGAAGTCCTAGGTATTTTACGGGTTGTGATGGTGAGGTCCAGGTGATAGGGGAGTTGTTTATTACTAGCGGAGTGGGGGAGGTAAACTTTCTGAGTGAGAAGATATTTGCTAGTGTTTTGTCGGGATTGAGTTGAATTTTCCAGAGGTTTGCCCAGGTTTCAATGTTGTGTAAGTGAGTTTGAATTTGTGATTAGTGAGTATCCTGAGGCGAATAGGGCTGTATCGTCTGCGAATTGAGCTATATTAGAATTTGATGATGGTGGAATGTCTGCTATGTATATATTAAATAATATTGGAGATAAAGGGGAGCCTTGCGGGACGCCTGCTTTGGGGTGGAGCAGTGATGGTTGACTATTACTGAGAATGTGCGATCTGATAGGAAACTTTTGATGATGTGAATAATGTAGGATGGAGTTCCTGCTTTTAATAGTTTGAAGATTAGTCCCGGGGTGCCAAATTTGTCAAATGCTTGAGTGCTGTCGAGGAATGTAGATATTAAAGTGTTGTTTTTTCTGAAATGCAGAGTGGATGTGTTCTGTTAATGTAAGTAGTTGGTGTGCAGTTGAGTGATGAGCAATGAAACCGAATTGATGTTTGGGAATTAAGTTAATGTGTTTGAGATGCTGGTTTAATCTGGCAAGGATTAGTTTTTCGAATATTTTGGCAATAACGGGTAGTAAACTGATAGGCCGGTAACTGTCTACTTTGGAATGATTTTTGTTGGGTTTCGGAATAGGGTGGATGATTAAATGTTTTCAAGTTTGGGGGAAGTATCCTGTTCTTAAAATTGAATTGAAAATATTGTTTGGGAAGGCTAAAGCTGACGATGGGAGATTTTTTAAGACTATTGAGCTGATTTTATCGTGTCCGGGGACTTTCTCCTTTGGAAGTTTCTGAATTAGAGATTTTATTTCGCGTGGGGAAATGTATTTTATTCTCTGGGGTATATTAAAGATGGGGGAAGAGGCTATTTGTAGGATTTCGTAGTGTTTAGTGTGAAAAGGAGTATTATTGGGCGTAAACGTATTTTGGAAATGTTCTGCTAATGTCGCTTTTGGCGCTATGAGAGTGTATTTTGCCTGTGTTTGTTGATAGAGGAATCGAATTTTAGGATTTGTAAATTGCCATAGAGAGTTGTTTCTTACTTTTAGAGATTGTAATAAGGCTTATGCTTATTACAGCTTAAGGATATTGCTGCTCTCTGTAAGTGTACAAGACGTGTTTGCAAGTGTCATTTAAATGATTGTATTCTTTTTTGATTGATGATATTTTTAATGAGGCTCAGAGTCTTCTGGTTTTATTCTTTAATTTAATTAGTTAAATTATTTTAGTATGTGAGGTTTGCTTAGTTTAGTGTAAGGAATTTTTTTTGTAGTTTGTTTATTTCATTAATTATTGCATTATGGAATATTGATATTGCGTCGTCAATATCTGTTAGAGATTTTAAGGTTTTAAATGAGAGGATTGAGAGGTTGATATTATCGTTAAATATTTTCCAATTTATATTAAGATACAGGATGTCTGAAGAGGGGGAGTTGGTTGGGGAACTGTATACGGGAGAGATAATGACTGGATGTGACTTCCGTAGAATCCAATTCATGGTACGTAAGCGACTTTAATTGGGAACTGAAATTTGTGAGTCCTATATCGAGGATGTCTGGATTTTTCTGGGAATCGAAGGGACAGTATGTGGGATCTGGGGGAGCAATAATAAAGAAGGGTATTTGATGTTGTAAGTTACGTAAGAAGTTGCCTGCCGGGTTGGTGTGATTCGCATCCCCATGAACGGTGCTTAGTATTGAGATTCTTATGATGATTGTTGGGGTGGGTAATTGCAACAATGTAGATACATTGCTATTGTTTATTTTAATTTTGGGAGGTTTGTATGCTGTTATTATATTGAGATCACTGTTATTATTTAATGGAATTTAATTACAGTAGTTTGGAGGCCGGGGGTGGGTGGTGGATGAACTGATAGTGTGGAACGTTTGTTTAACGAAGATTAGACTCTTCCCTTTGATCATTTTCTCTCTGTCAACTAAAATTTTAAAACTCTTGGGATTGAAAAGTTCATTGAACTATTGAGGAGTTTCTGTTATGTGCCTTGGGTATCAACTGGTTTTTGTTGATGAAATTGATTAGTCTAGGTTTTTGTTTGAGATACTGCCTTGAGTTCGAATTGAGAATGATAAAATTTTTAAAGGGATGGTTGGGTCGTAATTGTTCTTTAAATACGAGGTTATTGAGTTCTGGTATGCTTTGTATTATGGTTGAATTATTGAGGATATAATACTTGATATGTAGTTAGTGATTGAGTGGATTATATCTCCTGTAGAGTTGGTGTAGAAGGTGCTATTGTTGTTCGCAGGTGATTGTTGTTGGTCAATTCTATATGTTTGGTTTGTGGTAGTGTTAGTGTATCGTGTTTGGTTCTTGTAGTTTACTTGAGTAAGGTTTGGGATTTCTGTTACTTGTGAAGTGATGGGAAGTTTATAAGATTTAATGGAGGAGGGGGTCGGTAACGGATTTCTACGATTATCTTAGACAAAATATTTTGTCTTTTTCAATTAGCTTACTATAGTAAACGCATTCATGCGAGATCAGCGCTCCCTATGTGCTCCATTACAGAGTTTACATTTTAGATTATTATTGATTTTAAAGGGATTGTGCAGAGAAGTGCCTCCGGCAGAAAACACGCACGACATTATGTAATTGCAATGGTTACGGGTATGACCAAAATCTAAGCATCTCATGCATTGAATTGGACCTTTTGGTTTTTTTCTTTTCTCTGGTTTGACTATTGAGTTGCACACGTTATTGATTTGGAGGACTGATTCTATTTTGTCTTTACCATTAAAATCTATTGCGACAACTGGAATTGGTACATTGTTTTTCATTAATCTAGTTACTTTAATGACTGACTGAAACTGGGATTTTATGCTCAATATTTCTTCTTCGATACCTATTATTTTATTCACACTATATATTTGTGAGGGACACATTAGGTGAAGGAAACTGTTAGTTTCAATGAAATACTTCACAAGCACTACGGAAATCTTGTACGGTCCGGAATAGAATTTTAATTTTGTTGGCCTGAATTCTGTTATGCTATTGGATATTTTATTTTTAATTCTACAAATGAGTTCGGCGTGATTACTTGTGGCGGTAACAAAAATTGCGGAATTTTCTTTGTTCGATGGTTCTTCAGGCAATTGTTCGTTGAGAAAAGCTAAATCTATTAGAAACTATTACGTTATACCGTTTCTGTAGGTCTGCATTACTATTATGATGAGTGTTACCTTACGTTGCTGGCATGTTTGTTGTCACCTTCATCGCAGGCTCCCTGTCGATCTTTACCGGATAGAGTCCCGGCGGCCGCTTGGTTGAAGGTTGGTGGGTCGCCTGATGATGGAGCCGGGCTAATGTCCATCGGTGAAGCGAGGGCGTGTAATTCCCGCCCGTTTGGAAGTTGCTGGAGTTACTCGCTGAGTGAGATTCCATATTGCTGGCTGGAGATGATGATGATACTTCACCGTTCAATGTGGTTAGGTTTTGATAAATTTATAAGATCTACAACAAGTTGGGGCTCTAATATTTTTGCGATGTGCAAAATTAAAATTTGAATGAATTTGTACGCAAGAGGACTTGGATAATTCTGAGTAAATAAAGTTTGAACTTTAACATTCTCGTCGCCTAATCAGAAAGAACGGGAGCTTCGGAAGTAAATTAAATTAGAACTAAAGTATTTGAGGCGGTGAGGATCAGTGACTTGACAACATTTTGCAAGAGCAGGAAGAAGAATCTGGTACTTGGACTTTGGAATTCTTGTCACCGGGAAGTAGAGGCAAATCGGTTCTTCGTGGCGCCCTCGTTTTAGTGCGCGCGAAGACGGTACTCAGGATAAGGTTCGAAAGAGCTCATGCCCAAAAAGAACATTCTTTATTTTTACACATTTTCAAGTCATATTTTCGCCTGGTATTGAGAGTAAATATACCTTTCTTTTGAAATGAACAAACGATTTTCATTTGGCAATTTCCCAGCTAATAAGTAGCTAGAAAATATACGTTTTTTTTCAGATTCCTCCCACTCTGTATAGATGGCAGATCGATAATCGGCTATTAGTAGGTAATAGCGATTATTTCTAACGAAACTAATCAACCCAGGATATTGATTTTATTTAGATAACGGTTGAAGAATTAATTTTAATAATATTAACGTAACCTTTTCCTGGCGCCCATGTTTAAAACCAAAATTCGGAACGGGTTACATCCAAACGCCCAATAATTTTATAAGCAGTTTGTGTGTGGGCATTTGTTTCATTATAAATGCGAAATTTGACGCTCGTTTTCACAGGAATCTATTGAGGTTTCGAAAAAGTTCATTTGAAATCATTCGCAGTATTTCCACTCACAAATGCAATACTGCAATCCATCCACAAGTGGCAGAAACGCTGGCGCCTCAAGATCAATGACAAGAAGTCTGCCCATCCCCTTTCCCAGTCTGAAGCACGAAACGTTCCACCTATAAATCGGATCGCAATGTTTCCTCAAAAGGACTCGGCAAAATATCTCGACTTACTCTGGACAGACGACTCCATGGAAAAAACATATTAAGAATAAAAGAAAAGAATTAGACCTAAAACTTAGAAACCAACTGGCTACTGGAAGAAAATCATCGTTTAGCATCGCAAACAAAGTAATTTCTATAAAACAGTATTAAAACCAGTATGGACATATGAATTCAACTTTGAGGGGCAGCTCAAATTCTAATATTGAAATATTACAACGCTTCCAGTCAATAGCCTTAAAAAAATTTGTAAATGCCCTGGGACTGTAACGAATGAAACATTCACAGAGACTTACAGATTCCAACTATAAAAGAAGAAATCAAGAATACCAGTGCAAAATACCTACAAAGACTACATAACCATCCGAATATCCTAGCCATCAACTTACTAGATAGTGACTCCACCAGACGACTTCAACGCCATCATTCTTTAGACCTTCCATATCGACTTTAAATTATTCATTTCAGAAATTGTAATTAATAGTTAATTTTTATTAATAATGTATCATTGGTGGAGTACGGTCATTGGATTTACTCCTCTCATGTATTTGTTTACGTAAATCTATGTAATTTTGCCATATGTTTGTTCACAAACAAATTGCAAAATAAAATATAAGAAAAAAACAAAAAAACAAATGCAATAATGTATAGAAATCGATGGACATGTGCATATTGACGGTGTGAGAGGTATTTCAAGAAATTTTAATTTGGGTAATTTTTGAAAAAACAAAAGAACACACCAAAACAAACTTTACTTAACGTTAAGTAATACAATTAGCAATATCCGTTGGAATAGTCTGAAGAAAAAAATTGCAGCTAATTTTGAGAAAATGGCATTTGAGCGTTTCTGAAAGTGCCGAATTTTGAGCTAATTTTCACAAAATGCTTTAGTTTTCGAGAAATTTTTTTGACTTATTTAAAGCATAGTGCACATAAATACAATAATGTGAACAAATTGCCGGCAATGTAAATAGAGGGGGCGTGAGAAACAAGACCAAAGAAATTTAACTTTTGGAAAGTTTAAAAAAACAAAAGAATTGATCAATATGGCGTTTATGACATCTGAGAGAGTGAGTTGGACACTATTCCTACCAAAATGTTACAGTAAAATAATTGGAAATTATTTTACAGTAAAATTAAATTGTATCCGTTTTTTGAAAAAATCTTGTTTTTCCATATTTTTAAAATTGCAAATATTTCACCCCATATTACGAGAAAACTATAAATGTTTAAGAAAATGTACATGAACTTAATGAAAGAAATAATTATGAACAACAAATTTTATTTGAAGGAAAAATCTCCATCTTCAATTTTGTAGTTGCAGGACGACGCCCAACAAAATTTATAATTACGCAATTTACGAAAATTCAGAGTTAACCGTGGAAATCAGACCTATGCCTTCTTTATAAGTGTATTTGCCTCTATTTTTATGAGGAATTTAAAGAAAAAATGTGGAGCTGTTTTTGAGAAAATTATGAAAATGTTCGGAAGATTTCATGTAAATTACCCCCTAATTTTAAAAAATGTTCTTTCAAATCTGAAAGCTTCAATTAGAGTCAGATGGAGAGGGGTTCCTTTAATTTGGAAAAAATCCTATTCGTGGTTTAGGCGCTAGTTGTTTTCTGAAACGGACGAACAGACTGAAGGACGGACGTTTTGGCTTCAATTGACTTTTCGGGAAACAAAAACCAAAAAAATAGGAATTTGGCTAAAACCACGTGTTAGGGGCTTTTTTATTCTTATTTTAAACAACGGATTTATCCTCTTTTTTTCTTTTTATCGGGGCCCCGGCAATGAATTTGTTTCGTCCGAAAATCCCCTTTTTTTCGCGAGAAAATCTTTCCCATTTTAGGGCATATTACCTGTTTTTTTCTCATAGAAAAAGTGAAAATACGTTTTTTTAAATAAAAAGGATAAGGGGGAAGGGAAAGGGCAAAAAACCTTTTCAAAAAATTATTTTTTTTAGAGTGATAGACCCAAATTTTTAATTTTTTTTGGGGAAATTTTTTACCATCTTATCCGGGGTAGCCTTTGCCCCAAACTTGTATTTTAAATTTTTTAAACTCCAAATTGATTTATGAAATTTTTGTCTTGTATCACTCCAAAATCTTGTATGTAGTTCAAATTTTTTTTTGAAATTTTTTTTTTTTTTAGTGTAATTTTGGATCTTTCTTTTCAATTAAAGTTTTTAATTTGTTTAAAACCCTTAAAACCCTAAAAAGGATTTTTTAAATGTATCTTAAGAAATTACAATTCCATTTTTATTGCCTTTACCATTTTAAGTAACAACAACTGTTTTTGGGAAAGCAAAAAATTAATTACAAAACCTCCAATGAAATATTTTTTCGTCAATAAAAAAAGAACCTGTTTTCCCCAATTTTTTTTCCGTATTTTTAAGAGCCCATTCCCTAAAATGTGGGTGCAAAGAAAGTTTCTGCAAATGCGCGCGCTTCGTGTTCTATTTCCGGAACGAACTTTTTTTCGTGTGGCGGCATCTCTAAAGGGGGTTTCAAAGTGTGAGGGCGTTTCGCATCGGGCCGGCGGTCCCCCTACGCGCCCCTCATGAAGTGCTAGGGGTTGCACCAAAATTGCGTTAAAACCCAGGCGGCCCATGATGACTCCACGAACTAATGAAAGCAATTTCCCAACTTCAACGAAAAAATTTTTCTTTTTTTTCCCAAAAACCATAAATAGTCATAACACGCTTCCCCCCTTTCTGGTTATTACGCATGTTGTAAATAGAATGTATTGAAATTTAAAAAGGAAACCAAAAAAAACGAGTTTGTTAGGGAAAAACTTTTTTCTCTCGTAAAAAAAAGGGAAAAGGTATCTTGTTCCTGAAGGAGTAAATTTTTTTCTCAACCCCGGTTGGGGAAGAATCTGTGTTTAGCCCTTTTTACTAAAAAATCAATTGACGGAAAAACTTTTTTCCCGTTTGCCCCTTTCATGATTAAACCCAGGCCCAAACCGTTCGGAGTTTTTTTGAAAAAATTAATATCCCCCAATCGAGGGGGGAAAAACGGGGCACGCGAGTTTCAATTGAATATTTTAAAACCCTTTTTCAAAAAAAGTGGGCTAAAAGGTTTTGACTAACCTTTGTTTTTAAAAGGTTAAATACCCTTTTTAAAATGAAAAAGGGGCAATTTTTTAGAAGCCTGAATTTTCAAGAATTGCAAAGTATTTTCGTGGTCTCTCTAGAACTGCAATATTAAAGAGAGAGATTTGTTTTTGAATCAGATTTGTTGTTCTCATGCAGATCTTGAAGAACATTGTTCAATTTTTGAAAATATAAAATTTTTTTAAACTGGGGGTTTTAATTGGGAAAATTTTTTCAGGAATTATTTCCAAAAAAGCCCCTTGTTTTTTTCTCAATTTTTTTCTTTTACAATGAAAAATGTAGACGTAAAAAAAACGGCATAAAGTTGTGGTAGACCCTTTTTAAATTAACACCATTTTAAAAAATTTGGGGAATAATCAACATTGCAACAGTAATTTAATGGAGTCCTTGAAAATTTTCCCAAAAGAAAATTTTTTTAAGTAGGGGCCAGAATTTTTTTTTTAAAAAATGTGTCTAGTTTTCTTGTAATTTTGGGGTTAATAAAAAAAAATAATGTTATTCATTCCTGCTTTACAGGTTTGGGGCCATATGGGGGGTTTAAAAGTTAGAAATGTATTTTTCAGTGCCATCTATTTGTAAGTTTTAAAATTTTTAAAACATTTCGTTTCACCCCCCTCCAAACTTTGTGGCCTCTAGGGTGTGGCCCGGGCTGAGGGGAAGGTTTTTAGGACGGAAAATCGAAATTCACTGTCATGCTTGAAACAAAAAAGAACCCTGGCAGGTACCCTTTAACATTAAATCCTGTGGCGATGTCTCATTATAATGAGATTCACTTTTCCCCACCCAGATAGCTCGTATTTATTTAAATCGATCAATCTGGGGGAAAAAGAGTAAAAACCCAGGCGCGGGGGACGTCCTGGGGTGCGCCTGCACGGGAACGTTTTTAAAACCGCGTCGGGTGTTAGTTAGTTAGTTAATGCCTTTTTTTATTTTGGGAGACTCGGGCCATCAGGCCCCCCTTTTCCCTCAAACCCCGCAAATTTCAAAGCCCCTTTCACCACCAAAGGGAAAAACGAGGTATTATTTTTGGGCAGGAACAGGCGCCCCCTTTTGTCAGAGTTTCATTTCCGCTAGAAATCTTTTTGGTAAATCTACTCAGGGGAAAGGCCGCCCCTTCCCCCAAAGGCAGGCGTAGGGAAGGGTTTTTTCCCCCTTTTAAAATATTTCGAGGGGGTTTGAACCGAAAAGTCGGGAAAAACCCCCGATCCCGCTAACCGTTATACCACCGAATCCGCTACGTGGATTCAAAAAAGGGGGGGCGAATACACGATGTACTACCCAAACCATGCCCAGGCAAATAACAATACGATAAAAAAAATTTAAACTTTTTCCCATGGTCATAAAACCATCGTCATCACACTTTTCCAACGTTTTTGAAAATTAGTGTTTTATTTGGGCCAGGCGGGGATCATGTAAGACCATAGAGTGCCTAAATGGCAACGATGCGTTGGGTTAGTCGATATTTTGGGATACCCTTTTCATCCTTATATGTTAGTTTAAAAACCCTTTTTTTTGTTTAAAAAAGGTTTTCTCGCGGGTTTGGGCAAAAATTTTTCCCGAAATTTAAGCACACATTTTTAATCAAGGGTTTTCATGAAATTATTCTTGCTCGTCTGTATAATGTGTTTTGGAATATCATAAATTTGGGGAAATTTAATTTTTTTACCCCTTTTATAGAAGGAAAAAAGGGATTTTAACAAAGGGAATATTTGTAGATTCGCCCCACATGAGTTGGGGTTTAATTGTTTCCCGGAATTTTGGATGATGGAAAAAGGGTTTAAGGACAGCTTTGCAAAGTATAGTTTTAAACAATTTTTTCCCAAAAAAGCAAAAACGTATGTACTGTTGGCAATTTGGTTTTTATTTTTTCTCTCTTTTTTTTTCCCTTTTTTTATTTTTATTCAAGGGAAAAGTGTTGTAATCGGGGAAAGAAAAGCGGCGAAATTTTGACAGTAAAACTTTTCAGTCCGGGAATAACGGGGGATAAATCGGGGAAATTCTAAAAATTATTTCATCTAACATTTTTTTGTCAAAATCCATGTTTTGTACGTCCCTGTTCCCAAAAAATCGATTGAGGGAAAAATTGTCCGTCTGTCTATCCGTCTTTGCGTAAAGCTACCCCCAAAACTTTCATTGATTTTCCCAAAATTGATATTCCTCAAAACAACGAAGTAACTCATGGTACTCTGATTTTGGGAAAACGGATTTTTGTTTTTTGAGAGTTGCATAAACGGGGCCTGATAATAGTGGGGTTCTCATTTTTTTTTAAAATCTCAGCTTTGAAAATTAAAAAATTTTTCCCTTTTGGGGGGTTTTTTTCAAATTTAAAATTGAAGATAAAAGTTTTTTTTCTATTTTTTGATTAAAAATAGATATTATAATAGTACAGTTATTTAAAAAAGGGGAAAATTTTGAGTAATTTTGTTGAATAATAGACAATTTTTTTTTTTTAATTTTTACAAAACCACCCAATTTTTTAAAAATTTTTCCCATCAATGAAAGCAAAAAGGGTGTATTTCTTTTTTAAATCTAGTATTTTCGAAAATCCAAAAATTAACTTTTTGAAACTAAAAATTTAAAAAAGAGATTTTTTCTTAAAAATTTTTTTTAAAAATAGGTCACTAAAAAGGGCAGGGGTTGTTAAAACCCAGGTGGCCCGGAGCGGGGGGGGGCGATGAACTGGACATTTGAGACCGGGGCCCAATTTTCCAAAATTTCATTTCAATGTATTTTATTGTATTCATTTACCCTTCCCAAGAACAAAAAGGGTTTTAATTCACTGTAATTTTTATTTTAATTTTTCCAATTAAGTCAGTTTTTTTTCAACTATTAAAATCTTTTACCTGTTGATTTTAAAATTTCAACAATTCCCCCGGAAATAATTACAGGCATGGCTTCAATTGCCTTGAAGGTGACTAGCCCTTGGGAACTAATTATTAACAATAAGTTGTTAGTAAAAAATAATGTTAGAAGGCGGTTGAGTTCATAGATCCCCACCTGCAGCCCACATTATTTATGCGGCCCGTCTGACAATTTTTAAAAAACTAGTATTTTTTTAAAAATTTTTTCCCACATTAATGCTATTTAAAAAAAACCCAACAAGTGCTCAAATTTTCCTTAAATTGTATCTACAATAGAAAAGGATGTTTAAATGAATACCCAAGTTTCTTTTTCTTTGAGTTATCTAAATTTTTTGAAAATTGCAAAATAAAATTTTGGGTCCAAGCAAGTATATACTGATATACCCCCAATGGTTTAAATTTGGTTTGATATTCTATTTTTAATTCATGCCTGTCAATTCTTGATATACATTTGAAGTATGAAGTAACGATACTGTTTCTTGAGACTATGGGAACGTCAAATGGCGTTATCCACCCCATGGTTTCATTCGGGGGGCCTTTTTTACCTTTCGCAACCTCTTACAGCAACTATTTACCATTTTTTACCTCGGGGAATTTTCTCAATCTAAACCCCTCTCTCATGAACTACAGGGTCAAAAAGTTTAATTTTGCCCCTCCGTTTTTGCCCCAGGGTCTTAAAAAGGAAAGCATAAAAGGCAGCGGGCGCACTTTTCATCCGTATTTTTTGTTTTCTTTCATACAATGGATACCCCTAGAAAGTCCCAAGAATACCCACTAAAAATAAATTTTTTACGTTCATGCAAAACATAGAAAAAGGCCCTTTTGAAAAGAAAATTGTTCGTATTATTTTGGGAAACTGTTGGGGCAAAAAAAAAAACGCTCGACATTTTATAATTTAGAGTTTAGTACCCCCAAAAAATGTTTGTTGAAAAGAAATCAATGAATAAAAAGGGAAAGAAAAATACATACATATATTTTATATTGGCATATTTTTTTAAAAAGTTGCGTCTCCCGTTTTTTAAAAAAATTAGAAATATGCACCAGATTTTTGAATACAGCAAGAAAGTTTCAAAGGGGATTAATATAGTATAAACAATCGGGGTTTTACGTCTTTGGTGTGATTGGGCCGTAAGTTCTCAAAAAACCTGAAACACGAGTCCGAGCAAGGGGGGAAACGCGTTGTGTATGGCAAAAATAAAATTTTAACCGGGGGCCGCGTTTTTCAAGGCGACTGCCACTGCGGAGCGCCCCTTCAGGCAGATCACAGCCGCACGGCACGAGGCGGGGGCGTCCATCATAGACAATGAGAAAGGGGAAAAGGCCCCCTGCTTCCCCCCCCTCGCCTGGGCCCTCCCCCCCCCGCCTTGCCCCCCCTTGTTGCTCCCCCCCCCACACCTCTTTAAACCCCCCCTCGTCCCCCCACACGGTTCCCCCGCCCCATGCCCGGGGAAACCCAACACCCCCGTGGACCCCCCCACCCGCTGCCACCCTGCGTTTCGTCCTCCAACCCAACTCCCAAAATCGGCCCGGGGAAAGCGGTAGCTCGGTCCCTTCAACCCCATGTCACTGCAGCGCCTCTGACCGGGAGGATAAAGGGTTTCCCCCACTCCACAAGGCGGCAGGTTTTTTCGACACTAGTTTTTCCAGATAGGCCCAATTCAGTTTTGAATTCAGGCGCTTTTCTGGAGAAGAATTCTACCCGGCCGGCTACTCGGGATCAGTAGTTTTCTGTGGTTTCTCCGATCAACCCAGGCGAATCCCGCAGCAGTCCCTTTACCAAACGGGCCACGGCCCGCCCGCAAAATTTTTTCCTTCCTGTTCCTTGTCCTATCCTCTCCCCTTAAAAACTTACACTAACATGCACTCCCTACCACATTTCCGGGGAGCCCGGGTCGGGAGCTTGGGGGCTACCCGGCTGGGGCGTTGCCCCTGCTGGGGGGAAAAGCCCTGGTTGGGAAACCCCCCGGCCCCCGGTAGGTCGGCGCCGGATCCCCAGGCGGGGAAGATCATCGCCTTTTCCCGGGGGAAAAAACACACGCCCCCAAACGGCCCAATGACCTAAGCTGTCGAAGCAAACCGGAATCCCCGACCAACCCAGCTCGTCTCTTTTTGCCTCATCCACCCCCACCTCCAGCGCCCCCCCCGGTTTGCGGCCGTTTCCCGGGGGGAGGGGGCCGTGGCGCGGCAGCGCTCGCCCTTTATTGGGGGGAATCAAGTTTCACAATCGATGCAATGACTCGCCCGACGCCGCCGCCGCCTGTCGATTTAATATTGCTGTCGTTTTATTCCCCCTTTAAACTGCGCGAGGCGGAGACAGGGAGGGCGTCGCGCGGAGCAGCGAAGCGGCAGGGCGGGGCGCGGCGGGGCGGGGCGCGGAGGGGCGGGGCGCGGGCAAGTAGGTCGCAGCGGGGAAAGATTGGCCGGGGCGGGGACGGGCGAGACAGGCGGGGCTTGGCGGGAAGGAGCGGGACGGGGCGGGGTTGGCGGGGCGGGGCGTGGCACGGCCCCCCGTGGGGGGGGGGGGCGGGGTAAAAGCGGGGCGGGCAGTGGCGGGCGGGGGGGCGTTTGGCGAAGAGCCTTTAATAACGCCCAAAGGCTTTTTTCGTTGGCGTCGCGTCTGTCGACGCCCAACCAAAACCCCGCCCCCGTCCCATGAATTTCATCCCCAAACCCCCACCACCCAATACTCTTTACCCCCGACATGGGGGGTGCCTTTTTTCCCCCCAGTTTTTGATTTTCCAACGTCAGCCCCCTATTCATCTCGGTTTTTTTCGCCGATTTTAAAATTTCTAGATTTTTTTTTTCTATTTTTTGAATCATTGTTTGGGTTTATTCGTGTTTGGGGGTTACAACTGCTTTCCCGCTGCCCGAAAATTAGTGGCGTTTGTTCACAAAGATGGCGGTGATCGTCCCTTGCTGGATGGCGAGATCCAGCGCCGACCTACCGTGGGTTTGGTACTTTTTCCCCCCCAACCCAGGACCCTCCCCCCGGGGGCACCCCCCACCGGGGCCTCATGCTCACGCCCCGGTCCCCCCAAAAATGTAGTAGTAAAATTGCATAGGGGTTGTTGTGAAAAGGGAAGATAGGACAAGGAAGAGAAAGGGACAGATCGCGCGCGGTCCGTGGCCCTTTTAATACGGTCTGCTCCGGCATTCGCCAGTGTTGATCGGAGAAACCAGGGAAAAACCCCCCGATCAGAGCCCCCGGACATTTGAATTCTCATCCAGACAGCGATAAATTCGATCTAGCTAAAAGATAGTGTCGATAACCTTGCCACCGTCGGGAACGGAACCCCAGGCCCCTCCGGTCAGAGTCGCTGCAGTGACACCCTTTTCTTTTTTCTTGATAACAATTTATTTATCAAGACTTGGATAAAAAGGATTACAAAACTACAACATTTTCGTACTTTCCTTCAACTGAAAATAAAAATAAATTGCCCTTTTGAAAAACAAATTTTAAAAAACTGTTTATATTTCAAGCAAAATTGGGAAAAAACTATTCATATTCTCGAAAATTATGGGCGTTTTTTAAAAGGGCTTTTTATAAAACAGATCTCACTAAGCACTTCCTTAAAATTTTATTTTAGAAACACGCCAAATAACCCCAAAAGCAAAATATACGTTTAAAATAACCAGTCTTGGGTTCCCCCAAATCGATGGATGAATATCGTTTTTTGATGGAAATTATTTTTTATTTCTCTTTAATTATCAATGATTTACTGTCATAAAAAAAGAAGGGGAAGTGTTTTCGAATATTATTTTTAACCCCGTTTTTTCCCGGTTTTCCCCAAATGGGAACAGACTGTAACAAATTTTTCCCATAATATTTTGCTTCCGGGGATTGTTGGCCTTTTCGACCCTTTTATCTAACAGAAACAAAACATCGGTATCCGTTGGATTGTTAGTTGCAACTGAATGTTCATTTGAGCGAAAAGTATTGGTGCATATATTCCCGAAAATATTTTTTCTGAAAATGATTTCGAGATCGTAAGTATAAAGATTTGCATAATTTTATTTTTTAAACAATAATGTTTTTAATATGTTTGGAAAATATAATAATACTATTTGAAAAGTATAAAAAATTATTTACGTTTTATTCAAAGTTATTAGCATTTTATTTTCGTTTTTTCCCTTTTGGGGAAACAAGGATCATAGAGCTCTTTGTGTAAATTGGCCCCGTACTGCGGGGAATTTTTTTTACTATGGTACAATTTTAATTTTTTATAGGAGGCTAACGGGGGAAAGGGAAGCCCTTTTCTTTACTGGACGAAGAAGTTTTTTTCCAAAAGGCAGATTTTATTTTTTTCCCACCAGATGGGGAGCAGAAAATTGAAGGGGACAGTGGTGATGAAAAAGGTACAACTGCAAAATTTTTCGGTAGACGGTTGCAAGCTAATGCAGAAGGCGAACCCAGACAATGATTTAAAGGTCATTGGAAGTGATGATCTAGAAGAAAAATGATATTGAAAAAAGGATTGCAGAAGTTTTTTTCCCTCAAATTCAGACAATAGAAATGCAGAATCTAAGAAAATTATGAATAAAAAGGGAAGAAGGAAGATATAAACCCCCTTTTTTTGAACCCTTTCCAGAATTACAGTTCAATGATATACCGTCAGATCCAGTGCAATGTTTTGAATTTTTTTTTGATGACACTGTTATGAAATTTTTTTGTGACATTTTTTCCCCTTTATGCATCACAAAAAGGTGACCACTTTTGAAACCAGTTGTGGGGAGCTCTTTTATTTTGGGAAATTCTGATTCTTTCGGGTTTTTTGGTTTTGTTCCAAGATGGAGAATGTTAGGGGAGACAGACAGTTAAGGACTTACAATACCTATTTAGTAACGTTTGGGGAGAAATAGATTTGAAATTCTAAAAAGTTTTCCCATTGCGCTGATAATTCTAATCTTGATAAAGGGATAAATTTCTAAATTAACACCTCTGATTTTTTTTGAATAAAAGGTTTCTGAACCCCCCTTGATGAAACATTATCAATTGATGAAAGTATGGTTCCGTACTATGGAAGCATGGAGCAAAGCAGTTCTTAAAGGGGAAAGCCAAAAAAGGTTTGGCTACAAGATGTGGTGCATCTTGACCCCCAGGTTATCTGCTGCTTCCCTACCCATACGGGGGAAAAGACAAGGACGGGCCGCGGAACGTCGTTTGGGTGAGCTTTCGTCCTCAAATTTAATTGAAAAGCTCCCAAAAGCTCCATACAAAATATACGCAGACAGATTTTTTCGTCTCTTTCCGCTGGCTGCCAAACTGAAAGAAATGGGCGGGGGTTATACTGGTACAATAATTTTCAACAGAATGGGGAAAAATCCCCTTGGCAAAAAAACAAAAGATTGAGAAACAAAACGGGGTGCAATTGACTACATTTCGAAAAAATTCAGGATGTGGTTAGTAGTGTGGAATGACAATCGTCCAGTCCATGTGGTGCAACTGTGACCCCTATTTTTCCCCGATTACGGGAAGAAGTAGGTGGCCCAAAAAGGAAAAAAAAAATTATTGCCCCCTCAGCCTCTTTAATTTTTTTGCTATAACAAATATGGGGGGGAGTCGATCGAATGGACGGGAATTTTTCCCCAATTACAGAGATCCATTCGATCAAAAATGGTGGTGGCCAATATTTGTATTCGATAGATACGTCGGGCAGAATGTTGGCAACACAAAAAAGGAAAAAAACAATCCATTTTTGGACAGCGGGCGTTTAGAAGAAAATAACTCAAACTTATTTTTGGGGAAATATGCTGTCCCTCCGTCATCGGGCGGTCCCCAAAAAACTTCAAAACCTTACAAAAAAGAACCATATCAACAGTGATTTGACTTGAAGGATCACTGGTTGGGGGATGGCAAAAACAAAACTGATGTCCATTTGAAAAAAAATTCCCAGAAAATCGTGCGAAAAATCAAAGTAAACTTACATGGGCATTGTTTCAAAGAATATCATTAAAATAAAACATTTCCTCAAAAACATTTGCTTCACTTGTTTTCTTCATTGTTAATTATTTCAAAAAAAAAATGTATTTCGGGTTTTGTTTTTTATTTTTGTTTCTGATATTATATGTTATAAATAAAATATTTCGAATAATTGTAAAAAAACTTAAATATTCCCAAACTTTTTCCCCAAAACAAATGACATTTGGGGAATTTAAAAATCTTTAGTGTCCGGGGTGAAACAAACGAAAAAAATTGTATACGACCCCATTCGCCCCCGGTTTTCCCCTTTTGGGAACAAGGCTTTTTACCGAAATGGGGGAGGTATTCAACAATATATTTTTTTCCATCATTACTGAAGCTACATAAACTTTTAAAACATATATTTGGTCAAAATATTCAAAATAAAAACCGGGAAAAAGGGGGTTAAAGTTTTGATTTTTGAATCCCACCCAGGGGGTACTTTTTAGGTGGTTGGAAACCTTTTCCAAATTCATACATTTTTGCATATAAAAAGTAGTTGTAAATAAAAGTTTTTGAAAGAACCTGATATTTATTTTTTTGTGTTGTAAATTACTAAATTATATTTTAGTTCGCTTTCTTTGTTATGTAATGTGGTATATTTATTTCGAAAGTGTGTGTAGAGTATTTAGAACATGTCAACAAAATACTGTAAAGCAGCAACCAGCTGCTGATCTTTTTCGAATATATATATATATATATATATATATATATATATATATATATATATATATATATATATATATATAAAAATTTTTGCACCCTTACAAATAATACGAGGTGTGATTTGATATCTATCCATTCATTAGTTTTCATCGTTACTAAGTAATCACTTTAAAAAAGATATTTAACATTTTTTACCGAAGACGTACGATTTTCCGAAACCCAAAAAACTTCAATGATTTGGTCTTCGTCCGCCCTAGGGGGTTTTCCCAAACCGCCTCTCTTATCACAGCCAAATGCGCGATATCATGGTTACCCCTAAAACCCCCCGGGTAATTTTTAAATTTAAGCGTTTTTTTTGTATAGACAGTAAAATTTTTTTCTTTTTTGGAGCTGATAATCCTAGCACTCCTTTTTCCGTAATCTAGAAATAAATTTTTTAGAAATAAAATCCACATTAAATCTTGATGCTATCAGAAAGAAAAATGCATGTCTTTTCCTTAAAAGTTCCCATGGTGTGATTTTGGGGTCAAATTTTTTTTAGTGCTTTTGGGAACCCTTTGTCAAAATTAGTATTTGGGGATTATTTTTTTTTTCGTGATTTCCCAATAGCTGGGTGGAAAGGGTCATTTTTTACATTTTGAACAAATTCAGCCTGTTGCTTATCTTTCTTCAGTAGTCATTCATTGACCCCCAGAACTATTTAGATAAAACAGAATTTTGAGGAAATGGGGTGTCTCTGCTGAACATTCTAAAAAAACCTCGGAGCCCCCAAAGAAACGACTCCTCCTTCGGGCATTTAGGATCTTTTCCATCAACAGCACCCTTTGAAAAAAAGCTAATGGGTGGAACCGCCTCCTTCACAAAAAGTCTTTGAATATCCCTTCCTATGAATGAAACCCCATCATTAAATCTGAATATCAGCAGTTTCTTCATTCAGAATTAAAAAATCAATACAATAATAAACCAAAAACACACATATCACACAATTTTCCAAAAACCCAACAGACAACCAACAGCATCCCATTACAAACTACCGAAAAAACCAACCCCCACTAGAATAAAAAAAGATTCCCTTTTTAAGCATTCCTAAACATTTAGCCAACCACGATGCCCTTTAAACCAGGTTTCCCCCCTAGAGTGTCCTCTCCAATATATAGCTAAGTTAGCTTAATATTTTTAAATAGTTTAAGTCTGGAAAAAAAACATCTGTAAAGTATTGTACTGAACGATGTAAATCTTACAAAAAGAATAAATATTGTTTATATATAAAAAAAACCCGAGTTTTGGTTTTGTACCTCTTCCAAAAAAATTTTAAAAACATATGAAAGGGTTTTCATTTGCAGGTTGAAATACACATTATGATTATGTAATTTAATACCTCAAGTCCCATTGTTCCTTTAAACCACACAAAAAATTTAAAAAAAAATTAAAATATTATCATTAGTCAACAGAATTTTAAAACCCAAAATCCCAAAATAAACATTTTTAAACTTTTTTAAAAATAACTTTTAATTTCCAACAACTCCCGGTATATCATAGTCATTCCCTTTGGGGTGAACTTTAAACCCCCTCACGAAATCCGATAACAAACGTCTCAGACTACTCTAATTTTAAAATGAACTTGTATGCAAAAAAGCCCAAAGGCATTAACGATGTTCTTAAAATGTCTTTTTTTAAGGGCATAGAAAAACTTCCGGAACATGTCCATCACCTGGGGAAATGCCTGTATTATCTCAATGCACGTACCCTTTTCATGTTTGAATGCCCTCTTTTTCCCGTTTGTTTGGGGTCACTGAGTGTAACACTCTGGTGTCCCGTGGGGGCCGCCGTTTCCCTTTTGTTACTTGTTTTTCTACTAAATTTTGGGATGCGAAAAAAACATCTGTTATTTTTGTTTTTTTTTGTTCCCAGATGCCTTTTGGTAACAAAAATTTGATGGAGTAACTTGAAAAGGAACGTATACGTGTTGTATCGGGAACGTCTTGATTTGTTGACTGAGAGGACGTGGTTCCAAACCCCGGGGCGGAAAACAGATTAGGTCAAATTTTATCCCCTTTTAAAATTAATCACAAAAATACATCTTCAAAAATTAAGGGGAAAATTTTTTTTTTAGATGTAGGGAAAAATAAAATTTTCTGCAATATGCGCCGATGCATGATATTATTGTAACAAAAGGTTTTTTCAACTCATTATCCCGTCATCAATAAATGGGGATATTTTAAACAAACATTGACGTGAAAAGAAAGACCTTTCCCCTGTTCTGAACGCAACCAAAAATCGTATTTAAAAATTTTGATGTCTTGCGATTTTTTGGGCCCTATACAATTTAAGTTTGGTTTTTCACGCACCCAAACTGTGTTTTTCCCAAGTTTCACTTGATTTGGCTTTTATATCGTGATCTCAGCGTTGGGCTGCGTGTATTCTTTCGATGCTGTCAAATGGTATTTTGATCACTTTTATTTTTCAATTGTCGATTTGAATCTCAGTAAATTCATATACATTCGCGAAATCATCCATTATGCATGGGTTTTTTTTCGGCCTTATGAAACATTCACGTTATAGAAACGCATAAAGGGGATGTATCACACCGCCATTTTCTTTCGGTTTATATCGTGGCCTTTTTCTCTGCTCGCATGAGTCGTCAGGGCGCGACACAGAAGCACAACCACCCTCGGCGCACCTCACCCTTCCCCCTGGCCTCTTGGGTTTCATTTCCCCTTTTCCCCGCCCCCACTCCCACGCATCCACCGCGCCCTTTCCCCGCCCCGCCCAGCTCGCCCCGCCCCAACCCCTCCCCGCCTCCCCCTCACCCCGTTCCGCTCTCGCCCCGCTCTGGCCCGCTTTCGTCCCCTCACCGCCCCGCCGCGCCCCGCTCTGCGCTCGCCCCCCTCGCCCCGCTCTATCCCCCGCCCCGCCCCGCCCCTTCCCCCGTTTCCCCCCCCTCGCCTCCTCCCCTCTCCCCGCCCCGCCCCGCCCCCGCTCCCCCGCCCCCGCTCTCCCTCCTCCCGCCTCGCTCCCCCCTCCCCTTCTCGCCCCCCCTCGCCCCTTTTCGCCCCCCGCCCCCCTCCTCCCTCTCCCCCCCTTTCCCCCCTCGCCCCCCTCTTCCCCCGCTCTGGCCCCCCTCTCGCCTCGCTCCCCTGCCCCTCGCCCCCCTCGCCCCGCTCGCCCCCGCTCACGCCCCCTCTCTTTCCCCTCCCTCGCCTCCTCTCCCCCCTCCCCCGCTCACCCCCCCTTTCCCCCCCCCCTCTCCCTCCGCTTCCCCCCCCTCTCCCCCGCTCCCCTTTCTCTCGCCTCGCCTTTGCTCCTTTTTGCCCCGCTCTCCCCCCCCCCTCGCTCTGCTCTCGCCCCGCTCTCCCCGCTCGCCCCCGCTCACGTTCCGCTCTCTCCTCGCCCGCCCCCTCGCCCCCTCGCCCTGCTCTCGGCCCCCCCTCGCCACCCCCGCCCCGCCCCGTCCCGCCTCGTGTCGCTCTCGATCCACCCCCGCATCGCTCATCCCCTCCGGGGCCCTTTCTGTCCCCCCACTCTCCCTCCCCCTCCGCCCCGCTTTCGTCCCGCTCTCACGCCGTTCTCGCCGCGCTCTCGCTCTGCGCTCGCCCCGCTCTCGCCCCCGCCTAGGCCCGCTCTAGCCCCCGCTCTCGCCCCCGCTCTCGCCCCTCTGTCGCCCCAGATCTTGCCCTGCTCTCGTCCCGCTCTCGCCTCACCCCCCTGCGCTCCCTCGCTTGCCCCCTCGCCCCTTCTCCGGCCCCCCCTCGGCCCCCCGCGACCCGCTCACTCCGCTTCCCTCCCGCCCCCGGCTCCCTGACCCCGTCCCTCTAGGCCCGCCCCCGGGCCCCGCCTCGACCCCGCTTCCATTTCCCCTCGGGCCCCGCCTGACCCCCCAGGCCCTGCTCCCAGCCCCCCTCACCCCGGGGTCTGCCCCCCTCCCCCCCTCTCGCCCCCCTCGCCCCCGCTGTCGCCCCGCCTGCCCCTCTCCCCCCTTTCCCCCCCCTTGGGTACCCCCCCGCCCCCGCCTCCCCGCCTGCCCCGCTCCCCGCCCCCGCCGCCCCCGCTCGCGCCCCCGCCGCGCCCCCCCCTCCCGCCCCCCCTCCCCGCCCCCTCCTCGCCCCGCCCCCCGGCCCCCCCCCCCCCCCGCCTGCCCCGCTCTGCCCCCCCTCCCCTTGCCGCGCCCCCCCTCGCCCCCTCTCGCCCCGCTCCCCCCGTTTCCCCCCCGCCCCGCCCCCGCCCCGCCCCGCTCTCGCCCCCTCCCCCGCCCCCCTCTCGCCCCGCCCCGCCCCCGCTCCCCCCGCCTTTGCCCCCCCCTAGGGGCCCCGGGTTTTCGCCCCCCCCTCTCGCCCCGCCCCCGACCCCTCTCTAGGCCCCGCTCTACCCCTCACCCCCTCGCCCCCCTGTCGCCCCCCCCCTGCCCCCCTCGCCCCCTGTCGCCCCCGCTGTCGCCCCCTCTTGCCCCCCGCCCCGCTGTCACCCCGCTCGCCCCGCTTCGCCCCCGCTTTTCCCCCCCCCGCTTTGCCCCGCTCGCGCCCCGTTGCGCCCCGCTCGCGCCCCCGCCGCCCCGCTCTCGCCCCGCTTCCCGGCCGCTCTCGCCCGCTCGCCCCGCTCGCCCCCGCTCGCGCCCCCCCCTCGCGCCCCGCTCCGGCCCCCTCTCGCCCCGCTCCCGCCCCCGCTCTCGCCCCGCCCCCGCCCCGCTCGCCCCGCCGCCCCCCCCCCCTCGCCCCCTCTCGCCCCGCTCGCCCCCTCTCGCCCCCGCCCCGCCCCCCTCTAGGCCCCGTTCTCGCCCCCACCCCGCCCCTCTCGACCCCCCCTGACCCCCCGACCCCCCCTTTGTCTCCGCCCCCCCTTCGCCATCCTTGGTCCCCGCCCCGCCCAAAACCCCGCCCTTGCTCGCCCTCCCCTGTCCCCCCCCCCCGCCGCCGCCTTTTCCCCCCCGGGTCCATTCGCTTAAAGGGCCCCAAAGAACCCCGGCCACCAGCGGTGGGGGGGGACACTGGGGGATTTTGGGCCAACGCGCGACGCGCCAGGGCCGGGTTTCCCAAAAGAATAGAAAAAAATGAGACCGGAATACAAAAAGAGCAATCGGGTTTCTTGGGGGACCCCGTTTTCCAATGGAACGTCGATGTGCTTTTTTTGAAAGAAGAGATAACCCGGGGTCGATGTAAAATGCTTTGGAACGCGTTTAAATTTTTTTTTTGTGATATCAATGTATATTATAGTCCCAAACCCGAGTCAATGAAAAAACAAAAAGAGTAAAAACCATGAAAAATTTTCTCCCCATGTGTTCCTGCTTTGGTTTTAAAAAATGTCACTAAGTCCTTTGGGATTTTTTAAATTTCAAAATTTAATAAAAAAACTAAAGGAGCCTCCTTTTTTTTTTTTTAAAAATTTCTCTAAAAATACTCATAGTATAAAAAAAAGTGTAAAGGGTTTATTTAAAAATCAAACTTTTTAAAGGGAAAATATTTAATATATAAATAAAATATAAAAATAAAATATAAATATAAAATATATATATATATATATATATATATATATATATATATACCAATATATTAAGAAAAATATCACTTTACATTTTTACTTGTAGCAAGATGCCTACAAAATTATTTTTCAATTTTTGGAAAAAACAGATAATAAAAAGAATAAGACTTGTGCCATATTTATAAGCTTTTTTTCTGTATCTGAAGAAACAATAAAGAAACATTTGGATCCATATTTAAGAAAATTTTAAACTATCGTTTAGTATTTGGAAATAATATATAGCCACCGTTTTCATGCGCTTCTCAAGAGCAAACCCTTATTGAATTGCTCATTGTATTTCAGGCTAGTACCAATCTGAAGGAAGCAATTGACAAGGGACTTTTGGGGCTGGGGTGGGGCTACATTCGTGACGACGATTTAGGCCAAAAAGTTTTCTTTGACAAACAAAGGGGGGCCAACAAAGGGAAATTTTTTTTATTTCAGAAATTTAGGAGGAAAATGTTTCTTGGCTGTCTTATATTTACCTTAAGACACGCCGCATAGAAATGTTTGACGGAAACTTTGTAACTGCGATCAACGCTTTTGACCATTTATAGTAAAGGAGACTGACCCCAATGTAATGCAAGCCTTTTTCCACAGTTTCAGTTTATGGATTTTCTTTTTAGCATGGGGTCCTCAAAATCTTACATCAGGGCCACCCCCACCACTGAAAAAACACAGAAAATTAGATCACCCCTTTTTTGTTCAAAAAAACAAAGTTCAAAACCACCACCAATTTATACTTTCTGGAAATTTGAAAAATTCCCAAATTTCAAAATCAAAGGGCCAAACCTCCCCAGTTAACCCAAACGCTCTTTTCAAAAAAAAAAAACGGCTTTTTAAAATAAATGTCTTAACACCCCCATTGCTACCAGTGTACAAAAAATGTCACTGAAAACTAAAGTGAAAGTTAACTGACATTAACATAGTTTAAGATCGGGTTGCGCCTTAAAAAACAACGCGCGTAACTCACTTTCCGCTCCATGACTAAAAAACAAAACTCGAAATTTAATGAAAGATCGAGGGTGCAACTTTGTTTTCTTGCGAAAAACTGGTTGCGAACCATTTTTAAAAATTAGTAAAGTACGCGAAAAGTTAATTATGCGTCCCCAAAACCCCCCAAAATCCGGGCATCTTGGCATCTTCCATAATTACCTAATCGAAAATCTCTTTTTATACTTGGGGGGCGAGACGCACCTGTCAAAGGGGTTTTAGTCGATCCAACGTCCCCCGAGGGGTTGGTTTCGTCCCTTAAGGCTTCTAAAGCTGGCTTTACACTTTCAAGAAAATGGCGAGCAATATTATTTCGCAAGAAAAGTTGCCAATGTAAACATTGCGGGAAAAATATTTTAGGACAAATTTTTTCTAGATATTCCGGGCGTAATGTAAAAACGCGTGTTTCCGTCCTCAAAAATATTACCTGTTTTTTCTGGGAAATAAATGGATTGGGCTGAGCAAGATTTGTTTGGGAAAAAGCCAATGATGGCCACGGGCAGATGCGGGGGAAGCATTGGTTTGTACATGGGGGTATTATTTTTAATTTTTATATTTTTGAAAATGGGGGTGTGAAAAGGTTTAATAAAATAAATGAAGTAATGAATATTAAAAATCCTCTATGGTTATTATCGATTGTTCAAATTTTTTGGGTTTTGCTATTGATGCTCCCCAATTATTTTGTTACGTTAACAATTATCAAGATTCCTAATCTAAGATTTAGAGATTTTTAAAATTAATCACAATACATCAACAGTAGGTAAAAGGGCATTTTAAAACTTTTTCCGAAATTTAAAAATTTTGCTTTTTTAAAAAGAAATTATTTTGAACCCACGTGAATCGTAGTCCAGAAAAAAAAATTGAGGCTCCCGAACCGAATTTGACAAGCCCCTTTTTTCCTTTCGTCTTACAATACAGTCACATGTCTTACAAAACGTTGTCGTTTCTTTTTTTCTTCATTGAACACAGTAATGCGACCACGACTCGCATCTTCTCCCCTTTTACTAGCCGTCGGGAGATATAAAAACCCCCTTAAGAAGACGCGCCCTTTTCCTGGTGGCATCACCAAACACGGGGAGAAAAAATTCTAATGTAAAACGATCCGGGAATATCTTGTCGGAAACATCTTTTTCCCCCCAACTTTCTGGCAACATATTGCTCCGTCTTTTTTCTTGTAGTGTAAAGATTTACCCCCAAAAAACAGCCAAATTGCTGAAAAATGTTGCGGAACCTATTGCTAGTGTAAAGCCATCATAACCGGGCCCCGTAATACATTCCGTGATAAATTCATTTTCACAACAATTTAAGAGTAATTAAAATAATCTTTGTATAATTAATTAGTAATTAAGTCGTGATACATAGTTTCACATTTATTTTTGTGTTAACGGATTGTGGTCGTGACCGCTCAATATTACACCAACTTACTATTCATTACCAAACACTTTGAGAGTAATTACATTAGCTTTACGTAACAAATTAGCAATTATATAGTTCTTGTGTTTTGTGGTGATCGATTAATGGTAGTGCCAGCTTAAAAGGACGACTTTATATTTCGCAACGGGGGAAGCCAAAGCAAAATCAGCTTCCCGCGGGTAGGGAATTTCCCAACTTCAGTTGTTTTTGCTTTTTAAATTTATTAATTTCTAAGAATTTTCGTAGCTCAGTAAAAATAAAGATACATATGATTTACAGACTTATATCTAACCTTAAATATAATCTTTCTCCATTACAAGGAGGAAATCTTGTTTCGTGTCCTAGTTTTGGATCTAATTCAAAATTTTTTTTAAAAATATGTGATATGGGTATTTGTTTTTTTTCGTGTTTGGGAATTGGGGTTTTGGCCAGTTTTTAATGGTGATAGGGGGAAAAATTTTTTAATTTTGAAAAAAGGGTTTTCCGATATTTATGGTCAAAACTTCAGTCTTCAAACCCCCTGTTAGAAATTTATTGCATGTTTTTCTTTTTAAAGAAACATGTAAACTATAACCTTAGCTAATTATTTAAAGTTACAATATTTTAATCTAGGAATTGGCTGTAGGTTAATGTTAATTTGTTTGATTTTTAGTAAGCCAGCAAGCACACTGAACACTGGTGAAATTTACACAAAAAAATATTGTTGTCATATATGATTTCATTTCTTTATTTCTTCGAATTAAAAAGGTATCGCTTGAAAGTCGGGGTTTCCCAAAAAGGGGGAGGTCACTCTCCCCAATCGAGATGGACATGGTCATATAACTGTAATAAGGGCTGTTTTGTTTTCGAAGAGTGTTTTACGTTTTTTTCCCGTTAAATCTTTAAATTTTAAAAAATTTAAAAAACACAGCTACAATATTTTATTTTCCAAGTTCTTATTAAGTTTACAAAGTCTTTGAATATTTATTTAATGTATTTTGAAGTTCTGATTTTGAAAATAATGCAAAAAGAATAATAAATAATGTGTGCATAAATTCAATATTTTTCTACTTTTTAATTTTGAATTTAACCTTTGTTTTCGGAGATAAGTATATTCAGCAGTGCTGAATGTCAATTTTTTACAATTTTGTTTTCAATTTGTCCTTTGACCTTTAACGATAAATACCAACCCCGTTATATATATATATATATATATATATAAAAAATATATATATATAGAGAGAGAGAGAGAGAGAGAGAGAGAGAGAGAGATATTACGCAATATTACAGAAAAACTGGTTTACGATAGCTAGAATTGTGTTATTATTTTCGCGAGTGTGATTACGTGGTTTCGCGAGGGTCAAATTTAAACTAAATCATCTTATGTGATACACTCAAAATCGCGGGAAGGAGGACATCTGTTCCGGGAATTTCCGATGAATTTGCATCGCAGTATCTCATGTCAACAGACTTCTCCCGGACGCAGGATCCTTGGCACCGACGAGCTCATTGATATCTACGATGACGGTTGGGATTCACCCCCTCTAAACCCTACGAGATTACCGGGCGCCTTGTTCTCGAGAATGCGCCTCGTTACGTGATTTTTGTGGGCCCCATTCTGTTCATTTTTTTCCCGGTTGAAACGGGGAGAGAAATGGAAAATGGCCCCTGCTTGACCCTTCACCCTTTTTTATTGTGTGAAGACGTGAGGAAAAAAAAGAGCCCGTATCTATAAATATAGAAATGAAAGTCAAACCAAAAAAAATCCTCTGGAGAATCCCCACAAAACGGAAATTTTATAATTTTTCGACTAAGATTAGCAAAACCCAAAAAGGCTTGAACACAAATTTTAAGGAAACTAAAAAAAACAAAAATAAATTTTAAAGAAAAAAGTTTGGGAAAATTTAAAAATGACTTGAAAAAATTTCCTTTAAAATAAGCAAAAAAAATATTTTCCCGAATAATTAACTTATTTAATTTTGCTTTTTTATCAGAAACGTTTACAAATGTTCATTAGCATCAAACACGCAATATCCCCAAATATCCGATGTAGCCCTTAAAAAAAGGGAAATTTTTCTGTAACACGTAAAAACTTTCTTTGACTTCACAGGTAGAACGTCAGTATATTCATTTAGGATTTACAGTGCGCCGAAGAGTGAAATTTTGAAGATATTACTATATATAATTATTTTTAAAATTATTTAATTTCATTTATAAATTCAATTTTTTGTATGGAAATTATTGGTCGTTTATTTTAATATTAAATCAATACTTCTTCCTTTCCCAGGGCAGCATTTGTTTTACTTTCCCACGGGGTAGACGAGTCTTGGGGAAAGCAGTTCGTCAGAACGGGGTCAGCTGGTTACGACAACCCATCCAGTCTCGGGGTCTCGGCCGGTACCGACGACGGGGGTTCCCCAAACCCGGGTGGGGGGGGACCGGCCGAGCAGATGATCTCCACAGAACGAGGCGAGCGAGTGCTGGTCGGGAAAAATCGCGGAGAATGCAGACCTTTTTAAATATCTGCACCCCGGGGTCTCCCTATCTGATACCGTTTCAATTTAGATTCTGCTTTTTGATTGAAATTAAATTAATAAAAAAAATTCCCAAAGGGGAAAAAAACCCCGACCTACAAACTCTTATCAAAACATAAGCCCGTGAGAACCAATGTTATTTGAACGATCTTGGTTGTCCGGTTGACGCCGCGTCGATGGCTGTGTTGCCGACGTTTCGACCATCTTTTCGTAGTCTGCCTAGATTATTCATATGACTCCGGCCGCGGAAGCCTACGACTTCACTCACCAATGTTTCTTGTTTCTCTTTGTACAGCCCTGAATTTGGGAATATAAATGTTAAAATAAATTTTTTCCTGGAGCTAAAAATAAGCCGTAAATTTTGGCAATTTCATATTTTTTTAAATTTATTTTGACATCCCTGTTCTGGGGTGGGGGCCTTTTCTAGCTGTAGTCCAAGGTTTGCGCTCACATTTTGGGAATCCAAAAGGCTTAAATTTAAAAAAGCACCCTTTTGCTCAAAATGAGCGTAAACGTTTGGGTATAGTTCGGTTGAGATTGGTCTTTGGGCGCTGCTAGCCGCAGATGGTTTTGTGGCCGGGCCCGGCCCGCGAAAACCCCCGACCCCCGCTGAGCGGGGTCAAGGGCCGGGGATGGGCGGCGGGGGACGGCGGGGGCACGGGGGCTGAGGGGGGCGGGCGCGGCGGGGGATAACGGCGGCTTTCCCGGGGCGTGGATCCCCCGCCGCCAGATGGCGCGATTGGCGCTGGCGTGCCCCACGCCGCACATTTTGCCGCTTCTCGCGGCCGCCGCCACCACAACCACCGCCGCCGCCGCAACCCCACCGCTACCGCCATAGCAATGTCACTGCCGCTGCCTCCACCGCCACCACCACCGCCATCTCCCCCCCACCACAGCCGCCACCCCAACCACCGCCGCCACCGCAACCGCCAAAAACAATGTCACCGCCCCACCGCCACCACCACCCCCCATCTCCGCCTCCACCACAGCCGCCCCCAACCACCGCCGCCCCCAACCGCCACAGCAATCCCCCCCCCCGCCGCCACCGCCACCGCCACCGCCACCGCCACCGCCACCGCCACCCCCCACCGCCCCCCCGCCACCGCCACCGCCACCACCACCGCCATCTCCGCCTCCACCACAGCCGCCACCACAAACCGCCGCACCGCAACCCCCACAGCAATGTCCTGCCGCCACCGCCACCACCACCGCCATCTCCCGCCCCACCCGCCGCCACCACAACCCACCGCCGCTCCGCAACCCCCCCACAATGTCCCCGCCACCGCCACCACCACCGCCATCTCCGCCTCCACCCAGCCGCCACCACAACCACCGGCCCGCCAAACCCCCCCGCTACCGCCACAGCAATGCCCCTGCCGCCGCCGCCTTTCCCCGCCACCGCCACCGCCACCGCCACCGCCACCGCCACAGCAATGTCCGCCGCCACCGCCACCACCACCGCCATCTCCCCCCCACCACAGGGCCCCACAACCACCGCCGCCGCCGAAACCCCCCCGCTACCGCCACGGGAATGTCACCGCCGCTGCCGCTGCCGCCACCGCCACCGCCACCGCCACCGCCACCGCCACCGCCACCGCGACAGCAATGTCACTGCCGCCACCGCCACCACCACCGCCATCTCCGCCTCCACCACAACCGCCACCACAACCACCGCCGCTACCGCAACCGCCACAGCAATGTCACTGCCGCCCGCCACCGCCACCACCACCGCCATCTCCGCCTCCACCGGCCATCCCACCGCCACCGACCACCGCCACCGCCACCACCCGCCATCTCCGCTCCACCACACGCCACCACAACCACCGCCGCTGCAACGCCACAGCACGCACCTGCCCCGCACCCCCACCGCCACCGCCACCGCCACCCCGCCACCGCCACCGCCACCCACCACCGCCATCTCCGCCTCCACCACAGCCCACACAACCACCGCCGCTACCGCAACCGCCACAGCAATGTCACTGCCGCTGCCACCACCGCCACCGCCACCCCGCCTCCACCACACCGCCACCACAACCACCGCCGCACCGCCACCGCCACAGCAAGTCACCGCTGCCACCGCCACCACCACCGCCATCTCCGCCTCCACCACAGCCGCCACCACAACCACCGCCGCTACCGCAACCGCCACAGCAATGTCACTGCCGCCACCGCCACCACCACCGCCATCTCCGCCTCCACCACAGCCGCCACCACAGCCGCCACCACAACCACCGCCGCCGCCGAAACCCCACCGCTACCGCCACAGCAATGTCACTGCCGCTGCCGCGCCGCCACCGCCACCGCCACCGCCACCGCCACCGCCACCGCCACCGCTACCGCCACCGCCACAGCAATGTCACTGCCGCCACCGCCACCACCACCGCCATCTCCGCCTCCACCACAACCGCCACCACAACCACCGCCGCTACCGCAACCGCCACAGCAATGTCACTGCCGCTGCCGCCACCGCCACCGCCACCGCCACCGCCACCGCCACCGCCACCGCCACCGCCACCGCCACCGCCACCGCCACCGCCACCGCCACCACCACCGCCATCTCCGCCTCCACCACAGCCGCCACCACAACCACCGCCGCCACCGCCACCGCCACAGCAATGTCACCGCCGCCACCGCCACCACCACCGCCATCTCCGCCTCCACCACAACCGCCACCACAACCACCGCCGCTACCGCAACCGCCACAGCAATGTCACTCCCGCTGCCGCCACCTCCACCGCCACCGCCACCGCCACCGCCACCGCCACCGCCACCGCCACCGCCACCACCAAACCGCCACCCCCGCCCCACCGCCACCGCCACCACCACCGCCCCGCCACCGCCCACCACGCCCCACCGCCACCACCACCGCCATCTCCGCCTCCACCACAGCCGCCACCACAACCACCGCCGCTACCGCAACCGCCACAGCAATGTCACTGCCGCCACCGCCACCACCACCGCCATCTCCGCCTCCACCACAGCCGCCACCACAACCACCGCCGCTACCGCAACCGCCACAGCAATGTCACTGCCGCCACCGCCACCACCACCGCCATCTCCGCCTCCACCACAGCCGCCACCACAACCACCGCCGCCGCCGAAACCCCACCGCTACCGCCACAGCAATGTCACTGCCGCTGCCGCTGCCGCCACCGCCACCGCCACCGCCACCGCCACCGCCACAGCAATGTCACTGCCGCCACCGCCACCACCACCGCCATCTCCGCCTCCACCACAACCGCCACCACAACCACCGCCGCTACCGCAACCGCCACAGCAATGTCACCGCCGCTGCCGCCCCGCCACCGCCACCGCCACCGCCACCGCCACCGCAGCACCGCCCTGCCACCTCCGCCCCCCCCGCCATGCCGCCCCCCGCCCCGCCACCCACCTCCGCCTCCGCCACTGCCATAGCCGCCACCGTCGCCACCTCCGCATCCGCCATTGCCACCGCCACCACCGCCGCCCCTGCCGTCCCAGGGCCGCGACCCCCCACCATCGCCCCGGCGCCGACCCCGCCATTCCCGTTACCGCCCCGCCACCACGCCACCGCCACCACCGTCACCGCCGCCACCGCCACCACTGCCAGCGCCACCATCGCCACCGCCGCCGCCACCACAACCACCGCCGCCGCCGACCCTGGCATCGTTACTACCGCAGTAAAGTAAAGTTGACTGGCTGGATCTTGAGGGTACCGAAGACACTTAGACTTCGACAAAGAAGTGATTTTATTTACAGGTTCAATACATATGACTGGCAAGACTTACAACTAATGTAAAGATTTGATTTTAAATGAATGGGAAGCATAACGTGAACATTTGATAAAGCACAAGATTAGGAATCAATTGAAAGAACAATCAACAAAATCGGAGTAGGGGTTTGCTTAATTCGAGAATTTTAGTAATGGTACATCTCAGTTTAATAAAAAGAGCATGTAGACGCCATTGTTACCGAGAAGATGCAAATTGGTGTTTTTCATAAATAGTAAGAGAACGCCTAAAGGTTTCGGGTTAAGATTTGGGAGAACAAAACAGCAAAAAGTATAGACATTTTTGAGAGTAGTCACAATTTTGGAGGACGCCTAGGGGGCGAAATCAAATTAAGTGTTAAATTGTTATTGAAACAGAACATTGTCGTGACGTCATGATAAGACGACGAGCGGCGAATTGTAATTTTATTTAAATAAGGCGTTGAGAAGCGAAGAAGACACTATGACAATTATCAGAGAAATTTCGGACATAATATAGAGGCAATGATAAGGCAGGTAAACGTTAATAAATTAAAAGAAGAAACACTTAGTTATGATGTTCGACGCATTAAGCGGGTGATCTGTTTTTGTTGGCGGAAAAAACATATAAGCTGAGGACAACAATGCCCAAGTAGAGAAAGTTTCGGGCAGTGTGTGAACAGGAGGTCCGTGTTTGACTTGCATTTTATGATTGTTCGAATTTATAGTTTGAAAAAGTTATTTTATCTTAATGGCGACGAACTTTATAAAACGTGCACTTGTATTGGCAAATAGTGGCGCATAATTAGTAAATAGTGGCAATACGGGATAATAGTTTTTTTTGCGATCGCGGCCTGAAGCAGTAGTAGGTGGACCTTAATCATCGCGTTTAATATTAATAACACGAATTTTACGCGATCTCGTCTGAATATTGAAGGGAAGTGCAAGCAAAGTTTTGTTTTGTAAATGGACATAGTGCATCTACGCACCGTGATTTTAAACATTCAGCCAGAACTTTGTGTTGCATTTACACAGAATATTTCGTGCTTTTCCCGAATTGTGTAAACTTCGCCTGATCAAAATTTGATGATCCCTGGTATGGTGGTTGGAGCTTTGCGGTAATTGCGCACTGAGGGTGTGAAATTGGTGCTGGCGACGAACGTGACCTGTCAGGTGCCGCGACGCTGAACCAGCAGACAGGAAGTGACACGATTGATTTATTTTGGTTGCTGCAAAACGCATTTCTATCCAAGATCGTTCGTAAATTGGTACAAATTAAAAGTCAATAGTTGATATTGCAGAATGCATTCGTGTGAATGAAATTGTTTTGTAAAGTTGCAGAGTGAATGTTTTTCTTTGTTTTTATGTCAAGTGAATTTTTTTATGTCTGCCATTGAAGGGTATTTTTTTGGTTATGTGTTCATTGTAGGTGTTTTAAGAACAAGAGAATCAGTCAAGATAGAATAAATCAAGATGAACACAATCGTGTTTATCGATAAAACTCTTTCAATGACGTGTTGTGATTTATGGTAGTTAGACGCTGACCCACGCTCGCGTTGCACGAGTATTACGTTTCGAACCCTGTACAGGGCCCATCACAAATCCACGACCCCAAAATCTTCGAATTACGAAAGTTAGCTAGCAAACGGGCTATTAACGTATTTAATAGAGGAAGGAGACGATTTTGTTACACTAAAAATGTGGCCTCGCTTGCAGGGCTGGTTCTGTATTTACGAGCCCGCAAGGCGCTTATCATGACGAAGGAAGAGGAATGAATCAGGAATGCAGCGGTGACGCTGCAAGATGTATTTTTATTTATTCGGAACTTTGGTTGTAGGAATGGAAAATTTGGGGATGAGTAAGGATGGACGTCAGACCTCCCTGACTCAGAGGCAATGAGAGTCAGTGTCTTAGTTTCCTTCTTCGTCATTGCGAACCTTACACTTGTTTTTCGGCCGTCGGCGACGCCGCTGTGAAATATTGGTTTTAGAACTGATATGGTGTGGGGATGGCCGCTGCTGTTGTTGCAATAGCGGGCGGATGTGACTCCCCAACCCCACCGCTACCGCCACTGCCACAGCAATGTCACTGCCGCCACCTCCACCTTCGCCGTTCCCGCATGATCAGTACATGTGATCAGTATGAGTATAATATGAAGTAGCATTTTCATCTCCGTATCTATTGGAAATAAACGTAACTGTTTTAATTTCAGTTTCAGTTATACTATTAAATATTCAAATGATAAAGAAATTTGTATTGGGCTTCTCTTCATATCTACGTCTTCGATAAGATAAAAGACCTTTCTGCTTTTCCAAAAGTTTCGTCCCTTTTCATCCAGAAACCAACGTTGTTCATTTCATTTATCTTTTTCGACGAAAAATGAAAAAAAAACAGCAAGTAACTTCACAAAGTCGAGAGCTTATTCACATACATCTAATTCCCTAATTACAAGATTATATTAATTATTCACTGTAACCAATTAATTTAAAGAGAATTAATTACAACTTGACGTGTGGTTACGAAGAACAAGAGGGATTAAAATTTGTCATTTCGTAATTAATCGGCGGACTGGAGTGAGGCGAAAAAAGATGCAGTCACAAAAGTGTTATAGAATGATATTAAAATATAAAAGAAACATATTCTTGACTTGTTAATTTATAAACGTCATGTGTATATATATTAAAGTATTGATACTTTCTGCAGTAAGGAATAACAAATGTATCTGAAGTATTGTTGTGACCAATAGTAGAATGTGTTTTCTGAGTCTCTCAAGTGTAACCAGACATGTTATAAAATTCGGCAATTGATTATGGGTATTCACACTAAGACAAGAAATATGTTCAACAATTTTGCAAAAAAACTGATAGACAATTTTTAGAGTCAAATTCATAGAAAAATAAAGAATGGAAGATTGAAAGAAAATAAACATTACAGAAGTACTCTCAGGAAGATTAAACTCATTGGAATATTAAAAATGTATCAAGTAGTGTACAGTAATTTATTGAGTTCTTGAAACATTTTTTTCTTATCCACACTCGCACCAAAATCTAACCAAGAGTCGAAAGATTGCCAGGAAAAGGACTACTTCCAAATCCAAGAAGCCGATAGCCTAAGGTGATCATATTTTTACTTTTTCGTATACGAACGTATACACGGAGTAATATACGTAGTATTGCGTAAGTTATGTATTTCTGCGCGAAAAAGCGGGTCATTTTCGACAGAAAAAATTCATTGCCGGGCCCTGATAAGGTGAAATTGGATTAATCGAGTTGCTAAATGAAGAGAAACTAGTGGTGATAGAGAATGGCAGACTTTCTCGTACTAGTTAGTTTCCTAATCTGTTTGTCTGGTTTTGTTATATCTCCATCTCTTCTCCGGCTGGTTCCAATGGCATCAAAATAATTTGTCGAATTTATTAATTTGGGTTCTCGTGTTCGAATATATCTTGTGGTGCTACAACAGAACATTTTTGGCGTTTAATTTATAACTCATGTTATTTTAGAAAATTAGAGTTCAAAGAAAATGGGCATTGTGTCCTTTGCTCTATCGAGGAAAGAAATAAAAGAAAGTTTTGAGGATTTCGAGAAAAATTTAAATTGCCTTCACTTCAATATTCCAAGAACTTGAAGCAGGAAAGCAAACTATAACTATAGTCTAACTGCAAACGTTAAAATGATGAACAAAAGTAAGTGTGAAATTTCAATTAATCTACTAATTACTACTACTAAACTACTTACGTATGTACTAGCAGGTTTGATATTTGATACACAGGAGTAATGGATCAATTTTGAAACTACAAACAGCATACGATTTCAGTAATAAAATGATTCAACGGATGCACATGAAAAAATCACTACGTAATACACTCGATGACATTTAAACCAGAACATGAATATGTATTATGTCTGTCACACACACAAACACACACACACACAGACACACTCACACACTCACACACACACACACACACACACACACACACACTTATATGAAATATTTTTTTCAATATTACACTGATAATAATTCAGACAGAATCAACACAAATACATTGTTTAATAACAACATTCTTGTATTGTTCTTTCTTATTGTTACATTCTTGTTGTATTCTTGTAACAACAACCGTATTATCCATAAATCACAGGAATTTCTAGGCGAGCAATGGAAAATCACAATTGCGTAATATTTACAAAAAAGGTTATAAAACAAAATATTTAGAAATATTTTCAATTGACATGATGGTTTACTTTTCGTTTTTTTCTGCAACATATACTTTTTATCCTATTTTATGATTTAAAAACACCTACATTTTTCTGCATTATTTTGATTTTAGGTCCCAAATATCTTATAAAATCAAACTTTGAAATATCAGAGAATTGAACTATTTTCCATTGTGAGAACTGTCGAAAAATTTCCACAGTTTTTGAGAAAATGTGGTTCAAGCATTTCAGACAATTCACTAATTCCTTCTATTATACACTAGGATTATGGAGAACTAACGGACTTTTTAACAAACTATTATTACAGATACTTGAGCTCATATTTAGGAAACGTTTATAAAATAAAATACATCTGTAATGTAAATTTAACTATAGGAGGAAAGCCAAAATTACATTCCAGAAATTTCCCTTAAAAACCAGAAAAATAGAGTTATCCGTTTATATCATCAATAGGCTACATTTAAGCTACATACAAGAAATTAAAGAAAATTTGGGAGCGTTTTTGAAAAATTTGCGTTTTTGTTTTATAAATTTCTATTATTCCCCAATATTAGGAAATCTACAAAAATTTCAAAATATTTCATGACTTAATGAAAGAACTATTTAGGGACAAAAATTTCATTAAAAATAAAATTTATCTTCAATTTTGTATCTAGAAAAATGCCGAAAATTTAAAACAGAATTTTGAAAATTTGAGTTAACTGTGATAATCTGAGGCTATGCCATCTTTATAAGTGTATACCACCTATTTTTTCAAAATTAAAAGAAAAGCTTGAAGCTTGAACCCTCAATCTCCCCTGAGTCGAGGCTCTCGTTTTTGAAAACATTCTTAATTTTTTGGTACTTCTAGAAGCCTCCGGACATTTTAAAATTTTCTCAAAAAGCTCTAAATTTTTCTTTAAATTTTTTTAAGACTAAGTAAAACATTGAAAAAGGGTAGATCCTATTTTCACGTTAACTGTGAAGTTTCAAAATTGCAAAACGTTTTTCGGCATCTTTCTACAACTATAAAATTGAAGTAAGATTCTTCTTGAAATGAAATTTGTTCCATAACCAAGTGTCCATAGGGTAAACATTTTTCAAAATCTTAGTAGTTTTCATATATAGAGGTTAAAAATTTTTGAATTTTAAAAATTACAAAGAAGATTTTGTAAAAAATGGTTCAATTTTTTTCTTTAAATATATCGAAGAGTTAGACCAAATGCACCCTATCAGATGAATAAACGCCATTTGCTGTATTAATTTTTTTGAAAATTAAAAATGTAATTTTTGACATGGTTCTCACTTTGGGTAATATTTGTATTAGAACAATTTTCTTCCGTTAGGTATTTATGATTACATTAGTTTTAAATAATGTCAAATAAATTTTCTCAAAGCAACTGTTTTCTATAAAATGAACTTAAATTCCATTCCGAACCCACATAATCTTCATTTCTAAAAAATGTCGAATTTTCTTCAATTTTTCTAATAGATATGAAATTGCATGTTCACAATAACTTAAAATTCATTTTGATATTTTTTTCTTTTACAAAAATACACAAATGTAATTTTTTAAATACTCTCATCGTTAATACTTTTCTATCAATTTCATGCATTAACAGTTTGAATAGAAGTTTTAAATGACTTCAGTCTTTTCGAATACTAATAGATTTCCGAGGAAGAGCATAAATTTCGATTACAGAAGCTAAATCGCCATTTTCAAACACGCAAACGAATTTCTCAATGAAACTTCATTTAAGACAGTTTTATTTTTATTCTTAAAGTAATAATTCAGTTGTACTACTAAAAAAGAAAAAGTTAGAAATTGTAAAAGGGGGACGACAATAGATGGCAGCTGTCAGAGAATGGACAAGACCTTAAAGCTGGGCCATTAGAAAGGAATTAGAAAATTGGTACGAAAAACATGTATTCTCTAGCACTGAGTTTTGAAATGCCTCACGTTTGGGTATGGACATTTCCATAAAAAGTATGCATTATTAAATTTGTGACTGGATGTGCTTCAAATGATTTTAAATGAATTTTTCTAAAACTAAATAGATGCCTGAAAAGAGCTTCAAATTTATTATATAATTTAATCCATTTTCTAAAAACAGCTACATATTCCACGAAAATTTGATTTAGGAAGTTACAGTTCTTATATTTTTAAAGTAATGTTTCAGTTCTACTATTAAAAAACCCGAAATGTTGAAAAACGTATAAAACAATTTTTGGACGAAGAAGATGGTAATTGCGCAGAGAATGGGGGTGATCGAAAGCAGATAAACCGGAAATTAGAAAAATGCTCGAGAAGTCTGTCCCACTCGCACCTCTAGTTTCTTAATGAAATGTGTTTCATGGAAAAGAATCTTCAATAAAGATCATGTTGGGTGTTTTGATAATGTCTTTTTTTTTGTAATTTGGTGACAAACATAGTTGCCTGTCCCCAATTTTACGCTTGTGAACTAAAATGAATAGTGATGCTAAAAAGTTGGATGTAGTTAAATTTTTGTATAATTTTAGATTTCTTTCAGCTTTTGGAATAGTTTCAAATGAATCTTTTATAATTTAATATCCTCATTTAAATTACGTCGTTTAATTGAAATTTAATTGAAAATCAAAAGGTGATTTCTGTTTTATTTAATGAGGTTCGGAATGAAAAGTAAGATTCCGACACCTCAACGATAATTTGAAAATATAAAAATATTTTAATTATATTTTTTTTTTTCATTTTCACTATCAGTATCAACAATGCTAATTGGCAAATTGTATTCCATTGAATTTGGTAATTGTTGCTTCTAAGCCATTGTTGTATGGCTCACTGAAAAACATATCTATTTTTCACGCTTCGTTTGTTTAAGAATTTTTGAAATGGTTCTGGGAATTTGACACAATTATCGTATAATATTACAAGACCATTAACAATATCGTGGGAAATACTTGCCGTTGTAACCCCTAATTCAATTTGAATCCTCTCGCTCGTCATTTCTGTTTATTTAAAAGCCATTCTTTAATGAGTCATTCTTTCTAAATCACTGTTTTTTATTTCATTTTAAAAATTATTATACTTTCTCTTGAACGAAATCCTTTTAGTATTTTCCTAAAACATTGTATTTAAACATGTTCATTAATGTCGTCCCAAAAATTAAATTAATTTTAACTAGACAGACCAGAAACAGAGTTCACCTTTCGTAAAGAACTTTTGATGACCTTTCTTACAACGAATTTTAAAATTTATGTTTCATTGATCAAATTTGAAACAGTTCGCCGTTGGTCTAATAGTCTAACGTCAGGTTCCCATGCAACTCATGGTGCGTGAATGCGTTTTAACACATCTTTTTGCAGCTACCAGTTACAAAAAGCGATGTAAATACTTGATTTTTCACTGCTGTTCACGCACGTTATTACATGCTCCAATGCGGTTTTTAGATATGCTCCTACAATGGGGCGTGGGAAAATAGCGTAAAAAAAATGCCTCCCGTCTGTCATTCGCTCTTCAACCATACATTACAGCTGCTGCAAGAACTGCAGAGTGTTCGTCGATGAGTTGTTGAAATACAGCACGACATTAGGGTGAGATCGATTAAAGAAACCATACTGCCTCGGTTTTAAATCGACATTTATTTTTTAACGTGTTCATGGGAGATAGAATGTTGGAGGTCCCCGTTTGGAAGAAAAACACTCAATCGAAAAAAAATGAGTGCAGGAATTAAAAGTATAACAGAAAGTGAAAAATTAAAATGAGAAGGAGGAAAACTGATAGAGTATGGAAAGTAATAATGAAAATAAAAAAAAGAAAAATTTAAAAATCTTTAAAATTTTAGTATAGTATGATCTTTGTACAGAAGTCACTAACAATGTATACTCCTAATAATATTTTTTGTGAACATTTCAAACATGACCAAAGCATTATTCTTATTCTATGAATAAACGTAAGCTTAAATCAACATCAGTTTGGATGGACAACTGTCATAACATTTACTTTAAGTATTGAAATGATCGGGAAACAGCAATTTTTCAACCGAAAAGTTTGAATTTCTAAATTTGCCCATACAAAATAAATACACCTTTGTTCTAATATATGGTAAATTACATTATCTAACACGTTGTGTAGTCAAAATCTACATTTTGTGGGTATTCGATACCAAAAAAAGAGTTTACTGGAAGAAATCTGTCTGTCCGTATGTAATCAACACTAGCGGGTAAACCATGAACAGGAATTTCATGTTTGCAAATTTTCAACTTGCGGTAAATTCTTAATAGCAAATTCAATTTTCACACAGTTCTTTGGTAGAATATTTTACAAATTATAAGGTCACGTGTTATGGTCACGTATTATATGACAATGCATTGGTCACGCCATAACACGGCAGTTTGAAATTCTCAGAACAACTTATCATTGTGGGGGGATGTCTCTGGATGCATGGAGTCGTTTTGGATGATCGAATTTGTGTTGATTTTTTATCTTTAAATAAACTGAGGTTTAAAGTAATGCGCTGCAATTAATAATGAGGAATGAGTACAGCTGAAGGCTCTGATGTTTCATAATTTCAGTATCCGTTACTAATGCGAGAAGTACGTGCTCCTGTTGCACCATGAGTTTCTTAAAATACATGTAGAACGATAGTAGAATAAAACAATCTCCCCTCCCTCCGGAAAACTTGGAAACGTAAAGTAATGAACAAAATATTTAAATCTTACTTGAAAGTCTTAACGATAATAGCCTCTGTTGGCCCTATATCGGTATGAACTCAACCATCAACTCATATGAGAATGAATTCAAACACAATTTACATCTGCACCATTTTAATGAACATGTGTTTGGGGTATTTTCTGTGTTTGAAGAATTTTCTTACCCCAGGCGCAAATAATGTTTTGCAACATTCTAAAATTATTCACATGAACACCTTTTAGATACGCTATTTATATCTAGTTTTACAGATGTAAACATTTCAGTTTTCTTGGTTTGACGTAATTAAATTTTTATGCAGTTGGAGGGCAGAAATTCTTCCAAATAGATTCCACGTTATATGTCTAAATTATAATAGTTTATAAGAAATTAATTAATATAATAATTTAATTAATTATTAATCAAAATTAGTAATTAATAGAAAAATTCTAAAAACGTGTCCATTTCCTTTTGATAATATTGTGTTAGTGTTTCCTAATGACATTCTGGCTTATTTTTCTATTACGAGTTAGTAGCCATGTATCACACATGCTCATTCTGATATGTCAGATAACTATGCACAGTTATGAGGTTTTACTAGAATGTTTCTCTGCAAATATTATTCTTTGTTTTCTAGAAATATATAGTAAATAAAGCAAATAAATTGCATCATTTCCTTAATTCATAACTCCAAACAGCATCCGTGTACGAAATAGAATTAAACTAGTAGGTAAAGCGTGTGGGATCAAATCTGACCACAAACTGAGTCCACGAAAGTAATTGAGAAACAGAGTCGAAGGGGTAATTGGCATTCATTATAAATCATAGTATATTCATAGTATATTCAATGACGTGATTTCCTTCAGTAAAGAAGGAACATTAAAATGACAAAAATCAAACCACTAAGGTGTGGTCGAAAGGGTACAGCCCAATAAGGCGGTGAAAAGTGCCCCCCAAACCAAATCGATTATCGCGATGCCCTTATGAAAGATATAACGTAACGTAGATTCACAATAATGTAGATTCACAAAAAATCAGTCCCCTAGGACAATCTGTTGCAGAGATACAAAGAGAAACGGGTTTTGCCAGTTTGATTTTCTTCTTTGCGTCTATTGCGTGTATCAGGCTGAAAAAATAGCAAAAAGGAAAAAATTAATGAAGGAATTTTTATGAACGAGTTTTAACGAAATTCATAAAAAGTAAATACATTTTTCAAATTAATTTTCGACGTGATAACGTTCAAGTACTCTCTCAATCCCCCCTAAAATGGGTCTTATAACATTCTATAACATATATGTTTTTCAGATATTTAAATAATGTGGACGGTAGTGAAAAAATTAAAACCCTTTTTTCAGTTTAAACATTTGAAATTCGCGCTAAAATGTAATTGGAAAAACTTGTTTCACCAATGTTTAAACCTTTTGTATTAAAAGTATTGAAAGGTTGCTTACCAGGATGATTTGGAATTTGTTTGCTGACAGATGTTTGTTTTATGTTTTAAGTTTTTATATTATCGAAATAAAATTATCAAAGCCCTTCTGTTTTTAAATTTATTTATTGTTTCTAATATAAATCAAACTACTGGGTTTTAGGTATATTATTCATTTATGTTTATAATATAAATCAAATTACTTACTTGATGTATTAATCGTTGACAATTAGGCAATCATAGACAATTAATCATTGTCACTTTCTTCAATAACTGGGGCATTTGTTTAAAAAATGTCTACTCAAAATTTGTTTTTTGTCAACATTTCTGTTTAAAGGTACCTGTTTAACAATTTTCTCCAAGTAACTATCGTGTGCCAAATATGTGTTCAAATGATCGCAGCTATGCGGGAGCAGCATCCGAGAGTGCCACTTTCATTCGCACGTTGACAATATCGTTTCCCTCCCGATATTCCCGTGGTGGAAAGAGATCCTCCGGTGCACCGATTTTTGCCCGTTCTGCACAGCACCAGTGTCCGTCACGAACTATGTGACCACTTCGTTTGAAAAGCAAGACCAGACGTCGGCCGCCATGTTTCATGGAGTGCAAGAAGTGTTGAGAAACATTTTTAAGTGGCATAAATGGACAATTTTCAAAACCGACTAAAAATAACACAATGAAAGGGTAATTGCAATAAAAGATGTAATATTTAAAAAAGTGTTTAACGGTTTCTGGTTCAATGACTTGTAACTGAGATAATTTTGGCATTCAAATTCACGCTAATATTATGACGCACACTGGTGCCTGAAGCTCATTGGCTGAAGTCGGATGCACAAGAGGCCACCTATCTCTTTCCACCATGTATTTCCACGAAGGATATTGTGATTTAATATAAAAAGCATACGACACGGTCCACATAAGAAATTATTTGAAGTATTGTATCAAAACACAATTAACAAAATATACGTGAGAAGTATATTTAATATATATAAATCATCGGAATGTTTGATTAAAGTGGGAAAAGAGATCACAATGGAACCTTTCAGAATTACGAAAGGTTTGAGACAAGGTTGCTGCCTTTCTCCAACATTATTTAAGATTTATATTCAGAAAGCACTGAAGTTGTGGTGCAAGAAATGTGCAGGTATGGGTATTGAGATAGAAAAAAAAATGTATATATACACTTTTGTTTGCTGATGATCAGGTGCTCATAGCTGAGATGGGAAGATTTTCCCTTTATGATAGAAAATTATTCGAAGAATATAAAAAATGGGGTTTTAAAAAAATTTTAAAAAATCAGAATACTTAGCTGTGGAAGATCCCGGAAATTTTAATATTGGGGGCCACAGATCAAGGGTTTGAAAAGGGTTTTGGGTATCTGGGCATTTTAAACCCGGATGGAAATGACAAAAACAAATCGAGAAACAAAGGAAGAACGGCAATCCAAAAAAGCGACTTTGGGCCCCAAAAAAAGGATGGAAAGTTAAAATTTATGATGCAAGTCCATTATAGAACCTATAACAACATATGGGGAAATAAAGTTGGGGAAATTTAAATCAAAAAAACAAAGAAAATTAAAACAATAAAATGGGCCATCTCAGAAGATCTTTGAGAATCTCACCCGGGGAACATTAACAATGAAGAAATAAGGGAAAGGGGGGTCTCAGTATAACATCGTTGACAGAATCCCAAAAAAGGGCTTCTTTTGGCCCCGGGGATGTATTTAAAAATGGGAGAAGATAGATGGCAAAGAAAGTTATCATATCAACCGACAGGGAAAGAAAGGAAGACCTAGAACACGTGGGTATGGGGAAATACAAGAGCCAATCAAGGAATATTGAAGAGGAGGAAGAAGGAAATAACCCAGACCTTGGGATCGGAGGTAAAGGCGACGCTTGGACCCCAGAAGAAGAATTTCTTAAAATGATGAAACACCTATAAGATTTTTTAGTTATCTTTCTGTTTAAATCTGTATTTAAATGCGGTTAAAATTTTTTTCCCAAAACAATTTAGGCCCAATTCCAAAATTTTAAATAAAAAATTTTAATTTTTCACAATAGTCCAATTTTTAAAAATCGAAAAATATATATTTGCAGAATGTTATAAGATCCATTTTAGGAGGAAAATAGAGACAAACTCCAACGTTATTACGTCGAAAATGAATTTCAAAATTTATTTTTTTTATTCTACATAAATTTGGCGGAAAATTCTTAACAAAAATATCTTCAAATTAAACATGTTTCTCCATCTCTGAAATTTTTTTACAGCCTGATATACGCCGTAGATACTGAGAAAAAATAAAGCAAAAAACAATTTTTTCATTGTATCCTGTAACAGAGTCCCCTGGGAGACTGATTTTTTTGTGAATATACTTATTTTGTATTCCTTCTTATGTGCATCTGGGTATCAATTTGGTTTGGGACACTTTTCACCCCTTATTCAGCTATACCTTTATCATACAGGCTATTTTAATAATTAGAATGCAGTGTTTCAATTGTAGATTGCATCAATGCATAGTTAATTACTCTTTCCCGATTTGCTCGAAATTTCAAACCAAAATAAAAACTTAAAACAAGGATTTACGATGAAAATGCTTAAAACTACTTTTTCCAATTACAATATTTAAGGTCGAGGTTTTTTTTTGGTACTTTGTTTTTCAACATTTATCTCTATATGCAGTCGTCAAATTTTTTTCAAACATCTGTGAAATATTTGAATTTAAAATTAAAAAACATGATTTCCTTTTTTAATTTATTTTAATAACCTTGTGGTTGATGCGACTTTAAATAAAATAAATAAAAAAAGATTTTCTAAAAACGTTAAATTTTTTTTTTAAACTTTTTGTACGATTAGGCTAAAAGAACCTATACGCTGACATAAACGTCATGTTGCTCTATTTTTTTTTTTATTACAAAATTATTTTTCCTTGTCTCTCAGTCGGTAATACTTAGAGGCAATTTCGCACATTATTATATTTACAAGACTGTGTTAAATATGACATATAAAGTTTTTCAAAACACGTTTTCTGTGAAAATGGGCTCAGAATCCGAATTTTTGATGCACAAACGCCATTTTCTTAAAAATAAACTCAATTTTTTTCAAATTTTCCAGTGGATAGTGCTTATTGAATGTTTAATATGATGTAGTTTAGTTTGGTGTATCATTTTCTTTTTCAAAATCAAAAATGTATTTTTGTGACTTGTCTTTACGTGCAATATTTACATTTAAGCCTTTTTTTCTGATATTGTATTTATGAGTACATGTGCTTTAAATAATGTCAATAAATTTCTGAAACTCAACAGTTTTCTGTAAAAATGAGCTCAAAAATTCCGCCTTTCAGAAACGCTCAAAACCATTTTCTGCAAAATTACTCCACATTTTTTTTTGGATAGTGTAATAACTATTTAATATGACATAAAAATTTATTTTGAGGTATTCTTTTTTTTTTCTAAAATTAAAAAATGTAATTTTATTCAATACATCTCATCCGATAATATTTTTTCCCCATCAATTTGTATAAATTTTAAATTTGGAGTGAATTATTAAATTACTTAAATGAACCAAAAACTCAATAGATTTTTGTGAAAAGAACTTAAAATTTCCCGGTAAGAACGCTTAACCCCATTTTTTAAATTGGCCGAAATTTTTCACTGGCAATTTCTATTTTGACGAGGTTATATTTTTCTTAATATTCGTGATGTCAATTTCGCTCTTTTTTTGGGAAACCCAAAATTAAAAAAAATTTAAAAAAACATGTATTTTGGGGGATAAAAAGTGGAAGATAAGGCAAGGCCAAAAGTAACACTGGGAAATTAAAAAACAAATACAGAAAACCAACCATTTCCTCTTTTATTTTTAGAACGTTAACATGAATCTGAATAAACCATTAAATATAATTTTGAATGTTAAAATTAAAAATTGAATTTTTTTAAATTTTTTTTCGTCGATATTAATTCCAGGTTTTATATCATTACTTCTTGGGAGAAATGTTAAATTATTTCTTTAGAAAATTCTGAAAGTTTTCGTATAAATAACCATTTTTTCATTTTGAAACCCGGGGAATGACATTCTATTAGAAACGTCTCGGTTGGAAAATTTGTTATAAGAAATGTATTATTTCCATTTTTTAAAGTCATATTAAAACCCCTTTAGATACTCCCCATTTTTTGTCCTACAAATACCCCCTGTTTTTAGCCGTCTTTTTTGTTAGAAAATAAACTCTAAGACCTGAATAATATTTGGATAAAATTTTTTATTTAGTTTAATTTATATTATAAAAAATTTTAAATAAATAGTATACTTTTTGGCACTTTAAATCTTCTAAAATTTTTACATTTGATGTTTAAAATTTGTTCATTGCTTAATTTATACCCCAAAGTTAAAAGTGGGGGTAATAAATGTAAAAATTTATTTTTTGAAAATGTAAGAAATTTTCAAATATTTGTGGTTTTTCTTGTCCACGATTTCCCAAATTTTTTTCAATTTGCTGACAACGTTTTTTATTCTACGAAACCCTTTTATTTCCAATTAAATTATCTTACCTAAATCACTACTTGAATAAATCACTAGCATGTAAAACTAGAATACGTGATGTTTACTGACACTACCGTCTTTCATAATTCCAGCATCTAAATTTCCTTTTTTGCGGTTCCTCGGTAAAAATTTCCCCAAATTTTCTGCTTTTCCAATGTCTTTTCTTCTCATTTTTTTTGTAAAAAAATAAATTAGTTTCATTACATGAATAAATAAAAACCGATGATAATTAAACAAAAATAAAAACTCTTATTGGTACCTTCGCGGCGTAAAAAGACCAAAATACAAATTTAAAGAAATCAATCGTCTGGCCACTGGGGGAGTTTACGCACCCGAGATCGAGAAGGATACACAAAACCCTTTCTGCAAGTTCGGTCAAAGTCAGAACGCGCGTTGTTTTTTTATTGACCCCTAGGGCGTAAGAGTTCCGTACGAAGTACCCCGGCATAATTAAGGGTTAAAAATTTGTAAGGGTAGAGATGGGCTTAATTTTCCCAAAAGCTGTTACAAAAAAAGCTGATTCTTAATAACTGTTATTAAAAAATTGAAAATAAACTCCATGACCAGAAACCTAACATTCACGGGGGTTAAAACAGGTTTGCACGCGAGTTAAAACCAAAACACTAATAACTTTGGAAAACAAAAAGGGTTTTGCAGCTCCAGGCGCCCTTACTACTTTCCAACATGTTTGGACAAAACCTGATAGAAAGAGACTGGATGAAGGCCAAAGATGAATAGTAATTCATATAAAGTGGGGAATGTTTAGAATAAGAATATTACTAAAAAGAAAGGATTCGGGGTTCAGATTGCAAAAAAATTTTTAAATATCAACTTGTGAGAATGACGAGTCCAAAAAAAATTTAGGGGAAACAGTGTTTTCTTTCCCATAGCTAAATGTCAATGACTATGAAAATCAATATTATAATGGTTATTTGGAATCTTTTTTTTTTTGGGCCCAGGAAAATTTAGGGGATCTAAGCCAAAAGGGACAGAAATAAGTTAATATTGGGTGGGCTTCATTGAAAGGGCAAAATCTTGTTGTATATACAATAAAAATTAAAAAAATTTTTGGTGTAATAAAAAATTATTTTCAAAATTAAATTTTAACACTGGGAAATCATGATTGATTAGCTGGTGAATGTTATCTCAAAAAAGGTTTCAAAAAATTTGTAGTTCGGCCGAGTAGGTGCGTTCTGATTTCCCCATAAAAGGAAAACAGGATAAAAGAAATTTATTTCCCTAATTTCGAAACGTTAATTGGAAAAAAAGTTTTGCTGATAAGGGCATCCTGAAGAGACAAACGTAAAGAACTTAGAAGTTATATATAGTGTTTGAATAATTTGATGATAATTTATTCCAAGATATTTTTTTCGACTTTTACAATTGCCTGTTAAGAAAAATTTTGCCAGATTTCCCAAAGGGGAAATTTGTTTTAATTAACAAAAAACCCAAGAGAAAAAAGTGCTTTGTAATACCACTGTTTATTTTCAAAATTAATTAAAAATTTTGTTTTAATGTCAACTTTTTTTTATTCATTTTTTTTAAACGGTTTCCAAATGCAGCATTATGATTGCATCGTCCAATGATATTTCATAAGGAATATTCATTTATTTTTATTCCCAAAAAAATTTTTTTTATCTTCCTGCATACCATTTTGTAGTTCTTTAAAACTAAAACAAAATGGGGATTTTCTACAAAAATTTATATTTACATTCCTGATTCTACGTTTATATACTAATTTCACATTATGTACCAGTCAGAATGCAAGAAATTATGTGCTGATGTGGCAACACTAGTTTTAATTATTTCAAAAATATTTCCATTCCCTGGAATACTTTCTGTATCTAAAAAATTCTAAATCTTCCCTGCTTGTGTTGTGGGAAGTCATTGTTTGTAATCTTGACTTGCCTTTGAACACTTCCGTCCGTCTTGCCCATTTCCGTCTCCTCTTCGGCGTCACTGCGAACTTTCGGGAAAAAGACCTCTGGGAAAAAGCGAGGCTGCGAACTCCAGCGCAAATTCGCTAAAACAAAACGACTTCCGCTCTCTTCCTCCTCTCCTCTGACGAGACAAATTGCGACAATTTCCATTCGTTTCGCCACGCGTAAAAATGCTCCGGGGCCGGCTTCTGGCCCACGAACATCAAATTCCGCTACCTTTCGCGCAGCCCTAAAACTCTCTCTCGATCTCTCACTCGCTCACTCTGCACACTCTTCACTTAGTCTCTTCTCTCTTTCTTCTCTCACTATCTCTTCTCTCTCCATATCATTCCACGTGTTCCCCTCTTCATCTTCCACTCACTAATTCCACGACTCTTCTCTTTCCTTCTCTCTCCTCTTCGTCCTTTTGCGTTCCATTCGCATCTTTCATTTTCCCTCCATTCTCCCAGTCTCCTCTTCTCTTCCTCCCTCTCTCTGCCCCTTATTTTCCTTCTCTCTCTTACTCATCTTTCCTGTCTCCCTTTTCCATCCTACTCTCTCCTATTCTTTCTCCCTGTCTCCTCCTTATCCGCCATCTCTCTTTGCCAATTCCTCCCTCTCTCTCTCTCTCCCTCTCTCATTTTCTCCATTTCTCACTCTTTCTACCTAAGCCTACAGGTTTCTTCGACTTTTCCTCCATCTCTCACCCACCCTTCTTCTTACACTCCCCTCTCTCTCTTCTTTCCTTTCCTCCCCCGTTTTCTAATCCTTCCTCTTATGTGCATTAGCGAAACTCATTTAATGCTGGGGGAATTGTATTCTGGAATTCAAATTCTAACGTACTGATCGTGTTTTAATAGTTAAAATATTAACCATTTTGTAACACCTTTTAACTATTTCCTTCAATTAAAAACAAAATAAACTACATACGAACACACAATAGTAGTTTTTACTTTCTCGTGTACATACGTATATACGGAGTAATATACGTAGTATAGAGAAAGTTATGTAATGTCAGAATCCATGTTTTGTGGGTTCTTGATGCCGAAAAACCAACTGAAAACAAAACGTCCGTCCGTAAATACTGCTAGCGTCTAAACTACACGTACGATATTTTTCAAATTGAATTATCCCCGATCCATCTGGAGCTAGTTGAAACATTGAGAAACATTCTTTAAAATTTGGGAGTACTTTATATGAAGTCCCCCAGATATTTTCAAAATTTTGTCAAAAAGGCTACAATTTTTTTCTTTAAATTTCTTGAAAGAATTGTGTACCTTACATTTATGAAGGTGGCTTATGTCTGATTTTCACCGTTAACTCTGAATTTTCGAAAATTGCAAGTTTCAATTTTTTCGGCGTCTTCCTACAACTACTAAATTGAATAAAGATTTTTCCTTCAAATGAAATTTTGTCATAATAGTTCTTTCAATAAGGTCATGTACATTCTTTCGGAAATTTTAGTAGTTTTTAAATAATGCATGGAATATTTGCAATTTTCAAAAATGACAAAAACAAGATTTTCTCAAAAACGGCTCCAATTTTTTCTTTAAATTTTTGGTATGGTTAGTGACAAACGAACCCTATAAATGCATACACAAATATGACATAAACCTCATATAGCTCTATTTTTTTTGCTTTTTAAAAAATTACAAAAATTGTAATTTTTTTTACTTGTCTCTCACGTCGGTAATATTTACATGAGAGGCGATTTCTTCACATTATTTTATTAACGAGTACATGTGCTTTAAATAATGTGAAATAAAGTTTCTCGAAAACTCAGCAGTTTTTTGTAGATACGAGCTCAATATTCTACATTTTCAGAAAAGCTCAAACGTCATTTTCTCAAAAATGGCTCCAATTTTTTTTCAAACTTTTTCAATGGATGGTGCTAATTGCATTGTTTAATATGACGAATCACGATTGTGGTTGTTCACGCAATAATACAGAAAATATACTCATATTTTCGGAAAAAAATACGTGCTCTAATTTCAATAGTTTCTTTAGGTTCTTTAGGAAAAACAAAATTTTCACGACTTTCTTCAGTATTGTAGTTGAATGAAAACGCCGAAAAAAATTTTCAATTTTCGAAAAATCAGGGATTTGAACGAAAATGAGACCTGCAATATTCTCTTAAGCATCTTTAACTTCGTCTTTGATAAAGTTTTTAAATAAGGAGAGTTTTTATTAGAGTGACCTTTATATGCCTCGACGTTGACTGGTGCCAATTTGAAACTAGCCCTGTGTTTCTATTTAAAAACAAGCCCCACTTTGAGGGACATTTTCAAATATAATTATTACTGACAAATGTAATTTGCAAGAAAGATTGCAATTTTAAACCCTGACCTTCGTCATTTAAATAT